>MU277986.1:318655-920914 GCA_022385765.1 Trametes cingulata | reverse complement strand
CGTCCCGCCCCCTCTTCCAGCGTGCTTCAGCTCCATACTGACTAGTATCACACACATGTCGCTCGTAAGCCCTGTAAAGGGAGCTAAATTGAATACGGTAGCCGAGATTTGAGCACCACCCTAAAGAAGGCAAGTGCTTCTTCGCGGACTCCGCTCGCTTAACCCTTACGTTCACTTCTTTTCGCATTCCCACCACTCTCGCTTATAAACATGGGGACATATTCACCGCCCTCCAACGTCCTGCTCGGCCCCGTTCGCGATGTCCTCGCAAGTCCCCGTCCGCGCCAAGGACGGCGTTTCGCTCGACCACCTGCGGTACAACCAGATCGGCCTGCAGACACTCTGTCGCTTTCTTGGAGACGGGCCGCTCTACAAGCGCTACAAGACCCGCTTCGACACCGCCGACGTGGCCTGGTTCGTGGCCGGAGCACACCAGGATGACAGCCACAACGTCGAGCCATCGACCTTCCATCAAGCCTGGCACGATGGCCGCCTCGTCAGCGCGGCCGTAGCGACCACACCTCTGGAGGTCTGGAGGGTGCGCCGTGACATGCGGGACAAGCTGAAAGATTTGGTGCTCGACGCGGTGAGTCCTGAGCTCTCGACGTTTACTTCCTGCTGACCTTCTCCAGACGACAATGCTCGACCGTCTGACAGGGGGCGCCTCCCTCTGGCTCCACGTCGACGGCACTGTGAGGCCGAACCAGCCCATCGAGGTCTCCTCTCTCAAGATCGACGCGTACGTGCCCCCCCATCTCCTGCGCGAGATTCCCGGAATCGAGCGCCCCGTTGCACAAATCGTGCAACAATTCGCCGAGACCATAGGCCTCCCCGCTACCGAGCGCTGGGTCGAGGCGTTCTTGAAAACGGGCCAATCTCTGCCCGAGCGCATGGCAAACCCCCCGCCGCCGTCACAGGACAATGCGAATCACACTCCCGTCCCCCTCATTTGCCCGCCGCGCCGCGGATCGACGCACTACGTATTCCAGGGTCGCCGCCCAGGTGAGCTCGAGCAGGTGCTGCAAGGGCCGGCCGGGAATGAGGCGAACGATCGTGGTGGTCCTCCGCGCGCGTCGCAGAGCGTCGACCAGCCCGCCAGCATCCGCGACATCCCCAGCGAGACCCTCCCCTTCGAGGAGGCCTCGATCCTTCGAGGTGTCATTCGAGATCTCGAGGAGACCATCCGTCAGAAGGACCACGAGATCGCGCGCCTTCGTCGGGCTCTCCAGCAGGGTGGAGGTGAGTCGCGTACTGCCATAGATGACACCCCTCTAACCGTTTCCCCAGCAAGGACCTCGCGAGTAGGTACGCCGACGACAGTGCAGTCGTCCCAGTCCATCCCCGGCCCACCGCGCACCCCATCTCCTAACCCGATCCATACGCCTCTGCCCTTGGCGGCGGGTTCGCTCACGCCTTCGGCAGTGTTCTCGTCCGCCCGCTCACCGTTGCCCGTTCCTCCCCGGAGCCCTCGCACGCCTGCCGCAACCCCGTCGAGCGCGGCGCAGGGTAAGCGACCCGCCCTCGCAACGACGCATCTCGTGCCTCCAGCGCGCACCCCCGCGTCGTCTCCGATCAACGCGCGCCGCTTATCCGACAGCCATCTGACGTCGCCTGTGTCCTCCCCGTTGTCCACCACTATCTCCATTAGCACCGATTGGCTGCCCGTCTCGGATAACGCTTCCGACAACGGCGATTTCGTGATGCCCGCCTCCCCCTCGCGCAACCCGCCGCAGCCGCAGCGTCGGCAAGTTGACACGTCTTCTCAAGCCCACGATCAGTCGCCGTACACCCGCTTCCCGATCGTCGGCCCTCAGACGCAGGCAGTGCTCAATTATTACGACCTCCCTGCTCTGCTGCACCGCGACCTCGGCGAGATGATACAGCGATGGCCGTACCAGGAATGGTTCTCGTACATGGTACAGGAGCTTGAGCTGGCCGGATGCATTGCGGAGGAGCTTTTCGATGCCATCATGGAGGACACTGTGCCGGAGAGCTCTGCGAATGTGAGTGGCCGGTGAGCAGAGAGTGGGGGACCATTTTTCGGTGTTATATTGCTATGATGTTGCATTGCTATGGCTCGCGTAGTCTGTCCTGTTATGATGTCTGAATGCATTTCATTCTTGCCGCCGCTAAAGGTTCGCTTAGTCTGGACACGTCAGAGACCCCATTCATAAGAAGCACTCCTGCAACATGTGCATGCAGCTTCCCCATTCTGCGCTGCCACGACGCAGCCACGCACCCATCAACTGCTTCTCATCGACATGTCCATCAGGCACGGTGAGCCCGTCTCCATCATCGCCAAGCCGATCCTCCCTTCGAAGAGACGGAAGCCCCCTCAGCTCACGAGGGAGCGGCGAATTGAGATCGCCCAGGACCGTAAAGCTAGGCAGCACACGATCGAGGAGGATATACACGACTGGTATGACGACTCGCTCGCGTTCGCTGAGGACCTGCACAACCGCTTCCCGCAAAAGAGCGCCAACCACTACGTGCACATGATGTTCTCCGGCGCGATGAAGCTCCGGCAGAAGAGGGAGCCGAACAGCTACAACGCGTGGCTTCATCATCTGGCGGAGGATAACAGTGAGTCAGCACCCGATTTTCCCGTACACGCGGCCGCATTGCGGCGTTACTCAATCCGGCTGTGATAGCGGAGCACGCCAACGCCGTCCAACTCGGGCAGGGAAGAATGGAGGACTATAACCGTCTCTCCGACGCCGAGAAGGAGAACCTCCTCCAGAAACTCGTGGAGGACCGCACTTCGAAGACCTATGGCCTCCGGCTGGACAAGCGGGGGCGCACTCAAGACGTCAACAACGTCCTCCGCCACATCGAGGACTTGGTGAGCATGTCTTCTCCTTATTCGGGCCTGCCGGGACGCTAACGTGCTGCTTTGGCAACCTGACAGCTTCTTGCCCTCCAGTCCCGCGTCGGCATCGAAGCATTCTTTTGCGTCGTCCGCAATAACCCCGATTATAATATGAAGCCACGTTGGTGGTTCAGCCGTGCCGAGCTCGAGGACTACCTGCGCAACACCGTCCGCAAGTTTGCCCCGGAACGCATTGGGATCCTCACGGAGGCGTTCGCGATCTCGGGGGGCGAATTCATCTGTGAGTCCGCGCGCCTCAGTTGCCCGTCCCCGTACTGAACGAGCGCCGTCTGACAGCTCAGCTGAAGAACTCGAAGGAGAAGATTGCGTACCTCAAGGGCGAGATCCGCGACCTCGTGCAGGACGGCCTCGGTATGTGATACTGACTTGTTGCAGACCGAGTCTCTTCTCATTGACGCTTACAGCTGAGATTACGGGCGACAAAGACCTCAGGATGAGTTATATCCAGTTCACCCGCGACATCGAGATCCCGTATGCTGTCACCATGGTAGGCTGGGCAGGGAAGGACCCGGAGCATCCCAGGCCGTGGGTCAACCCATCCCAGCTCACGAACGACATCGAGATGCTCAAGGAACTCCGGAACGACCTCCTTTCGGGTGAGTGCGCCTTCGCCCACCTGACCTCTCAGCAGCACGACGCGACCAAGGAAGCATACAAGAAGCAATGCGAGGCCGGCGACGTCCCTCAGCGAAAGAAGCGCAAGGACGCCGGGCAGAAGCGCAAGAAGGGCGCCGACGACGAGACCCCCTCGAGCAGCAGCAAGCGTCCTCGCACCGGCGCCCCCGAGTTCGGCCGCGACGGCTCCGCAGAATCGGGCAATGCGCATGCCACCGCCCCTCCCGTCTAGATCCGCGGGACCGGCGGAGCATGGCGTGCGGCGGCGTCGCGCGCGAGGGTCTGTATACACGGTAACCCCTCGTTACATGCCGCTCAGTTCGCCTCCGTAGTGTACCGTTCTTCGCGTCTTGTATTGCCTTCCATAAACTGCCTCGGACCTTCCTGATATCTCGAGCCGCGAGTCGTACTTCGCTATCCCCTATCTGCATACGAATACCTTAGTTCCGTTCAGTCAATATAACTGCTTCCCCGCCTGCCATAGAGTTCGCATGAGGCGCGTCCGTACGCCGAAGACATCACCTCGATTGGGAGACAAATACGACCCACTCAAGCCGCACATCCCCAAAGTGAAGCTACTGCTGAGTCGATTCCGACAGTAGCCCTGCACCCGCGCCGCCGCTTCGCCTGTGGCTCGGAGTCGTGCAACGGGAGTGCACACCAGGCGCAAACGTCCATGCCTGAGGTGCGGCCACCAAGACATTCGAGATTTGGAGGTACCATCGGTGCATGCGCGGACACCGGTCGAGCGGCGAGCATTGTCAATAAGTACCGCCGACTTGACCACAATTATACGACAGCGGTACGAGTACTATTCAGCATGTGTGGATTCCGATACAACTTTACTGGTGCGTGCGGGAGTGTAATTCATGAGTCGCGCGGGTTGTAATGGGAGTGCCAGGGCTGTACGAATAAATCTACACTTCGACGGCATGGTACAGGCCCGAACCGGCTCAACGTCAAGTACTGTGCATTCAGTCTGCATGTCCTGAGAATCGTATCTCCGGCACAAAGTAACATCTCATGCGAGTGCATGCATCCTGGATATTGTTTGCAGTGTCATAGAGCCAGCAGCACTGCTCCTTTGCATGTCAGACAGTTCGCGGTACACCCAGCTGCGCGGCACGACTGTTTCAGAATGCAGATGTATTCATAAGCAGCGAATCTCTGTCGCGCGAGAGCAAATACATGATGGGGGGAAAGTAGTAACTAGGTACTGTCCGCGTCGCCGCCTAATCGCTCGAGAGCCTCGAGGAACGGTCCTGCCTCTCTGATATTATCCAAGCCCGGTATACCGCCTCCTTGACCGTCATCGCCGTCGTTACCATCGTCGCCATCGTCGCCAGCATGGACGTCCACCCGAGAAGCCCAGACGGGGAGGGGGACGCCCTCGACGAGAGCGCGATCACGCCCTACGCGATGTCCGTACGACAGCGTACCAGAGAACCCCGGCAGCCGGGACGCCTTACAGAGCCAGGTGACGACCTTTGCGTTCACCGCATTGGCGCGACGCTGACGTCGTTCGAGTTCGCGCGCGAGAGCCGGAGACGAGTCAGACACCGCCGAAATGGCGCGGTGGTAGTCTACGTGCTCGTCGAGCATGGCCGAAAAGAGACGGCGCAACTCGACGTTCAGCCGTGCGACTTCCTCGCGTGCACGCTTCACGTTGAAATACGTCCCCATTGCCTCCCTATTCGCCCGCTTCGCCCACTCCAATTTGCGGACATCCCGGCGCGCGTCGCGGAGGAGATCAAACTCGCCCAACGAGACCATGTCCATGATCTCGCTGAAGACGAGTTGCGGGCGCGGGGGCCTTAACTCCGCTGCGCGGCGGTTGTACTCGGTGAGCGCCTTCCGGATAGCCTCCGCGCGCGTCTTCAGAGCCTTCCCGATCTTGTCGCGCATCTTGTAGGCTTGACAGGAGGATGATCAGCGAGCGATCACTGGAGATATACACAACATCTTACCGACGCCGCTCATGCCGAGCTTATCGAGCTCGAACAGCCGCTGCACCACCAATCGCTCGAGCTTGTCGAGCGCGCGGCGGTACTTGCGACATGCGAGCTCGTCCTGCATGGCCTTGTACTCGGGCGAATGAGGCAGCCACCGCTCCTCGATTTCGAGGAGCTCTTCTAGGCGGCGTACCTCCTCCTCGGCCTGCTGGACGCGCACTTGCGCGCTACGATAGTCGCGTCGCACTTTGCGGACGTCTGGCGGGGTGAGGGATTCCGTGACGATAAGAAAGTCGAGCTTCTTGAATAGCTCGACTGCGGCTTTGTCCTTGAGCCTATGCGTAGTTAGTCTAGCACGGGTCGCAGAACACGAAGCTTACCGCGCTTTCTCGAGGTTGTCGAGAGCCTCCATGTACTCCATCTTCTGCGCCAACTCCGGGGGTTCGCTCTGAAGGGACTGCAAATAATCGCGTTCCTCGACCAGATAGCGCTCGTAGTCGGCGTCGGAGGTCCCGAGCTCGAGCGCGTAGACGTCCAGAGCGCGGACGCCCTCGTCGATGATCTGCAGCGCTTGGCGGTAGTTGTTGAAGATGAACTTCCCTGCCGCGCGCCCATCAGAATCAGCGGCATCCGGAATTTGTGTGATCGCAACTCACCGGATTCCTCATGCTTCTGCATGCCCCAGAACTGTACGTATTGCTCGATCGCCTGATGGCGATGGAATTGCGTAGCGAGGCGCGTGCCAGACGCGAGACCGTTCAGCTGCGAGAAGAACCGTTCACAACCTTCGAAGTCCTCCTTACCCACGCCGGCCATGTACATCGGGTGCCACAGTAGTTGGCATGGGCGATTGTGGCTATGTCCGTGGAAAGCGGGGACCACACCGGATACTCGACCTTCGGCGCGAGGACCGAGGGAGCTCCGCTTCAGAGTCTTGTCGAACTCGCAGTAGATGTCGTATCCGAGCTTGATGGTGAGATCCTTGTCGTACACAGCGAGAAGCTTGTCGACGACCGCTATGGGATACTTCAACCTAAGAGCGCATCGGAGTTAGCACAGCCTACTAAGAGCGGCAGGGGGAGAACTCACAGTTCACCGCTGCGGATCATATCGCACACGGCCAGCACCTGGCCATGCCGACAAAGGCAGGAGAATATCCCCGTGGTGGAAAAGAGAGCGAACATTTTTTTTCGCGCTTCCGGTCCGGCGTTACGCCAACGCTCGGCACAAAGGGAAGGCGAGTCCATGGGCTCCGCTGCGGGAGGGCACTCGTCGAGGCCGGACGCTGAGGCCAACTCGGGCGAGCGGAGACCAGCGGCATCGGTGACGGGAGGGGTCGTAGTAGGGAGTGGACATGCCACATTGTGACTAGACGACGGCGGAGAGGGCAGCAGAGACGACGAGACATGGAGATATGCTGGAGCCGGCGCGGCGGCGGAGGATGCGACGGACACCGGTGCCGACGGGAGCAGCGACGGCGCCGTCGACGGCGGCGGCGCGGTTGACGGTGCAGACGACGTGGACAGCGTGGGGGCCGATGCCGCAGTACCCGGCATCATGTTCTCGGCGGCTGCGGGCGCCGTGTTGATAATTCGAGCGCCCAACGGTATCGGCGGCGACGCAGCGTCTGGCTGCTTCGCGGTAGACTTCTGCAGCTTGCACGGTGAGCCAGGGAGTCAGTTGCAATAGTCATGACATACCTTCCGAGCGTTCTGCACCTCATCCTTGAAGCGGTCGACCTCTTGGACAGGTATGAAGAGATCTGTCCGCCCGGTGCGGCCGTCCAGGCGCGTTGTGCCGCTACGATAGGTCTCGTCCACCAGCTTGAGCGATGAATTGCCGTCCATGGCAGCGAGAAGATCATACCGCAAAGGGGGATCGTCGTCGAGGCGGTACAAGCACGGAAGGCATGCGTTAAGCATACGCCAATCCTTCGAGTCGCGAGAGAGCGCCTGGGCCACGCGGAGATCTACTTGGTGGAGGATGTCGAGGTAGACGTCGAACGTCGCGGAGAATTGCTCCGCGAGGACGGCGTGAAAAGGTACCTGTCGCGTCGGAGGCATGAGCGCCGTCGGGGGGTAAGGAGGCTACGCGGAAGATGGACTGACGCCGTGGAGGCGACTAATACCCTGGCAGAATGCGTGGATGCTGAATCGAGGGCACACGCCATGGAACTGGCGATATACCTCCAGGACTCGGAAGGATATTGCGGTCGTGGGGTAGAGGGGGGAGACGCCGAGACAGCCCGACTTCGCCAGCGTGACGTTCGGCATTTCGGATGGGCTTGACGGAGAAAAGGAGGCGGTCGAGGAGTCTACAAGAGCATCAGGCTGTTTCCGAGCCAGGTTAGGGAGAACGTACCAAACAGATTCATGACAGACACGGCCCACTCGCCGCCGGCAGTCTCGCCCATGTCCTCATCCTGACCGTCGCCCGACGGCCCCTCCTTCGACCCAGACATCTCCACGTCATCCGGAACTCGCTCTCTCGGAGCGGAAGAGGGTTCTGGAGGCGATGGCGACGCTTGCCATGAGAGGTACGCATCCGTGAGTGCTGGGAGCTGCGACGCCCATTCGGCACAGCGATTCTGAGTGCGGTCTTTGCGAGAGCGAGCGTCGTGCTTAGGCCTGATGTCGTGAGTCAATGTCATACGATCGGGATACGTGGCCACTCACGTCTTCTCGGCGAACAACTCACGGCAGAGTTCGTCCTCGCCGCCAGCATGGCTGGCCAGTGCGCCTTCTTCTCCTGGTGGGACCGGATAGAAGGGTGTATCGATGCTGTCGAAGTCGAACGCCGGGTCGTACGTCGCATAGTCTTCGCGATCTTCATAGCTCAGGCCTAAGAACGGCCTCAGAAATGTGAGAGAGCCGTGCCTGCTGGAGACTCACCTGCAACCCGCTCGCGGAACTTCCTCCATGCGCTCTGGTGCTCCGCTGCGCCCTGTTGCACAGTCTTGACCTTCTGTTGGGCGCGTCTTCCCGGGAGCCGTCCGTACCGGATGTGAACGTCCTTGGACACGGATGACCGGCTTTTGGAGGTCTTCGCGGGGCCCATATCGCTTGTGGCGACCGTCAAACTGGGAGGGAGCGATGAAGACAGCGAGAGCGAGCGTGGTATAGCCCGAAGGAGAGGGCAGAGTCAACCGTGAGAAAGGTGCGGATGAGCGTCTGCCCCACCAACCACCCGAGCGGAGACCGAATTTGGTCAATACTCAAGCGACCCCCGTGCATCATATCACGTAACTGTACGATTATAAACCCCCCTTTCACATCTATTCAACACCTATAGTAGCCTATGGAATGTAGCTATATTGCTACTGAATCATCGGCAATAACTCCCTTAAAGAGTACGGCAACAGCAGAGAACAAGCTTGCACCGGGGTGGGCGGCGGCGGCGGCGGGACGCGCCAGACGGGCGGGGGCGGGGGCGGGAGGCGCGCAGGGAACGGCGGGGGCGGGGGGGCGACGCGTGGCAAGCGGCGGGAGGCGCGCAGGGGAGGGGGAAGCGCGCGGCGGGCGGCGGGAAGCGGGCGGCGGGCAGCGGGCGGCGGGCGGCAAACGGCGGGCAGGCGGCAGGCGGCAGAGCGGCAACACCGAGATTGCCGAACGGCACGCGGGGAGGAATAGCCGGGGAGGCGCCGAGAGCGATTAGATTAGGAACGCCTGCCAGGAAAGGCAGGCGGCACGTGAGATGATTAGATGGCGGGAGGACTCGATAGCCGACCGGAGGGACGGAACGGAAAGGGGAGGCGCGCGTCGGGGGGCGGGGAGGGCGGGCGGCGGCGCACGTGTTACCAAACGCCTAGCGGGAAAGGGCGGGGAACATCACAAATAGCCGAACAGACCCGAAGGAGACGGAGGTCGGGGACTGCCGAGGGTTGTGGGGCCCATCAAGGCTGATCGGCTATCGCTACGGGATCAGGCGCCAGGAGATAATCAGGTTTCTCCACGAGCAGTGGGTATGGCGAGAAGGATGCTAACAACGTGGGAACAATCAATTCGTATCTCGCGGCTTATCAGCCCGGAAGTGCGGGACGGTTAGGTGGCTAATCTCAGGCTAGCCACACAACTGACAAGTGTGACAGGGCATGTCACACAACTTGGCCACCCGCGCTCGCTCGCCGACTCGCCGGCTCAGACTTGAGTTGGACGGATTCATCGTCTCTCACCGCTGCGAATTCTTGTCTTGTCGTGCATTTCGTTCTGGTTCTCTACCTACTCACATCATGACCAGTTCTGCGAGCATCAGGTCTCGCAGAGCTGATGCAGATCCACTGTAGTATGAGGTCAGTCACTTTGCCGTAGGTACTAGTTAAATTGAAATGGCCGCAACGCTGAACTGTACGGTGCACGTCCAGCTTCGTTCGGTGCCTATGATGTTGTACCAATCAAAATTCTCGGCACAATGTCACGCAACCCAGGTCAACATCGTCCGTCGCGCGCCTCGCTTTGGGTGCGCTCGGATGGGCTAAGGATGGCGCGGTTATGAACCGTCGAAGGCCTCTTGCTCGCCTCCGAACTGTGATTCACGGCGAGAGTACGTGAAGGCATTGCAAGGAGCTTCTGAAGTGCCCGCTGTCCGATTCGCGAGGTCGATCTCAACATCGACAGCCGCCATGGTGGCGCACCGACGCAGACATGTCCGTTTCTGGCAAGGTCCAACCCAAATCGAGCAAGTGTCTTTTGTAGCGTCGTCGATCCAAAGCTTGCTGCTCGAGAAGGCGCGGCGGGACCTGAATTGAGGGCCCTGCGAGTATATAAACCACAGCCAACGGGAGTGTCCCCCATCCACCTCTCTTCTCACTCGTCTAGTCTAGTCCCGTCTAATCGCCGTCAAGACCTCCCGGAGCTGACATCCATCGCCGTCAACATGCGTAGCCCCGTCATTGCCTTCTCTATCATCGCTGCCGCGGTCAGCCCCACTCTCGTTTCTGGCGCTCCTGCCTCTCCCAAGCTCGACAACGCTATCGCCCACACGGAGAATGCTGCCACTCACGGCATCCGCTCTGCGCCCATGTCCGCTCTGGGCACCACTGACACCAGCTCCCTGGGGGCTATCCCCGGCCTCCCTAGTGCGCCTTCGCCCCCGTCTGGAAACTCCGCGCACGACCTCGACACGAGCCCCGTCGAGCGCACGAGGGCCATGAAGAAGGCTCAGAACCAGGCTCAGAACCCCGTGAAGGCTGCGTCTATGCCCCCCGCTTCTGCGCAGAAGTCGAGGCGTGCTTCAGACCAGTACACGGCTGGAGGTAACGCTTACTCTGGTGCCGCGAGCGACTCATCTGGCGGCGATGTTCAAAACGACGCGGAAGAAGGCACCTTGACTAACGCCGACGGCTCCAGTAAGTGACGCTTTGCGCCAACTAGCATGTGGGGGCAGCCATACTGATGGACGCTTCAGACGCTGCTGGTGGTGCTGGCTCTTCCTTCAGCGGCTTCGCCTTCGGTGGCAACGGCAACGGCCACGGCCCGGGCGGTAACGCCTACACGGGTGCCACTGGCGCGTCCAGGGGTGGCAGTGTCATTAACACCCAAGAGGGCAACGGCACTGATGACGCTGATAATGCTGGTGCCGCCGACATCGACAACACCACGGCTAGTAAGTACTCCGGATTCTGTAGATGAGGACTTGACCTGATCATATCGTAGACACTGCGGGCGGAGGAGGGTTCTCCGAGAGCGGCTCTGCTGAGGGCGGCAATGCCTCCCGTCCCCCTCTTCCGAACGGCGTGCGCAAGCGTGCTAGTGACTCTGGCACGGCCGGCGGTAACGCGTACAGTGGTGCTACCAACGACGTCTCTGGTGGTTCGGTTGTCAATGAGTCCGACGACCAGGGCACTGTTACCAACGATGGCGGGAGTGAGTCGATATCCCTTTTGCGCCAGGAATATTTTGTTGAATGGACACGCCTTAGACACTGCCGGTGGTGCGGGTACCACCTTCTCCGGTGACGCTGATGGTGGTAACGGCAACGGCCTCGGTCCTGGCGGTAACGCGTACAGCGGCGCGTCCGGACCCGCCGTTGGCGGAAGTGTTTACAACTACGGCGGTACTATCGACAACATGGCGGACTCTAGTAAGTTGTCGTTTCACATACGGCGATACGGACGTGTAAATGACGCAACTGGTTCACAGACGCTGCTGGTGGTGGTGGCACCAGCGAGACTGGCGACGCCAACGGCGGGAGGGCTTAAGGAGGTGTCACGTCGCAGAGAAAGTTTATGGCGCTTCATGAATAGTATCTATCAGGTGGTTGACAGTCTATACCCACGTTCTCTGATGCATTATATATCCATACGCAATGATGACTAGACGGGCGAGCATCGAGTACTGCATGGCTCAACATCAACAGTGTGTCCACGTGAAGAACAACTGGCCCCATACCTCACACACTGCCACTGTCTCGAACAGGGCACATGCCCTCGAATCAGGCGGAAGCGGCTCGAGGGGAGAATCGTAGTTTACTTAGGTTTAAGCCTACGGGAAGTAGAGGAATGTATATGTAATGAGACAGATAGATGCGGTCATGAATCGTCTCTGGGGAGCGTCCACCCTTGCTGTAATCTCCCTACAAGATTGCTGACCGGTCCGGACATCCCCGCTTGGCTCTTGAAGCTCTCCAAAAAATTCTTGATGAGCTGATAGTCCACCTCTTCTTCGCCTGCTTCTTCTGCATCCTCTTCACCCTTCTCCAGCGATTGTCGCATTTCAGCTTCCATCGCAGCCTCGATGTCCATATCTGCCTCCTCCCCATCTGACATCTTCCCCTTGCCTTTGGATGTGGAAGAATCGGCTGGCACCGGGGCACTGCGTTCGCCACGAGCCCGTGCAAGCTCCGCATCCATGGCGCGCATTACGGCTTCGAAGGAGTCGAGGTTAGTATTGGGCTGATTCTGGGGAGCGGGCGTCTGTGAATCTTGTGACGTCGACTTCAAGGGACGCGTTGTCCCCGGCATATGCTTGCTCTCATTGACCACATGAGTGGGTACGAAGGCTGGTCTAGATTATCAGCAAGTACGATACGAACGATAGCAATACTAAACGTACCACCACGTTCGCCTCTTTCTCTTAAAATGTCTTTCCATTGTTCATCGCTCACTCCTAGTGCTTGACGGGCGAACTCGATGAACTCCTCCTCCTCCTCTGCCATGTCAATCTCCACCTCGCCAACCACTTGTGGGTGTTCATCGTCGTCTTCGCCGTCACCATGCTCTTCCTCATCGGTCTCGTCGTCAGAATCGACCCCGTCGTACTTATCGCGCGGAAGAATTGGCGGCCGAATGGGTCGCATGCGTACGCCTTCGGAAGAACCGGAGCCGCTGCCAGTCGGTCGTTCTTCGCGAACTTCAGTCTCGAGGGTGACGGGGGCCGTCCGCTGAGAGTTGCTATGGTACGAGGGCGGCATCTTGCCGTACTCGGACGGGTCAATGCCAGGGACGAGCTTGTCCATGGCCTCCTGCCGCGCTTTTCGCTCCTCCTCCGTGAGCTGTGGACCCGTAGAGCCTGCCGCTGGTTCGTCTTCGTCCATTGCATCTGCCTCATTACCCTCGTTGTCCTCGCCATCGGTGTCGTCGCTGTCACCCTCGTCAGAGAAAGCCTCGCTGCAGCATACGTCAATACTGCCAGCCTGGACATATTGTATGGAGTCACTTACTCGGCAAAGCGGGCACCCTCAATATCGCCTTCCCCTTCCACGAACTCCTCTACCTGCTTAGCTAGATCCTTCAGACGGGCAGCCTGCGCCTTCGCGATCCGCTCATCTTCATCCTGAGGGGTATCAACGTCCATCGCGTCGGTTGCCTTTCCCTTTCCCTTATCTAGGCCCGCTGCCTTCTCGAGCTTGGCGTCGAAGTCGGCAGGGTCAACATTGAGCCAGTCATCTGGGTCTTCCTCTTCAGATGGTAATACACGGTCATCGGTGTACTGGCTGAGGGATGTTTGTACGGCAGAGGCGAACGATGGTCGAGAGGCGTCGCTATGTCAAGTGTCAGTAAATACCCACGTACAGCGAAACGCTCGGTGCCTACTCTTCTTTCCGCGCAGCGACAAAGGCGGAGGCTGCTTGGTTCTCGAGGGCCGTCCACTTCTGAGAGCCCTCGAGCTCACCCTTGAAGTAGCCGGCGGAGACAAGATGCTGAATGTACTGCGAGTAATCCGGGTTTCGCCGGAGATTGTCTTTCAGAGCCTCAAGCTATCCATATGTCAGCGAGATGAAGCGGGAGCGACCTGGGATGTATATACACGTACCGAAGCTGGAGAACCGTCGAAGTTGGCGGTCAGCGTCTCCTTACGATTCTTGCTTTCCTGGTATAGCATCTCGAACCCGCAGGCCTAAGGCGCCAAATGTGAGCCTGTGCTCGTTCCAGTAGCAAAGAGACGGGCTGCCTACGATCTTCATGCCAATGTCTCTCCATCGCCACTCCTTCGTCCCTTCCTTCTCCGACCACCTGCCAAACACCTTCGGCGGATGGAACCTCTGGCCGACGAGCTGTGCGTACGCAGTCCGTGTCATCTTCACAGAGACAAGTACTGATGGCTCCGGAGGGAAGCGAGCCATTTTCTGTGCAGCCTGTGGCGGGCGTCAACAGACTGTATGCGTATGGGTTAATGACTGGTAAGAACACATACTCGGAGTTGAAGAGCATCCCGGGTGTAGAATGCCTCCACAGCTTTCTGCACCAGCGGAGGGTTCACGGCAAGTGCCTTTGCGACGTCGGCAGGTAGGTATGCCTTCGTGATATGCATATGTTGACGCGAAGCGGCAGGGTACCTGATGACAAACCTTGAGAGGCATGCGCATATAGGGAATACTGGTGACTTACCCAGATATACGCATCCATACGACTTCCTCTACCTTCTCTGGGGCTGTAGTCTGGACGAGAGGGTCCCGTACTAGCTTCACTGCATCAGTGGCGGTGATGAAGTCTTCTTCATCTTCATTCTCGTTCAACTCTTCTTCATCCTCAGCACTCTGATGGGGCAAATACCTGCGGCGACGCGTTTTGCTAGACGGTGCAGAAACGTGTGAGAGCGGGATGAGGTGCAGGCGGGAGTTGTGGATCCAGACCTACGGATCCCGTGAGCAGGAACTGACGTGGGATTAGCAGAAAGAACATACCCTGTTCTCAGCGTTCGAGGGAGTCACCCAGGAGGGCAGTTCATCAGCTGCCTCGATGAGCAGGAACTCGCCATCAGAGTCCCAAACGCTTCGGTGACCAGTGAATATGGTGTGAAGCATTGTTGAGCAGACAAACTCACCTGATCACGACATCCCACTTCTTGCTGATCTCACGGAGGAGCCAGACGACACACCACTCGTCATCTATGCAGTCCCCGACGCGCATTCTGCCTTCGAGCACCCAGGAGTCCTTGTTCCCCTCCGGATCGGGCGCGACCTTGAGTTCGAAAGAGTCGCGATGCCACAGATGTTCAGGTAGCAAGCTTTGCGTGTAATCCAGCATGAGAGTGGCCAGAGTGGTCGCAGAGACGCGATCTGACTGGTCTTGAGGAAGGTAGAGGAGGTACTGGAGGGTGTCCTCCGAAATTGTCGGAGGACGGTTGAATATGTCGTTTATTGAGACCATTCTTGCCGGCTCTTGAGAAACGTATCTCAAGGCAGAGAGAAAGAGGCGCTCTGATGTGCGGCGCTGCGAGAGGTAGAGTGCGAGTGTGGTGGTATACGAGAGAGCAGTAGTAAGCCTTTGAGAGACGAAGGCCAAAGAATCTCGATCTCTCTTACCACGTCATATCACGTGGTTCTATACTTGCCTTTCTCGGTGCTTGCGCCGCCGTCGAGACACCCAGCGAGCGCGACCTGCTCTACACCGAGCTTCAGGCGTACACGATGGCGGCTACCTCGCAAGAGAGGAACCTACTAGCTGTAATTGGAGATGAGGTACGCTTCTCGACCATCTTTGCCATGCGCAGGCTCAAGTCGCTGGGCTAGGACACTGTCACCGGCATGCTCCTGGCGGGCATAGGCAACGTCAGCCAGAACCAGAAGAAGAATTTCCTTGTCGTTGATGCCAGTGCGCGAACATGATCTCAGACCTTCTGCAAGGACGTCTCTCATCCAATACTCTTGCTGTAGAGACGCATATACCAGTCATTGAGGCTGCGTTTGAGGAGTTCACCCAGCGGAAGGACATCGCTATTCTACTCATCAACCAGCATGTGGGTTAACCTTATCTGTCTTCGTCTGAAGCCGGCTCAACCTGTCATGCCCGTAGGTTGCCGAGAAGATTCGTCCCATGGTGGATAAGTATCAAGAACCGTTCCCAGCACTGCTGGAGATACCCTCCAAGGATCACCCATACGGTCTGCATCTCATATCTTGCAAGAAGACCGACACTCATCCCAGTCTGCAGACCCCAGCAAGGATTCCATACTCAAGCGCGTACAGAAGCTGTTTGGAGAATGAACACTCCTCACCGTACCCTCCGTGGACCTGGACGTTTGGCATCTGTATTCTATTAGCATTTCGATACATGTACAACGGTCATATACCCCATCCATGTCCCTCAGACGTTTGAGCGGTGAGTGTTGTTACTATGAGAGACATATAGTAGGTGCCCCGCCACGGTCCAAGAACATCTGCGACTACCCCACGACAATTACCGGTACCATCGCACTATCGGCTCCGTCTCTCGAACGCCTTCTTTCCGCTGGATGAAGATCCGGCGGGGATTCCGCGTATTGGAGTCTAAGGACAGTTAGTTTTCGGTGAAGCGCACATACGACGGACAGACGTACTCGGAAAGTCGATCAGGAGGTAGCGGAACTCGTAGTAGCCCTGGTCATTCTGGCAGCACCCAGTCGTCAGTGTCTGATTGTCACCAGATCCTGAGGAAGCACATACCATGACCAAGTCTGCATGCACTTCACCCTCCGTGAACGCAGGCCCATTCCATGACTCCGCTCCTGACCCAGACGCACTCCGTGCCGTGCCCTTGATCCCAGAAAACAGTCCCGTAACCGCCGCGGCCCAACCCTTCTTCTCCTGCTCCTGCTTCGGCTGCTGCACAGGTTCCGGCGCGGGTTTCGACCGTGCGACCTCCTCCCCGCTCAAGAATCGGAACACGCCCTTCGCCATCTCCAGCACGCGCGCCGCCCGGGTCTCCGCCTCTCCTCTGATCTCGTCCCATGACATTCCGTGCAGCTTGTCGAAGTTCTCTTGTGCTTTCCGCGATAACCGTGCGAGTATACCGTCATCGGTATCCTCTAGTGACTCGGAACGGGATCCTGGTGGACGACCCTGGACGTAGAAGTTCAGGAGCATATGTTCTCGGCCGGTAGAGTCGACGAAGATTTGTGAGGAGACATAGTGGTTGCGGTGCCGTGGACGAGAGACAGTGGGTGGGTGGTTGTGGAAGACAATCGGCTCTTGGAGGTACTGGTGTACCTACACACACGCCGAGACGGTGTAAATACAAGAACACTGCAGTCTGAGCGAGCGCACACACCTGGGGAGATGCCTTGATGAGGTCGCACGCCTTATTGTACAACACGGTTGGTGAGTTCCGCGAGAACAGCTCGGAGGTGAGCGCATAAATGAGCACGATCGAGAGGCCCGCGCCTGCGAGGATGACCGCGAGGTTTGTCGTTCGCGCCGTCGTGCGCATGACTGTATGTTTGAATGAATTTAGTATCTAGCGAGCCCTTCTGCAGCTAGCGGCTGCAGAGCAGTTTTCGAAAGGGGCGAACGCACCTTTCCCGCCCATGCTCAGCTCCGACCACTTCTTCTCCGGGGGAACCTCGTCCGGGCGCGGAAGCGTCATGCCCAGTTGGAACGGCCCCGCAGTATCATCCCTACGCGCAGCGCGCTGTTGCTGGTCGAGTGCGCTCGAGAGCAAGGATGCAGAGGTCGGCTTGCCGCCAGAGACGAATTCCGAGTTCGGCCTAACGTTCTGCGTGTGCGTCGCGTACGTGCGCTGTACGAATACGATTCGAGACGGACACGAGTTGGACGCGCATACCCGCAGGGCGCGGTGGAGCAACGATTGTGTTCGAGGTAGATTCATGGTGAGGGACGCAGCTCGAGGCTGGGCTGAGTGTGTGTGCGAAGTGAAGAAGCCTGCGCTCGATCTGCTATGCGGGGAGAGCACGTGCGCTTCGCCGCGGCGGCTTCGGAGCGTGCAAGCGGCGGGCCACCTTCAACGCACTTCCTCTCGACCCAACTCCTGCGCGAGTGCCATGTCGTAGATACACACACAAAGGCATGCAGAATGGGTGTTACAGAACCAGTGCAATTATCCAAGTGTATCTAGGCTACTATATAGCGTCTCGCAGATGGGTGTCCCCGATCACAGATGGGTCTTAATGTACTCGACCACAGACTCCTTGAGCTATTCCCAGGTTAACCTCCACAAATCGCTGCTGGCACCGCAAAGAAGCCACGTACCGGAGGGCTGATGCCCTTGCCTTCGAAGTAGGCAAGGACGAATTCACGCGCGAGCCAATCGCTCTGGACTGAGCCCAAGTCGCGCACGATGAGCGTTCGTTGCTGCTTCGGCGACGGAGCAGTGATCAGAATGTCCAAAGGCGAGTGCTTGGCAAGAGGGGTGTTGGGGAACATTGACTTCAGCTTCCGAATAGGCGACTGGATGGCCAGCTCCTCGTCGGGCGTCAGCTCCCCGCGCTGTCGGCAGAGGACCTGGCGCGCCTGGAGCGCACGAATGAAGCCATCCCTCAGATGGCCATAGGAAGTCGATCTTGTGGGAACTATCGTAACCAGTGAATACATGCATGATCTCCGGGGAAATAAACGCGGCTTACCGATACGCAGCACACACGCAGCGTTCTTGACAATATATTCGATCTTCTCTTCTGGCGTCGCGTCCCGCGGGATCTTTACAGACAGTCAGACTAGTCCGAAACACGCAATATGAGAGGCGTACAGCGAGATCGGGGTTGGAGAGGTCGGCGTAAAATCCCACAGAGTACACCTTGATGCCCAGGAAGGACACCGTTCTCACACCGACACCCATGAGGGTGAACGTGGGTAAGGGAGTCTTGGATTGGATCTTCAATGTTTTAGGAAATGCAATGGACGTAGCGGGGTCAACTAGTCCTGATGTGAGTACGCGAATACATGCATGCGCGAGTGCCCGAGCACGGACCACGGGTGTCCTCTTCTGCCGGTGGTGGAGGCACTTCACCATCGAGATGCACAACAGACTTGGCAGTCAACCCAGCAGCAATGGCAAAGGCGGAACCCCAGAAGAGCGCAGAGGATGCGAAGGACCTGCGGGAGTGTGGTGCAGCAGCCTGAGCCAGGACACGGGATTGCGAGCCTATCCGTGAGCACGCAGATGCCGAGAATGAGCGGCAGCCTTGCGCAAAGGTGCGCACGAGCTGAGGTTGCAACCAGCTCATGTCTGTCGTGTTCGAGAGGAAGACAGCGAGCTCGAGCGCGCGAGACGAGCGGAGGAGGGTGCGAGTGGGAGTCTGGACAGAGTCGCGACGCGCCGATCGCGGTGAGCGCGACTGCCCGATGTGATCTGGGGGCGGGGCACGTGCTCTGGGACGCGGCGGGTAATGTGGGCGCCTAAAGGGAGGCTTGGGTGGGTACGCGTCGCCTGCGCCTGCGCCTACAGAGCCAGGCAAGGACGCCCCTGCTCACGCTCTCTCAGCCACCCTGCAAGCTCGTCCCTGACCATCCGCTGCGGACCCTGTACGCGTCAGCCGTAGACTCGTAAGCCCTCCCAGCGAGCATATAATCACCCCAGGTCCGTCTCATCTCGCTCTCACCTTGTCCGCGTGCTACCATCCGCTCACGCACGCCACAATGAACGCAGCACTCAACTTAGTCGATCTCGATCTCTCATCTCTCTCCGCGAGTCTCACCGGCATCATGGAGGAGGACGATGTCTCCGTGCCCGACTCCCCTTCGTCCGAGTCCGGTACGCTCTCCCCAGGTTCGCTCGAGAAGCAGCGCGCCGCACTGCAGTCATACCTCAATGCCCTCCCGTACGAGTGCGAGTCACAAGAGGAGATGCACGCCAAGCTCGAGTACATTGTCGGGCGCATCTGCATCTGTGCAGAGACCAGGAACTGGCTAGTCCTGACTACTTGGGACGGCATGCTCCAATGGTACGCTCAGCCACCGCAGCTGTCCACTCGTCTCTGACCGTGCTCATGCATCCGTGATAGTTGGCTGCTCATGCGCTACCCGATGTCCAAGTCTATCCGCGCGAAGCTCACGCGACTCTACTACGAACTTTGTCTCGTCCCCGGCATTGAGCCACGCGTCATGCGGAGCTGGGCAGACATGCTCTCTCGCCTCATATGCAACAAGCCCGACAGCCGGCGTAAGCTCGACACCACAGACCTCCAGCTCCCCTGGAAGCCGTTATGGCGCGTGCTCCAGAAGGAGCTCTGGCCCAAGAAGAGGATGCACGACTCCTCGTATGTCCTCCCAGGCTGTCTAGCATGTTCGAGACTTACGCTGTACGGTAGGCGCAACGTCGTCAATATCCTCCTCTTCGTCGCCGAGCAATGCAGACGTTACTTCCCCGCGAGCGAGATCCCCGAGATGCTGTCGATCTTCTTGCCCAAGCTAACAAAGGACGTACGTCGATGTCCGTGACACTGCATGCGGAACTGGGCGACTCAAATGGATTTCTATAGACTGTCTTGACGATGGTTCCGGTACTGACGTCGTTCCTACCCCCATCGCACAGCCACCTCTACATGCCTGTAGTGTTCAAGCTATGGGAGGCATTCAACTCGTCTGTCATAGACGATAGGTTCATCGAGCTCTGCGGAGAGCTATCGGAAGAGCATGTCGCTGGTCAATTCAGCGAGTACGGTCCTGAAGGTTCTGCCGAGTGGAAGACCGTAGGTATCTGGAGCGAGGCCGAATGGACGTTCCTGATTGGCAAGACGCTCGGGTCTATGAGTAAGTGCATTCAGAGTGCTCACCACCACAGTCACTGAGCTACGCATGGGCAGATGTACCTGTTGGAGCAACGAGGGTAGGTTGCGTGACGTACGTCGCGTTCGGGAAGTGCTCAGTAACTTGCTCTAGGGTGCTAGTACGACGGCCGGACATGCCGACAGCATGGCAGACAAGCAATCCCTGAGGATCAAGAAGCTCATCAATCGCAGCAGTACGCGTACACTAACTGCAGGGCCTGAGCTGGACGATCTGACCCGTATTATGCAGGTGCACTCGCCAAGTTGATCGTATACTCCCTCTCTCTGGACGGACCTGTTCGCGACAGCGGCAGTAATGGCAGCGCACCCTCATCTGAGGGATTCGTTGCCGGCTCGAGGGCTCTTGACTCCCTAGACAAACTCATCACGAGTGTGGAGTCATTCTTCCACCCGTCCAACTACGGGATATGGAGCCTGAATGTAAGGTGCCCGGCGTGTACTGGAGGCATAGTCGCTGATTGCCCACCGTTAGCTGACTCACTTCGTGCAACGTCTGATGGCCGAGTTCTCCAAGAGGTGGAAGGAAGAGCAACAGCCATACTGCAAGACCCCAGTGGTACGTTGCTTCTGACTACTAGTCGGACGTTTCTCTCACTTTGTCCACAGACGCGACGTCTGACACCCGAGATCCGGCGTAACTTCATCATAATCCTGCGCACGCCCGTCCTGCTGTCCATGTTCTCCAAGGACCCGTTCACGATCAGCTACTCCCAAGCTGCGATCCGCTCCATGGCTTTGCTGGAACCCGCCCTGGTAATGCCTGAGATCTTGGAGCGTGCATACAGCGGGCTCGAAGTCGTCAATGAGACTCACCGGACGACCTCTGTGATGACGATGTTGTCCGCCGTTGCCCTGCCGCTCGTGAGAGAGAAGATATACCTCGGCGGCCAGAAGCATGTTATACCATTGCTGGAGCTGTGCATTCCCGGTATCGATTTGGTGAGTATCGTCTGGGTGCATCTCAGAGTGCTCCGCTCAACTTGGTTCATAGAACGATCCGGTGAAAACGATCTGTGCCACGATGTTCATCAGCTCGGTCGTCCAGCACATGAAGATCGCTGACGTCTCGATGCACCAAGTCGGTGTCGACCTGTCGAGCGATGCACCGGCCGAAGAGGTGATGGACGTTGATCCCGCTAATGAACAGCATCTTCCCTCTGGCGTCGACGAGCCCGGAATGCCGACTTTGAGTCGGGAGGAGGAACGCGCACTAGCACGCGAGAGTACCGCAGCATGGGCTGACTGGGTGACATCCCTCTTCAGGCGCGTCCTCGCGCTGTTCGAGAACCTGCCGGAGGAGGGCGGGAAGAAGGGCACGACCGGCGGCAAGATGGAGGAGGCTGTCCTGAAGGCGATCAAGGGCGCGCTCGACACCGTCTGTCTGCACCTGTCAGATTCGCTCTTCGACCTGGTGCTCAAGCTCGTCTTCGACTACGCCAGCACGAACGCCAAGTCGAACGCGGTGCGCGCCTTCGGGCAGCTGGTGTCCTGCCTCGCGCGCGCCCGGCCCGAGAAGACGGTCGACCGCTTCCTGCCGTTCTGCATCGCGCAGATCCAGGAAGAGCTGCGACACGGCGCGTCGAGCATCCGCACGACGTCCACGCACGAGGCGGTGCCCTCGGACACGACGCTGCACTGGAGTACGTACCGCACTGACGTCCGCTCGCTGAGTTACGGGCCGCTGACGTGTAGGCAGACATGTCCATCCTCCGCGGCTGCTTCGGTTACGGCGGTGCGACGGTAAGATAACAACAGGCAGTAGCTGTTAGAGCTGCCGATCACTGACAGCTCCCGGTGCAGATTCTCAAGTACAAGGATCAGCTGCTCGGCCTCATGGCGCTCCTGGTGGAGAAGACGAAGAGCGAACGCGGGTACACTGGGACGGGCCGCCTAATCAACCGCGTCCTGCATACGGCAGCGACGATCTACACGCTCAACTCGCGCTACGTGAACCCAGACGAGTGGGACTCACCAGGTTCGGATAAGCCTGCTGCTGTAGGATTCGTGAAGTGGTGCTCACGCGAGTCGTTACTTTCCGTCCGCCCTACCAGAGTTCAACCGCAACCTGACGACCCAATGGGGCAAGATGTACGAAGCGGACGACGTGGAGGTCGTGTGGCACGGTACGTGGCCTCGAGGAAGGGCTCGTACTGGCGTGCTGACTTCTGGTAGTGCCGAATCGCGAGGAGATCGAGTTCGTGCTCGAGATTTTGGACAAGATCGCTGCGCCCGCGCTTGACAAGGTCGAGGCACTGCTGCAGACCGTAGGCAAGTGGGACAGCGTTGCTCGCAACGACTTCTGCAGGTATGTATCGTAAATTGTCGCGCGCATCAAGGTGGCTGAGCCCGCGCATCAGGTATCTTCATGCGGCACGCTCAGTGTGGGGCGGGCTGCCAACGTTCCTCCTGCAAGGCGCGAAGGAGGTCGTGAACCCATGCTTCAACGAAGACGTCGAGGTCCCCGAGCTACTCGTCACGCCCTTGGACGTCAAGGCAGGCTTCGTCCTGACAGATCCGGATGACCCGCAGTACCAGCGGGCGATGGCGCACCGCACCCGCTTTGGCCAGATTGTCCACCGGACTGCGAATGTCCTGCGCAAAGAGAGCGAGGGCGAGGACCACATCGACGCTGTCATCGGCGTCTCGCGCGCTATCGATGTGTATCTCCTTGAGTATGCGATCACCCGGAGCAACTTCGAGAGCTTGACGAAGGCGTACCGGCAGGCTCGCGAGTAGGTGTCCCCGGGACCCCCTTGAGTCACATGGTTGCTGACGGAGGATCGTAGCTCTAATCGCGTCTGGCCCAAGCAGAAGGAGAACTCTCGAGTAGTATTCCTGAAGCGGGCGCAGGTGTACAATGCTGGACGGCTGTACATGCACGCATTGTATCGCAGACGAGACGCGCTGGACGACCAGCTTCTCGAGGATCTCATTGAGATGTCGCTCTCGCCGTACACAAGAGTGCGAAGGTAATGCAAGTGTCCCGCTGGGGTCTGACGTTCACTGATCACTTTGGTTCAGGCACGCACAAGCTGTTCTTCACAATGCGTGTGGGGTGAGCAGTGACCTGCGTATGCCCTCTATGCTCTATGCCCTGCTGACCTCCTGGTAGTACTTTGTCAGGTCGACTAGGTTTACTCTGCCCTACCTCTTCCGCGCATTGGAGAAGAAGAACGACCCTGACCGCATGAAGGGTGCGCTATATATCCTGTGGAACAAGGGAACCGCTGCGTATGCACTTGCGGGTAAGGCAAAGTACATCCTGCATTGATTGTGTCTCGACTGAGGAGCCCGTTGCAGATATCAACTTCCACGGGCAGTATCTCGTGTCGCTGCTAAGCTGCCAGCATGAGGAAAAGGTGCTGTTCTCTGAGCGCCATGAAGCTGCAAGGTGCTAACACGGGGGACGTAGCCGTCTGTCCAGAAGCTGATAGGGAACGTTGCTCAAGATGCCCTCGTGTATCTGAACGAGGAGTCATGCCATACGGACGCATTCACTGAGGAAGTTCCGGGTGTACTGCACGCACTGGAGGGTCTCAAAGAGGAATTCTCTACCTCGATTGTCGACAGACGCATATTGCAACAGGCCGCAGCGAAGTCCGGTGCTCGTGTGTCGCTCAAGAACCAGCGCTATACTGAAACGGTATGTCAGTATCTAGGACCCCCAGCATTTGTCATGACGTATATGTCTAGGTGAACGCAATACTCGAGCTAGCGGAGCGGCCCGCAACGCATGTGAGTGCAATGCTCAACATACATTAGATTCAATGCCTGACGATGCCGCAGTGGAGATACGTTCAATTCGCCATCCGGTTCCTGTACGGACTCCTTCGGCGAGACTCTGCTCCTCCCCCAGCCCTGGCCGCGTTCTTCCTGAAACAGAGCATAAGTCCGCACACGACGATCCGGGTGACTGCACAAAAGTAAAGTTGCTGCCGCTGCTCCGCCACTCCGAACGGCATGACTCACATTCAACTTATAGGGCGGTTGTGAAAGTGTGTGCACACGTCAAGATCCGGACGTTCTCCAAGTCGAGTGACCAACTCTGGTTGGATGAATGGGAGAACCCCCTTAAGGTGGACATCCCTGTGACAGACCCAGCGGAGTTCCTGCGGCAACACGCGCAGCCTGGCTGGCCGGCAGGTCAAGAAGGGTGGGTTTGGCCGAGCACAGATTAGCATCCCGTTTACCTTACCTGGTCTCTAGGAACCTTCGTGTGGACAAGGTCGAGACAGGCTTCCTGGTCTGGACGCCGACGGTGAAGGGATACCGAGCTGTACCTGAGGGACCATCACCGTTCTCGTGGGAAGAGGCGTCGCAGCCTCTTCTCCACGCCATGAGCGAAGTGATGAATCAGGACAACTTCTTCACCGTTTTGGCGCTGCTGTGGGGCCAGGAGTCCATGAAGAATTCGGTCACTCCAGAACTGCGGGCGGAGAACGTCACGTTCATGAAGTCGATCGGTATGTCATCAGATTCTCTCATTGTGCCCAGAAGCTGAGTGGCAATATAGCCAAGATGTTTGAGCACGAGAAGCTGCAGGCGATTTTGGATACCATTGATCCACTACTCGCGGACGGCGACCGTTACAAGCAGCGATCTGGCGCAGAACTGCTGGCAGGCTTGTCGCGAGGTATGCTCTTCTCAATGACGTGCGGCGTCATGCTGATCTCTTCCCCAGGCTCGAAGCATTGGCCTAAGCAGCACGCGGACTACTTGTGGTCCTGGATGGCGTCTCGCCTAGATCGGATCTACGCTCAGATGAAACCTGATACAGTCTCTTTCTGGGAGAACCTACTCAGCGTATGTTCGGCGTTGACTAGCCATCAGCTAAACGCTAACCGCAATCGCGCAGGAACAACTCGTGGACCGTGATCCTCGGCGTACCGCGCCACTGGTGAAATGGGTCCTATCTCTTCCCTTGGAGTTCCATGGGGACTCCGCCTTTGCCAGTACGTCAGCGGTACTCCTCTGAGATGGACCGAGTGACTGACGGCTTAGCAGTGAGCAAGTCCTTGTCCATCTTCAACATCCTGGTCGATTGCCTCGATCTACGGTTCCTTCCTTTGGCTGACCAGTATATCAATCTATTCTTGGATAACGCCAATACCGGCTACGCCGAGGTATGCTCCTTCTGTCCTTCGGAAGGCACAGACCGGTTGAGCAATGTGCGGGCGATAGATCCGTTCACAAATTGCGCAAAACATCTATGCCATCATCAGCATCCAATGGCGACCGGTATACCCTACTGCGCAACACTTCATTTCCGCGTGCGCCGCGACGCCTGATCCACTCCGCATACGGTTCGTAACCCACACGTCTGACGTATTGTCCTGTGCTCACCCAACGACAGCGAGGCAAGGTACATCGGGCGTCTTTCGCAGATCGTGAGCCAGCTGCCCGCATGGCGAGAAGAGCGGCTACCTCCGCCTCGTGTTAGCCAGTCCCAGTATGACAAAGTTGGCCTGACGAGTGCGCTCCTGTTTTCTTTTGATTGTGCTGTTCAGCGTTCTGACCGACGGACAGTCTTGCAATGGGTCTGGGACTTCGCCCATGGTCCGCAAGCCCCTTTGATCTTCCCCTACATCGTTGTCCTGCTGTAAGTCTATCTGTGCATAAGTGACCATCCCGCGGCTGATATTGTGTATAGGCCTGAGATCATCCGCATGTCTGAGTTGAACGATAGCTCGGAGTTGCAGACGTATAGTTCGGCGGTACTATACGTCCTATCCGCCGTAACCCCTCCGCCGGAGTTCATTGAAGTCATAGCTGACAACTTCATCAATGCAATCAAGTCCTCGAACGTAAGTGAATGGCCTGCAGTTCGAGAATGACGGTTAGCTGATCCGCATGCAACAGTCATGGCGCATCCGTGTGAACGCGTTGCCGACCTTGATCGTGTTCTTCTACCGGAACCTACTGAGCATGTCGAGCGATCTCGTCTCCAGACTGATGAACGTTCTCCTCGAATGCCTGTCTGATGAGAACATCGAAGTTCGAGAGATGGCCTCCAAAATGCTGTCTGGGGTTGTTCGATGCTCTCAACGTCAGAGCATTGTACCGTTGAAGGTACGACGCAACATGAATGCAGCGGCTACCGATCTAAAGCTTCGTCTGTCAGGATCGCTTCGTTGACACGCTCCGGCGAACAAGGCTTCCGAAGCGGGGCGATCCCTCGTACCAAGATTCGCTACGGTCGCTGCACTCTGCAATTCTGGGGATCTGCGCCTTGATAGAGAGCTTCCCGTACTCGGTAGAACCATGGATGCCGCCGCTCACGGAGGGTAGGTCAACAATTCCGTTACAATTCCTGACGCTGACCACTATGCTTAGTTTTGGCTAATCACGCTACCGACCCACTGCCCATCTCGAAGACCATCCGTAAATGCGCATCAGAGTTCAAGAAGGTCAGTCCCGACGTGATACTGACGTACTCGACTACGGACTATACTCACCTTTCTGACTTCGTGCTCTCCAGACGCATCAGGTGAGTCTCAATGCCGTTGACTGGTGTTGTACGCGACCCACTGACGCACGTGTAGGACACCTGGCACAAGGATCAACTTGCCTTCAACGAGGATCAGCTACAGAGTTTGTCTACAATGCTCGTCGGCACATCATACTGTATGTCGCTGCCCATTCTCTGGTCGGAGGCTGTCTAGGCTCATGATCACCCCCACAGACGCGTAATCTCCGTTTCGTCGCTTTGCACCCGCACCGCCCACAGCTCTGTATCATCATTGCTTCTCATCGCCACTACTGTATGTATCACTACCGCCATCGTACAGAATACACAGCATCCACGTCTCCAACAATCGTCACAATCAGTGTCAGCGCAACAGGCACATCGTTGATCCATATGTCTTCAGAAAGCAAGCAGTGCCTGCTGAGCGTAGTAGTGCATCCAGTGCATGACGATCAACTTGTCTGTGTCCGGGCCGTAGCGCCCAACCGCAGAAGCCGCTGAAGCTTGAAGCAACACCAGTACTGCATGATTGTACTGATTTTTGCGTGTCGTTAGGCGTCAAAATGTCGTACCCGCACACAGGAAAGCGAGTCCCACCAAGATGGATGGCTTGATGGTCTTGGGGTGGGATGCCGTACAGGTCGCCGCACTAACTGCCAAGATATATGCGCATTTGAGAGTTGAATGGAGCACGAATTCGTGACCTTCGCATGAAGGCAAAAGAGTACGAGCCTTCATTTTAGCTGTCATTCATAGGAAGTTGGCAGTCCGCTATGAGCGCTCTAAGTGAGAGGACCCTCACCCAACAGATGGTGGGTTCCATCCACTTGTCACGGTCTTGCTATGTAGCGCACGCCGTATACAAGTACCCCGATATCTTATGAACAGAACTATTGTCATGGCTAGCTCACAGGGGGCCGTATGTGAAGACTCCCCCAGTCTCTAGAATTCTTGTGTGTACCACGGTCGGCTGGCGTCGACCTTTCCTGTCGAATGTTTTGGTGACTACTCCTTCGACCGTCGAAGTCGAAGCTGTACTTGAGCGGGTGCGCCGAGAGCATCCTTGTCAGCCAGGTGCAAAGCCTGGCTGTATGTTCTAGCAGAGTTCAAGGGGATCTATGAGAGACCGAGACTCCGAAGGACGGCGAACCCTCAGGTTAACGTCACCGAGACCTGGGAAACGCAATGGTTTGGACTGGTCTGTACAAATGGAGCAGTATCGCGTTCTGACAGATCTGCGGCGTGCTGTGTCCAAGCCGACTGTGTGACGGTACAGAGGCCGAGAAACCTAAGCTCAGCCGCTAGAGCGTTTGGCAGGAAACAGAACCGCTCGGGGGGAGCTTCGACCTTTGTCGCTCGACGGCCGTATCATATTGCCCTCCAGACCTACGACCGATCACGCACGCAGTCAAGCATGGTGGGCGACTCCAGACGACCGGACGTGCGGTCTGCATCTGCGATGCCGCACACGGGCTACCGTAGAAAGACAGATTGACGGCCGTCTGGACAGCTTCGCCCGCTTCCCTGGAACGGTGCTCCGCGACCGGCCCTGGCGCGAAGACGAGCGTCGACGGCGGTCTGCTGGACACGTGCTTGCAGAGCGCCTTACTGATCAGAAGGACGGCATGCGGCGGACTCGAGGCTGTCATTTCGAGGGAGTGCGTGCCAGTGGCCGTCGGCGCAGATCAGAGCAGCTCGCAGGCCGGTAGCCAGACTGCGAACCTTCGACAGAGCCAGACTGCGGCAAGGGCCAGGAGGGCTGAGCACCGCCGATAGAGTCATGTTTTCGCGGGTACGCGTCGAGGATTCGGTTGAAGTGAGTCGTTCTCGTGTGATGGGCCACTGAATTGGTATGGGGAGACCCCCATCTGTGCAGATTGGTGGACGGCACCCGCGATGCTGCCGCCAATCAACATGGAAAGACAGGACGGGGCTGAGACCGCAGAAGGCACCACCAATTACCAAATAGACGGACACCCCTGGCGAGGGACACACTGTGAGGGATCGCAGAAGAGACACCATGCACAACAGCAGTGCTAGGATGATGCTGACGTCCTTCGTGCTCCGGCCGTGCTCTTGCAAGACGTAACAGAATGAGTCGATGACTCCCTCCGAGTCCATATCGACGACTCACCGAGAATGTCCACGCAGAGCGGCGCAGGGCGAACGTCGGTGCCTCAAGCAAAGTTTGAGGAGTCACCCCGTTGAACGCAGGGGAATTCAAGTTCCTCGATCTGGAGGACCGGTACTTGGCGGATGCGAGCAGCGTGGAGAACGTCATCGTCCGATGATTCCTCGTCTATCAATGAGGACTGCGCTGCCGCAGAGGCAGAAGTACGCAAGGCTGACACGGGGTGGAGAAAATCAGGAAGCGGCCGCACTTGCCATCCACAAACGGCGTGGACGCGGGAAGGCAAGCGCAGTGTGGTTGTACAAAGTACCATAAGAGGAAACGCCGCCAGCCGACAGTGTATTGACAAGCGCCCGGGCTTATGAGGATTGACTCCAATGGCCAGCTCGCCAGCAGCATACTGCTCTAGTCATGCAGCTCTCTTGTCGTGCACAATATATAGCCCTGCAGAGAGGAAGATGTCTGCGCAACCGCGAGAGGGTATCTCATCTCGGCTTCCGACTCGGAACGAGAGGATAGGCGCTCGCGGGATATGGGCGCCTCTTTGCGCCGCCCCACGTGGCGAAATGTGGGACGGTGCATTGCAGGTCGGTCTCAGGCTGTGCGACGTCTGCCCGCCGCTCGAGACGAACTGGGATCGATTGGAGAGCAGAGGACGAAGCGGGACATTGAGGATCGATGAGGGGTCGATACACGACGTTTGAGCATGTAAATGCGGGAAAATGAGCAGAGAGTGGTGGACGAAGCGTTGGCAATCGCCGCCGCAAGACGGGCACGTTGCAATCAGACCCTGAGCTTCTTCCGTAAGGCAGGCGCAAGGCTCTCCCCACCTCCGCCTCTCTCCCTCCTCCCTCTCTTCTCCCCCATCCACGACGTCCTCGGCGCCCTGGTTTCCCTCAGCAAGCATCTCAATCCCGGCATCAATCCATCCTATCTATCTCGCATCTTCCCACTCGCATTGCAACATCACGACCCGCGCCGCGCAGTTCTTCCAATTGTTTATACCATTCCCCCCTTCATCCGCTAGATATCCTAGTCCACTCGGATTCTATCGCTCTCCAGCGACCACAGGGCCAGGGCTGGTCGCCAACTTTTGCATCCCAAAGCCGCGCGCACGACTCACGCATCACCCTCTCCTCAAACCTTCTTGCCTAGCAAGCATCTCCGCCTGTTTTTATCCATCAAGCACTAAGGACGTGGTATCGGCAACTTATTGCTAATTCGTAAGCATTCGCAGCTCAGGGTCCATATAACCTCGTGCTCGCGAACGCGCGTACTCACTTTGATCCCCACCCTCCCTCGTCATGCACGAAACAGTTACGACCCCCCTCCTGGACGCGACGAACTTCTCTATTCACGACTTTCACCCCTCCAACGCCGCAAAAGACCTCTTACCAATCGATATTGTGTACATGTTACCCACCATGGCCACTAGAAGGACCCCGACCTCCGCTCTCGGCAAAGGTACGCGTCTCTTCTGACCACTGCTTGACTGTGAGTGCGATTGACGCGTCGCAGCAGACCTCTCGGACAGAAATCTCGTCACGCCCCCGAATGGTGCTGGACACTGGCGCCTCGATTCCAACGGACAGATCGTGGACTCGTCTGACTGGGATTTGGCCGACGAAATCGTCAAGCTCAAGATTGGCGGCGACGCTTCTGAGTCTCAGGTTCGCACTCCCCCGCCATCAAAAAAGACTCCTCCTGGACCAGTGTCTGTGCAGGAACCATCTCCGCTAGACACTGCGTCGCAGACGAGCTTTGATTCAACTTCAACTAATCCCTTGAACCAGAGCGTGAACTTGGCATCGCATTCGCGCGAATCGTCCGCCGATACCACTGGTTCGCATGGCTCTGCTCTGTCGTCTAATAGCCAGACCCTGCGCGCTCCGCCCGTGACACCACTCAAAGTAGGCGCCGTGGGCGAATCGAGGAACCGCCCGCACTCCTACAGCGGCGGCTTGTCCAGCACTGACCTCATCCGACTGCAGCAGGCAGGAGGTAGCCCTGGTAACACTGAGTCTTGGTCTTCGCCGAACGGGACCCCCGAGCGCCAACAGCAACAGGCCGAGCAGCTGACGTACCCTTCGTTGCTGGCTTCGCACAGTGGACCCACGTCGCGCCTCTCGGAGCAGCAGCAGCCTCTACCCCAGAGCGGACTCTCCCGCTCGCAGGAGGAGCTTCAGGCTGACTTCCAGGTTCAGCAGGCACGCGCCTTCAACCCTGCTCCCCACGGCGTCTCTCCACCGCAAGCAGGCGCCCCGGCTCCGTTCGTCCACGGTCGGCCGCCCAATGTCGCCACGAACATACCCTACCGCCAGCCTCCGCCCCGTGCATTCAACCCTGCGATCCCGCCTGTCGTCCCCACGCCCACGAACTTCGGTGGATATCCTGCACCGGTGCACCCTGGGGCGATGCCTGTGGGCGGCCCGCAGCAAGACCTGTACAACATGATGCTGCCGACGCCGCCCCTCGAGAACCCAACGATGGCACGTCTCCAACAGCAATCTGGCGTCTTCCAACGTACTCACCAACATTCTGCTTCGGACCCTGCTTCCCTCCGCGATCCTGCTACGCTTGCTCTGCTGAATAATGCTTTTGCTGCCGGTCAGATGTATGCGCCTGCCATGGGACCCCCGCCTGCACTGTCCATGTTTGCGAACCAGTTCTACGGCGCGCCGACGGAGCCTTACCCGTCGCCGGAGCTCGCAGCTGCGCAGATGATGGCCCAATTACAGGCGCAGTACACCGGGCCTTACGGCGTTCCTCTCCCCAACCAGGGTGTGGCGTTGGCGAACACAGGCTCCTCCATCGCTACCAACTCCACTGGCAACGGTCCGAGCGCGAACAACCGCAAGCTAGGCCTGTATAAGACGGAACTCTGCCGGAGCTGGGAGGAGAAGGGAAGCTGCCGCTACGGCGCGAAGTGCCAGTTCGCTCATGGTGAGGAAGAGTTGCGGAAGGTTCAGCGGCATCCCAAGGTTCGTTGCCTCTTCTTCATCTCACCCGCCTATAAGGTTCATCCTGCTGACCGCTCGACTGTGATCTGCGCTCTTGCAGTACAAGACGGAAATCTGCAGGGTAAGTCTTCCCGTCGAAGCTCGACCCTTGTGGTTGCTAATCTCCAACGTTACGTTGTTCTAGACGTTCTGGGTATCTGGGTCCTGCCCGTATGGAAAGCGGTGCTGTTTCATCCACACGGAGCTCCCTGCGAACGGTGCCGCCCCCGGGGCTGACGGTACTCCGCCGCCGAGCAACCCAGACGGTCGGGCGCGGTCGTCCAGCACGAACAGCGACCCCAACGACGTGTCTTCGAGCTCGCTGCTCGCCCGTATCTCTGCGAAGCGTACTCAAGAGAACGCGAACGCGATCAACTCTGGTTCAGGCAGCTTGAGCACGACTCCCCCGTCGGCAGGCTTCCAGGTCAACGGACGGCCCGACCACCTGCGCGTCAACACCAACGTAACGGACACGGCGACGATCCCCAAACAAAACAAGTCTGCCTATCCGACTTTCGCGCACAACGGCGTCCTCATGCCTGCGACTGAGGATACCGCTGCAAGGTCGCCTGGTCCGGTGACCGCTGGGCCTGACTTCGGCAGACACGCGAGTTCTAGATTGGATATCGTGGGCTCGCAGGTATGTGGATGCCGTTATATAGGGTTTGCGATAACGTGTCGCTGAACTTGTTCCTCTGCAGCGTGGCGGTCCCAAGACGGCAGTGAACCCTAGCGTCCGTCACTCGTTCAACGGCAGCGAGATTCCGCTGGACCTGAGCAGCGTCATCACTCCCACTGCTGCGAACCCAACGTCCCAGCTGAACGCCTCCCCCGAGGCGCCGAAGGTCTCCCGAATCAACGGTCATGTGCGCTCAGGCAGCGCGGGCAATTGGGCGAGCGCGACGCGCAACAGTCACCTTACCGCGTATCCTCTTTCTTCGATTCCCGGTGGCGACCTCAAGGCCAATTCTCCCTGGGCCGATTACGGCGTCGGCTCCCGTCTGACGGAGAAAAACTGGGCGTGAGCAAGTTGTCGTCTGCAACGGAGGACGCTTGACCTGTCAGCGGCCATGTCGAGTCCATGACGGTGCACGGACCCGCTCTAAGGCGTTGCTCCCGAGTTACCTGACGGCTGTTCTGGTCAACGGACGGATCGACAACGCTCATCCCTCGATTGACCCGACGGACACGCTACCATCTTTCCCTTCCTTACTCACGTCTTCGCCTATGTTTTCTGTAGTTTTTTGTTCTGTCTTCCCGCTCCCAGTCTCGTCGCGCAGCTTTTCTGTCCGCTCATCTCGTCGAAGCAAGTCTGACTTATTCTCTTGACAATCCGGATAGCTCACTACATCTCTCCCTCACCCCACATCACCCATCATCGTCGACGCCCACACATGTTATCTTATGACATTAATACATCATGCTTACGCCTCTCCCCCCTTCTTGAAGAAGTGCACCACAAAGAGACCGAAATGATACTTAGCGTGAATTCCGTGCGTTAGAATACCGGTATATACAGCGTCGTAAGGTACGTGACATCTAGTTCGAACGTCTACGGCGCGTGTGTGAGCACAACATTGTCTGCGAAGCCAATAGGTATACGGAGTCGCGCTAAGCCAAAAGTATGCACGGCTTCACGAAAAAACAAGTCGCAGCGAGCCCTTGGCTCGGTTCGGCGCGAGGTACTACATCCACTGCCCCTTAAAAAAATTATGAGCGATTACGGAACTGTGGTGATTCCCAAAGCGCGTATCTCTCTGCGGAAGCCCTCCATGCGGCATTGCGCATAGCCGAGGTAGTCAAACTCGGGTTCGCCATCCTTCCCTTCCACGAACTCGCGAGCCTGGACGACGCCCCAGACGGCCCACATGGCGTGCGATGCCGGGCTCCAGGCGCGAACCTGGCTCTCGAGCTTTTGCATCTCAGCCTCGAGGACGTCCTCTGACAAGACCGGCGCGGTCGTGGGAGCGGGCGCGTCGATTGAGCATTGGGTGTGCGTGAGGTAAGCGCGATAGAAGTTTCGACGCTGCTCGACCGTCGGGTAGCGGCTGGGGTCGAGGAGGTGCGGGGTGGGCCCGTGGTAGTCAGCCGTCCACTCGTGGAAGTGGTTCGCGATGTCGAACGCGGCCGGGTTGGGCGAGGCGTACTCAAAGTCGACGACGATGATCTGTGTGTGAGGCGTGATATGGTTTAGTGTGAGAGCGCGGGGCGCGCGAAGGGGGAGAAACGCGTCAATGAGCCACTGTTCTGCGGAGGTCCGTGGAGATTGATTGTGACCCACCTGACGATGGGCGGGCTGCCCTTCCTTGAGCGTCCGCAGGCGCAAAAGATTGCCATACTGGGCGTCGTTGTGCGAGAACACAATGGGGCTGCTGTCCTCGCTCTTCTCCTTCTGATGCACCCAGCGCAGGTACTGGTCCCATTCTTGCTCGAAGCGGGCGAGGTCCAGGTTCCGACGGACGTCCGCAGGCGCGCCCGGTAGCGCGAGCACTTCGCGGGCGGACGGGAGCCACGACCGAACGTTCTTCTCCACCCCCAACCGAATCCCTCTCTCGGGGCCAGCAGGCGTGGGCGTCTCGTACTCGACAGCATCGATATCCACCCCGTGCAGCTCGGCCATGCGAGCCCCAATCCAAGAGCTGATTTCAGCGTCGCGCATATCGGCAGCGGTCAATGCGGTGGAGTCGAAGTACTCCTCAACACGCCCATTCTCGAACGTCCCGTATACGCGGGGACCAATGTGGTAGCGAGATGACAACACGTGTAGCGTGTGTAGCTCTCGTGGGCGCGAAATGAGGGAGCCAGATGAGGGACCGTAAATTCGAAGCAGGACCGTACGCGTCTTTGGCACCGGCGGGCATGACACAAAGAATACGGCATTGGTGAGAGAGCCGGAAACCTTCTGGATGCTGATGAGCTCTGTAGTTATCTCCGGCTCAGACCAGGAAGGTACGCGGATGGTGTGAAGGATGTTCATCAACTGCTCCGCGAAGGGCGAAGTCTTGTAACGTCTGTGAGAGCGTCACGTCAGTATAGATGAAAGACGTAGAAGCATACGGACGCCAGACCAGGATAGAGTACTCCGTCCTGTCCCACAAGTGGTTAGCTTGCCGGAGGGCGTCCCAGCTGGAGCCATGACAAGAGCTTCGCTCAGATACTCACCGTGCTTCCAATCTGATGTCTGCATGGCGCAGACCCTCAACGCGAACAACGTCGACATCGGTATCTTCAAAAGGGATGGACAAGGACGACGAAGAATATGCCGGAGAGGTGCCGATTGATGCGTTATCAGGCAACGAACGAGAGGACGTCGTGGAAGACCTCCTGTTGAGTGGTATTCCAGCAGGCCTAAACTTGGCCAAGGAGGAGGATGGGGCGAGATCAGGGCCGACGGTGGGCGACATGGTGGAGTCGCTGAGCTGAGGCACGATGCCCGCTTCGCGAAGAGCGTGCAGAAGTTTGCTGAATAGAGAAGTCGTCGTGCGGGGTTTTGACGGCAACCTTGCCATTCACGACAAATTGTTGATGTATTCCTACTGGTGTTGAAACAAGTGTTGCGCGAGCTGTAGCTTGCGCGGGGAGGGGATGAGGAGGAGGTGCGGGAGTCACGCGAGCGGGAGGAGGAGGTGAGGAGAGAGGTGCAAGAGCCACAATGCGTCGTGCGAATTTTGCGAGCGCTATTATCACAAGCCTTGGCAGTGGCTAATCGGTGCGATTATCTAATCCTAGCACCCCTATCGGCATCAATTATCAGATAACTTCGGCCTTCAACACCTCCACGACCTCCAGCTCCGTACAGGCAGAGCGGCGGACATGTACCGCGAGTTCGTCAATGTGAGCTAGCAATGTGTGCTATTGCACACACGTGTAGAGCATATACCAAACTCCAGGCCTTGGTGGGAAGTCCACGGCCCTCGTGGACGCCAGTATCTGCCAATATCCGCCAATCTCTCTAACGCCGCAGCGCTGCGTCATCCAGCTCTTCCAGAGGGCATCATGACCACCCCGTGCGCGGTATTCTGCTTGCCCATGGCCAGCGAGGTGTGTTCCTTACTCCGAATGAGCGTTGTGCGGGGCTGACCTTCGTCCTTTCAGTATCATTTAGGCGGCTATTGCGACCGCTGTCAATCTCCAGTTCGCGTTCTCGAAGGCTGTAGCTTCGTGCACATTCAGTCCAGGGAGCCCTCCCAGTCCACGCTGATGCAATTCCAAGGGTCCCGGCTCGATTGACTACTCCTTCCGTGCCACGCCCTCCCCGGATCCGTACTGTACGTATAACAAGACTCCGATGTCATTTTGTCTACAGTGCCGGGGTGCTCTAACAGAGTGATGCTGCCGCCTTGAGGATCCGCGCGCAGCATCCCCCTTTCTAGAGGCCGGACCCTCCTATTTGCCAACAGGAGCAGCACCAGTCATATGTCTATGTCGTAAGACGTCGCCCCACCGTCCCGAAGCATCCGCGCCGTCATCGCTGCACTTGATTCGTCGAGCATTGCCCAAGCTTTGGCCGAGCCTAGAAGGCCTCGCCAAAGCAGCGAGCCCAGTGCACTTCGCCACCGCTTCGCCAGCGGAAGTCGGTAGCGGGTCCATGATGCACCGCTCGTAGACCGGCCAGCTATGGCAATTCCGGTATCCAGCTCGACACACGCGTCATCGTCCTCCTCGCTCGGTCTCTGCTTGCCATCAATGTAAACGGCTTCACAGCGTATGCGACCCGACCCGCGGTGCAGAACCTTCCAAACCGCGAGCGCGTCCGTATGCGTTTCTCTCCAACCTCCTTCCGCCGCTTCTCAATGCCTCCGAACGAGGGTTGCGATGCGCGGTCGAATCACGTCCCAGCACCGGCTTGAGGCTGCCCTGGCTGCCCGGTCGTACCGTAACGCTATATTGCCTACAAGGACTGTGCGGTGCGTAACCTGCCTAACCCTTGTTGAAACCTTATCTCAGTGTGTATCTAAAGAAGCCACCGGCACCAGTCGCCCCGCCGCCTGCCCCTGGCTCCCGTGGTCCAGACCAGCTGCCCGCACGCCCCGCTCCGCGGCCGTCGACAATCGGGTCGCCAAACCGAGAGACGCCTTCCCCGAGTTCCTCCCCTGAAGCCGGCCACGCAGCCGCTGGCCACTTTCGCGGAAGCGCATGCGACCATTATGCTTAAAGCTTCGCAGGCGATTATCACTGCAGCGCAGTTGCCGCATGGGGTTTATGCGACGTCTCGGTTGGGGTCGTGTTCCCTCTGACCGCTTCTGTTCGCCCAGCGCGAAGCATCAGGAGTCCCCGTACGCTCGAGAGTCCGTTCCCCGGGTGCGGTGGATCGGCAACAGGGATCGATAGTGATCTGCAGTTGCAAGGTAATGACTTGCTCGACCTGGATCGGGTTTCCTTCTCGATCGATCCTCTTTCGTTGTTTGAGGGGGGGACGGAGTCGCCGCCGGGCTTCCTATACAAATTACAACAGTCCGATTCTATTGCGACCAAACTCTACATTGCGTGCGTTCCCAAAGTATGCGTCAAAGCAGGAGAGAGAGAGGGGGCAATAAGGATACCGAGAGATGCGAGAACAGCGAGGACTGAATGACAGAAACCCACGAGGCGAACTATCCCATTTACGAGCACGAGATGCCTCACACTCCCTCGATCGCTGCAGGACCGCCGGCCGATTTCTCCTGCATCAGACCCGCAGCGTCCTCCTCGACCGAGATTTTACGTGTAAACATCGAGATCTGCTCGGGTGATCGTCAGCGCACTGTACTTTTCGGGACACGGCGCTGAAAAAAGACACCGACCAGCAGTGCTATGCCAAGGCATGGGCAGCAGACCGCCCAGATGGCCTGTGTGCGTAAATTACAATTGAGTTCGACAGGATCCCAGACACCGGTATCAGTGCGGGAGCGCGACGCACCTTGATCGCAAGAGCCATGGCGTGCAGTATCTCTCCCCAGTTCGTCTGGGCGCGCAGCGTGTCCACGGATTCGAGAACGACCGATCCGTCTACCCCGGGAGGTAGGGTGTTCGACAGTCGGCCCAGGAAGACGGCGCCAGCCACAGCCTAGACGAGGTCCGATTCATCCCTGCGGACATGCAAAGGAGGAAGAACACCTACCAGCCCCACAGTCGCCCCCGTGAACCGGACGAGAAAGAACGCGCTCGTGCCTGAGGCGACCTCTTGCCGTCGCAGCGCGCGCGTGAAGACTTGATAGGGAGCATGGAATAGCATCCCCAAGCCTACCCCGGCGATTAGGGGGAAAAGGATCTGCTGGAGGCGGGTACTGTGCTCGGACATCAACATCATCAGGCCTACGTGATCGTGAGCTGACTACGCCGAGGGGCCATGGAAGGAGAGGCGCGCACCGAACCCCACCGAGGAGATGGCGAGACCGGCGCATATGAGGTACTTTTGGCACGCCGTGTCACATCTTCGCTTCGACCAGTAACCGATGAGCCAGGCCGCTGCGGGAGCAGAGAGCATAAGGCTCGGATCAGAAATTTGACAGACGAGCTGGGCTCACTCGGCATGGAGGCAAGCGACGAGCCTAAGGAGTATGGCAGCATGGTGATGCCAGCTTGTATGGGAGAAAGGCCGTTTACGGCCTGGCGGACGATCAGCGATCAGACGTCCAACGTCGAGACGAACGCCTAGCTGACCTGGAAGTACAGAGCGAGGTAGAACGTGCCCGCATTGAACGCGAAGTTGTGTAGAAAGACGGTGGCGAGCGTGATCACTGAGACCTAAAGTTAGCAAGGTTCCACAACATGGGTTGACGTATACTGACCGATCGTACGATCCTTGAAGGCGATCGGGGGAAAGAGCGCGTCGCGCTTGGTTCGGACTTCGTAGAAGGCGCCTGCAATTAGGACCAGGATTCCAAGAACGATTAGGGTGAGCGTCGAAGCGCAGGTCCCTGGAGGATGATGGCCCGTCAGCGCAAGCGCTATCATGTGGCTGCACGGAAGGCTTACATCCCAGCTGCGTGGCAAAATTAAAGCCGATCACGATGCAGCTGCTTCCTCCCATGAAGAGGAACCTATTCCACAAGACCAGTCAGCTGTGACGGGGCCGACGAGACGGTGGGACGGCTCACAGTCCTACGAAGTCGAACGTTCGACCGAAACTTCTCCACGAAACGTCGGACGAGCGTCCCACGTACACATGGCGCAGAGATAGCCACAGAGTGACGAAGGCGACGGCGCAGATGGGCAAATTCATGTAGACTGCGGAGATGAGGGCGGTTAGAGGTCTGAGACGTCTGTGCGGCCACGGAAAATCTTACAAGCCCATCTCCAATTGAGAGGCCCGCTCTGTTCTGTAGAGCAGCGTGAGCACGGTGTCGAAACGAGGCCGCCTGGGGTTGATTCACTCACCGCTGAACACTCCGCCGAGGAGGGGCCCAGCGACGGCAGAGCAGGCCCAGGTGACGCTGAGCGCTTGGGACCACTTGGCCTGATTGCGGACGTCGACGATCTCTGACGTAATCGTCCAAACGAGGGAAACGATACCGCCGCCCCCGACTCCAGCGATCGCTCGTGCAATAATCAGCCACTTTATGCTCTGCACCACGATCGTTCAGGAGCGTCAGATGACGGCCGCACAACGTCACTCGCAGACGAGCCGCTTACCTGCGCCGACCCACACAGCGCAGAGCCTGCGGCAAAAGTGAAGATACTGCCGTACAGAACGGACTAACGCTGACATCAGAACAGAGTTCGTGTTAGGAGCGCCGGAGAAAAACACTTACCGTCCGTCCAATCAGGTCCGACAGCTTCCCGTACAGTGGTTGGAACGCGGTCTGGGTGAGCATGTACGTCACGGACACCCAAGTGTACTCGGCCTGATTGGCGTGGAATTCACTCGTAATTGTGGGTAGGGTGGTGGATACAATCGTCTGTCGGCCCGCGTCAGCCGAGCAAATGAGCACATCGAGCTGGAATGTAGATCGTACCGCGTCTGTCGTAGCAAGGAATAGAGTTAACGCAGCGCTGAGTCGAAGAGGGTCAGCGAACTCCGTCACAGAACACGGTCTCAGGGTCTTACCCTGCATGCGCGATGATGAGTCGCGTAGTCGACGGGTGCGCGGCGGCTTTTCGGGCATCATACGCGACGAGCGTAGAGCTGGACGAGGTTTTGGGTGTCGGAGCTATCGTCGGGTCGGAGAATTGGCTGGAGTGAGACGAGTCGTAGGAGAGACGCGACGAGGAAGTGTCAGTAGAGCGCCCCCCACAGTGGGAAGTGGCTGGTGCCCCAGAGGGCTTTTCGTGTAGAGAGGAAGAGTCGGGTGAGCTGTTCGCCATGGGTGAGGACGGTACGGGGACTCGCTGGCTGGCCCGGAAAGCTGAAGAATGTGTTCGGAGCGGCACACATTTATGCGCTCCATCTTTATACGGAGCCCAAGGTCCAAGCTTGACGTGTGGACTGCGTAATGTGCATGCAGTCAAGAGCAACACCCTGACACGATGCAAATCGGCGAGGAGATGCCAGAGCCTCTAGACCGGAAAATCCAGAGGGGAAGCTGTAGAAAGCATCTTGGTTAATTGTGCGAGAACTGCAGATCTCGGAGAGGCTTTGGACCCTCTTTGTCGGAGATTCGAGCCACCCTTGGGGAGAAGATCCAGAGAAGTTCTGAGAGAGCACCCGGAGGTCGGGAGGCGAAGCCTCCTTTGTCCGGCACAGCGGACTGGGCTCGGCCTACGCTCCAGGAACCCGTCATGAAGGGACGGATATGATGGGTATGCATGCGCGCGTAGGGGCTGCAAGAAGCTCGCAGAGGGAATATGGGCACTCCACCCGAACCCCTCGTAGGCATTTACGTAGCGGCCTCCCGATGGATCTCGCGCGACTCATACCTCTTCCCGCGTGTGCTGAAAAGGAGAAATCAGAACGGACGGCAAGTGCGAGCCAACATGTGAGCCAACGCGGGCGGGCGACGGGCGTCGACGCCATAACTCTCCTGCCAAATCCGGCACTCTTCCCCTTATCGGCACTTTTCCTGGGTCTCGTGCGCTTCCGCTCGGTCTGCCTATCGCTTGCTGGCCAAGGAAGCCACAGGGGGCCACGGTGCCCATCGACCTCACGCCGAACCGCTCGAAGCAACAAACACGATGCCTGCGCCATCCTCCCGGTCTCAAGGTTCAGGCCTCAGCTCTCGCGGTGGAATTTCACTCGAGCTTGGAAATCAGAAGGCCGGACGTGTATCAAATCAACGGAGCGCCTTCGCTGCGTCGACAAGAATATTCTCGGGGGCGAGTCTAGTCGAGTCGAAATCCCCTGTACGAGTTCGGTCATTGAGCCGAATCGAGTGGACCCCTATAGGGCAAAGACCCTACCGACTCATCGGTCGCGAAGAATAATCGACGCACTCCGCAGAAGCTGCCGATGACACTCGAGACTCGCACATGGTCACCGTGGGGTTGGCTCGTTTCCTGATCAGCGAAATACGTACTAATTAGTTCGAGAGAGATGTAGCCTAGTAGGTACTGACGGCCTGGGGAGTGAGCTGGGTTGAGTGTTGCGGAGGATGACCGTCCTCGGGGGGACCCCAGAGGCTCCAGATATGGGCGCGTTCTATGCGGTCGACTTCTTTCGCTCCTCGTCGCGTTTCCGTTTGTCGGGGTCGCGCTCATCCGACGGGCGAGATGCATCTGCAGTGTCCGAACGAAAAGGCCAACGGCGTAGATCGCATTGAATGTCACATGGAAAATCAAAATCCAATGAGTCTCTTAAGTCCATTCAATGTGCGAGACACCCAGCTGTCTGGGGGCGAGGAGGAAGGAGAGACCGTACCGTTTGAAGTATCTCCCGATTGGCTCGCAGGACGATCGCCTGACGACGAGGTTCCGTCGGTAGAAGCTTTGGATGAAGGCTCTTGACGTGAAGAACCGGACGTTCTACCCTCCACGTCATCGGCATACTGTTGCAGGATCTCGCGTTGTCGCGGAGTCAATGATCTGGGGCTTGGTGAGCACCAAAAATACAGCGGAAGGCGAGGTTGACTCACCTTGGCAGCTGGACGTTGAACGTGACGAAAAGGTCGCCCTTTCCGCTCCGTAGGGCAGGTGATATGCCGTGACCCTTCAAGACCATCTGTTCACCGGGCTGCGTTCCGGAGGGAACGCGGACATCTACTTCGCCGTCCAGTGTGGGAACTCGAACCCTGCCTCCGAGAAGTGCGGTGTGTACCGGGATGCGGGCTTCATGGTAAAGATTTGCGCCCTGGCGCTTGAAGGTCTTCGACGGTGCGACATTGATACGCACAAGGAGATCGCCTGGGCGACCGGTTCCGCCAATGGGAGCATCACCCTGGCCAGGAAGCTTCAACGCCATGCCGTCTTCCACGCCTGCGAAGTACACCACTTATGAGTCGAGATGGTGCGGCATCGGAAGTCACTCTCTTGCTTACCGGGAGGTATGTCGACTTTGACAGACTTCTTCGCCCTGACCTGACCAACCCCTGCGCAGGTATTGCACTGACTACCGGGCGGCACAGTCGACCCTGTCCCATCGCATGCAGGGCACGTCGTCTGCATCTGGAACCCGCTTTGGATCACATACGACCGCACTCCCGAGCCGTTACAGCTCGAGCATGTGGTTCGCTGTGCGCCGGCTTTCAGTCCAGAACCTGAGCATGTGTTGCACTGAACGACTGGGTTGATGGTGACCGTGCGCGAGGTTCCCTTGCAGGCTTCCATGAAGCTAATACCGATGGTCGTCTCGACGTCGCTACCACGATGACTGTGGGTAAAGCCTGGACCAGCTCCGCCAGTGAACGAAGAGAATAAGTGTTCGAATAGGTCGGCACCGCCAGTTCTTCGTCCACCGAACGCCCCAGAGAAGTCTTGGAACCCTCCGAAACCGAAGCCCCCGCCAGCAAACGACCGCGCATTCTCATACGCATTCGCGTCGAAACCTGGTTGCTGAGAAGCCGCACCGTACTTGTCATACTCGGCGCGCTTCTTCTCGTCCTTCAGGATCTGCGAACCCGGAGCTTAGAACGGCAATTGTAGGAAGGATTTGTTGACACGCACATCATAGGCTTCTTGAATCTCCACGAACTTCTCCTGCGCATTCTTGTCCGGGTTGGTGTCAGGATGGTATTTTCTAGCAAGCTGCATATTCCTTCAGCTATGAGGACAGCATTATACACCATACATACGTACCGCGAAATAGGTCTTCTTGATCTCGGCCGGAGATGCATCCCTCTTCACACCTAGGACCTGGTATGGGTCCTTCGGTGCTGAATGTACTGCGGAAGCATGGAATAGCCTCTACAAACATAAACATGTGTCTGAAAATCAGAAACAACGGTACGCACCGAAGGCCCTGCTCTACTGAGTGAACATGGCGGCCTCTTTGATGCCGAGACGGAATGCGTGTAGACGGAAGTGACGAAGGTGCGCGTCCGCGCGGCCGCGCTGCGCTGCGAGCAAGAGTTGAAAGATCGTAACGAGAGGACCCTCTTCGCAGACAGCCTAGGAGTCATTAACAGACGTAGTCTATGAGCAGAAGCAAGAACGAGTGCAAGCAGAGCGCGGACTCGGGCGACGCTGCCTCTGACGTCGGGACGACCGGAATTTTGAGAGTCACGTGCGCCGCTTTCGGCCATGTGGGAAACACCTTCCAGATACTTCCTGAACGGCGCCCGATTTGGCAAGTAACGTCGTTCAGTCAATCCCGCCCACCATTCCGGTACGACGCCCGAGCATCCGAGGGCAACCCTCAGAGGCCTCGCGGAAGAAGTATCGGTGGTTTTGTTCACGTACTTCGCAAACCGGGATAGTCTCAGGGACCTAGACTGGCCGGGCTTCTTCTCTGGGCGGCACTATCAATCAGGGAGGGTCAGTGGTGTGAAGTTCAAACTGGGGTCAGCCGACGAAATTCTGATGGTGGGACGAATATTCGAAGTGGCCGGGCATCGTGGGTCTACATATGTTCTGTATCTTCGAACCGGACATTGGAGTCATTGCCGGCGACAGATCTTATGATATGCTTCAACATACGGCTATGGGTCGAGCACGAGAGGCTGACACTACTATCCGACATTCTGAGGTTGTCCGTCACGGACAAGCGATCACGCAAGTCCATGCAATCAACTCTAAGTTCACTCAGTGAGGGAATCGGTCACCGTTGCTGTGATCCAAGCACCCGGTTTGAAGTAAAAGATGCGACATGCGGTACCGGCAATACAGAGCTGTTGTGCTCCCGCTCGCGCCCATGGCTGCAGCTGGCACATCGTAGCTTCATAAATCGTGAGCATCCCATGCAAAGCGGTCCCCGCAATATGAAAATTAGACTCACAGCTGAGCACGAGGACAAATCTGCTCTCGCTGGGAGGGTCAAGCTCAGGACGCCCGTCCTTCTATATTCAATCGGCTATGAGACCCCATGGGTATACGTAAGGAAAGAAATCCGACCGAGGGAATATGGAGTCCAGGTCTCCAACCCTTCACGGGTAGCTAGCCGCATCTCAGCCAGAGCATACTCTGACTGGAGTGGAGAACCCACCCTCCACGAAGCAATGTTGGTTCCGTACGGAGTGCCGAGTGCCCGTCGCAGCATCGCTTCCGTTCAGTCGGAAAGCAGGTAAAGTAACAACGTTAGAGGGCAGCTTGCCGAATCTCTGGTTCAGCTCCCGCCGCAACACATGTCCACCTTGCTCTTCCCTGTCGGCGATATGTGAGCAGTACAACTGAAAGAGCAATAGTTACCAGTCAGTCGGACAGAAGCACGTACGACTCAAGGTCGGTGGCATTTCAATTCGTCTGGAAAACTATCTCAATAATGCTGACAAGGGAAGAAGGGATGTGGTTTCACCAGCGGCCATTGGATGGGATCCCGCGGATCTCCAGCATGACATCAACCAGTGTGTGTGTAATGGCACGCTCAGATGCTCCTACGCGTCATGCGTGCTCGACTCCTGGCGTGCCCGCCACCAAGATTTGCCATACGAAACGAGGAGCTCGTCGCCCTTCTTGATGGTCTCGCTGCTGCTCCATACGCTCATCCGCAGCTCTCCACAGTCTGTCCTCCGCTCTTGGAAGACGGCGTTCGGCTTCGCCTTGATGCCTCGATAGTCGTTGATGAACCTGGCCTCGTTCCCTGAAAATTGTGCATCTACACCAACACTGAGATGATCTGGGGTGCGATATAGCGAAAGGTCATAGTCGGAGTCGGGCCTGTCGTCGCAATGGACCTCCCCGACGTAGTCTAGGATATGTGTGTGGGGAGGAATCTTCCTGGTTGCAAACAGTCCGTATTGCCCCCGCGCGGGATGAGAGGGGTCCGATATCGGTTGAATGGCTACCGCAGGCTTTGCAAGCTGAGGATGCGTATGAGCCCTAGGAGGGCCCGCTGAAGCGCCTGTGCGAATGAAATCGCGGACGTGGGCGGGCACAGATGCGTGATATCTCGGCTCGGCGATGTACTGAACGTTCTCCGGCCAGCGCGCGGGGCGTCGCGGCTGTCCTTTCGAAGTCATGATGGCTGCAAGCGAGTGTCTGCGCTATGAGCAGTAACGCACGAGGCCTCAGCTGAGCGGCGGATGAGGGCAAGAACGGAAGCGCGCGTGCGAAGATTGGCAGGAGTGCGATAGCCATGCGCAAGACGCGCGACTGATCTCATTCGCCTCCAAGTGGCAGCGCAGCTCTCGTCTTCATCTCCACCTCCTCGCCGTCCACTCGCCTCCGCCACCTGTTCTAATTCATCATGGGCCGGACGGCGACAAAGTCTGTTGCTCGTGTCTATGCGGATGTCAACAGCAAGCTCGGGCCGTCATGGTACGAATATGGTCGGGTCAAATTCTGGTCTTGTCCTTTCTTCTGCCTCTCAACGTGAGCATAGACAACCTGCAGGTACAATGGGGCACTCAGGACCACTACGAGATTGTACGGAAAGTTGGGAGGGGAAAGTACTCGGAGGTGCGTGTTTGCCGCACTAATGCATGATTCCTTCCTTACCCAGGCACGGCGGGAGTAGGTCTTTGAGGGTATCAACATCGTCAACGACGAAAAATGCATTATCAAAGTTCTGAAGCCAGTGAAGAAGAAGAAAATTAAACGAGAGATCAAGATCCTGCAGAACCTGGCCGGGGGACCTAATATCGTTGCCCTTCTCGATGTCGTCCGAGACCCCTCCTCCAAAATCCCCAGTCTCATCACAGAATACGTCCATAATATCGACTTCAAGGTCCTTTACCCACGCTTTACCGACTTTGATGTTCGATTCTACATGTTCGAGTTGCTGAAGGTGCGTACGGCACGGTCGACAACAGAAGTGTCCATGCCGACTAAGTCCTTGTAGGCCTTGGACTACTGTCATTCCAAGGGCATTATGCACCGCGACGTCAAGCCGCACAATGTTATGATAGATCATGAACGACGCAAGGTTCGTTCAGTGTATGAGTCCCGAAGGTCTTCTTTCTTTCGCTGACTCATAATCCAGCTGCGTCTGATTGACTGGGGTCTTGCCGAGTTCTACCACCCACGAACGGCTTACAACGTCCGAGTAGCGTCGCGCTACTTCAAGGGCCCCGAACTTCTGGTAGACTTCCAAGAGTACGACTACAGCCTCGACATGTGGAGCTTCGGCTGTATGTTCGCCTCGATGGTGAGTGGGCTGGCGTATGTACTTCCAGGATAGGGTTGTGACATTTGTGCAGATTTTCCGGAAGGAGCCATTCTTCCACGGCCACGACAATTACGATCAGCTTGTCAAGATCACCAAGGTGCTGGGCACCGAGGGCTTGTACCAATACATAGATAAGTACGACATCGTGCTTGACCCACAGTACGACGAGCTTCTCGGAAAGTGAGTGAATGTGTAGCGCTGCGACTCAGATCCTCGTACTCACATTTTCCGCAGTTATCCCAAGAAGGCCTGGGCCCGGTTCACGACTTCAGAGAACCAAAGATACATCTCCAATGAAGCGATCGACTTGTTGGATAGACTGCTCCGCTACGATCACCAGGAACGACTCACTGCGCGAGAAGCGCAAGCGCATCCTTACTTCGGTAAGACGGTTCCTCCTCCGTCCCGTGCTGTTCCTCATGACCTGTTGTTACTATTAGATCCTGTCAGGAATGCCGCTCTGCACGAGGCCGAGAACGGGGGTTCCGCGCAGTGAAGCACAGCGGTCGGGATCGCGCCAGGTGCTGTTCCGCGCGGACGACGAGCCATTAGGTACGAGACCAGACGCTGTATCCAGAGCATGTGGACGCCGGTTATACTACTGTGTACTAAAGGCATGCAGAGGTGTGTTGCTATCTAACCATATTCTTATCTTGATGGGCGGCCAAGGGGCACGTGTTCTCCTTCGAATGCCAAACTTTGAACAGTCCAAACGTGTGCCGCACGCACGAAGTCTTGCAGGATCAAATGTGCCATATGTTTTCAGACTGTTCTATCGCGAAGCGTGACTTTTTTTGTCGCTCACCCGCCCAAAGCTCGCCGAAGAGGCACGCCGGTCCTGCGTCGCGCCGCATGCTTGCCAGCATGCACGCTTATCCCGTGATGAAGCTTGTCAATGCCGGTACCTTCTTGCGGCAAATTGTCTTCTGGATATCCCGGGCTCTGCAACATTATATATGAGCGAGGATGGGGTTGTCTCGCTGTCCGGAAGGGTCCCTGCTCAACCTCACAGCGCGCGCGATGGCCTGGCTTACCTGCTTCCGTGCTTCCCGAGCTTTTGCCGCGCTTGCCGCAGGCCTCGCGGCGGTTGGTGTTGTGGCGTTCGACAATTCTAGATACGACAATGTACGTACCTCAATCCTTGCATCTGATTGGACATGTCCCTAACTTCCTGATCCCTACCAGGTCGCGATGTGAGGATGCTTTGTTGAGACATGTGCACTCATCGCTTGCTGAGACACTCCACTTCGCAGTTACTGGGGCCAGAACTCCTACGGTGCCACTCACACCGATGTCGCGAACTTCCAGAAGACACTGTCTTTCTATTGCCAGGTAAGGCAGAACGCTACTTGAACTATACCCGCTCTGTAGTACTGAGTGCTAAACCGCTCGTGCGCGCGAACCTAGGACGATGCTATTGACGTTATTCCCATCGCGTTTATCAACAAGTTCTTTGGCACGGGAAATGCGCCGGTGCTGGACCTCGCGAACGTAAGTTCTGAGACCGGCTCTAACTCTGAACCGAATCGAAGGGCTTCGTAGATTTGCAATGCCACAACCTCGCACACCTTCTCAGGCACGGGGCTCCTTGACTGCTCGTTTTTGGCATCGGATATACAGACCTGTCAGTCGAAGGGCAAGATCCTTACTCTCAGTCTGGGCGGAGGCGGCGCGAGCGTCGGGTTCCAGTCTGACAGCCAGGCCGAGACCTTCGCGGACACCATTTGGAATGACTTCTTGGGAGGTTCGAGCTCTACGCGACCTTTCGGTAGCGCAGTCCTCGACGGGTGAGCAAAGTTCTTCCTGCAGCTTCCCCGATCAGAAACTCACCAGCTGTCTCAAGAGTCGACCTCGATATAGAGGGAGGCTCTTCCACCGGCTATGCAGCGTTCGTCACGCGCTTACGTTCGCACTTCAATGGGGCCAGCAAGAAGTACGGTGACTTACGTCCTTCGTTTATGCTCATCGATCTCACCATTCGACGCTCCAGGTACTACATTACCGGCGCGCCTCAATGCGTCTACCCCGATGCTTATCTCGGATCGACGATCAATTCAGTGGCATTCGACGCCATATACGTGCAGTTCTGTACGTCCTGCGAAGGGTCATGTCTGCTTTATACTCACCACTCGGCAGACAACAACCCCTGTGGCCTGCAGGTGTTCAACTCGGCTTCGGTAAGTCTTTGTGCGTGCCGACGGCATGAAGTGCACTGACCGTTCCTCTTACGGCTCGCCGGGATGCGCTTTCGCCATGTAGGGCTTTAACTTCGGGATATGGTCAGTCGCTTCCTGATCGTACCGGGATAACCAAAGACCAACGTTCGTGAATCAGGGACATCTGGGCACGCACCGTCAGTCCGAACCCCAACGTCAAGGTATACGTCGGTGCTCCTGCTTCCTCCACCGCAGCAGGGTCTGGCTACCAGGATGCTGCGACCCTGGCCAACATTTTGAAGACCACGCGGAACCGATTCCCGTCTTTCGGGGGTGAGCCTTCCGAATCTTGTCGTGCTGCAAATAGTTAAATGTGATGTGTAGGGGTCATGATGTGGGATGCGTCCCAAGCCTATCGTGAGTGCCCAATTCGTTCACAATGTAGGAAGGCGCTCATGGACGTTTCTTCCTCGCTACTAGAGAACAATCGTTACGACCGAGCGGCAAAGAACGCGCTTGTTGCGGCCGGCGGAACTGGCTTCACATTCCCGCCTTGTTCAGCACAAGCCTACGTGGCAGGTAACAACTACCCCGGCAGCAGCCAGGTTTCATACAACGGGTAGGTTCCTTTTGGCCTCTCAGCGACCTAGTGGTTTACGTGACCTTCTGATCCTGTGGCGCAGATACATCTGGGAGGTGTGTGGTATACGCGTGCTCTCTTAGAAAAGCTCAAGCTCACAATTCCATTGGTCGCTTCAGTCCAAGTGGTACGCCTCGAGCACGCCTAGCGGAGATCCCAACGGGGATTGGATGCCCAGTAAGTGAAATGCTTTAGTGGCCGCGACCGCCGACTCTGATGTCCGCATTCAGTCAGCGCATGCGCTGGGAATGCGCCCTCCGGGCCGTCCTCGTCGACATCTACGAGTGCCGGTAGCTCACCCACTGGGGGAAGCTGCGGCGGTGTAGCAGCCTGGAGCTCCAGCTCTGTGTACATCGGCGGACAGCAAGTCTCCTACAAGTGCGTCCTCGTCCCCCGCCCGCGCTCCGCGAGCCCGTGTTGATGTTGTCGATCAACTCAGCGGTCATCTGTGGACTGCCAAGTGGTGGACTCAGGGCGACACTCCGGGAGGTACGTGATCGATCCCGACGGGATCGCTCTTTGCTCACGGCATCGCTGCTAGGATCCGCCGGCGTCTGGACCGACAACGGGGCCTGCTCGAGCAAGCGAGAGCCCCTTGCAGAAGCAACCGAGGCACCCGCGCGCCCCCTCCAGTCCTCGCGTTTCTTCCGCTTCTGACCGGGAAACGCGCTTTCGCGCGGCGCGGCTCCCGATGCTCGTTAGGCCCCAATCTGTCAGATTGGCTACAGGTCTAACTCGCCGCGCGGTGTGCGGCGCAAGTATCTATTTCTTTATTGACGTATTTGACGACTGTTCGGATGACCGCCACGAGGATACGCGTCTGGTGATGGCCTTACCGTTCACTTTACGAGAGATGTGCTTCTAGCTACCGCCCGAACGGGCTTGGCAGGATGGGTTTATGTAGAGGTTCGCGGTTGTCGACGGGTCGTTTGTATCTATGCATATTTCATTACCAGGGAAGACTTCGTCATGCATGGGATCTGGGGTGTCTGCGAGGCGATAGGACGACGTATCCGCTGCATTCAACGTAAGTGGGTACGGCAGCGTCAGAATCCTCTCTGTGGACAACGTTAACGATAGTCCGTCGGTAGACTCGTGGCAGGCTCCTAGCTCCAGCGTCCTGTGAAAGGCATTTGATGACGGCCTAGATCAACCCTGCCCTTGAAGGCTTGAGGCCTTGAGGACTTGAGGGGCCTGCCTCTCGGAAGTCGTTTCCAGCCATGACATGCCGTAGTGGAACTCTCATCAAGAAATCTGGACAGTCGAGAGCTGCACCAGTGGTCAAGTCCGAGTATCTCGCAAGGCTCTCAAAAGGTCAGGGTACTCACCGAGTCTGCTCTGGACGTCTCTAGGGAGAAATAGCTTCCGAGCGTGCTGCGCAGCATGAGAGCGGCCAGGCCGGTGAAGTATACCGCAGTGATGCATGGCAAGGCTTGCGCAGCCGTATGGAATGCAGCTCGACCATATGTCTTCCAACTAGCATATGCACCACTGTGCAGATATTGTTAGACACGCAGCAGCACATGGGCACAGAGTCCTGGGACATGGGAGCAGCTCCCGATGACACCCGTCGTGTGGAGGTCTGTGCAAGCCTGCGTAATGAGGCCGTTGTCTCCGGGCGCTCTGCTGCGGCCCTCTGGATGTTGTCGAGGACGCTGCATCCACTGTCACTGGATGACACAGTGTTGCATCACTTCTGACATCAAGTGGTAAGGAAGGGAACTCGCCCCAATCCATGGTGGGTTCGAGGCGCGAGCGGTGGATTCCGCCGACGAAGTAATGTGAGAAGGTGCGAAAGGGACCCACGGCAAAGTGTGCGAGCTACATACTAGGAATGTCGTCGCATGTCGTCTCCGGAGAACTCGTTCTGTCGTCTGCGCGCGGGCAGAATGCGTATCAAGCGCAGCACTCGACATGCCTATGGGTCAGAGTCTCTGGCGGGTTCCAGGCGGTCAGCATCGCATATTTCCACGCATATAGCCGTCTATGTGAGCGCGGATACTTCACTGCGCATCGCGCCTCTCTTGCTATGCCGTAGGGTACGCACTGAGACGCGCCGGGACGAACCTGTACAGTGAATTTGTGAGCTGACAGGGCACACCCATTGAACGTGGGCAAAGGGACCCGTCCACACGAAGTTCAGCACATACCTTGCAATAGCACTCTGGACCTCTGTCGATTCCTCCGGCCGCACACCCAAGTATACCAGCCCGACAACTGCCGATTGCTGACAGCATTCCGCGCCATCTCAAGCAGATCATCGGTCGCGACGAGACCAGTCTGCGGCACCGGGAGGCTGCGGGGCACTTTCAGCGCGATGCATACCTTCACTCCGTCATGACTCCCGCAACGAGCAGACGCCGTGTAGATAGAATGATGCTGACCTCGCACGACCCTGTGATACTATACAGCGCCAGTGCCAACGCCACTGGCAGTGTGGGTGCAGCGCGTGGCTAGTACTTGCCGCGCAGGGTCATCCGCGAGTCATGCCATAGTTCAATCCTGCAATCACGGACTGGCTTCAGCACTAGTGACTCTGGCGTGGCACGACAAACACACCTGAAACGTTGAACGCAGTCGGCGCTGAGCGCGACACGCCGTAGGCGTCGAAAGCATCAGCCTCCCGATCCCGAAAGCGCTGTGTACGGTGTACATAGCACAGTACAGGTTCGGCTGCGGATGGGCGTAGCAATCTGTATATCTTGGGCCTGCACAGTCTGAGTGAGGTGCACAGGTTCGACGCCGTATGTCAGATATGCCGACTGGTCACGTCAGGTCCTCCGCCACGACGCCCAAGGATATCTGGGTGTTCCATGTTCCTCTGCTCATGCTCACCTGTAGGGAGAAGTAGTCAGCATCCCGGCGTTCGGACCGTCGAGCCTACCGATATCGCCGTTGGTCAGCACTCCGGCCGCGAGGGCAGCCTCAGTACCAACGGGCCATGCGGCGAATGCGAGTCATATTACCATGCATGTTCTAGTACAACAGAGGGCGCCGAACGTAATACATGCGAGGACAGCGGGGGATGCGCAAAGAGTGAAGAGAGCCCGGAGAATTACAACCTACAAGACACGACCTGGAATCGAACACCAAAGAGAGACACTAGGAGTTGGGGTAGGATATCGTACATAGAGGATCACAAAGCAGTGGCACGTCATAACAATATATCTCGCGCGCGATGCGATGTCCGTTCATCGATCTCGCGAGGTGGTGCTCCGCTCGGAGCTCGTGTTCCGTTTGGGCGTGTGATCCTCCCCGTCTGCACCTGAGTTGAGCAAGAGCGAGTTGATGGCCATGGACTCGCGTGAGCGGGGAGACCCGCCGCTACTTTGCGCGGAAGAGGCGGACGAATATGGTGAGGGCGGGAGGTCGTGCGCAGACGCCGCATCCTGCGAGGCAGACGTGGAGACCCGTGGGTTATAGTGTGGCGGAGGTGAGCGGGACGACCGACGCCGTTTGCGCGACTGGTGGCCAGAGGTGGAGGCTGCGAAGCTCCTATCCCGGCTGTCTGTCATCGACGATGAAGAATCCGTCCGATGGCGTCCCTGCGGCGTCTGCTCGTGGTGGAGCTGCTGTGGGACGTGCGCGTGCGGAGAATGGTGGTACGAGGCGGGCGGTGAAGGGAAGTGGTGGGCATGCGAGTACGGATGGGAATGGTGTGCGTCGGGGACGTGGAGCGGGATCACAGGCGGGCCCGGCTGGGCGTGTGGCGCCTGATACATGTCAAGCATTGTGCGATGCAAGGTCGCAATAGAGGCGAGTCGCTGGAAAGGCGGCAGTAATCAGCATTTGGCAGACAGGTACGGTTCGCACGACGCGCGGACTGACTTGGTCTTCCGAACTCTTGGCGTTTAGCATGGCGAGGAGCATTTCTCGGTCGCCATCGCCTCTTGCCTTGTACGCCTCCAAAATTTCGCGCAAGGTGGGCGGTGGTGGCTATGAACGTGTCCGCTATTAGACTTGCTTCGGCTGGTTTGTCTCTTGGGCACTGACCTGTTCCAAGACACGCCAAGAGGAGGCGAGAAGAGACTTCATGTTAGGATCAATCTGTCTCTGTAGGTAGTGGGTTTGGTATGCGGGTTCTGGCGAGTAGGGGACGTGGGGCGGGGACGGGAGGATGCTCATGGGGTGTGGGGGGCTGGAGGGGGGCACTGAGGACGGAGTGATGAGGCATGGTAGTGGAGAGCTGCGTATTTGAGCAAAGCCAAGTCGATGGACTATCTTTGACTCTCCGTCTCGAGTGTCCAGAGAGTAATTTTAGCGTGCCAAGACTTGCTCGGAACCCATCCCACCGCAGGTCTTCCGCCGCTCATCCCGGCCTCCTCGCTCTCCGCGTCTCCCCCAGCAACCAGTGCGTGGCTGGGGACCGCGTTTGCTGCCGGTATTTCCGACGCATCAACGGCGCAGAGAGGGTGCAGAGAGGCGGAGGAGGGCGCGAGGGACGAGGAGGAGGACGAGGATGGTGGCGTCTGCCGAAAATAAGCATCGGTGCTGTTACTATTCTTAACACGACTTTGGCTTGGCATTCCCAAAACAGCAGGCGATAACTAGACATGGAACTTATCATCAATATAATCGCGCCTATTCTTGTCCTCGTTCGCCTTCGCGCTCCTGTCTCGCTCTCCTCCACTCGCCCTCCTCGCCCTCAGCGGCCACTTATCCGAACCCTCCAGGCTGCGTCCATGCGCTTCCTGCTGCATCTCGGCCTCCTCATGAGACCCAATCGCATCATATGTAGCCACTGCTCTCCGCCGCTTGCTCATGCTTCATCAAAAGCGTGTCTCGTCCAGAATTAGAGCTGTTACTGCCAAGGACAGCCAAGTCCTCTCAGCGTCCGCCATATCTTCCGCATTTCCCCGTGCATGTCATTCATCTCCTGTTCGCTCACCCGCCCGTGCTACTTTTTGACTCTTGGGAATGTCCACGCCCCATTCAGCGCCGTGCATATATATCACGTTGTCGGCACGTATGTCGTCTGTACTCTTATTAGCCTCGATGAAAACGCGAATATACTGCGGTGGGCACTTTCTCCATTCTCAGCTGCCAGCGGCGCAGGGCGCAGTTCCTCCGATGCGCGTTGGGCGTGACCCGCCTTCGGAGCATCGACCCGCTCGCGACTCGATCCGCATCTTCACGTACAATTCGAGTCATCTCTGCTGCGTCGATCCGCGTCCAGCCAAGCACTCTTCAACTGCATACGCACTCATGAGCTCATCATCGAAGCCCCTCATCAAGCGTCCTCCAAATCGGTCGTGCACGCGAGAGCTGCTAGTTACCCTGTCACAGTGGTCACAGCATTCCCATCACATGATCCGCGCGACGCGGTGTCGAACCGCCGCGCGGCACCGCCTCCCTCACTCTCTTCCCATCCCGACGAGTGCGGCACCGGCGTTGACTCTTATCACCCGTACAGCATATATAAAGTCGCAGCCCTACGCTTGTCTTGGGAGTCCTCTCGGCCATGGCTTGCTTCAACTTGATGTCTTCCGATATCGTGCACGAAATCCTCACGTCCATACCCGACTTTCAAACACTGTCTGCCGCAATCAGAGTGTCCAAGGCTTTCTACGATGTCTTCCAGGCCCATCCCAAGTTAATAACCCACGCAATAGCGAGGAACGTCGTTGGGCCAGCGTTGCCCCAAGCAGCACGCTTGGCGCACTACGTGCACCAGCGGAGGCCGGAAGGTGGCGACGCGCGGGTCCCCCTTCCAGACGAGTCATACTTCCATGGGTCTCAGTGGGAGCTTGACAGGTACATGGCCGCGTTTTTCGAGCAGCATGCGAGAGCTGTCCAAACGCTGGAGGATTTCTACAGTCTGAGGTGCGCTGGCTCCCTAGTTCCGGGCGTACGCCACGTTCGCCACATCTCGTACCGACGCTGCCCCGACATAGACACAAAGACCGTACATCGCGTTCTAGTGCACTAGAATGGCATGAAACGCTGCGCTTTCAGCGAGCGGTCTACCGATACATGTTATGCCATGAGCTCATCTTGTATAGGGAATTTACCCCAGCCAAGGACCCCGACGCTACAGACAGCGACGAAGACGAGGATGAGGACCAAGACGATGGTATGGAAGACATGCAGAAGACTGTGCAATCCGGGCTCCTCAAAATGTTCAAGGACTATCCGTCGGAGGAGTTGTTTGAGCTACTGGAGATTTGTGCTTTTGCCAAAGACGCCAAGACATGGTGCTTGCGTGCTTGCTGGGAGACCACCTTTCCCCTGCGTATGCCTCATCATTTCCGAGTGTTCCTCATAGCTGATGAGACTGTTGCAGAGTCGGCAGATGTTTCCCCGGTCAACCTGAGAACTCTTGCTACACAACTTGAAGAACCCGGCGCTTTCGACGGCACGTTTCCTATTCCGTGGTTCAGCGAGAACCCTATATCGTACGCTGCTATGGAAAATCTGCGTGCTCGCAAGGTGCCTGAGGCACGCTTTGGAGAGACACCTTACGGAGCGATTGTTACTGCGACTCGTGGCGAGAAAGACCACTGTGACTTACCTCCCAGTTCCGACGCGTCTTAACCGATACTAACACACAGCCCCCAAACGGCAGGTTCCCGTTGTCAGGCAGTTTGCGGCTTAGTACTTCTGGGACCATCCAGTACGTCTCTTCCCATAATCCACCGGCGCCACAACTGAGTGCGCTGCAGACATGTCTACCCTGGCGGGAATTTTGAGCTTCAGGGATAAGGTGCTCTTGCTCCCCGGCCTCCTCCCGAGGAATAGAGAGGAGCAGGGTCTCCTGCTGGACCATCTAAGACCTGCCCAACGTAACGTCCCCGATGAGATCCTCGTCCGCGAGATGATGGAAATGGAACTGGAAGGCGAAGATGCCGACGACGAACAGTGGTCGAAGGACGAGTGGTACTGCCTCGAGTGCATCAAGCAGCTGTTCCGGCAGCGCTTCATGTTGTGGTGGCGAAAGGCAAAGCATGAGAGTGAGTCGCATATCCGAGTGTGCCCGTACCAGCGTCAGCGTTGCTAAGTCCTTCGTTCAATCTAGACGGCGCTCCGCTGCAAGACGACTGCTGGTACGTCCTCTCCGAACTTGACGACAGATGCGGCATCTTCACGTCGTTGCCCCTAGGTATGGCTACAACTGTCGCACGATGACGCACCGCCCTAGTCATGCTACGAAGCTCAACGTGCGTACTTGTCCGCCGCGTTTGTGACTTGACATCCGGCGCTGATTGGGTAATGTGTCGACAGCACCTGTGCAAGCCGACGCGTGGCGAGGCACCCCAACTCGCTCCAGGAAACCCGTAGAAGAGGAGGACAAGGGCTTCCGGAGCGTGCTGCGGTCTCGCTGTTGAACGACTCCGTACCGCAAGAAGCTCTCCGGGCGTTGATGCCTCGGCATTGACCCCATGCTCTCCTTTGCTCTGCTCCGCTTCGGAATTGTCTGTTAGTCAGGTCGATGATCGTGTTCCTCGGGAGGCTATACCCCGGACGTGAATGGCCGCTCATTTGCGGCCGGACTCTGGACTCGAGTGCTCTTGGACTGTTCTTCTGTTTCATCACCTCATCGTATGTACATACCCGGCGCTGCGTATGAATAGCACACGCTCATGTGTATCTATCTAACTGCCACTCGAGCTGAGATACCCTGATGAGATATGCTGCCCGCGTGAGTCCGTTTTCTTCCTCGTCGACCGACCGGAGGGTTGATCGTGCGATCTTGGGAGTGAGCTCTCGAGACCGGCGAACCAACAATCCGCCTGAGGCGCTGTGGCGGGAGCCTATCAATTGTGACGCGCGCGACGCGCCAAAGCGGGATACGCGTCGGCGGTTCCCCGGGCCGCCCGTCTCCGCGTCACAGGCTGATCGGACGCGCGCTACAGCTCTCTGCGTCTCCCGGACACCCAAGTACACCGCTCGCTCTTCGCTCTCGCCGGACTGTTAGGTCTCTAGGTCTCCTCGTCTGACGACGCGGCAACAAATGCACTGAGATAGGCTCCGAGGAAAGAAATGATCCACGCGGTACTCATCTGTCTGCACAACGTCCTCTGATGCGCACCGCGCCTCGCTCACATTCTGCGCTCGTTGCAGTCAACACCTCCGGGGTGCCCCGGCTCACCAAGTTCTACTCGCCGATCGAACAGTCAGCGCAGACCCTCGTAGAGAAGATCTACTCGCTCGTGTCGTCACGCCAGTCCGAGCTGTGCAACTTCCTCGATGCGCCGGAGCTCGAGCCTTACCTGAAGCCGAAGGACGGGGATGGCGAGAAGCTCCGCGTGGTCTACAGGAGCTATGCCACGCTCTACTTCGTGTTCGTGGTCGACATCGCAGAGAGCGAGCTGGGGATCCTGGACCTGATCCAGGTCTGTGAATCTCTCCTATGGGAAGGGGATGAGGTGATCGAATGCTGTTGCAGGTCTTCGTCGAGTCTCTGGACAACGCGTTTGAGAACGTATGCGAGCTCGATCTGGTCTTCCACTTCGATGAGGTGCGTCCCGCTATAACCGCCGCTCATGACGGACCTCGCGTCCTCATGACCGTCCCCAGGCCCACCACATTCTATCCGAGATCATACAAGGCGGCCTCGTCCTCGAAACGAACGTCAATGAGATCGACCGCGCAGGTAGGCCGTCCGCGCCACCCCCGACATTTCTCCCAGACCCGCATGCTCACGCCCGTCCGCAGTCCAAGAAGCCGCGCGTGCGCGCAAGGAGTCCTTCGCGTCCGCGAACCCGCTCTCCCTCGGGGGCGGCGGGGCCGTCGGGTCACGCAGTGCCGGTCTGCAGACCCCACTCGGCTGGCTCGCTGGCAGGCTCACGGGCGTTGGTGCGCGGTAGCCGGCGACCTGGAGACGCGTCCCAGCCGGCGAGAACGAGAGACACGCGACCGTGTGGGCATATGCTGCCCTCGAGGGCCTCGCCCCGAGTCCGAGGAACTGCCCACGCCCGATCAGGGCATGACGGGGCCAAACCAGAGGTATGGAAAGGAGTACTCATGGCCGTTCGTGCACGCCCCCGGATCCCACTGAGAGGCAGTACCTTCCGATCGTGTCCGCCGGCAGTCCTGCAGACGGGTGGACCGAGAGATGTAAGTAAAGGGGAGGCCACTTGTGGCTTAGTGGCATGTATGTTCCCAAGCTTATGTATACATGTGTCGTGTTACATGATCGGACGCTCAGTACGGTGAGAAGCGCGTTGCGGGGCACACTTCCGCGTTGCGGATGCTTCTTACCAGGCTGCCTGCGAAGCAAATTCATAGTCCTGTGTGGTGAGTGGTCACGGTGCCGGCGGTGGTAGGGTTGAAGTCCCTTGTTCGTGAGGACGGAATGAGATCCGAAATGACAGTGCAACCTGCACGATCACTTACTCTTCTTTTTCTTCTTTCCGCCACCAGGCGGGCCCTTTGTAGGTGGATCTTGAGGTGTAGGTGCGTTGGAAGGGCCTTTGGGCGTGGTCCCTCTCGGTACTGGTGCCGGTGTGACGGACGATCGACCCGCTGTTGCAGTGGCAGGTGTTTCTGGAACAGATTCCTCGGGAGCAGCAGCCGGTAGTTGGAACGACTCGTGCGCGTGCATAGCAGTCGTGCGCATTGCGCTCCAGAGCAGCATGTTGTTTTGCTGCCTCTTCGAGTCTGCCGAGGCGCCGGACAGCTCCCGCTCCTTCGAAATATCCTCGGGCTCTTCTGCGGCAGGCGCGGACTCGCCCTCGGCAGCACGCTTCTTGTTCGAGGCGGCGTCAGTCGAGGGAGGTTCTGCGATCGGCCACACAAAGCCAGTGCGAGGCGTGTACGCTGGTCTGTGCGACCGGAGCGTGTCGAGCGATTTTTGTAGTGAGTGGAGGGACGTCAGCTAGATCGAGATGAAGTGAAATATAGCGGTCCATCGAGGCACATGGACGTACAAGCCTGTTGGAAACCAAGGTGTATACGTCCGGTGATTGGTAGATGCGGTTGTTGAGAATGAAATAGACGGCAAGAGGTCGGACTGCACCGTCGGGTCTCTCAGAACTGTGGGAGAGGGAGACTCACCTCAGGACTTACCTTCGTCTGGTGAGAGACGCTCTCGCTTGTGAATGATAAACAGCGAGGGCGGTTCGGCATGCACGAGAGCGAACTCGATGCCGGTGAAGCGTCTGAGAACATGACGCGTTAGGGCCGCAGCATAATACAGAGAAGTGTGGTAACCTGAGTTCTTCCGCTTCGTTGACCAAGGGCAGGCCGGTGTGCATTGTTTGCATACGCAGGACCTGGTTGTTGCTCTGCTTGTCGTAGAACATGGACGTGGTGAAGTACTCGAATGCATTATCGGCGGTGAGTGGCCCATGTGCCTACGACATTCGGTGTAAATATCTCGCGTGCTAAGACAGAGTGGCTGAGGCAACAACCTGGATCCATTCGTGCCAGATGAAAAAGCGGTGGCTGTAGTCGTCAGGAGGGTGCAAGTCGACGTCCATGACGCGTCTGGGGTGCGCTGGCTTGCGTTGGCGGCGGGGGTTGTGGTGGTCGAGGAGAGACCCGAGACTGTGGCTGCTATGCGATTGGCAGCGGCCGCGCGAACTTGCGCGCGCGCGTCTCACAGTAGACGGCAACTTTCCCAGTGAGCGCGACCGGGTTGCCTATAGCGAGCAGCCCGTTCTCAATAATCCGCCCGTACCAATCTCCTGTTTCTACCACTCTCCTGGGCCCATCGTCTTCAAGTACTCCCAATCGTCCCCGCCATGTCGTCCCCGCACTTCCCTGCCCACGTCCCCACATCTCCCGATGTCTCTCCTGGACCATCCAGAGCGTGCAGCGGTCTATCAAAGCCCTGCACTTAGCCAGGCGCCCAGCTGGCGAGCTCGTCTGACATACAGTTGCCGGACAGTCGTCCGCCATGTCACGAAACACATAGGAGTAGGCATAGTCTGCTCCGTGGCCTACTTTGATCCGTGAGCCCCAGTCAAGATCGCATAGTGCAATCACTTCACTGACCGGACACGGATGCCAGAGGCAACTGGAGCGTAGATCTCCAAGCGGGTTCTCTGTTCGGGTACAGACCCATGCTCTTTGTCCTGCTCATGGCCGGTCTGGGTGCCATGGTTCTGCAGGTGAATAGCCACTCCAACGGGTCCCAGCTCAATCTGACGCGCGGACGCAGTCCCTCGCTTTCAAACTGGGTTGTGTAACAGGCCTAGGTACGCAAATGGGAAGCGTGTTACCCTCCCAAACGTTACTGAGTTCGCCATTCAGATCTGGCATCGCATTGTCGAGCCGTACTACACGACCGCCCGCGACATAAGCGACTCATTCGCTACGGCGTCCTCTATCCCCTCTACGTGCTCTCCGAGATTGCGATAGTCAGCACTGACCTGGCGGAACTGCTGGGCTCCGCGATAGGCCTCTGCCTCATCTTTCCGTCTATTCCCCTTTGGGCTGCGGTTCTCATAACTGCCTCCGACGTTCTGATTTTCCTGATTCTCGGTGATCCTTCCCGTGGCCATGGTCGTCCTGTGAAGATCTTCGAATACACGGTTATGGCACTAGTGGGTATCATGGCGCGATTATCGTACTGCGCTCTAACGGGGAATGCCTCAGGTTGCCGCCGTCTTCGTCTGTTTCCTCGTACTCCTTGCGAGGGTGAGCCCTGATTGGGGCGAAACTTTTCTGGGGTTCATTCCCTCCAAGGGTCTCTTCCAGACGAAACCTGATGCGTTATATACTGGTGAGTGATTCGCTCCTATCTCTGCTTCCGCTGCGTAGAATACTCAATTACATCCGGTCCAGCCGTCGGGATTCTCGGTGCAACCGTAATGCCCCATGCCCTTTTCCTTGGGTCATACCTCGCGACCCAAGATCGTGTCGCTCCGCCGCCGGTCCTTCCTGTGCCTGCATCCTCAGGCGCAACCGATCTCCGGGGTAGAGCGAGGGCTTGGTTCAAGTCTCTGTTCACGATCTCACGTGCTGAGCGTATCGCTGCTTCGAGGGAGTACCGCGACAAGTACGGACGACAGAATAACGAACTCGGGTTCATCCGTGCACACCTGTCGCATGGTTTGGTGGATGTGATTGCGAGCTTGTTGGGTGTCGCTGTGCCGATAAACTCCGCGTATGCCACTATTCTACGATACGGCCTCTTAATCAGCCCTCTGACCTTTGCCCACCAGAATTCTCGTGATAGCTGCGGCAGTCTTCTTCAAAGACGATGGGTCATCAGCATCATCCGCCCCTGCCGGCCTATTCGACGCCCACGATTTGATCAAAGAGCATATCGGGACAGGTACTGCGTTCCCGTATCGTAAATCACATCCGCTTTTTGACTGATCGAATCACGTCCACCCAGCTGCCGCGTTCATTTTCGCACTCGCACTGCTCTGCGCAGGCCAGACTGCGAGCATCACGGCCACCCTGGCAGGTCAGATCGTATCTGAGGGGTTCATCGAGTGGCGGGTCTCCGTAAGTACCTGCCCACTTTGGTCCAAGGGCGACAAGTTCCTCATTGCACGCGCATCTCCACCTTCCGTTTGTTGCAGCCGTTCCTCCGGAAGATCATAACCCGCCTCATCGGACTGATACCTTCCGTCGTCGTTGCCATCGCGGTCGGGAGGCGCGGTATCGACACCCTTCTGGTAGCCTCGCAGGTCGCACTCGCGATCGTCCTCCCCTTTGTCGCCGCACCCCTCATCCTGCTGACATCATCCAAGTCTGTGATGTCCGTGCGACGCCCTCCGGCTGCGACCGTCCCTGTGAACGAGCTGTCAGTCCCCGCGCAAGTGCCGCCGGTTCTCCCGATACCGGATCGCATCGAAGAGGCTCTGCGCCCTTCGCAGCATGATTTCGATGCATTGGACGAGAAAAGCATCGCCGTAGTCGGGGAATCGAAGGACGAACGGCCTCCGCAAGATGTCGAGGTCGACCTGTCAAGCGACGACGACGGTTACGTCTCGTTTTCGAATCATTGGGTCGTAACAGCCATATCCTCGCTCATCTTCTTCATAATCTTAGCTGCCAATGTCTATGCCATCGTGATGTTGGCATTAGGGCAGGGGGAGTAAACTCTATCGCGGAGATGCAGCCAGTAGACGGTGTACTGCTTCATGATACTGTAGCCACTCGGACAGAGCCACATAATCCATTGAACTCTTCTGTGCCAGCCTCAGCGTTCCGATGGACTGGAAATCAGACTGGAATTGCCGCGCTGCTGCGCCACGGATGCGACAATGTGGTATTCCAGATCCCGCCGGGATTTGCGCTGAGCTTGAGGCAAAAACGACTAGCCCACCGCGAGGGTCGAACTCGCAGCCTTCAGATCACCCGCTAGTAAGAGTCTGACGCTCTATCCGATTGAGCTAGGCGGGCGATATTTGACCTGCCCTACAAACACATATAATAGTTTGAATTGCTGAAGGCTTCGGTCCGATAGGACAAGCAGGGCACAAGCCACCAGAATAAATTACAGGGCGAGAGAGTGTACAGGTATATCATCGATCACCGTAGACATGTGGACAGAACAGAGAGCGACAACACTAGAGTGGTATACCGATGGCAATGAGCATCGCCGCGAAACAGCCCCAAAGGGAGGTGGTCATCAGAAGCGAAGAATTAGGTTGTGTCGCGGAGGGATCCGCCGCAGTGGAGCCAGTGCTCCCGCCTGTTGTGCTGGTAGACTGCAAGGATGTAGGAGCGAGGGAGCTGTTGCTCATGATCTGGGAGAACATCTGGAAGGCAGCCTGACCGACTGCTAGGGTACCATGGGTATAGGCGGGAACTTCGTGACCACTACAGAAGAGCTATCAGTATGAGCGCAACGGCACCGTATGTTCAGAGCAACTCACGCGCCGAATATGCGGACGTAGGAGAAAGTTCCTGCGTTCTTGTACAAGCCGGCCGCTTGGCCGTTGACAGTGAAGTTGGCAAACTCTTGCTTGGCGAACTCGCCGCTGAACTTGGTCTCCAAGGCTGCGACCTGCGGACAACCTGTCAGCAAGTTGCATCGACGGACTGCTGATATGGGGATATACCATTGCCTCTACGCCGTCAAAGTTCAAGATGTAATCCTGCGGGATAGGAGTAAGACTCAGCGCCGCAACAGGCAAGCAAATTGGCAACCATACCGCATCGCCGTCATAGATGACAGTCCGTACGCTGGCGTTGACGACCTTCTCCAGCAACGGCCTCGAGTTGCGCATCCAATCGCCGGTGTCCGCAAAGTTGAAGTAGATGTCCTCGCTACTCATGATCCACGTCGACTCGGCGCCGATAGTCTTCATGAGAGAGGCATTGGTGAGGTAGGGCGCAAGGTCGGGGGGATAAGGGTCAGGTTCTCTGCTGAGGACATAGTACGGGTCGTACGGGCCCAACGCCGCAGTCAGGATCTCGTCGTTGCAGAAACTCTGCGCCTGCGAGCAGATATCATCGCTGCCACCGTTGTTACACGCAATAATCTGGGGGACGCAAATCAGCGTGCGCTATAGGACGCACACTGGATACATACCTGATCTCGGCACCCTCCTGAGCGATTCCATGCTTGTGTCGCCGTCTCAAGAGTGCTGGTGGACACCAACGGGTGGTACCTAGGGGCGATGAGAGTCAGGTGACGGCGCCCTAGAGCCGACGCAAGGTCCGGACGCACGGGTTCGACGCTGAATAGGACAGGTACCCCGGATACTGGGCGAGAGGATCCTGGAAGAGAAGGCGATCAGTAGCAGCATGGCGCGCCAATGCAATGCACAACACGTACAGTGAGGCCATCGCCGATTCCCAAAAACTTCAGGTTGATGTGAGTGCCGTTCACGGTACCATTAGCGATGCCGGCGTTCTGGTCCAAAATGTAGCTGCAACCCGGTGTCAGCATGCTCCGTTGCCTGTGAAAATCTGTCATAGCTTACGCAGCAATTGTAGGGCCATAGTGACCTCCATAGCTATATTAGATCTCGTTAGCGATGCTGTGCATTGATGATCATGGCGAGGCACTGCGCACGACTCGGTCCACAGCGCAAAGTCTGCCTTCTGGTACTTGGAGAACTTGGAGTCGGCGAAAAACATTTGCAAAAACTGAGTTTCGACTTGATCAGCACATGCGGTCCGACCACTGCACGCATGACACGGGCGTCGGCAGCATGCGGACTTGGAACGGGTACACACCTTCCACACGTCCTCTGCAGCCTGCTGGGATGTGCCAACCTTGGTTTCGCCATGGGAGAACCCTGTGCCCACAGGCTGGTCAAGGTACAACCTACGGGAAAGAAGCGCGTCAAAGGTTGAACCGTGGGGCATAAGGCGACTGGACGCGTCGTGCTGGCTGCTCACATGTTGGAAACATTGTTCCATGAGTACGGGTTGAGTGTAACGCCAGAGCTGTCGTTGGTTATCCTGCACGGCCCGTTCTCTTGGAAGAGCCCTATCATCGACGAGCTCCCCGGCTGCCGGACACAAACGGTTCAATACTTCTCATAACGACGCGAAGCTCTACACAGAGTAGCACTTACTCCACCATTAAGCCAAATTGTCAGGGGAGCTGAGTCGGAATCGTTCCGAGCGGCGAAGAACCAAAACCTAGATCAAGAGAAGCCCCGGGAAAGCGGGCAATTGTCAGCCACGTACAGAGGGAAATGGACACGCAGAATCGAGGTCATTTAGCGTGAAACGCGAGGCGTAGACGTGCTTACCAAAGGCTCTCATTGTCCGACAGGTCACCATACCCGGAGGCCTGGTATACCCCAGGAGTGGTCTCGCACACTCCACTATTCTCGACGACTCGAAGCTTCCCCGGCGTGGTCTTCACAGCGGGAGTGCCGTCAGTAGCGGCTAGAACGGGGTTCTTGAGTTGTGCGCGTGTCGCAGGGTCCGGTACCCCTCCTATCACGCCATTGTGAACAGGGACTTGTCCAGCAAGAGCCTGTGCAATGGCCGGCAGGATGCACAATAGCGCCGCCCCGCCGGGCGTCCGTAGACGCATGTATGCGGGTCGAGCGGGTCGAGAAGAGTGAAGGAAAAATGTACTGTAGGCTATAGACACGCCCCGATTGTTATCCGCGAGAGCGAATGCGCTACTCCCGACGGACTCGAGCGGGCGGGGTGCTTGGCGGGTGGTGGTTCGAACTTAGTCAATGCCGGCGGACGGGTGGTGGGAGCTGTCCATCAAGCGAGGATGGCTATGCACTTGATAGGAACTTCCATATCGGGCACTCGGTTCATCAACTACGCTAGTCCAACTACAGCGTCGTATAACAGTATCGTTCGCGTTCTGAGCACGTTCTGGCCATTCTGATTATTCTCACCCATTGAACGAGACATCACCCAGTCCCTCTAAGTCCGCCTAGGCGTGACTTGCCGCATCAAGAACCGAACGGAGCGAGGGACGGTTGCCAGTCTGCGCTCCCGAGGGCTGGGGCCTGACTCGATGCGAGAGCGCCCACTGCCGCAGGTGACGTGCAGTGCCCGATTCCACCCCGCAGCATGGACAACCCAGCGGCACTGGCAAGCTCGGCTTCTCACACATAGACGTCCTATGCACACCCTCATCAGTTCCAGCCCGAGTCCTGTCGGACATCTAGCCATGATCCAGCGCGTATTGCTCGTCAATGTTCAACCTGGTACCGAAGGGGCACCTCGACAGTGAAACTCGGATGTCCAGCCATCGGCTTTCTTCTTCAGGCGGTGTAGCCGGAGGCGCTATGCCCGGCTCACCAGATGGGTATGTGCAGTACGCTGAAGTCATGTTGATCCACGGCCTGCAATGCCGCGGTCGGCGAGGGAAGCCTGCTGCGAACTCAAACCACTCGTCGTGGAGCGAAGGCGTATTGATTTCGTGCAGCAAGCTCAAACGTAGCGTTTTGTACCTGAGCTGAAGCTTCGGGGCGAAGCATGCGGGAGTGCCACGTCAAGGGGCTCTTCCGGAAACGCCACGCGCCGGCCACCTCGGAAGGTCCGATGAATCTCGGATGGAGCAAGCAGTCTGTGGTTCTGGTGACGGCTCAGCGCGATTCCCGCGAGGCTCGAAGGTATACGTACATGTTGCCGCACACATTCCTTTGCTGAATGCATCCATTGGGTGACGCCTCGCGCAAGACGCGCAACATCCATCCGCTGACCACGAGTTGGTGGCATGGAGACGTTGCGGCCAAAATACCTATCGACATGGGTGAGAGAGTCCGCTTTCTACGGGGCCCTCGACCGAGGCATCTGTCGCCGACTCCATGGAAACGGACTGGCCTGTCTGGACGGTCTGTCCTGGAACAAAGGACCCACCACGAAAGCATATCCACCGTTGTGCCTGCTTCTCTACCGAAAGAAGTGACGGGCGGTCAGAAAGCGGCGACTGAACAACGCTTACCCGACGATACAGCCGCACGATGCTCGTCCTCGTCAGGGTCTCCGGATGTGTATCGTGCTGACGCTGTCTCGTGCGCATCCACATTGCGCCTGTGCGTTTGTATGGCTGGTGAGCGTCACCAACACACGTCGTTGACAGATTCCAGGTCCGGACCACGATGGGCCGAGTGCAAAGTGGCAGCAACGCTGAGCTATGGAGCCGGGATGCCGGATCCATTTCGAAGGAGTACGGCATATGTTGATGTTCTCCGGATGGGAGCAATGCGTCGAGCCTGCTTCACGTTCGAGGCGTTCAGTATCGGGAACGGATCGCACATTCGGCTTGTGATGAACCACCCGGACCGCAGGCGTGTTGCACAAGCTCCGAGTAGCCCGATTTCGACTTTGATGTGGCGGATGGTATAGGGTACGAATATCCGTACCCTGAGTGGTTTCATCGGTGGGAATTTGTGCTGTCGGGAAAATCCAGGATTGTTACCACTTACCAACGTAACGGCAGTGATGGGGAGAGGAACATCACAGGTGCCCGTCTTCTCAGGATGCGTTCACATGGGCAATGCTCGTCTGCAGCGCGACGAGACAGGGGCTGACTGTATCCAGAGGGATAGCAGGACCAGAGGAGCACGTCAAGAGTTCCCGCAGCAGCAGCCGAACCGAGGTCGACGGCGTACATATACTGTTGCTTAACTGCGCACTGCGGCTTGTGCGCGCGCAGCGACAGCTTGGCTTGACCGCAAGACGTCGAAGAGCACACTCACTGCGGAGCGGGACCTGACAAGGACGGGGTGCTGAGCCCGTACGCGGGCCCGCTAGCAGGGAAGCGGAAGGAGACGTCGATATTGATCTTCATAGATTGCCGGACTAACGCGTAGCCCGCCATCAAAAAATAACGTGACAAGGTACTGTCCTCGACGGACCAAGCACCGACATTGCATCCGGAAGGAGAGAAATAAGCTCTGCGAGTTGCGGTCGCACCTTCGCACCAGAGCTCATCATCGGCGGACCTGCACGACCGGAAGGCTGCACGAGGGACGTTGCATCGTCGGTGAGTTGCGCTAGAAGAGAAGCTCTAAACTTGATGGTACTCACGCGCATTGTTGGCACAATGTGCCCATCGTGATGGCGGTATGTCTGCAGGCGAGGCGGATACCTTGGAGATACCTCAGAGTATTTTGACAGATGGCGATGAGGAAGTGATCGGTATATCTAAAAGCGAGGTAGGGCATGAGATCACTCAAGGATCCGCGGTGAAAGCGGTCCACCGTGATGTACCACACTGGATCGAGACTGTAGCTGTGTCGTGCGGTAAGAGCGCAGCTCGGGGGCGTGCTGAGCAGCACGCAGATTCAATGGTTTAGAGGCCTTCAGGAGCAATTGCTTTGTGTGCTTCTTCAGACACGCGTGTTTGGCTCCGGAAAAGACCTCCGCGTCCGAGTAGAGAATGATTCTCCCTTCGCACGCGAAGAGCGCAAACGAGCTTCCCCTGTGGCACGGAAGCATGCGAAGTGAATTGTGACGATTGTCCTAGACATAGCCGGAAGCAGCGTGATTTCGAAACGTCGAAACGGAGAATGGACGGACGCAAGACGGTGCGAGAGAACCGCTATTGTGCGTACTCGGAAACCCAGCGAGCAGGCGGAACGGTTCGAGGCGAATGAGATGGGAACGATTGAGACAAGTCTCCGATCAGTCGCGGAGTCTGTGGAACGCAGGTTTGGTAAGAGAGAAGGAGGGATTAGTCAAGATGATGAGGGGGGAGATAGAGGAATCTCGGATACGAGACAACGATCACAATTAAGTCGAAAGCAGCAGGGGAAAGGAGGACGGGAGCGAGAGGCTGCGTTAGGGCGGGGCAAAAAGGCAAGCGGAGCATCGGTGCGGCGAGAGGCTGTGCAGGGAGGGGAGGGCCCAAGGCGCGGGATGGTGATTGGGAGAGGAGGGGCCCTGGCAGAGAAGCTGATGGCTGTGATGCAGCATGATTCGCGGAGAGGAGGTTAAGGCAAGCTACAATGTGATGCAGACTGTGGCTCCATCGGGCGCACGAGATCTCGTTCTCTGACCGCTCTCAGGCGGCGGACCGCTTGCGTGATAGGACCCTCGAACTCTGGCGCGGGCTGTCATGAGCTCACGGGGATACGTGCGCGCCTGGACAGGGTGAGTCAGTGAGAGGCCAGGGCGGTCCCGCCGGGCTGATATCGCTGTTGTGTTGCGTCACCGGGGGGTTGTGCCGGAATAGCGGGGCTGGGAGAGGGTGCCGGGGGGATGGGGACCTAGAGACAATTCTTCTGGATATTCGAGATGAAATCAGGCGTCGAGGGGGAGGGAGAGGGATAGGGTATGCACCGCAGGGATGGGGGACGGTGTACGGATGGCGCGTTGGCTGGGTGCCCGGAAAGGAAACTGTATTGGTTGGGATCGCGGCCGGGGCTCGGCAAGGGGGCGCACAGCATTGGGAGGTGGGAACGCAGGCGACGTGTGCGTCCTCCGCAGCACTCCTCCCTTTTCCTCTCCACCAACACCCTACCATCCTCCCTCTGCCTTCCTCCCGCCTGCCTTCATATACGCCCCTTCCGCAGTTATAAACACCCCTCATTCCTGCCATGTCCGACCCAACTTTCGCCCAGTTCTATCCCCAGTCCGCTGCCTTCGAGCCTGCCGCTTATCACAAGGTCGACGCCGCAGCCCCTCCCACCATAGCCCTCGACAGCGCAGACAACCAGAAGCAGTCCTTCGACTTCTTCAACTACTCTCAGGGCTCCCTCGACGTCGTCGCTCCTCATCCTGACCAGTTCGAGCTTGAACTCGACAATTCCCTCGCGGCCTTCGACGCAGAGCTGAGCCTTCTCCCGGTCGACACTGCCGATTTCTCCTTCTACCACTCGGCAACGCCTGCCTTCGGACCCCCCTCTTCCTTCACCGTCTCGTCTGAGTCGGTGTCGGGTTATGATTCTGTCTACAACGACAGTATCTCCAGCCGTTCTGAAAGCTACTACAACCTCAACGCCCAGTCTCCCACGTCCAACTACCCCTCCAGCGTCTACTCTCTTACCCAAGAGCAGCTCGACATGGACTTCCAGCGCATGGCCATGCCCACCGAGGACCACAACTCCTTCGGGGCCCTCCCGTCTTCCCCCTCCATCCGTAGCTCTCCGAGCTCCGTCCCCAACATCTCCCAGTACTCTCCTCCCTACTCGTCGCCCCGCGGCTCCTTCTCCGACTACGAGCCTGCGCAGCCGCAGCAGGTCCGGCTCGGCACTTCCGCTGCGTCCGACTACTACCCGCAGGCGCAAGTGCAGATCAACAAGTACACCGGAGCCCGCGTCGTCCCTCAGCAGCACATGCGTTCCAACTCCAGCGTCTCGCCGCAGCTCTCGGGTGTGTCGCACCCGTCGCTCGCTGCGCAGAGGACCAAACTCGAGAGCATGCATGACGACCCCAAGAGGAAGTACCAATGCCCTACGTGCCCGCGAGGTGAATCCAGCGCTCGATGACGTCGAGTACACGTTGCTGATGGCCTGTTCTCTAGCCTTCGCTCGCGCCTACAACCTCAAGACCCACATCCAGACCCACGACCCGAACCGCCTCAAACCATACGCTTGCCACCACAAGTCGTGCGGGCGGTCGTTCAGTCGCAAGCATGACCTCACGCGCCACATGGTCTCTATCCACCGCACCGAGTCCATGGCGTCGTTGGCGTCCAACTCCAACCGCGCTATCGGCGTCGACAACGGCCATCGCTCTTGGTGCGAGCAGTGCGGCCGTAGCTGGGTCGGCAAGGGCAAGGAGAAGGGCTGCGAGTGCGACGACGTCAAGTAAATAGCTGCGGCCGTATACGCGTTTGGCCTCCTCTGGTTTGCGTACGTCGCTCTGCTATCTATCGTCGCCGTCGACTCCGTGCTCATCTCCCGCCGTCTCGCAGCGCTGGGCAACAATCACGTCCGTCTAGCGGTGTAGAGCTTCCGTTCATTGTCCCCAACGTCGATTGGCCGTGGTATGCTCTGCACCGTGACGACGATGATGTTCGGTGCGCGCTTGTGTGTCGACGGCTCGGTCTCGGTCCCCGTTCTATGTCCGTCCCCGTTGCTAGGTATACAAGCGCCGTCCAGCATCCCCCTTCCCCTGCCTTTCATCGAGCTTCGTGATTGATTGTCTGGCAACTCCCTCCATATGCACCATCCTCTCACTGCCTCGCTGCCATGTGTGCCCGTCCTCTCTCCCGCGGTCTCCGTCGTCGTCTATCGCTTTATCAGTGCGCTTGTGTTTCCTTCACGTCGTCCTCCTGTATACGTTCGGTTGATACTATAGTAACCTTTATCCTCGCGTTCCTTGCTTGCCTATAGCAGTTTGCGCGAACCTCGTACGACTATACGATTTGACTATACGATCCGAATTGTATCCGAATTATTTATAACGAGTCCTGCAGGAACAACGAACATAGATTGCGTTTCTGCATTGTCTGGTGTGTGGCACGAACAATGGCCTGGTTGGTTGCTGCATAGTCTACAGAACAACGCCAACTTATACCTGATGGCCCCGTCTCCATGCAAGCACATTCACAGCATGCACAATCCTAGTGAGCCACGGAGCCTTCGGAAGAACTACACCGTATGTGCTGCCATTGTCTTGCGTAGACCGTGCTCCAACCTCCCACACAGGTCCCCGTCGCCTTTTCACGCGGAACAGAGTCCCCGCGCGCGCGGTGACCATTCCCGCCGAGCGGCGTGCCAGCCAGGCCGATCCCGACATGATGAGTTGCTCCTCCTCAGCAATCTGTATTTCCAACAGCGCCCAAGAACTGGCGAACCCGCCCTCCCGAAACGCCGCCCCCCAGCGACTTGAAATTCCTCTGCCCGCTCCGCGGATCCGCCCCGGGACCGTGCTCCCTGGTGCCGGTGGGCCCTGGGGGTGGCACGCTCGCCCGTGGGACCGCTGTGGGTCCATGTGTGCGACGATGCCGCAAGAGGCGCCCGGCGTTCGCGATTCCCTTCGACCCCGAGTCCCGAGCGGCGCAGCAGGTCACTGGCCCGCCGGGACCGCCGGGCAACAACGCGGGTGGCGGCGGCTTCTTCCTTGCAATATACCAGGTTGCCGAGTGGCACAAGGTACAAGGAAACTTACTGTACATGGTGGGGACCCGGGAAAGTCGAACTGCACCCGGCGGCCTGATCGACAGCCTAGGGATCGTAGCCCGGGCCCGTTGGTTCGCTGGTTCGCTTCCTGCCATGCGAGACTGATTGGTGTGGTTTGTGTGTACTGCGATGTTGGGGCGGATGATTCGCAGGTGGTCGGGCCGCAGCCTTCCATCCCGCTCAATTGGATTCGCGCGAAGACCTCGACGATGAATCCACGGGAGGTGAATACAGGCGACGGCATACATACGACGATGGAAGGTGGACTGTAACCACAGGAGAGCGCGTTTCCGACATGGCACACGGTCGTCACAATTGACGTCTCTTCTCGCAAGCACGAAGCCTGCGACGATCCCACCCGCGGCCGAGTATCACGACCTTGAAGGACGCCGGGACGGCTCCGTCGGTCGGACCGGTGCTCGAGTTGCGTGCTACTATTCGCAGTTTCGCACCGTCACCGTCGCGACCAGGCCACGAAGTGACAGCAAGTCTTCTTCGTCCTCCATATTCACATCCACACGCGCAATAGCAAGCTTTCCGGCTCCTACAGACAAGACCGCCGGCGAGAGGCGTTGGGCCTATATCAGCTGAAAATTCTAGTCAAGCTTGACGTTCTTCAAGCCTCGTCGACCCGTCTTCACCCGGATTCTCCACACAAGATGCGCGTAGTACGTACGTCTCATTCCCGAGGGCCGCTCGCACGGCGACACTCGGGGCAACCTTACCTTCACCCGCTTGGAATCGAGCGTTGATGTCACCCTGACGCACGCCATGGGCGGTGTCTAGATCATCCAGGCTGCGAGCTTCGCGATTGTGCTCCCGAGAGAGCTCGGTGCCTTTGCGCGCTTTGTCAACGCGGTCACGCTTCTGCATATTAGAGCACGTGACTGGCGTAGTAATGAACGTCGCGTCGCCTGAGGCCACCGCGATGGTTCTCTGAATCACGAATGTCGGTGGATCTGTTCTTGCTGGTGGCTACAGCTCTGTTGTTCAGGAACTTTCTGAAGGGCGTTCTGCTTCTTGGATGCTCTCTGGAGTCTGTCATGTGTGCAGGGAACGTGCGAAGGTGTTGTCTCCTTCGAACACGAAGTCACCGTCTCATTCTGTCTGATCCTGTCCTCTCGGCATACAGAGTTGCTCCGGATGAGGGGCCTCATGAGCGTACGCATGTTCGCGCTGGATCGTTCTGGGCCGAATGCAAACCACTTGTTGTCCCCTGAGAAAGGGCGGTTTGACCGAGCGACGGACGCTAACTCTGTTCTGGCTGGGACGCACCTTGGAGAGCTGGTGGCCGCAGCCAATGGGGATGTGCGCAAATGATCATGGGCTCTGGGACGGAATACGCGTTTCATCATAGGCGAACCTGGGCGAGTGGATCCAGCCAGCCCGCTCGCCCCCGGGCGAACCTGCCTTCCATTTTGGGCGTGCACTCCGTCAGAGTGATCGAGTGGTGACGTCGTCTCTGCGAGCCCTCATTCCGTCTCTCCCTTGGCCGCTCCTCGTATATATACTGCGCACTCGCCATGCACGGCACCCGCGCTACGTTGAACCGCTCCCCATCATGTCGTCTGCCATCGGGTCCGTCAAGCAGGCTTTCACCTCCGTCACCGGCCAGACCGCAAAGGTCGCCGACCTCGAGAAGGCAATCATCGACCCCGCGAAGAAGCCCACGAAGGGCCTCACCACCGACCATGGCGTCTTCATTTCTGATACGGACAACTGGTATGTCCTCATTTGCATGTCCATGTACCGCGTTTGTTGACGCGTGCACGTCTAGGCTGCAGGCCAGCAACGGTTCCCGCCCGGGTCCCGCTCTTCTCGAAGACCAGGTTTGTAAATTGCTCTAGCATCTGGATAGGCTTCTGACGATTGGCTTCACCAGATTGCGCGCGAGAAGATTATGCGCTTCGACCATGAGCGTATCCCGGAGGTATGACTTCTATCATTCAGGAGTAACGGAGGATGTCTGAGTGCTTCTTGCGCAGCGTGTCGTTCATGCCCGCGGTGCCGGTGCACATGGATACTTTAGGGTGCGTCGTCACCAACTTTGAAAGTTGCTTCTTGCTCACATGTGTCCTCGCCACGCGTAGGTCTATGATGACCGTGCATCCAAGTATACCTACGCGCCCGTCTTGACCGACCCATCTCGTATTACCCCCACCTTCGTGCGGTTCAGCACTGTCCAGGGTTCTCGTGGCAGCGCGGTAAGTTCTTTTGCTTCCATATCGAAGGGACAACCATTGATCATTCGTAGGACACCGTCCGAGACGTACGAGGTTTCGCTACGAAGTTCTACACTAACGAGGGCAACTGGGACCTCGTCGGAAACAACATTCCCGTGTTCTTCATCCAGGATGCTATTAAGTTCCCCGACATCATCCACGCCGTCAAGCCCGAACCTCACAACGAGGTGCCTCAGGGGCAGACTGCGCACAACAACTTCTGGGACTTCGTCGGCCTCCAACCCGAGTGTATGTCAATTGTTCCGCTTTCCTCGAATTCGACCTCGATCTGACTACTTTCCCAATAGCTGCACACATGGTCATGTGGGCCATGTCAGACCGGGCGATCCCTCGCTCGTACCGTATGATGCAAGGCTTCGGTGTTAACACCTGTGAGTTGCACTCATTTCTCTGCAGAGAGATGTCGACTGACGCGCTGCAGTTACCCTCTTGAACGCACAAGGAGAGCGTTTCTTCGTCAAGTTCCACTGGATTCCCGAGCTCGGCGTGCATAGTTTGATGTGGGATGAGGCACTGAAGATTTGCGGTCAGGACCCCGGTACGTGGCGTCCCAAAGATTACTCTTGTGTGGTCTACTGACATTGTTGTTCAGACTTCCACCGCAAGGACCTTGAGGAGGCCATCGTGAACGGCGCCTACCCGAAGTGGTTCTTCGGTATCCAGGTCATCCCCGAGGCTCGCGAGAACGATTTCGACTTCGACATTCTGGACGCGACCAAGGTTTGGCCCGAGGAGCTCGTCCCCGTTGAGATCATTGGCGAGATGGTACTCAACCGGACCGTCGACGAGTACTTCCCTGAGACTGAGCAGGTTGCCTTCTGCACCGCTCACGTCGTTCCTGGTATCGGCTTCAGTGACGACCCTCTGTTGCAAGGTCGCAACTTCTCCTACTTCGACACGCAGCTCTCGCGTCTCGGAGTGAACTGGCAGCAGCTCCCCATCAACCGACCTGTGTGCCCTGTTCTCAACCACCACCGCGATGGCGCCATGCAGCACAGGATCACTAAGGATCTCAACTACTGGCCCAACCGTCGCTCCCTCGCTCCCCCAGTCCAGCCTGCTGATGGCGGTTACATTGAGTACGTCTCTGTCTTACGTGTCTGTCCGCAGTCTCTGACATGAGACTCCAAGGTATCCGCAGAAGATCCAGGCGATCAAGCAGCGCCTCCGCAGCGCGAAGTTCCAGGAGCACTACAAGCAGGCGCAGCTGTTCTACAACTCCCTCACGGACTTCGAGAAGGCGCACCTCGTGTCGGCGATGTCCTTCGAGCTGAGCCACTGTGACGACCCCGTGGTGTACGAGAACTACACGAAGCTGCTGAACAACATCGACTTCAACCTAGCCAAGCAGGTCGCCATCAACGTTGGTGGCGTTGTACCCGACAAGCCCGCACGCGAGAACCCTGGCCACACTTCGTCGAGGCTCTCTCAGCTCGCCTTCGCACCCCAGGAGCCGACCATCAAGTCGCGCAGGATTGCCATCCTCGTCGCAGACGGCTTCAACCTCCGCGAGGTGGAGGCCCTTCGCGCCGCCTTCAAGGCCGGCATGGCCACTACTTGGATCATTGGTCCTCGCCGCGGTACTGTCTACCCCGATGGCGAGGCTGTCGGCTCTGGCAAGGGCTACAGCGCGGACCACCACTACGAGGGCCAGCGCAGCACGATGTTCGACGCGATCATCATCCCGAGCGGGGCGAAGCATGCACAGAGCCTCGCTGAGAACGGTCGTACTATCCACTGGGTACGCGAGGCTTTCGGTCACTGCAAGCCCATTGGCGCGCTCGGCGAGGGTGAGTGGTCCTCCGTCTAACATTCCCCAGTGCCTTCGCTGACAGACACCATTGCAGGTGTTGCGTTCCTCCGTGAGGCCGTGCAGCTCCCGGGTGTCCAGTTCGCCTCGGACCTCAACAGCGACAACGTCACGAACTCGTACGGCGTCGTCACCACTGGCAAATACGATGTCGGCTCCGCCGTCGCGGACACGCTCACTATCAAGCAGGGCGAGAAGGGCTTCGTGTCCAACTTCGCGTACGAGGTCAGCAAGCACCGCTGCTGGGAGCGCGAGCTCGACGGCCTCGTCTCGAAGGTCGCTTTCTAAAAGGTTCACGCTCGCGCCTGTGTATGATGAACGATGTTGGAAGCGGAGGACTGAAACTCGACTGTATGTATAACACTGTAAGATATGACGACTTGTGTATACATTATCTGAACGACACAATGGATCTTATTACTCTCTAATGACCGTGGCTTGTGTTCACGAACTGGCGAAGGAGCAAAGAGACTTGTCGAGCCTGATAGGATAGATCGATGCAGGACTGAGAAGTAAAACAAGTAGCCCACCGCGAGGGTCGAACTCGCAGCCTTCAGATCACCCGCTAGTAAGAGTCTGACGCTCTATCCGATTGAGCTAGGCGGGCGATGCAAGAGACGTCTTGGTACCATCTATCATCCCGGGAGTATCCAAAGGGAACCTCAGCTCACTGTCCTTACAGTATGGCGAATCGCGTCGCGCAAGCACCTCCGTCATAACTTGCCTTCACTAGCATCTCCGGCTCTGCTCAGTGCTATAGCTGTGGACCGTTTGGGTACGACCCTCTCTCTTCAAGCCCGCAGGATGTCTGGCGAAGAGGCACCGAGCCCCGAGCTCATCAAGCAGGAGGAAGACTACCTGCGCAAAGTGCACCCTACCCCGGAAGACATCCCCGGGTGCATGAAGCTCTTCGACGACTTCCTCCTCTGTAATGGTGCGTCCCCCAAAACGCACCTTCCTCCATTCTCTGGTATTCTATGGTACTGAGTTGGTTGCTGCTCGCAGTGATCAGCTCGCAGTTCCGGTCGCTCTACCGCTACGGCGAGATGGCGACGTGCGCGCCGAAGCTCGAGGACTTCAAGTTCTGCATGAGCATGAAGGGCATGCACCCCGAGGAGAAGCGCGACCTCTGGATCCGCCGCCGCGCCGAGTGGTGGGCCCGCCGGAGGGCGGGCAAGAGCAGCGAGGACGTGTGGGACGTCAGGACGTGAGTGCTCCGTGCTGCCTGCGCACATTGTGTTGGAGAGACGGTGGCTGAGAGGTGTGTGGTGTGTATATAGGGAGCCGTTGGAGGACTTCCCGCCCAGGAAGCTCGACCCGAACTTGCAAGCCCCTCGGACTATCGAGTAGCCCTGCTACATGTCGCTCAGTGACGTCGCTCGGCGCTACCACCGCTCAGTATACCAGCACAGGCACAAGCCTCGAGCATGCTTCCCTATCCCGCAGACCAGCCTAATGCTGCGAAGCCCGCCGGATGAAACGCAATACGCCTCATCAGGTACACTATAGGCATAGCTGGCCCCACTATTGAGGGGACCGGTGTGTGGACACCGTCCCGCTGCCATGAAACCTGTACGCGACATCTGGACGATGTGTACAACAGGATATGTCCATAATGCCAGTACTATATAGCTACATGATACTCCACAGCGCGAGGACAGCAATCAGACAACCAAGGAGACGAGTACGAGATGCACAGTGGAAACACTACACTCCGACACTGCAGAGCATACAGTCAGTTCCGCAATTCACAGACTAAGCGACAACGCAGTAGACATCAAGACTCACCGATGTACAACCTTCTTCTGCCCCGAGAACCTAATGATCTCGCGCTTCTCGAGCACGAACAGCGTGCGCTCGAGGGCATGGCTCGAGTACCCCTGCTGTGTTACGAACTCGCGGACGAGGCTCTGGTAGCTCGTGCTCCAGCCGATGGGCAGGCGGCGGCGGATCTCCTTCTCGATCTTCGTCATCTCCTCGTTCAGCGCGCCGCGCGAGAGGCCGTCGGCCGAGCCTGCAGAGACGGCGTCCATCGTCGAGAACTTGAAGAGCCGGATCGCCTCCTCGACATGGTGGTTCTGCACTACGGGCGAGAGAGTGAGCTTGGCGAGCGACTCGGAGATGCGGATGATGGCTTCGAGTTGACTGTTGAAGGACAGGGTAAGCGCATATAGTCACACATACAGCGGGAGGTCCCCGACGTACCGAATGGTTATAGGGATGGAGCTGCGTTCGTCGTTGTCTTGCTCGACCTGCTGCACCTGCTTGCGCAGCGAGACGAAGTGGCTGCTGAGCATCTCCTGCGCCTCGGCTGACAGACGGGGTGCACATTTCCTTTCCCTCTCATTAGTATATGCGCAGTGCACGCGGCTGGGTGTACTCACGACTTGCAGTAAGCGATGAAGCGCTTCATCTTGTCGATGTCGATCTCGCCGACAGCCTCGCCGTTCTCATCTGCACTCTGGTTTGGCCTGTTCATGTGAATATTCATGACGTGCTTCGCGATCATCTAGCACGAAACTGGTCAGTCCAGGCCGACGGAGACACATTACGAGGGAATGTTGACGCACCCGGTCGCGTTGCTCGTTATGCTCATCCTTGACGATGAAGATCATGTCGAAACGTGACAAGATCGTTGTCTGGAAGTCGATGTTCTGCATATACCCCGTCAGCGGCCTGCACTTACCTCCCCTTCCGGCTCCAGCACAAGTACTCACCTCACCGGGACTCCGTCCCTCGTCGTACCGACCCCACACTGGGTTCGCAGCAGCCAATACACTCGTTCGCGAGTTCAGCACGGTGGTGATACCGGCTTTGGCGATGGAGATGGTCTGCTGCTCCATCGCTTCGTGGATCGCGACACGGTCCTCATCCCGCATCTTGTCGAACTCGTCGATACAGACGACACCCGTATCTGCAAGAACCATCGCGCCACCCTCCAGGTAGAACTCGCGCTGTGGTGAAGAGAAGCTTGTTCAGCGAATGAAGAATCAGGGGCCGAATTCCGGAACGTACAGAGACGGAATCGCGCTGAACAGACGCGGTCAGACCCGCCGCACTAGAGCCCTTGCCGGAGGTGTATACGGCAATAGGCGCAACCTAGGAAGGGTTAGATAGAGGCACAGAACAGTGTGATGGACGAGTCCTGACCTTCTCGACGAACTTGAGCAGCTGACTCTTTGCGGTACCTGGGTCGCCGAGTAGAAGGACGTTGATATCGCCTCGTAGCCGCATTCCGTCCGGCAGGATCTTCTTCGAACCTCCTACCAGAAGACATGTAATTGCCTTCTTAATATCTAAGAGAAGGTGAGGCGTGAACTACGAAGTCAGAGGAGATAGAGCCGCACTAACCTAGACTGCCGTAGATACTCGGGGCGACACTCTTCGCGAACCGCTCGTAGAAGCCCTCGCTGCGAGCCATCTCGCCGAACTCTTCCTCTTCTTCAGGCGTGAACTGGGCACCGAAGGGGTTCGCGCCCCCTGCTGCACCCGCTGCTGGAGAGGAGACTTCGAGATGAACGAGGCGTAGGTAAGGGTCTCGTAGCGCAGCAGCGCCCTTCGACCGCTGATGAAGGCGAAATTAGCGCATCGGAGATACATAATGCGGCGCATATACTCACGTTCTTTGCTGATTGGAAGGTCGAGTAGATACCGGTTGCAATTACACGAGACCCGGGTACCACTTGGCCAGTGAGGTATCTATCTGCGGACAGGAGCATGTGCCGGGGCAGCTCTCCGACGGGGACCATATCGGGTGCTTCTTGCAGCTTGAGAGTCTGGTGGTCGGTGAAAGAGGACTTGGAGTGAATGATGAGGTAGGGGTCGAGCGGGCAGTCCTTCTTCTGGTTCTCCAGCTCGGGCGCGTCGCAAACGCGAGGAAGCCCTCTGTCGGACCCGCCGCCCAAACCGCCCAGGCCGCTCGGAGGGTATATGATCTTTGTCGACCGACATGCGCGACATTGTAGGTGAAGCTTCGTAGCACGAGAGGAGAGGACGGAGGCGGAGATGACAATCCCGGGTATGCGGACAAGCTTATTCATGGTATCTGCGGTGAGGTCGCGGAACTGCTGGAGGTTCAGCCCGGACTTGACGAGGACCTGGACATTGGGTATTGACTGTTGGGCTGCCTCAGAGCCGCTTGCGAGGGGGAAAAGGATGGTGCGCGCGGCTTTTGCTGCAGCGGACTCAAACTATGTGACGGAGGCAATGCTCAGCATTCATCGCAATAAAAAACAACGCGTCGACGTACCAAAGGTAGGATCTCCCCGGGCCTCTCCTGAATTGCATGGGCGAGCTCATCGTTGTAGAGACCCACATGTCGCAGATCGACCTCAACCTGGTGCTGCTTGAGCAAGAGGTTGGCGCGAAGCTTGTCTCTGCACATCTATTTTGAGCTTCTGGCGCGTCCAGACGCGTCCCGACCTCGTACCTGTAGATGAAATCGCCTCCGACGCGGTACTGCAGGAGGAAGTCGAGAAGGAGCTTCTCGGTCTGAGAGGGCAGCTCGGGCGCAGTGGGCTCCGGAGCGTCGTGAACGGCGACTGAGTACACGCGGTCGGGGTCGAAGCCAGACATGGTGACAGGAAGAAAGAGGAGGGCGATGGAGAGGAGGGCGATGGAGAGGACGGGAGAGGATGAGACACGGTCTGGCGTTGGCTGGGGGCAGGCTGAAGAACTCGACGCGACGCGAGCCACAAATGAGACTTAGGGCAGGCTCATTCGCGTCTTTGTGGGAGCTATTGATGATAACCCTAGCAAAGCAGTACTAAGCAAGTCCCGTTTAGCTCAGTTGGTAGAGCGCGTCACTAGTATTTGCTATGACGAGGTCAGTCGTTCGAGTCGGCTAATGGGAATCCTTTTTTCTTGATACTGCCGCCCAGATCTAATCTATCGCATTGCGCGTGTGCCCCCTGCCGTACCGTGTAGTCGACATCCCAGTACCCCGGCAGCTCTCAGCTTTCTACTGTTCCTTCACCCCCACCACATCCACTATGGCATCTATGGATACCGACGAGCTGCCTGTCGTATTGCCCTCAACCACCACATCTGGGCTGTCCATAGCACTGTGAGTCTTTACCTCTCTTCGTGAGCTTCCGCCACTGACGCGTACTACTTCAGCCACCCGCTTCCTATCCTCAACATATCCGAGCATCTCACTCGACTACGCCTCCAGACGAGGACTAGGGTACCGTTTGGTGTGTTCCCAGTGCTTGGGATGATAGAAGACCACAACTGAGCCGGGTAACTGCAGTAATTGGCGCACTGCTGGGAACACAGAACGGCCGAGATGTGGAGATCGTCAACACCTTTGAGCTTGCCATGGAGGACGATGGTGTGACGGTAGATCAGGGATTCCTGCTTACTCGCAAAGAACAATGTATGTGCGACGAACCATTGCGTCTGTGCATAGTGCTGACCACTGCGATACTACTACAGACAAGCAAGTATTCCCCTCTCTTGAGTTCATTGGGTGGTACACCGTCGCGGAGCGGCCTACCGCTCGCCACATTGCGCTTAATGAACAAGTATGTTCCTGCCCAAGGCTCGCATCAGTACTGAGCTTACAGTCCGCTTCAGTTCACGCCATACAGCTCGACGCCACTTCTCCTCATCCTCCAACCCTCGACCGTGTTCGCAGCGTCTGCAGATGCATCGGGGCAATCCCTACCACTCAAGGCGTACGAGCCGACACTTGAGATCCGTGATCGCAAGTCCCGTTCAGTGTTCGTGGAGGCGCCGTTCAGCGTAGAGACCGGCGAGGCCGAGCGTATCGCCGTGGATTGGACAGCAAAGGGAGGATCAGGAGGAACCAGCTGTATGTCGTCCCCCTTTAGCTCGTACTCATCCTGAGAGACGCTCAACCTCTGCAGTGGAGTCGCACCTGCAGACGCAACGGGCGGCGGTGAAGATGCTTCATGACCGGATATTGCTTCTTGTCAAGTACGTCTCAGACGTGATCGCAGGTGAGTTTCACTCATAGCCTCGAAGTGTACCGTGCTCATAGTCCTCCGTATTAGGTTCCGCCAAGAAGGACCACGCCACCCTTCGCGCACTATCGGCGCTGATTGCATCGCTCCCGGCAAGTGAGAGTAAGGAGTTCAGAGAGGAGTTCGACACGGTACGCCTGTTGCGCTCCCGTTGTCTGAACTGTGCTCATGAGTTGCCTGCAGGAATATGAGGACGTACAACTGACCGCGTACCTCGCCACCCTCACCAAGTCGGCCAACCTCTTGAATGATGTACGTATAAGGTTGTTTCTTGCTTCACACCATCTGACTTTTTGTTGTGCCAACCAGCTCGTGGACAAGCACGTCGTCCTGACCTCGTCGCGAGAAGACCGTGGCGGTATGGGCATGCGCCGGAGAGGGATGATGGGGAGGCCGACAGACTTCGACCGTTTCCACTGAGTACCCCAACGATGGATACTCCGCAGCCCCCGTCCCCGCCACAGCCTACAGCTTGTCAACGCTCTCCGCGTACCCGCTGGCATGGCCCGTTCTCCGTTCCATCCCGTGCAGTCTCCTGTGTATCATGTTCTGTACTAGCAGTCGTTGTCGCGCATTTGTCAGAAGAAGAACTCATGCTCTGCATTTGGCTTCTCGTAGTGAGTCCGCATCAAACCGCTCGGCCTTGTGGGTCTGAGGGCGACGCTACTCCATGACCGCTCGAGGCTCAAGGCGTCCTCGAGAATGCCGCCAGGCCCGTACACGTGAGCGTGATTTCGATCGCGCGGGCGCAACGCGTCGCTGCTCTCAGGCTGCTTGAGGCTCGCACGAGCTCGCCTGCTCCCGGTCTCGAGCGTTGACTTCCTTCCCACCTTCCCAGGCTCGGGTTCGGCCACAAGACACATCTTGCTTGCGTGTAGTTATCCGCGCGCTCCTATATCTCGCTGCTAGGATTCAGGGGACCCGCGCGGCATCACGTCGACTGTACTCTCATCTTCGAAGGCTTGTACTTGGATAGGATCATACTCAGTGCAGATATGGCGAAAGTGTCGACGCTCTCGTGGTCCTCGTTCCTCGCGCTCTTCAATGCGCAGGGCTTGTATCAGGTTGGATATGCTTGGTTGTTCGGGATGAGTGAGTCCACCCTAGTTCTCCTATGCTGCAGCTCCAACTGATCCCAATGTGCTCGCAGCCCTCTGGGTCACATTCATCGGAGGTACGATAGCCTCGTATGCTGCGCCTCCTCGCAGTACTAAGCTCGCACATAGGCACCATCGCCTTCAAGACACTCCCTCGTCAGCAGTTCGGGACGCTGCAGCACCGGACGTTCCCCATCTACTTCGTCATTAGCATCGCGCTCTCCTCAGGGCTGCTCGGGCTCTGGACCTACAGCCACCCGCGCGTGCTCACGAACTACCTGACCCCGTCCGATGGTGATGTCGCCCAGGCCTATGCGCTCGCGGCAGTCCTGCTCAGCCAGGCGGCGAACCACTTCGTCATTGGACCCCTGACGAGCAAGTGAGTGTCCTGCTACGCCTGAGTAATGTCGGGAAGGGGGTGCTGAACATTGGGTTGTAGGACGATGTTCAAGCGCCACAAGCTGGAGAAGCAGGAGGGCAAGGCATACAACGAGCCTGGAGTATGCCCATATAGCCTGATATCAGTCGAGCGTACGAGCTAACGACCCCTCGATAGGTCTCAGACCAGATGAAGGCTCTGAACAAGACTTTCGCCCAGCTTCATGGGATCAGCTCCCTGGCGAACCTGACCGCCTTCCTTGGCCTCTTGTTCCACGGTCTCTGGATCGGGAACACTGGCGCTGGTATCAAGAGCATCTTCTGAACCCATGTTGTATCGCTGTTTGTATATGTACCGGATCGGCTTGCTTCCCCATTCTACGTGGTTGGATAGGATCATCTTTCCCTCCGAACCTGAGCACAAAAGCGAGAGCAAGACAAGAGTCGATACCAATGATACATTCACCACATCGTACAGGGTAGTCGGTCGGTCCCATCATGCGCCGACAGAATCCATGCCCGGGAGGAAGCCCTCCCTGAGCATCCGCTCCAGCCTCCGAATCTCCTCGACGGACGTCGCGCGCGCGATTGCCTCGCGGACCTTGTCCGCCTCCTCCTTCGACATGAGCCTGCCCGCCTTGCCGTGCTGCACGACCGGCTTGGGCTCGTCGGTTGTGACGGGTGGTTTTGACGAGTGCGTGGAGACAGTCTGCGAGAGCGTTGTCGCGAGCTGTGTGGGGAGGTTGTCGGCGGTCAGGAAGAGGGCGCGGGCGGCTTGTCGCTCCTACGTGATGCGAGATGTCTCGTGAGCGGGATAGTGTGTATGAGCATATATGGTAGTAGCACGCACCTTCTCCCTGATTCTCTGGAAGTCAAGTACTCTCAAGTTGGGGATGCGCCAGGCTAGCCATTCGCGGTACCACTTCTTCTCCCGTACTGGATTCCCCAGAAGGGACAGATATTGCAAGGATTTGACATCCTTCAGAGGTTCGAGGTCGCCGAGCTCAGCGATGTTGTTGTTCGTGAGGACAAGCGTTGTGAGATTGGGGACGGAGAGGTGTAGGGATGGCGAGATAGAGGATATTCGGTTGTTTGCGAGGAGGAGGGTACGCAGGCGGCGGAGCAGGGGGATGTTCCCGAGCACAATGATCGAGTTGTCGGTGAAGTCTATGCAGTCATTTTGGTCCTAGAGTACCCACACGGCCTGAGCAACTTTTGACATACGCTATGAAAGCGAGAGCGACTGACCTTGGTGATACCGAGGTTTTCAATAGCAGGAATGGTGTACCCTACGGACAAGGGCACGTTTTCAACATGACTGCGCACTGAAGGATCGCGCTAGCGTACCTCTAAGGTCGAGCTGCCTCTCCTTGATGGGATTGAGGTGTGAGGGTACAGACTCGATGAGCTCGGGAGTGAGCTTCACCATGGTCAGTCGTGGTCGGGCGCGAAGCAGGCGAATCGAGCCTCGCGGAGAGGGACCCGGCGCGTGTGGCGCGAAATCACGACGCGGCGCGCTGCCCCTGCCTCGCCTGCGCCCTCGCGCGTCCCGCAGCGTGCATCATCATCCTCTTGCCTCCGCCCACCACCATGAAGTCCTTGCACCAGAGACTGACCTTGTGCGTCTTCCGCTGCCGTGGCTGAGGCTTGCTGTAGACTGAAATGCTCGTGTATGCAGGTACTCTGACGGGAATGAGACGTACACGTTCGTTCCCGCTGAGCCCGTAGGGGCTCGCTCTCTGACCATCTACCGGAATTCGGGGGACATCGTACTCAATGGTGCGTGTTAAACCCTGCGCTATATGACTGAGGCCGACCCCAGTTCAGCACCCAATACCCCCGTACCCGTCACGGCTGAACGCTCCGTCAAGACAATATACGGCATATACGGGATGATATCACTTGCTATGTGTCAGTTATACTCCTTCCTTGTCCCGTCCTTTCGCTCACCTATACATAGCGGAATACATCATTGTCATAACCGGCCGCGAGCTACGAGGGCACATCATGAGGCAGAATATCTACCGAGCTACCGAGTACGACATCCTCCCCTTAAACCCGGACGTGTCCGTGCAGACACCGCCCAATGCCGTTGAGGCGCACCTCCTCGCTCTTGTGCGCTCACACTTGCAAGGCGGCACCTTCTACTTCAGCTATGCCTGGGATATCACGCGGAGGCTACAGGCGCAGTGGCAGACCCTCCAGCAAGACGGCGACAAGGCGCTTTGGGAGATTGTGAGTCCATCTTCGGTTCCGGTTTCAGGGGTGCTCGTCGCTCATCTCGCATACAGGCAGATGATAGATTCTTCTGGAACAAGTACATCTACTCTCAATCTGGTTGCTGAACCGTGCTAATAACACGTCACATAGATTCCTGCACAGTAGATTCATAGACATTACATCCACAAATCCTGACCATAACGTAAGTCTGAAATCTGTGCAGACATTGAAGCAACAGTACCAACGGTATCTGCTCTCTAGCTAAGCGCATACATCCTTCCGGTCATCTACGGAAGTAAGTATCCCGCAGGTATCGTACTTGCCCTCATAACTGCTGCTCACCACCTGCCGTTTGCTGCCACACAGCTTTCGACATCCGTCCAGTCAGTGTTGGTATCCATCAGCTTCGCCTCTGCCTCATCAGCAGGCGTTCCCGGTATCGCGCCGGGACGCGGTACTTCCGACGAGGTATCGACTCGGAGGGCCATGTCGCGAACTTCAACGAGACCGAGCAGATCCTGTTGGTTGGAGGCGATGACTCCGGCACGCAGCTCAGCTTTGTGCAGATTCGCGGGAGTATCCCCGTGTACTGGGCGGAAATCAATAACCTACGGTACAAGCCGGACGTCCAAATTATGGAACTGCAGGACACGGTAATTAGCTCTGTAACGGGGTCGCAGGGCAGCGCTGACGCCAGTGCAGATTGACGCTATGCGCGCGCATCTGCAAGAGAACGTGAACCTGTATGGCCAGCAAGCGTTAGTCAACCTGGTCAACCACAAAGGTCACGAAAAGCCCGTCAAGGAGGCGTTCGAGCGGTACTTTGAGCAGGTTCGTGACGCCATCCCGCTTGTGTGTACCCGACACGGGCTCATCGAATGGATGCCTAGGCGAAGCCACCAAAGACTAGATACGAATACTTTGACTTCCACAACGAGTGCAAGAACATGCGCTGGGATAGGATCAGCGTACTCATATCGAAGCTCGAGGACGAACTGAACCAATATGGGTCAGTTCAAGGCATGGTCTGCGCACCCAAATATAGACTCATCCTGCGCTCTAGGTACTTCCACCTCGATTCCAGCAAATCCGAGCCCGTGAAGCTGCAGACTGGTGTCATCCGGACCAACTGCATGGATAACCTCGACCGGACGAACGTCGCCCAGGCCGCTATTGCAAAATGGACCCTGAATCGGCAGCTCAAGGCGCTCGGCGTCATCCAAGAGAACGACTCCGTGGACAACTATGACGACCTCATGCGCGACTTCCGTGAGAGTACGTACGGAAGTTGTCATCACGCAGCAGCATCGAACTCACTGGCGGTCGACCCGTTTCGCAGTGTGGACGGACCACGCCAACTTCATCTCATTAGCCTACAGTGGCACAGGTGCATTGAAGACAGATTTCACGCGCACGGGGAAGCGGACCCGGAAAGGGCTGCTTGAGGATGGTTACAACTCTGTGATGCGGTATCTCAAAAATAACTTCTTCGACGGCGCTCGCCAGGTGATTCTAGAGTGCGGTGAACCTTCATACCTCATGCTGAGCAGGCCTTCGTCATAGGATGCGTTCGACTTGATGACTGGAGCATGGATGCCGCGCAGGGGATGGAACCCCGCCACCCTGGTCGTTGACCGTAGGCCACTCGTTATCCGCGCGGTGTGTATCAATAGGTTCGGGTGCATGACAGAGACTGATCGCACGCGTTCCGCTCCAGCCCCCCTATGTCCTGTGGTTCTCTGTATTCATGATCTGTGCCGGGCTCACCCTTCCTCGGACGTCCGGTAAGTCCTTCGGCAGCATACATGCCGGCGGCGTCATCTGACATGCTGCTCGTTCAGACTACTCCCTCTTCTACTACTTCCTGCTGTGGTTTACGGTCGCAGCGATCGCCCTCTTCTTCATCTTCATGCATGGCATCGAGTACGTGAACTGGCCGCGCCTGCAGCCGCTCACGGACATCATATACTACGAGGGCCCTGGTTTCCGATCCGGACGCAAGGGCATGGGTCTCGGGCTACCCGCCCTCGAGAAGGTCAAGGAAGGCGCCGCGGCGCGGGCTCGGGACATCGCCGAGCAACACCGTCGGGTCAAGAGCAAACGGCTCGAGGAGATCGAGATGGGTACCAAGCGTGTCGACTGAGGACCCAGGCTGGCATCTCGTTCATTTGTGGATACGGACCTCTCTGGATTGCGCCTCGGGCTCTCGGTCGTGACATGGCATATACGGATCGGTACTCTATGTATTTGTGATAATGCACGACATGTTCACGACTCGTTCTCTTCAGCGTATGCGCGCCTGTGTGCCTCTCGTCGAATCCTGGACCACGTCGAAGTCGAACGAACGTCTGCAGAGGAGGGGAAGCCGCCACTGACGCATGTATGGGCGTCTAGACGGGCGCTCTGCCACAGCGGAGTTTGAACGGTCGAGCGTGACAACTCCGACAGCGATCTGAGCGTGAGTGGAGAGAAGAACGCGCTCGCGCAGGCAACGAAATTTACCCATCACACTCGACCGCCATGAGCAGCAAAGGTGTAAAACGCGCGTCCCCCGGTGCTGAGAGCGAGAAGAACCCCCTCGGCGACGTTGAGCTCACTGACGAGGATGCCGTCAAGCTCCAGGCCATCCAGAAGGACATCGCCCGCGTCGAGCTCGCGCTCGGTACGTACCTCTTCCCCGCTTTCTCTCCCCGCATCTCTCCTCTCCTTTTCTCTTCGCGTATGAAGCCGCATACTGACGTACGACGCGTCTGCAGAGCGCCGCGCACAGGAAAAGATGGTGCCCGTATACGAAAAGCGGCGCGCCGTCGTGAAGGCCATCCCCAAGTTCTGGCCCGTCGCGCTCATGAACCACGGGATGCTTGCTCTGCATGCGCAGCACAACTCGGACCAGGCCGCGCTCAGCTACCTCGAAGACCTCTGGCTCGTCCGCGACCCCGTTGAGTCGCGCTGCTTCACGCTTGAATTCGTGAGTATATCATTTCTTTCTACGCTCGAGGCACGCACCGGGTGGCGTGATATGGGAGTACGCGTGTGGGAGAGGGTGTATGCTGACCGGGCTATGATCTGGGATGACAGTACTTCAAGGAGAACCCGTACTTCTCGAACACGGTCCTGAAGAAGGAGTACAAGTACGTTCCGCCGCCGGTCGAGGGCGATGACAAGCCAGACGCCGATGGCATCACGGAGACGATGCTCGAGTTCTCTTGGGAACGTGATGTCCAGCCGCAGGTACGTTTCAAACAGTGCTTGAGCCGGTGACAAGTGCACACTGGCCCGGTCCGAGAGAGATGCTGACGGGCGACAAACAGGCGACGAAGATTGACTGGAAGGACGACTCGAAGAACCTGACGAAGCTGCACCCCCGAGTGAAGGATGAGGACGACGATGACCTGCCGTCGGAGGGCGGCAGCTTCTTCAACTTCTTCGAGGTGGCCGAGGATCCGTTCGACGTGAGTTGCAAAATTAGACATGGTTGACTCTTACACGGTGCCGATGCTGATACGCGACGGCGGTCGACAGATTGGGGTGACGATCGCGAACGATGTATTCCCGGAGGCGATCGAGTATTTCCTCGGCCATGCTGGTGGCGAGGACGTGGACAGCGACGAGGAGGACGAGAGCGACGATGACGAGAACGAGGAGGAGATTGACTTGGAGAAGCCCCGCCCCAAAAAGCAGAAGAAGGCGTAAGAGGCGCGTCTGTCCGGAGCTGTCGAGGAGGGCGGGCGGGGCGAGATTACCGAAATGCATTCTATGGGCGTTGGATGAGCGCATGGGGTGCGGAGGTGTGCGGCATGCGGGCGCAACCTCCGCGTTGCCGGCGAAAAAGTAGAATGGATTATGGATTTGGAGTGGTGATGTCCTAAATATACCGAGAGGTTTGCATTGGATGCTATTTCTGGTGGAGTGCTGCCGTCACGGCCTGGGTGGCGCGTGTGTTTGCGGTTGTTGACGGGGCCTCCCTATAACGCCTCACGAGGCCCGCCTGCTTTTCCTGCCTTCGCTTCGTCGACTCCCAACAAAGTACTTAATCCCTCCCCGTCGACGTCGAGTGTCCGACTCCTCGACGGCGCCCCATCCCCCTCCCGCCCCCACCTTCCGCTCTTTACCTCACGCCATGAAGCTCGCCATCATCTCTGCGATCGCCCTTCCGGCCCTAGTTTCCGCACACGGCCTCCGGGACGCTCATCACGCTCGCCAAGCCCCAGCTAGCTCTTCTGTTCCGGCCGCTAGTCCCGCAACCTCGGTCGGCACCCCCGCATCGTCCGCGGCGGGCGCGCCTGCCCAGTCCTCGGCTGTTGGTGCTCCTGGCACTACAGCTGTCACCGGGCCCTCTGCCGCGTCCCTCACCTTCACGCTTGCCTCCACGAACCCCAGTGCGGTGCCCCTCTCAGAGATCGCGTCTGGTGTGAGCTCAGAGCCTACTGTTGCCGCTACCACGACATTCGCCAGCGGCACGACCCCGACCTACCTCCCTAACGCCCCTCCCCTCCCCAACGGTGCGTTGTTCAATTTTCCAGCATCAATCATGTCACAGAGAGCGCTGACGCCCACATGCATTGTTCTGATAGCGGCCACTCTTGCTCCTGCAAGCTACCCAACGCTCGACAAGACCCCTCCCACCGACTCCCCTGAGGTGCAGCAATGGATCCAGGACGTCAAGAACTCGGGTATCCAGATCCCTGACATCACTCCCACTAACCCTGGTGGCTGCCCCAACAACACGGAGGCGGCTGCTGATCAGAGCCGTTGCTGGTGGACTTGCGGCGGCTGCAAGGGCGACGACGACATCGAGGAATGCCCCGATAAGATGACTTGGGGTCTCACATATGACGATGGTCCTGCGCTGCACACGGGCAAGCTCCTCAACTACCTTGACACCGTCAACCTGAAGGCCACTTTCTTCGTCGTTGGTTCTCGTGCTATCTCGTACCCTGCCCTCCTGCAGCAGGAGTACATGGCGCAGCACCAGATCGCAGTCCACACCTGGAGTCACCCCCCGATGACTACTCTCACGAACGAGCAGGTGATCGCTGAGCTCGGTTGGTCCAAGAAGATTATCAAGGACGTTCTCGGTGTCACTCCCACCTACTGGCGTCCCCCGTACGGCGATGTCGATAACCGTGTCCGTGCGATCGCCAAGGCTATGGGTCTGCAGACCTCTATCTGGACCCGTATCAGCCCGACCGCCACGTTCGACACCGGAGGTACGTAGCGCGATGCGACGGTTTCTGTCCGTATGCTCACCCAGATCCTCTCGACAGATTTCGACATTGCGGGTGGTCTTACCAGCTCCACTCAGGTGTTGAACAACTGGCAGAGCATCATCGGCAATGCGACTACGATTGACCACGGCTTCATCGTCTTGGAGCATGATCTGTTCCAGCAGTCGGTCGACATCGCCACGGGTTACATCCTTCCGGATGCGCTCGCGCACCAGCCGGCGTTCAACATCATGCCCATCGTCCAGTGCCTCAAGAAGCCGCTGCAGGATGCCTACCTCGAGACCAACGACAACAGCTCTAACCCCATTGGTATGTCTACCACAGGTTCGGGAAGCTCGTCCGCAAGTGGCGCTCATCCTGGCTCTTCAACAGGTTCCGCGTCCGCTACGGGCAATGCAGCGGAGGCGAGCGGAAGCTCCTCTGGTGCGTCTGCGCACGGCAACGGTGCCATGAGCTTCGCCAGCCCCAGCTCGCTGGGTGGCGCCGCTCTCGGTGTCGTCGCTGGCGCTCTCGCGCTGTTCGTCTAGGAGGCCAGATACATCGGAGTTTTACCATACGACAAGGGTTTGTACTTGTTGGCAGTTTCATGGTTACGACCTTCCCCACCCTCACGCATACGCACGATGCCTCGATCGGCATCCTCTTGTCGCAAATCTCCCTCTCATCGCAAGTCGTTTCGTCCCCAGACTTTCCCTGCAGGACGCGAACTCAAATACCTACCTACGTACCTACCTCACGACCTATGCCGTCGATCTCCTCGCCTTTAGTCGTCTCTCTTCGTTTTGTGCTCTCCGAACATAACGTACCTTAGTGCCGCTTGTCACTGGACTATGACAACTTATCTACTACCTCTCGCTCTCTGTCGGTGTTGTTGTTGTTCGTCGTCGTCGCCCACCCTCGTCGCTCGTTTTGCAAGAAGTCTTGTTGTGCACCACTTCCCATGAGTGCGCGTCGCGCTCTTTTCTCCTTGTGTCTCACACCGTGAAGTCGGCAAGCCATCTAGCTTGAGCATGCCATCAAAATCAACCTTGACCTCGACGCACAGATCGGGCGATATGCGAAAATGCGATCGGGCTTTCGACCCGATCGGCCCCTCGACAAAGACTGTTCCATGGACGGTGTCCCGCCCCTGCGTTCCTTGCGGCAGCGTTCCTGGCCCCGGGCCTGTGGCGGGGGTGGCGGGGCTGAATCCCGCCCGCCGCGTCGGTGCTCCCGCATGCGGAAAATGCAGCCGCCTTCAACGTCCGCGAGGCGCGTCTCCGAGACGCTCTCAGCTGATCTCGAGGATTCTGGAGTCGACGAGGCTCATTGAGTACCAGGTCGCTGTCATTGTCACCAGGCACCTCTGCGACAGCACATCAATGCGACACACGTGCGACGCGTGTGGGTCTCCGACGCTGTCGGTGCCAACGCAGAGACGAAGTGCGCTGTGATCAGTATTCAGTCGGACGGGGGCGAGCGGGAACGTTCTGGGACTCGGAGGATGTCGACGGAGGCCGACAATGCTGCGAGGGCGCGTGTCCAGAGCTCCGACGGTGGCTGGAGAAGGCGAGAGCTGCATCGTATTACAAGTCCGGGCCGACATACAGGTGGAGGAGGACTGAGTCCGTGCGGGAGCAGGGAGCGGTGGGTGGGCGTCGACGTCGTTGCCACGTACCTGCGGAAGACGCTGCTACGTAGCCTACATACCACAGCCGCGGTGGAGAGGCTCCCGCCCCGCGTTCTCGTATCCGTATGTCATACGTGACTACAACAAATGCAGAGAAGTAGGGAAGTGGGTAGATAGGTAGGGTATGGAGTGACGACGCTGTCCAGGTGGGGGGCAAGTACTTGGGAATACCCGACACTGTGAAAACCGAAAACTCGAAGGATCGTGAAGGAAGGCTTGTGCCGTACGCAAACTGCAGCAGATTCATTACAAGGGGGTGGCGGTGAGAATATCCACAGAAAGGTCCATCTCCCGCCCATGTCCCGATTCCGCTGCTCCGAGTGCGCTGCGTCACCACGCAGATCGTGTCCCGCTCATGCGACGGTGAGGACAGAGCCGACGACACTGAACACGAACGCGACACCGAGGCCCACAAGAGCGCTCGGGCTGCCGCCGAAGAGCGCGACGGCACCGTTGTGGTTGTTCGAGCTGCCGGAGCCAGAAGAGCCGCTGCTGCCCGACGAGCCGGAACCGCTGTTGCCGCTCGGCGCGCTGGGGGTGAACGTCGCGGACGGGTTGGTGAGGCAGGAGCTCGCGGCGGCGTTCGCGCTGGAGACTGACGAGGGCGCGTTCGCGTTCACGGTCGCGTTACCGCCGAAGTCGCACGAGGTGGCGGCGCGGTTCGTGAGCTCGTAGTACTCGCTCATGACGAACGAGAGCTTGGTCGCTGTATGCGCGTCAAGCAAGGGGAAAAGAGGGATGTGCGGTCAGCGTCGTGCGGATGCGATCGGAGCCGCGCTGGCGGGAAATGGGGGAGGGGAGACTCACCGGGATCGCAGAACGCAACACGGCCGTAGGTGCCGGTGGTGCCGTTGCCGGAGATGTCGTTGCAGTTGCCGCCCTGCTGGCTGAGGAGGGAGCAGCCGAGGTCGATGAGCGAGCCGACGATGTCGGTCGTGTTCGTCGTCTTGGGCGTGAACTGGCAGCTGACGATGTTCTCGAGGCAGTTGCACGCGGCCTCGTTCGGCGTCGGCGGGAGCGTGTTCGACGCGAGCCACGTCGAGTTCTGCGGCGGGCACGCGGGGAAGGTCGTTGAGCCTGCGTCGCTCTTGCTGGGGGTCGTGGGGAACGTGACGTTGCTGAACTGGTTCTTGAGCCGCTCGAAGTCCTCGTTCGGCGTCACGGTGTTGCCGTCGACGGTGACCATGCCGAACTGGCCGTCGTTGCTCTGCGCAGGGAAGTAGCTGAACGCCACGGCGCCAGACCAGATGTCGGACATGGGCGGGCTGAAGATGATCGGCACGTCCGTCCAGAGACGCGGCGGCTGCTTCACGCAGCCGAACTCGCTGAAGTACGCGGGGACATTGTAGCCGGCGAAGTCGCCGTTCTTGCCGTTGTACGCAGAGGCTGTGTCGTCACCGCAGAACTCGCTGTGAGCAGGGCACGGCAGGTGAGTGGCGTGAGGCAAGACAGGGGAAAGAAAGGCCGAAAGTGTCAGACATGCTCCGGAGGGAACGTACTGCGGACGGACGTACTAGTTGTTCAGGCCGAAGATGTCAATGGCGGTCGAGCCGGAATTAGAACCCGTGGGATCGCAGCTGAGGTACTCTGCCAGCGGGAGGACCCAGTTGTCGTCACCGTCAATGGCGGCATAGCCAACGAGAGCGGACGAGGAGATGGAGTTGCTGCGGACGGGCAACAAGGCCGAAGGTCAGTGCGGGCGTTGATGGGAATGCAGGACGTTACCGACAGGTATGCACGGACGTCGCGAGCGGCGGCCTTGATGAAGGGAGCAGCCTGAGTGCCAGCCGGGTTGACAATGATCTCGTTGCCGACGTTGTACGCGAGGATGTTGTCGTACTTGTTGAAGGCGTTGATGGTCTCGATGTACTGGTCCAGGAGGTTAGTCGTCCATGAGGGGTTGTTGCGGTCGATGGAACCATTGATCGGGAGAGCAAGGTCGATGCTTAGAGGACAGAGTCAGTACAACATACAGCTTGTAGAGCTTCAGTGCACGCACATTGCGTAGATGCCGGCTTGGCTAAAGGCGTTCATACAGTCATCGTGGTTGAGAGACGCGTTCACACTGTAGACCCGGATGGTGTTGACCGTGAGCTGCTGCAGGAAGGAGATGTCGCGCGCGCAGGCGGAGCCGTCCGTCAGCGGATCCGTGAAGGTCGACGGCTCAGAGAATGGGCTGTTAGGGTCGTTCGCAACAGCACCTGGAAAGCGGGATTTGCATGAGCCTCCCGAACAACGACCCACAGCGATCCAAGAGAACTCACCCTGGCCCTGGTAGGCAATACCCTTGATGAAGAACCGGTTCCCGTCGTCCGTGTAGAGGTACCTGCCTGCACGGGACACCTTTTGGAGGGCGGTGGTCCCCGCGACGAGGGCGAGGACGGCGGCGGCGAGGCCGGAGACCCGAGAGAAGGGCGTGTACATTAGGACCTCAGCTGGGAGGCGTCAGGGATAGTAGTAGGCTGGTGTCGTGAAAGGGACGGGCGGATGGAGGGAGACCGGGACAAGGAGGGAGGAGAGAGGGATGGGCCTGGCAGAGCTGTGCGGGGGGTTTTGAGATGGAGGCGTGGGTCCGACCGTGGTGAGGCCGTCCTCAGGAATAGCGGGGAACTATCTCCGTGCCGAACGGGCTTGTCGGACAAGTTACGAGACAACACTGTAACAACCGTTCGTCTGTCATCGCCCGCCTAGCTCAATCGGATAGAGCGTCAGACTCTTACTAGCGGGTGATCTGAAGGCTGCGAGTTCGACCCTCGCGGTGGGCTAGTTGTTTTGGATCCTGCCGGTCCCTCCCTTGGAGCAGATGACTGGCTGAGCAGCATGCGGCCGGCATCATCGTGCAAAGCCACAGGCCTAGGTGACAGAGCGCCGCAGGTGTGAGCCTTGCGCCTGCTTTGAATTGCCGGGTTCACAGTGAAGGCCTAGGAGACGTATCATGTTCGGCAGGTCAAGCGTCGGGACGTGCTTTCCGGCGCCGTACTGGTACTCGCAATGGCCACTGGGTGGTAACTGGGTGGTAGGAACTCCGCGACAGCCACTTCGAAGTAGTACTGTACAAAATGTCCGCGCACACGTCCCCCTTTCATTTTGGCATCGCCGTCGTGCGGGGCGGTCGTCTAGGAATGGGCAAATAAATAGATAACTATGGCCGACTATGGATGATACATGTTGTGAATCACGCTACGGTTCTGAGTGGATATATTCACGGTGGTATACGGTACATGATTCAAGCTTAGATTCCGCTGTGTTGCTTGAACACGACGTACGACATGTTATCGGAGACCGAGCCAGAGTGTGCCCAAGACGTCTTAGTATCGTGGAGATGAGTCGGAGCCTCGGAGGGGTTGGGCTACTCGAACTTGAACTTGAAGTACGAACTTGAAGGACGCACGACCTGCTCAGCTCGGACCCATTGTAAGCTCAACTGGACACAAGGGGCAGCAGAGAACATACAGGATGCAGGGCGTAATGTATTCAGCTCCTGCTGAGTCCACTCTGGGTCGATGTCTTCGAGGCTGATCGTGCTTCAGATTCGGCCATGCCTAGGAAGTGTTATTGTAGCTTGTTCGGTGCAAATAGCTGCTCATACTTTCTACTAGTACTACTACGTACCTATTTGTCTCCGTTCTCCTAGAGGTTTAGTAGTGCGGTTATAATCCAACACTGCAGACTAGTCAACCGCTTGACTCACTTCCAGCTGTAATATGCCTCGGCAGCGGCTTCGGCGTCCGTGAATAACGTCGCAAGGGTGCTCCCATCGACCTCCTGAGAGTGGCGGTCGGGCGCATACGAAAACAGCGGGAGAGTATACGGTGCTCTGTCTGCGGTGCAGACCTTCTCGATGACTACACCCTTCCAGATGATCCACGTCAACGTCTCGCCTGGTAGAAGGTCGTCCAGTACCTTCCTCAGCGCAGCCGGCTCGGCAGGTGCCAAGACGAGGAGCACAAAGACGGCCCTGATGGTAGCCGTGCCAAACTCGTACTTGCGTTTGGCGGGTTTCTGCAAAATCTGATCGAGAATCCGTCGCTGGAAGCCTTCTCTATCTCGCGAGGAGAGATAGCAGTTGTAGGCCCATGAGGCGACGAGGGAGCACAGGAACATGATTTGTCCAAAGAGCTCCCCTTGGGGAACAAGGAGCAATTGGAGCAGGAACTGTACGGTCAGCAGTAGGGAACATCCTCCGATGTCGTGGTAGTCAGGTTCACTTGCGAACCTCAGCGAGAAGCGTCCTCGGGTGATTGGGGTAACTGCTCCTTCTCGGCCTCTCAAGACGACAACCTCGTCGTCCACTTCGAAGGCCATAACCCCGTCCCCACGGCCTGCACCGTATGCGTGTCTCGGATGATTGAAGGTGAAGGTGGCAGCGCCGATGACGAAGTACGACACACCACTGCTGACAATTCCGAGGAGAATCATGGAGAAGCAATACCAATCCTCGTACACCAAGCACGCGATACATGTAGACAGCGAGGCGATGATTGGTATACTGGCCAGTGGAGAGGTCGAGTCCTGGAGGAGATGAGGACGTTCCTCTGGCTCAGGTTGATGATGCAAGTCGACAATCGTCGCGTACGTGCGGCGAATGATACGAGGGCCGTCTATACGACGTATCTCCGTCCATGGTATGTCCCTGCATTCCTGCATGAAGAGGTGGGCGAGATGGCCGGTTCTGAATACGCTGGCGTCCGCGTGCGCTGCGCGGTACCTAGGGCCTTTCACTCCATCGAATCCGAGTAGTATGGTGGGATCGACGTGGGTTCCCGGGTAAAGACCATCCCAAAAGCGCGATCGTGCCAGCTGGCCATATCGCTTCGCGATCTCGTAGCTACCGGGCGAGTTGTACCACCCAAGTCGCCTTCGGCCTTGGTGTGTATGGATTGTCACCATCGCGGATGCAGTGACATCCCCGGCGAAAAATCCAGCGACTCCGGAGATGTCAAGGTTGAACGTAGAGGCTTTCAATGGTATCGTGAACGTCATGGTGGGGTTGCAGACTGGTCAGAGGTGGTGGTGTGATAATGAGTGCGGGCGAAGTGGATATATTGGTTATCAATGAGATCGATGTCACACAGAAGACAAGCATAAATTGCCGCTGGATCCAAGGGTCGTCTCGAGCATGGTGGAGATTTCAGTCAACATGAGCAGTCGTGGCAGAGGCCTAGCCCACTCCGAGGGTGCACGATCCATTCGCAGCACGCACTTCGTGCTACTCCTTTACATGCTTCAAGCTTCAGTAGTGAAGGGAGAAGTCACACTTCTTGCGGACAAGTAGCAGATATTTCCTCTATTCATGTCTTCATGTACATAGCATTGCATTACATAAGGTCGTGAAGGCGTCCGCGGTGTGTAGTAGGCGTGTAGACCCGCCGTGCGCGGGGTCATGCGTTACGAATAAACAAATACAGGAAGATGCACAGCATCGAATTCAAAGCGAGATTCATCCACGGTAGGTGCAGCAGCTAGATGCACGTCAGCCGAAGAGTATAGGCGTGGCGAGGACGTTACATACCTGATCATGTACGGCAGTATAGATACTAGCAGGCATGCCCAAGCAGCCCAGAGAAGGAACAAGGCGTCACCGGTCGAGACAGTGATGCCCAGAGGGACGGGTGCCGCCGAGGGTCCCACGACGAACTTGTTTATGGACTGGGCCTTTTGAATCATGACCGTCCAGATGGTCGCCCCAATGAGCAGTGTGAGCGAGCCCAGCACGGCGAACAGAGTGGATAGGAAGAAGAGCACTGTGTGCTTCAGCAAGCCCCTGCATAGACAATGTCAGCATGCAGTACGGCTCTGAGTATATGCACAAGCACTGACGTGAACAGAGCGAGAGCAGCGCAGACGGAACCGATGATGATGAGGTAGTACGCGCCGTTCGTGAAGTCGCCTAGATAGTTCGAGTCGATAAACGCGCCCTGCGTGATGAGCGCGGTCGTGACGCCGGAATAGTTCATTGACATGTCCGCGACCATGTTCCCGAGTGGTTCGAACCGGTTGGCGGCGGAGGTGTTCGAGCATATTCCCTGGGAGCCGTTCACATAGCCGCAGTACGAGTACAGCCCGTACTTGTAGAGCTGGCGAATGCCTTCCTGTTGTTGCAAGGGTGCGGACGCGTTGTCCGTATAGAGGCCGAAGATGGGGTCACCAAGAGCAGCCGCAAGGCCTTGCCTATGCCAAAATTAGGCTCAGAGTCGAGAAGCTCGGTTGGTGGGGGCACGCACCCATAGCCAGAGGTGTTGACGTTGACCTGCGCAGCCCATTGCGTCAACCCACTGCCTGCAATGTCGATGTGCGGTCTCGATTCACCATGGATATGCCTCGAGGAACCGTCGAGGTGTTGATTTGCCCGACCTGGGAGTTCGGTAATCTATCAGCGGGTGATAAGAGCTATCGCGAAGCCCGAGCCTGTGACGCACATGCATGAAGATGAGGAGCACCAGCGAAACAAACCTGGTTCGGTGCGCACAGAACGTTAGCGCACGCGGCAAGCGAGACGTCAAGTCAAAACGGGACGTACGAGAGGACGGACGCGCTGCCGATGCAATATTCGCCGCGCATGGTATCGTTTGGAGAGCGAGGAGGGAGGGGGAGGAGGGAAGGGGTATCCGGGCGGACTGCGGAGGCTGGAGAACGTGCAGTTGAGCGCAGAGAGCCTCGAGGAATCCTGACGCGACTGAGAGTGAGACGTTCGCGCCGTGCCAAAGTCACCTGCCGTCCGGCGTCTATTTCCCAATTAGGACGTTCCCACGGACGCGTACCGCGCGTCTATGAGGCGGCCTGTAAAGTGCGTGTGTCGCGAGCTGCAGCGCGTCCCTCTTACAGCTCTCCGCCAAGCTCAGCTATGCTCCCGGCCTGGCTCTCCGTCTGAGCTCGCCGTCTCTCTCGCTCACGACGACCTGATCTCAACCCACCATATACGCCGTCAGTTTATATACCATGACCCACAGCCCTTCCTCGGGCTCCCCACCCGCGACTCCGGGGAGCTCCCCAAGCACAGTGGTGGCCTCGCCTTCGTCCGAGTCCTGCGAGTCCGCTCAGACACCCACCGCATCAAAGGGTGGAGTAGCGCAACGCGCCTTGGAGAAGACTCGCAACACGCCCCTGCTCTCACAGAGCCAACCTGCCTTGCCCCAGCCAGGCCATAGAAGCATGTTCAGTCTCACGAGGGGAAAGGGCAAGGGGAAGCAGACTGACGAAGGTGCGCCGCAGCAATCAACTCAATGCCATGCATGGCGGGCTGAACATAGCGTGCTCCAGGAGCTCGCCCGGCGACTTCGCAGTCGCAAGTGCTCTCCTCTCCCCCGACGTCCCCGTCGCTCCTCCCGCACAAGCAGCACCGCAGGCCCGTGGCGGGTGGTGGTGACGATGACTCGCCCTTCATTACCCCTAGCTCGCCTTCATTAGGCCCGACCCACCCGGAGAACGCGATATGGCGGGGCTTCCGATCGGTACGCCCAGCCCCGGATGATCGACGCGCGCGCATGAATTGATCGACCGAATTGACTCCCTTTTCGATGTAGATGCATGCGGGGACGCAGACGTTCATCCAGGCGCTCCAGGCGGTACCATGGGCTGAAGACCAGGACAATGACGACGAGTTTCTGAACCATGATGCGACGCCGCTGGAAGGCGAGAGCGACGAGGACGATAGGCTCGGTATGTCGATGAGATGCCTCGAAGGGGCGGTACTGACTGCGCGCACTAGTCAATCGCTTGACGTCGTCAATCCATGCCATATACCGCCCGCTCGCCCGCTTCAGGCGAGGAGAACCCTCCAGCTCCGTACATCCTTCGGCTAGGAGCAGCCAATTGCCCACCGTGTCCGATACGGAGGATAGCTCAGCTCCAGAGGACCACCCCATGTCAGATGAAGACACCGAGGGCGACTTCGAGCCGTCCGCGCCTGGCCAGGTTATGGACGCCAGCCACGCCGGACGGAGCTCTCCGGAACCGATACCTGGGCTTGACACCTCCGCAGCAGAGATACATACGAGCGTGAGGGCCACGAGTCGGTCTGCTAGCATGGCTACTGTACGCCAGCACCGACGGACGCAGCTTGCGGAGAAGCTGCGGCAGGTCTTTGAACTGGACAACATCCATGAGGTGGTAGCAGGTCAGTACGGCAGAGAGGCGCGATACGATCTTTGAAGGATGCTGACCACCTTTGAAGAGATGCCTTGCTGGCTTCTCCGTTCAGTCTGTAAGTCATCGCATCTCTTTCCCGTGTACGCAAATGAAAGCTCACCTCGCGGCTCAGTGCTGCAAGGCTACATGTACCTGACGGACGCATACATCTGCTTCTTCGCGCACTTGCCCTCCAGAGAGGTGCGTCGAGTTTTGTGTCTTGGCTGCGGAGGCCCTCCTGACTGCGCCGCAGGACCAAGTCTTGAAGTCCGGCTCGCTGCTCAAGAAGGCGCAGCGCACGAAGCGTTGGATACGGCATTGGTTCGTCCTGAAGAACGATGTGCTGTCGTGGTACCAGTCTGCGTCGGTGAGCTTGCAAAGCGTTAGGCTCAATGTTCATGCCCGCCACTAACGGTCTAACGGTGGCGTAGGACCCATACTTCCCACATGGCGTGGTTGACCTGCGGTACGCTATCACCTGCGAGCCGGTACACGAGAAGGACATCCGCCTGCGGACGAACCAGAAGTCAATCAGGCTGTCGGCGGACTCTGTGGCGAGCCGCGACGAGTGGGTAAAGGCGATCCGGAAGGTCATGCTGAAGGTCAGCAACATGGGGGACAGCATCAAGGTGAGCGGATTCTGTCAGCTTATAGCTGGTTGTCCAGTGGGTGCTGAGAACCTGGGCGTGGTCTCAGATTGCGATCCCATATCCAGCGGTTGTGGACGTCGATAGGTCCAACGCCATGGACTTCAGCGAGACCATCGAGATCAAGGTGCAGGACAAGAGTTCCGACCTCGCGCTCGATTCATACTTCTTCGCGTACTTCAACGACCTGCCCACCGCTCTAGAGCAGATCCGTGATGCAGTTCGGGCCTACCGTAGCGTGCCCTCGTTCCAATACGCACCCACCGTCGTCGACACGACCACGGCGCGATCACCAGCCGCACGGACAAGCGAGCGCACTCCCACCACCCCCGGCGTCGAGCAGCGGCCCAAGTCTCCCTCGGGCTTCAAGCTCACACATCTGCTGTGGCCTCTACAAGAGACCCTGCCCATCGGGCGCTCGGCCAGCACGCCGAGCAAGTCGAGCGGTGAGACGAACAACGAGGACTTCACGCACGTCATCAAGCGGAGCGGCTCCTCCTTCGTCCCCGACACCCTCTCCGGCGGCCCGTCGCCCCCAGCCGAAGGTGAGCCCCCGGGGCGGCCCAGCCTTCTGCACGCGTCCACGTCGAGTCTGACCCCGACCCCCACCGTCGCTGACCACACCTACCCCCCTTCCGTCTCCGGCTCGAGCTTAGACGTCCGTGGTGCTGGCTCTTCCTCCGCGAGTTCGTCTGCGAAGGATGTCGCGGGGGCGAGTGGGAGCGGCTGGTCTGTTGGCATGCCGTCGATGCCGTCGTGGCTCCGGGTGCCCTCGCGCAGCTTGTTTGGCACGCCCTCGCTGCTGGGCGTGCGTCCGAGTCTGGAGCATGCCGCGACGCTGCCGGCGTTGCACGGGCTGCCGTCTGTGTCGGAGGTGGTTTCGTCGCGCGCGTCGTCGAGCAGCCGGAACACGGCGAGTGCGAGTGGGAGCGGGGAGTTTGGGTTCTTCAGCATCCTGGAGACGCCAGAGACGGTCGTGGACGCGGAGACGGTAGACAAGTTCCGCCAGACATTCGCATTCGACGATAAGGAGGACCTGCTTGGAAGTGAGTCTACGATGCTAACTGCTGTCAGGCCGTATTTTGATAGTCTTGCAGTCTTCCCGGGGTATCTGTACCGGTTATTGCCGGTATCCGGTCGCCTTTACGTGTCAAACAACTACTTCTGCTTCAAGTCCAGTGGCCCACTCACTGCACGGACAAGGGTACGTGATTTCGCATGCCAGACGGCATAATGCTGCGCAGCTGCTCACTAAAGTCCTTCGCAGATGATGCTCCCGTTGAAAGACATCCTGGCCACCGAGAAGCAGAAGCCCTTCCACTTCGGTCGCCACGGTCTTGTGGTGATTGTCCGCGGCCACGAGGAGCTCTTCTTCGAGTTCTCCGATGAGGAGCGGCGCGACGCCTTCGTGAACGTCCTCCAGCGGCAACTCGATGATGTACGCCAACGGCTAGCATCGGGAGAGAGAAGGAGCTCCTCGAGTAGTCGACACGATGCACTCATTCTCGAGGAGTTTGGCCCCCGGAACCCGCTGGACATGGCCGACTCGCAGACGAGTTCAGCGGAGTCTGCTCCGGCGTATATGTTCACTTCTCAATCGTCGACGTTCCTGTCGTTCAAGCCCTCTCAGTCACTGCACTTCACGTTCTTGACGATCGGGTCAAGAGGCGATGTACAGCCGTATATTGCTCTGGCAAAGGGCCTGATGGCGGATGGACATCGTGTGCGAATAGCGACCCATGGGGAGTTCAAGGAGTGGGTCGAGTCGGTACGTCTCTTCTTTTCGCATGCCGGAGGCTAGTGGTTCACACTAGTTCAGTACGGAATCGAATTTGGGTACGTTGGTGGAGACCCTGCCGAGCTCATGCGGATATGCGTCGAAAACGGCACCTTCACTGTTGCGTTCCTCAAGGAGGGCGTAGCAAAGGTATGTTTTGCTCATGGGTTAGAAGGGGCCAGCGGCGCTCATGGTTGACTGCGTAGTTCCGTGGCTGGATCGACGATCTGCTCAAGACTTCCTGGGAGGCATGTCAGGGCACGGACGTCCTCATCGAGAGCCCCAGCGCGATGGGTGGCTATCATATTGCCGAGGCGCTCAAGATACCATACTTCAGGGCTTTCACCATGACTTGGACAAGGACGAGGTTAGTCGCGCTGTTCTCTTCCCCTCGGACAACTCCTAACATTTTTGAAGAGCGTATCCGCATGCGTTCGCGGTGCCGGAGCACAAGGTGTGTCCGCTTTCTCCCACAAAAGTGACCTTCCGACTCACATTCCTCTTCAGATGGGCGGCAATTACAACTACATGGTGAGCTTTGAGGTGCCATTGCAGTGCAGCAGGGTTGCTGAATGCCCGCGTAGACCTACGTGCTCTTCGATCAAGTGTTCTGGCGGGGCACGGCTGGGCAGATCAACCGCTGGCGGAGGAACACTCTTCGCCTACCTAGCACGAGCCTCGACAAGATGGAGCCTCACAAGATCCCGTTCCTCTACAACTTCAGTCCAATCGTTGTTCCTCCCCCATTGGACTGGCCCGAGTGGATTAGAGTTACTGGTACGTTGAAATATGCATCGTCATCATATATATACTCATAACACGCAGGCTATTGGTTCCTGGACGATGCCGACGTGAGCTCCAAGAAGTGGGAGCCCCCCCAGGATCTCTTGGACTTCATGGCGGAAGCACGGAAGAACCAGAAGAAGATCGTCTACATCGGCTTCGGGAGCATTGTCGTCCCCGACCCGAAGGCCATGACACGGTGTGTCATTGACGCTATTGTCGAGAGTGGCGTATACGCGATCATGTCCAAGGGTTGGTCTGATCGACTGGTCAAGAATGCACCCGCGCAAACCGAGCCCGAGGAGCCGTTGCCGAAGCAAATATACCCTATCTCGTCTATTCCCCATGACTGGCTCTTCAAGCAGATTGACGCTGCTTGTCATCACGGTGGTGCTGGTACCACTGGTGCGAGCCTACGTGGTACGTTTTCATTGTATCATGGCTACTCGTGGATTTACTCACGTTTGTGTAGCTGGTATCCCCACGGTCATCAAACCATTCTTTGGTGATCAGTTCTTCTGGGCGGACCGTGTCGAAGCCCTCGGTGTGGGTGCGGCGGTACGCAAGCTGACTGTCGAAAGCCTCGCACAGGCGCTGCGAGACGCTACCACCAACCAGAAGCAGATCGAACGCGCAAGAACAGTTGGCGAACAGATCCGCGCGGTAAGTACAGTGTGCTATGCATGCACTGGCATACCCTGACTTCCTCACTTGTTTCGCAGGAGAATGGCGTCGGCGTCGCAATCGAGGCGATATACCGTGACCTCGAATATGCGCGCTCATTGATCAAAGGCGCTGCCCATCGGGACCTCCGGGACGAACTCTTTGACGCTGAGCATGCAACAATCCGCGACTACCCTTCTCACCTACCACCAGAGCACCCGAGCCCTAGCGGATCGGCCACCGGTCCCGCCAGCGACTGGAGCGTTATCTCAGACTCGGACGAACCTGCTCACGACTCACATGATCCATGATGCCACTCCACTCCTAGACGACGCGCTCGGGCACCACTATATGCTATCTTAGGACCTCTCGCTTGTTTTCCTTCTCGTCCGGCCCAGGATTCTGGCACCACCCTTTGCTCTCTTGTTGTAGATGCCGCCTTCCCTGTACGATACTGTACTATATACTCCCAGCATATCATCCTATGTGACATAGTTGTACTTGTTCACATCGCCGCGCCCGCGGCCTCGTCCTTGTAGTGCTCGTCGAAGATGCGCTTGCTGAACTGTCCGAAGTTCTCCGTCGCCGAGAGCTGCTGGTCCACGTTCGGCTGCATGAAGAGCGCGAACGTCTCGCGGGAGATGTTCTCCGCGTCCGCCGCCGCGCCCACGCGCACGCAGTGAGGCGTGGCGCGCAGCTTACCGGAGGTGGCGAGCTCGAGGGCTTCGCCGGTCTGGAAAGCAAGACAGTCCGCGGGGATGGAGACTTTGGTCAGAGCGCCACCTCGGGTGCGGATGTACAGCCCGGAGTTGGGAGACGGTGACTGGACGACGGTGGGCTCTCCCGACGGCTGCTTACGCAGATACATAGCCTGGACCCGAGACATGAGAGCTGCCAATAGACGGGCTGACGTGATTACACTTACCGAACACAAACCGGTCAGCAAGGAGTGGTCCAAGTGGAAGCCGCACCAGCTGTCCACAGCTTCGTTTTCGGCAGGTAGCGGGTTCTCGGGAGAAGGAGGGAAATAGTGCAGGAGTCGCGCCTTCACAGTCTGGGAGGAGCTGATGAGGTCCGCGAGGGACATAGAAGAGTCTCTCAGGTAAGACGAAGCTGCGCGTCAATGACTGAATCAGTTCAGTGGGAATACCAGAGAGAGAACCATAGCTACCAAAGGGCTGACAAGCTACCGCCAGTTGGCATCCAACGCTGAAGACGAAGCTACATGTTCGCTCGTTAGCTGTTGAATCAGTCGCTATACGGAGCTGACTCATGCATACCGGCCAAGGTCCTTGAATGCCTGCTCGAAATCCTTGACCTCGGGAGTATCGGAGGGCCCTGAAATGCAAGGATGTAGGTGTCGGTCCATCACACACACTCGGGGACGGAGAGGGGTTCCTACAGATGTTCTTGCCATAGTACTCAGGATAGGCTTCCCGCAACTCGGCCGGGACGTTGGGCTCGTCGATGACAGGGTTTGCGTAGTACGACCCTTTCATCGTATCTGGTCAACCACATGAGTATATGAGTATTCCGCCGCAATCGCATCAGGTTTTGATTCCCTACCTGGCTTGCCGTTCATGATTTCCTACAATGAGACATGTCAGTCTGTGAGGCCTATACGAGCACATTAACTCCGCTATGCAATACTTACTTTTCCGTGGGACCACCCAAAGCTATATTTCGCCTGAGCACTCCGCCTCGCACGGAGTATCAGTGAGAAAATCACTTACCTGTACCTGCTCCTTGGGTCTGCATAGCGCTCCCTGATCTTGGGGTCAAGGTTGGCAAACCGATAAGCCAGGCGAAGTAGTCTTTCCCGAGCGGGTGCATAGTTGGAGGGCAGGTCCCGGACTATGATGATTCCCAGACTGTCCGGATGTGATCCGAAGGCTTTCTCTGCGTTAGGAATCAATTTGGAGGTAGTAAGCGGCCATTTGCTCGAAGAGCTGGGATGAAGTGATCTACGCTTACCGATGGAAGCAGTTAAGGAGAGAGGAGAGGATACTAGGGCGTTGTAGGACACAGAAACAGCGCCCTCAGGCGTGAGTGTGATGTTCGAGTTGTTGGCCACATTGGCCATGGTCCTGCGAAAAGCGTTCCTGGCGACGGAGAGCATTGGCTCTTTGCCTGATGCGATGAGCAGATGCTAGTAGAAGCACACGATGCGGGTGCGGACAGGACTACATACATATGTCCTCGCTCGAAAAGCTGTGCAGTGCCACAAGTTCATTGGAACGTCACGAACACTTGCTAGAACTGTTCAGCACGACGCCGCCCAGTCCGGACATGGATCACATGCACATAGGCCATATGGACATATCATAACCAGTGGGCCACGGTAGGTGCTCTCCAAGTTCCACCTTCGGAAATATCTCTGCTGCGCCAGCGAACTCTCGACGTGAACACTGCCACACGATAGAGGAAGACTTGTAGTGACTGGAATACAATGTGGGGTAATAAGTTATCCGTATCCGACACAGTCCATGGCCATTCTGTCACCCATCCGTCAGTGAGCGTTTCCGTTCCCTTGCCCTAACTGGGAGTCCACAGAAGGCAAAATCTGGGTTTCGACAAGAGCGCTCTGCAAGGCTGCGCCAGAATCGTCGATAGAATGCAGGAAGCGCAAGATCTCTCTGCAGAGCTGCCAGTCTTGCGCAGCGACCGCGCTCCGAAGCAAGCGTATTGCGTCGCCGTTCATCCCGTCCAACTGCTCCAAGCCATGTAGCACGAGCAGGTACGATCCGGCAGTCTTCAATCGACCCGACGACAAACAGGACTTAATATGGCCGTGAGAATACACGTCAAGGCAGGCGAGTTCGCTACGGACATACCTCGAAGAGTATCTTAGGATTGCCCACGATGTCGAATAGCCTTGGCCAGCGAGTCATTTCGATTTTCCGAGCACAGCCCACCACAACATCTAAGGCGTCATCGAAGTGATCCAAGAACTCAACTGTGGCTGGTAGAAGCCTTATGCCTTTCGCGTCCTTCGCGTCCTGTGAGTCTCCAGCCGTTTCACCAGCTTCGGCGTCCTCTTCAACGACGGTATGCAGGAGGATCTCCAGAGCGTGCGCAAAGTATACCAGGTGCTGGTAGTGGGACGCAAAGGTGACGGCTTCCTTGCATTGAGAGTTCTCCAGATGGAAAAGGAGGATATGATGGAGGAAGAGGTGAGACTGCGTCCCCGTAGCTGTCAGTGATCACTCGTAAAGCACAGGGAGCGGTTCACGTACGCTGGTGACATGTCGGAACATCGTGAAAGTCAGGTTGGTCCTTGTCGCAGCCTCAACTTCAACGCCGATGATGATACCCTTGTCCATGAGCACCGCTGTCAGAAGGGTTCAGTAACCGCGCACACCCATGACAGCACAGATACTGACATAGCGGATAGAAATCAAGTGGGATGTTGACGCTCTCTTTGACGCGATCTGGGACATCTTCCCCCGCTTCCGTGGGAGGTGGCGTCGATTCGATTGCTAGCGCATTCAGCCATACGCGGATACCCTGGCCATCATAGCCCCACAGCGAGTTCTCCAGTGTACCAATACCGCGCAAGTGGATCCAACAGAACTCAATCCGGTCGGCCAATATTTGCATGTCGTACTTGACTTCGCCTTCCTCCGACTGCAGTTATTATCGTCAACCGACGGGATCCTATGACGAATTGGAATAGTCTAACCTTCCGGGGCCGAAGCAATACCAGTCTACCGCCAACGATCATCAGAACAGTAGCTACGGCAAGATCATCCGCGGGGTCTCCAATCTCTGCCAGTTCAATCAGCTCCCGAGCATGCAAGAGAAGGCGTTGTACCTACGTTTCTGCGCACTGGGGATCATCCAACTCAACGCTCTGACTGCGCTCGGGACGCCGATCACTCCGTCGAATGTAATGCTGCCGCATAGATGCAGTTTGATCGTATCGGCAGTGGGTATGATGAGGTAATGGTATAGGGAATTCTCCGCCGTGTATACGAGCAGGGAGTTGTCGACGAGGGACAGGATGACCACGGGGGAGGGCACCATTTCGCGGTGCAGGACGTTCTGGTTGCTGAGCTCGAGGTCGCGTGAGTACAGACGTATCTGGTATCGCCGTTGAGCGGGTTGTGCGCTGAAGTCTAGCATTTACGCGTACCTGGTACGCGCCAGCAACCTCCACCGCAGCAATGAGAACATGATGGAACCAAAGCAACCCTCCTTTGACGGTGAATGCCTGCTCCTGCAATTCATCCGCGAACATTTTCCACCGGCCGGAAGTGGAGCTGTAGTGTACCAGCCCTCTGCGGCCGGCAATCGCGATGAGCCTTCCATCGGCGCTGAGTGACGAGTACCGTATAGGCCAGTTCGCGGACATGTATGACTGAGGGACTTTGATGTGTTGCCAAACATCCGCTTCGGGATTAATGACGCTCATGTCAGGTTGGTCGGCACCGCGATAGACCAGGACACGGTCGTCCATCTGCAGAAAGGCGTACTGGGTATTATCCTGCAAAGGAATGTAAGCAGTAGGTCCATGCAGCATATATGCGAGCACGTACTGGCGAATGCTGCCCTGTCGTCGCGCTCTTCGCAAAAGGGAGGATGAACAGCTGCCCATCCGGTTCTATCAACGGAATAAGACAAGCCCTCGTCCGGCAGTAGACAGGGGACTACTCACTGTTGAGTGATGACTGAGCCAGCATCACGAGCTCAAAGTTCCCCGGCGCCCAGAACTATACATGCTGCAGTCAGCCCATGTATAAGCGGACTGTGAGTATAATGTGCTCACCAGACCCCGTACACCGTACATGAAGGCGTCTTGGAACCTGCATGCGCCTTAATTCATCCAGAGCCATTCGTGACTGAGGGAAACCACATACCTCTCCTCGTCGACCTCGTACTCAACACCGAAGCCCCATGCAAGACAGCGCCCGCCAACACTCCAGACAGCCCATCCCTTCTCCCACCCGACAGCCAAAACGTACCCATCGGAACTCCACTCCATCGTACACACTGACCCTGTACCTTCTCTCGCGTACATGTTAGGTATCTGGAGGACTTGCGGCCTCGGCACAACTCCGTCTATCGAGGGGAAGCTCGTGAACTCGACAGTCCCGCTATGAGATGTGTCAGCCTATGTCATCTCGTTATATTGCGAGAGAGTGAACCTACTTGTACGTCCCGACGGCGAGCATGGAGAACTTGGGGTTGAGGGCGATGACCATTGCACGCCGAGGCTCCGTGTATGCGTACTTCGCAACATCGCCGGGGTCCACATGCTTGCGCTTCTGCACCCAGCGCGGTGGGTCGACGTGGTGTATGCATGTGCCATGCCACTGGGGCCCCCGCAAAGAACTCGTGCTATCCGAAGACTGCCTACTGTGCTGTAGGTGTCCTAGCTGGGGGCCACATCAATCAGGTGGGCACACGGAGGATGCATTAATCTGCAAGACGGACCTGAGCGCGCTCTTCGTCTCCTCCGCTGACCTCTGACGCGCCAGAGGTAACGTTCTGCTCTTGGTGAAGTTGTACTAGGTAGGCACGACCATCCGAGGTGATCCAAGTCTCAAAGCCGGTCTGACGGTGATACACGATCTGGCATACAGCCACTGTCGCTCTCCTTGAGTACGCCTAGTATGACACACAATCTTATGAGACGCACCATCGGGATCGACTAGCCAAGGTAGCTCTTCTTCTCCGACCACCCAGTTGTCATAACTCTCCTTCCCGCTCTCGCCGGCCATGTCGGGCCAAGGTACGCGCTGGATTGACGGCGGATTGCATGTGGAGAACAGGATATAGTCTTTCCGGGGGGATACACTAGAGTAGTATTCATGCGCATATAGTCACCACAGATGAAACATTTGAAGGTCGCGCACCTCAGCAGAGTACCCTCGATCCGAACGACACCCTCCAAATGTAGGCTCAGCGACTGCAGCGGGAGAGCCTCTCCCGCGCCGGGTAGAAAGTTTCGTGCAGCTCTAGATGGGAGCGGGGGTGTCTGGTAGGGGACTTCCTCCGCATTGTACTCGACCGTGACGAGGACGAGATACGACTCGGTGGTCTACGCGCATACAGGCAGACATCCGAGATGAGCAGTGGGTGCGATCCCACAGCAATATCCTTGCGCACCTGTACGACAATCCTCTGCCCATCCGGAGACCAATTCAAGTTCACGTTCTCGCCGTGCTCTTCCAGTGACGTCGCGGTGCGCGACAAATGCGCCAAGACCGCCGAAGGCTACCACCAACCCCCCACATCCGTTCAGCTCTCCTTCTCCTCATATCGTACTGCGACACAAACAGAAAGGACGTACGCGCACGCGCCACAGGGACAGCCCGCTCTTCGTGACGGTAGCGAACAGCGTCTTGCGCGGACTCGGGGCGAGCGCGAGGACGGGCTCGCTCGGGAGCGGCAGCGCGGGCGCACTGGAGAGCTGCCTCGCTGCTGACGTCGGAAAGTACATGCCGCTGCGGGCTTCCTAGCCAGTGTTGTGGGACTGCAAATGCACTATCTGGTGTAGACGCGGTCGTGGAGGGGTCGTGGAAGTTGCCAGTGCGAGAGTCGCCCACGTCTGAGAAGCAGCTGCATGAAGTCGGAGACAACGAAGCGTATACACGGACGCGTCAGGTACGTATTCAGGCTATGTTTGGTCTCGGACGCAGGTCGCTCGCAAGCCTCATGTTTCGGTTCAGGCACCCAGAGTAATTAGCAGGCATGCTCCGTCGAGGTGAAAGGATTGAACAGTATGATATGTGCGATGACGTTACTGATGGACGAAAGGTGGACTGCTGGCTACAAATACACGAATGGTACAGCTCAAAAACAATGCACGACCGACGGGACCAACGAGATTGAGTACTACTGAGCAGGGAGAGAATACGAATCAAACCACACGGAAGGAACCGTTCATAATTACGCTAGGAGACTTGTCCACAGCCCGCCCGACGGTCATCCTGAGCGCAGCCAGGACTTCAGCCTAGTCCACGCGCCCCCGCCCGCAGCGGGGCGAGGCGTATTCTCAGGATTATTGTTGGCCGCGTCGTTCGTCACAGGCACCTCGTGGTGCGCAGTGGCTTTCGTGTCTGAGCCGTTCAGCATGCGGTGGGAGGCGAGGAAGGAGTTCGGCGCGCCCATGGTCATGGGCTGCCGGCGCGACTGGCGGATGAGGTCAAGGATGATGAAGAAACCTTCGCGCGACTGCAACGACGTCTGTCAGCCCCTGATGAGTTGAGATTAGAGAGCTGGAAGCCTTACCCGCTGCAGGTTGGCCTTGAACTTTGCCAGGCCGTAATTCTCGATCCTCTTCGTCAGGCCCCACCCGAAGCCTGACAGGAACATAGCCTCGGTAGTCTGCAGCGTTTTGCTACCGCGAGGACGAGGTTAGCTGATGATGCTTCGAGTGCGTACGGGAGCATTGCATGACGTACCCGTCCTCTGCCTGACGGATGTGGATGTGCTCCTCCACCCGCATTACTTTAACATGGTCGAGATTTTTCGTCGTGCAGCGCATCACTTTGCCAAGCGGGTCGACTTCGCTCTCCTCAAGCACCCAGGACTCCGCCCTCGAGATCATGCCCTTGGGCGCCCATCTTGGGAGCGAACCGGTCTTGAGGATGAGGCGTGTGGTCTTGAGGGTCCCCGCGGGCGTTATGTCGCGCGAGATGACGTCGCAGGAGAGGATGTGCGATGCGTACGGGTTTGGGTATCTCAGGAGGTACGCAAGGGAGACAATGGACCAGGGATCGCTGGAGGGCGCGTTCAGCGGTGTGTGGGAGTGCGGGGTGGGCGGGTGCGCCAACTCACTCATACAAGAAGGACTGCGAGTAGAATTTCATTGCAAACGATCCCGGTGTGCGTCGTAGTGGGTGCTGGGTCTGCCAAGGCGATTACTGGGGGAAACTAGGAGGGCGAAGCGTAAAGTACGAGCGAAAGAGTGATGGAGAGAGGTTGGGAGCGAGCTCACATCTGGACGCGGCTCGCCCCTGTGGGTGGAGATTCGGCACACGTGAGAGGCGGAAGCGCCCGTGGCCAGGCTTCTGTCCGCCCTCTTCTGGATCGTCTGCTTTCTTCTTTGCCCCGCATCCGCACGCATTTCGAACTTTCCAGCCGTTGGCTCTGTTTATCGTTGTCCTCATTCCAGCTGCGCGCAGCCTGCGAGAGCAACTTCATTCCCCACTGACTGCCCTTCGAACCGAACGCACGACATCCCCGCGCAAGGTAAGCAAGACACAACATAACGATGTAATTACTGGTACAGTCTAAGCAGCTACGACAGGGAATTACAGCATACGGATATAAAGCAATGCACTATTAGATATGAGCACAATCTATAAAGACTTCCCAACGTTCCGCGTTTCGTTCACCCGCGACCCAGATTAGGCGTACTCGGTATCCCAGACCTTCCTCCCGTCGGGAGAGACGAATATCTTCAGCCCATCGAACGCAGGCCGCACCCAGATCTCGCGGCCCTCCTCGAGCGTCTCGAGGCCCCGCTTGACAGTCTCGGTGAGCTCCGACTGCGGTGGCATACGCCCTCCCACGTACTCCAGCATCGTCTGATACTCGTCGTGAGAGACTTCGTGGCTGAACCCGGTCAGGTACGTCTTCACCGCGCCAAACCGGCGCGCGTACTCGACCGCCTGCGACATGCTCAGGTGCGACGTGTGCGGCTGTAGCCTGAGGCAGTCGAGCACGAGCGCGGGTGGACGGCCGTGAGGATACGCCGCGCGGAACGAGTCCTCGAAGTGCGCCCAGACGTCCTCGGGGATGTGTGAGACGTCCGAGATGTACGTCACGGCCTTCTGGATCGTGAACCCGAGACAGAAATACGGCGTGATCTCTTTGGTCGGCTGCTTGACCGGCTCAGCGGCCTCCTTGGATGGTGTCAAGGCACCCGAGCGCACGGGCGTGCCTGGCTGGCCGGGGGTCGAGGGCTGCGTGGACGCGGGCGATACCGAGATGCACGTCGGCGTGTGCACGCCATCCAAAGACTCGACAGGGGGCGGAACCGAGAAGACACGGCCATGGTGCACTAAAGTGAGCAGCAGCAAGCAGCGGCGTCGTCCGAGGATCAAGTCGGTCAGATTTAGTCGCAGGCACGTCTGATTCGTTCGCACACCCACCTTTGAACGCGTCGATTTCGACGCCGGTGTCGCCAATTTTAATTGGCCGGTTCACGTCGATGATATGCCAGACGAACTCCGGGACCTGTGGCAGCGCATTCAGCGGGGTTGTTTCGAGTGGGAACGATCCGCGGTCAGCACTCACGTCTCCCCCGCCGGACGCGAACTCCTTTGCAATGAGGTAGGGAAACGCCCGACGAACCTCCTTGAACGTCTCGTCGGTAACGTACACGTCGATATGTGGCTGGATAGCACCATTCAACGTCCATCCTGTGTGAGAAACCGGGTCAGCGCATCAAGCCATGACGCCGTGGCGCGCCACCAAATTTGCGACGCGCACCTCTGAGGTCGTCTAGTCCATTCATAGCTTCGGTAGACCGGGTCAGCGCTCCCGCGAAGAGAATAGACATGGAGGCCGGACGTACCGTCCGCGTGCGCGTGGGTGATGAGGACGGCATCTATCCTTCGGAGGCCGTACTTGGGGAACCACTCGACCGCGGCCTGCTGGAAGCTCTTCCCGACATCGATCACTATCGTTCTGCGCACGCGGGAATGTCGTCAGAACCGGTCCGCGGCACGCGCGCGATGCGTTGGGCGAAGGGGTAGGAAGGATGCGAGTGAGGGACGGCGCGACAAGTGGGTACTCACACGAGCTCGCCGTTGTTCCCGCGGACGCGGGCGACGGCGGAGGTATTGCGCTATCATGATGAGATCCCGGAGCGGAGTCAGCATCGGGCGGAGGCGCGTAGGCAGCCAAAAAGTGTGCGCGCGCACCCGTATATTCTTCTTGCCCTCGGGGCGGAGCGTGGACCAGCACGTCCGACACCTTTTCACTCCGGGCGGGGCAGTGAGGCAGTCGACATGGGGGAGGGTGGAAGAGGTGCCGGTGCCGAGGAGGATGAACTCGACGATGTCCGAGCCGGCGGAGGGCGTCAGTGCCTCGATAGAACCCATAGCGGCAGTACTAGCGTGTGCGGCGGCGGAGGAAGAGGAGGCGAAAGAGGGCGAGGATGTGGGTGCTGCAGCGCTCATGGCGAGCGGGACGGAGGAGCTTTTAAAGCAAAACGCGGAGGGCGGAGGCTGGCAGCGGTGGCGATCTGTTCGGACTCGGACTCGGCGGAGGCTAAGGCGATTTGGTATCAGCCTCCGCACGTGTAGAGAGCGTCTGCGGGGGCAAGGATGGCGGCATCGGGCTCAGGGACTGTTTGTGCGTATTCTGGGTTAGAGCACGGGCGATAGAGGCAGACGGCAGCGTGGAGGGGACGGAGACACATCGTCCGCTCGTCTCTCGCAGCGGCTGGCGGAGATACAGAGCGAATAGCCACAGCGACGACTCCCACTGCGACCCCTCCTTCCTTCCGCACGTGGCCAAGTCCCTAGATCCCCCCGCGCCCCATCAGATCCCCTTCGCGCGCACCCTCGACTTTCACGCCGGACGCCTGCATGCACGCCCAACTCTCCAATTATACACAGAGCTCTGCTTCGCGCTAAGCCGCTATCGTACATACGGGCGTGTCGCCCCAGCAATTCAACGCCATCAACGCCGGCCCACGATAATCGGTCGCGGGTACAGTCCGCTCTGATACAACATCTGCTCAAAATACATGCGTGCCCTCCAGCTCCGCCGCCGCCTTCCCGGCCGTCATTTCGTGAAGACTGTCAAACGGCGTCCGTTAGTCTGAGAACACCACCGGCCGCTAGCACATACCGCCCGGGAATACGTACTCGACACGACGTCCTCGTCCAGGACGTGATGATTGAGGCCGACTTTCTGCGCATGAGGGTTGAACTTCGATGACTTGCCCTATCACAGCCCGGAAGACGTCAGCCCGTCTGCATCTGCAGCCGCTAGCAGCAAATTGCGCGCGCCGTGCGCGCTGACATACCCTGCCGGAAGGGTCAGCTGGCGGCCCTACAAACCGTTTGTGGCGTCTGCACTGTGCACTCACCAGACCAATGCGTATCGGAAGTTCGCCGCCAACGACCGGTGAATACCGTTGCAGACGTTCTGAACGCCGAATTCAGTTCACGTTGGCGCCCATCTCAAATCCCGGTTGCCGAGTGCCGGAGGAAGACGGAGAACGAGAGCAGAGACGCACCTCGATGGTAGCTCCCTTACGCAGACAGATGGGGTCGTCCAGATCGGGATGCGCGCCCCGTTTCTTTGTGTACACCTTCACTAGGTCAAGCTCTTCCCAGATCCGCTCGATGAGATAGTCCAGGCTGCGCGTTGCCAACGAGCGTCAGCGTTGTTCCTCGCACTTCTCCCTTCTTCAGTCAGGGCATGGCGCCGAGCACACTCACTTCAGGCCGAGCTCGCAGCTGATCACGACCGTGTGGTCCTCTCGGGCGAGCTTGTCCATCTGCTCCAAGCTGATAGCGTCAATCTTGTTGTAGACATCTGTCCAGGAACTTGAGTGGAGCGGGGCGGCACGATGCGGGGTGCTGCTTACACAGGCACGGAATGTATTTGCGCGTGCCTGCCGTATCGCAGCAGCAACAGCAGCAGACGCAGCAGAAGCACGAAGGCATCAGCATTCAGGGTGCTCCTCGTGCCGGGCCAGCACAAGACACGTACCGATCAGCACATCGATGAACTCGTCGGTCGTGATCTGGTCCCGCACGTCAGCTGCGAGTTCGGTATCGACGAACGGGACAGAACCTACGTCTTCTCGGATCATTACGTCGCAGTTGTGCAACTTGTCTATGTACGCCATAGCGCGCGCGGCACACGCGGAGGTTCAGAATGACAGAACGAATGGGAATTTGGAATTGGCTTTGGGAATGCCACTTACAGCTAGCCAGAATCGTCCGTATCGTCTTCTCGTCCGTCTTCGTCAACGGCACGGTTTTGTTGATCTAAACGGGCCGTCAATAGCTGCCCGCAAAACGCCGGGCTGGCATTACGAGGCAATCTCACCGTAATCTGCGCATGACCGGTTCGTTCGCACCGAGGGTCAGCATTACGCTATCCCCTAGCACCGCAGCACCCAGCACTCACCCCACCGGTCGTCTTTCGCTTGAAGACCACGTCCGGCCGCTTCTTGTTCAGACGGATGCCGACGGCGTCCAACTCGATCTCGAGCAGCCGGCGCTGCTCCTCCGATTTTGTCGCGTCCAGCATGATCAGAATGAGGTCGGCGGTCTTAGCGGTCGCCACCACCTGCCGACCGCGACCACGCCCCTCGCTCGCGCCCTCCACGATACCCGGGAGATCGAGTAATTGTATGCGTGCACCTTGGTATTCGAGGACACCGGGGATTGCCTGGGTGTATGCTATTGTGAGCACCAGCCCTGACTAGTGCGACCCTGTGGCACACGACATACGGTGAGGGTGGTGAATTCGTAGGCCGCCGACTCGGATTGGGTGTGCGTGCATTTGGATAGCAGGGTTGACTATGGTTGCAGAGTTGAGAGATAAGAACATCGGAGGGTGCTGATTTTGCAATTGCGGACCTTTCCTACTGACGGGAAGCCGATGAGCGCAACTCGGGCATCTCCCGACTTTTGCACATCGAAACCTGTCCCGGCACCACTAGATTTGGAGGTGGGCTCGAGGAGCTGTGCACGGTATCGCGCGAGCTTCGCCTTGAGGAGACCCAGATGGTATTCCGTGGCCTACTTCGCGCCTTACTGAGGAGCCTGTCAGGTCGCCGGTCCTCGGTATACGCTCACCTTGTTCTTCTGGGCTATTTTATAGTCACGGAGTTAGCTCTCAAATGACGCTGGTATGATTCGGAGGATACTCACTCCTCGCCATCTCCTCTGAACACCATCGCAAGACCTGTTAACGATGCTGATGCCACCGTGCATGGCGAACGCGGTGCTCACCCTCGATTTCCTTGATCTACAGGCAACATTCGCGTTCAGCCACACATCCGGCGTGCAGAGAACCGCGGAGACCCCCACCTTCTCCACGATACCCATCTTGGCCCAGCGGTTTCAGCACGTCTCAGGAAAAAGAATGGTTAGTGTTGTCGCGGAGACTCTCCGAGACTGACGGCGCGGGCAGTGAGAGAGCGAGTGTGATGTGATTCGACGGTACGGGCAAGAGTGAGATACTTCATGCGCGCTACTTACTCGGGACAAGTAGTATATAATACTCTTCAGTACTACTACTACGAGCTTACTACGAGGGCGTCTAAGCCACGGGTCATACAGTACTTTCGCCCATCGACGCCTTCGAACGAAACCACCATGGCAGCCACCTCCTCAGCATTTCCCACCGAGATTTACGAGCGTATCGTCGAATATGCCTACATGCAGCTTCATTCGCAGGAATACATAACTAGAGGCGCGTGCCGCATCTCCTCCGGTGCCTCTACGACGCTCCGTGCATGCGCCCTCACCTGCAGAGCATGGCTGCGGATCCGTCGCATCTGCCTCTACCGAAGGCTCAAACTCACCCCAGTCAGCGACAGCGGCGCTCTGAATCATCTGATCGCCACTCTAGATGCAAGCCCTACACTGCGCGAACTGGTCCTGGAACTCGAGGTCGTTTGGGCGCCGAGGATGGAGCAAATGGAGAGAGATACCATGTGCGGCTCACACTCGGCGCTTTCTCACGGCGATTGCAATTCCTGGCACTCCTGGCCGGTCTTGCTAGCGGGGAAACTACCTCGACTACGCAGGGTGGATCTGATGTCCGGCAGCAAGTTACCACTGCGCCATGCCTCCAGAGCTTTCCTGCGAACGTTCAACAGTGTGGTCGAGCTGAATTTGTATTGGCATGGCGAAAGCTCCCTCTCTGAAGTGGCAAGATGGCTGTCTTCCTTCCCTCAAGTCCGCTGTCTTTCACTTGATGGTACATTCGATGATATTACGCAGGAGGCATGGCAGAAGAGCCCCGCAGAACCTCTGCTACCGCATGTCAGATATGTCAGCAACCGCAGAGGCGCGGTACGTAACCCTGCGGCATCTGCTCAGTTGTTGGTCGCGCTCACCAGCCGCATCCCAAACTTGTGTAGACCTTGACAGGCGCCTCCTCGTGGAGAGTATTCAGCTTCTTTGCGCCATCTGTTGAGATCATCGACTGGCCCTATGATTGCTATAACCGCTCCCCGAGCCCAACGGACTTCGGTGCGTTTCCCGAGCTTGCACCGTACTCACTCGATGGCCTGAGTGCTAATGAAGATGCATGGTGTGATCGCGCTTCCGAGGCAGACCAGATTTGTTTCTGCAAACTAAGGATCATTCGTCTGCGCCATGGGCTCAGTCTCTTCAATGCGGACGATAGCGAATTGCGCGAGGTCTGTCAATGGTTCCAGAGCGTCAAACTGCCATGCCTTGACCATCTCGTTCTGGCTATTCGGGTGGGGAGTGTTGCTTTGGCAGACAGCTCGAACTCTCTCCTCCATGCTCAGGCTGGACAACAAGACGCTCCCAGTGTCCTGGACAATGCCCTTCACAATCATATGCCCTCCTCAGCTGCACTCACCATCTATTGCGAGAATGAATTTTATGAGGAAGCCATGAAGCCAGGCAGTTCAGGGGAGTACAGGTCCATGGAAGAGGCATATCGGCCCTTCGTCGCGCCTTTCACAGAATTTGTCAAACACCAGCTTCCTCTCGCTGCGCAACACCGACAGCTCAGCATATATGCGCATGGATTCCGTATAACTACTGGTGAGTGCAGAGCCCTTGCTCCACTACTCAGCACCTGAGCACACATGTGATCCAGAAGACCCCGTGGAGATTTGGTTACAGGCAATGCCTGATGGTCAGATACGATCGTCTCGCGCACCCCCGTCGGTCGTCGAGGAGTTGGAGTTCTGATGAACACCCTCAACACCCCAGTTCAGCTACTTCTCCTCAATCCTCAACTTCCTCTTCCAGGCCCTTGTTTGCACTTGTCATCTATATCCCCTACTCCTCAACTCATGCACATTCTCTGCACTCTCTGTCATCATCGGAATGCTTGCTATGGCTGCAATGTCGAGTATCCTACAACCACCATCCCTGGTTTGTTCTCCTTCTACAACCATGCATAGGTCCATAAGACTGATGTCTGGCTTTTGCTAGCCACCACAACGCAGGGCCTGCCACCACGTTGGCCTCTGTCCTTCCCGGCCGGTGCTGTACGCATACAACGCTGTCGCGGGTGTTCTGGACATTGGTGACAATGTACACCTGGGCTGGAACTTGAAGAAAATGAGACATACCATCTGAAGTCACGATGCATATGTACATGGGTATGGATGTAAGTAAGGCAGCAAAGCTTCCTTGTTTCACAAGAAACATCTGCAGGTGCAGATTAGATTTCACAATGTGTCCTTCGAAAGATGCCTGTCGCAGGCCAAGCGGTGTCTTGCAAACAAGGAGAATGAGGACCAGTAGCATACATGTCGGCTTCCGAGCTGAGACAGACGACGAGTCACTTTAAGTACAAGCGGCGGGGTTAGGGCGAAAGCATGGTTGTCGACAAGGCCACCAAGACTGGAAGGCGTGGCTTTGAAACCGCCGCCGCCCGCGAGCAGCTGCAGGCCGAAGGAAGCCCATGACGGCGCATTGCGGCCTAGTCTGAGGGGGATTGGGCCGATGTAACCTTCCGAAGACTGCAGGGCAGGGCGTAGTACTGGTGATCTGCCCTGCTTTCGCAGCCTGTACAAGAAAGGTGACTATATGCGCCAATTCAGGGAGCTGGGAGGGTAGCACCGGCGCAGACAGCAGACTTGAACAGTGGGAGTGGCCGAGTTGTTGATGAGGAGCGGCAGAGCGCGAAAGTTGTGGTCCATGAGAAGCGCTTGGAAACGTCGAACTTCAGCTTCATTCCAGCGAGACCATGTGGCAAGTCCATGGAATGACACAGCTGAGGTCGCAAATAGAAGGTATCATCCTCCCGCGCAAGCGAGTGTTGCTCGTGAGGCAGATGGTCAGGTCGCCGGACCTGAATGTATGCTCTCACCTCGAGCTCTTGCGCCATTTGACAGTCACTTGGAAGTACTGGACTGACGCCAGAGGTTGGGACAGAGGGTCTGGTCCCTCTCGCCATCTCTTCCGAACGCCAACGCATATCGTGGCACCCCCGCTCGGCATGATTTTGCAAAACGTGCGGGGCCTCCCCCTCGATTTACATGATCTGTGGACGGCATCTGTGTTCAGCCACAGACGTGTGCAGGGAACCGTGCTGTGCTCACCTTCTCCACGATGACCAACCTGCGCAGCACTTTCAGCACTTCCCGGGTCTTCAAATAGTACTTTTGTTGCAGAGTCTCTCCGATAGTGACGGCGCAGCGAGTGGCTGGAGAGAGCACGACGTGGGCGTGGAGGGCAAGGCACGGACACCCAAACGGTCCGCGTAGACGCCTGTGCGTCGGTCCCGGCGGCCCATCCATAGCGCATAGTATACATCATCATCTTTGCCTCTGTCCTCCTCCTCCTCTCCCGTAATTTTCCTCCATCCTCCCTCGCCGTCTGCCATGCCCAACAAACGGTACCAGCCGACGCTTCTCACCCACCCAGAAGTGGGCGACGCCGACGACGAGAACGACGAGTGGCAGTCCGCCTCCCGCTCGCACCAGTACACCCCCGGCGCAGCCGTCCACTCGGGCAGCCTCAAGACTCGCCTCAAGTCCCGCCAGCGCAACGCGTTCTCCCCAAACGCATCCAGCGCGAACGCGCCCACCATATCCTCCACGATGGCCCCCCCGCCCCCGCTCCGCTCGGCGTACACCAACATCTACAACCAGTTCGTCCGCCGCTACCGCAACGGCCACACCATCGACGACGACCCGCGCAACGACCCCGAGTCCCACTACTACCAGCGCGGCTTCGGCCAGCTCCTCGACGGCGCCGACAGCGACGACGAGGACACCCGCGTCATCTCCGGCATGGGCGAGCCCCACGACCGCATCTCCGCCCTCATGCTCGACGCAGAGCCCATCGAGCCCCAGACGCTGGAGGACCGCGAGCGCCTCGAGTGGCAGACCATGCTCGCCTCCGTCCTCGCGGGCGACGTCCTCAAGGCGGAGAACACGCGCATCGCCGTCGCCCTCAACTCGTCTTCCGAAGAGGAGAACAACCCCCGGGCGGGGATCTGGCTCGGCATCCGCGCACGCTTCCACGGCCGCACCGTCGAGGAGGAGCGCAAGAAGCTCGAGGAGCGCCGGCTCCGCACCGTCGACTCGGTCATCAAGGAGATCATGAACTTCCGCGTGCAGGACCCGCCGCCGGGCTCGAGCGAGAACCGCGAGACGTACGCGCTGCAGCAGGTCAACGCGGTCCTGCGCCGGCTAGAGATCGCACATTCCCTGTACCCCAGTCTGCGCGCGTTCTACCTAGACTACCCCGCGGCGACGGACGTCGAGTTCCAGTCGCGGTGCGACACTTTGAATACGTGGTCCACCGTCCTGACGTCGCTCAGGCAGCTGCTCGGGACGCTGCGGAAGTGGACGGGGAGCGAGACGATGGACGTGACGCAACCGACGTCGCACCCGCCGACGCCGGGCGCCGCGAACGCGAACGGCGAGAGCGCGCACGGGAACGCGAGCGCCAGCGGGACGACATTCGTAGAGCGGTTGCTGAAAGAGGAGAGCGTCCAGCGGCAGTTCGAGAAGGGCTCGATGACGACGATACACGCGCTCGTCGGGACGACTCGCGACGCGCACGTCAACCTGGCGCCGATGTTCCGGAAGATGAACCTGCCGTCGTTCGAGCAGGAGCTCGTCCCGCTCGTGTCGTTCCTGACGAACCTCGCGCAGGCGGTGCTGCGGGTGCGCCTCGCGTACGCGCAGAAGCTCAAGAACCCGGACGTGCTCATCATCGACCAGATGACGGACGACCTGAAGGTGAAGATCGGCTTCGCGTGTACGCTCAAGCGGCAGTACGAGGCCTTTCTGGTGCCCGACCCCGGAGGAAACTGGAAGCTCCCGCCGTGCATCAGCGCCGACTACGACTCGACGATCCTCGAGGCCCTCACGTTCTTCTTCAAGCTGATACACTGGAAGCTGAAGAGCGGCACGAAGGGCATCTACTTCAAGGAGACGGATGTGATCGAGGCGCAGTGGGCGACGTTCAGCGACGTCAGTCTCACTATTCCGGGAGGCGCCTCCCTCGTAGCGGAACAGCTCTGGTACGTCCGACACCGTCTTCTTTCGTGTGGCGCTAGTGTTGACGTGTTCTCCGCAGCGCGCTCACGAACAAACTGATCGTCCGAGTGACGAACTACTTCGACACGTCGATACGTGTCCCGGGCATGTCGGACGGCACCCTTCCTGCTAACTTGTCGGAGCGCGCGCGCAAGACGCTCAAGGCGAACGGCCTCAACGGTGCGCCGATGGTCCAGCCGTCGTTGACCACGGGCGCGCAGCCAACCGGCGTCAGCGTCCCGAAGGAGCGGCTTGTAGGGTGGTACTCGAAGATCCTCGACGGCGTGAAGCAGCGGTCGCGGAAGCTGCAGCGCCTAGCACGGTAAGTTGCGCCTCATTCCGCTTGCTGGCTTATCTCACCCCGGTCTTTGCAGAGTGCTCTCGCATAGGTTCAGCGACTCGGCGGAGTACGACCTGGAGCCCGTCGACATCAACCTCTTCATCTCCACCCTCGTAGAATCCGACCACTTCCTCGTATACACGCAGAGCTTCGAGGAGGAGGGTACGTACATCGTCGCGCCGCCCGGTCTCCGCGAACATCCCGACGTCATCCGCCGCTTGCTCGTCGACGCGTTCCACGTGAACGAAATCGACGAGAGCAGCTGGCTGATGGAGAGCGGCGACCTGGACCCAGAAGACGAAGAGAACGCGTCCTACCTCCTCGTCCTGTCACCCCGTACGCGATTCCTCTGGAACGGACTCGTTCTCATGCTCCAGATACCCAAGATCGACCTACAGCTAGAGGACAACCGCGTGCGGCTCATTGCGGATGGCTCGCAACATAGACTCGCGCTCGCGAAGCGCCAGTTCGCGGAGCTTTTCGAGCCAATAGAGGACGAAGAGACCGGGGAGCCCATCGAGCCCACGATGCCCCCCTTGCCATGTCTCGTCGAGCAGCAGGCGCACCTGCCATCGGTGAACCGCGAGCTGCGCAAGATCGCGCGCGCGACGAACAGACTGGCGGAGTCGATCGTCGAGGCGGTTCACGTCGTGCGGCACGCATTGAAGGACACGAACAACTACCAGGAGCTGCTCGAGAACTGGTACGTGTTCGCGTCGGACCACGCGACGCACGTGCAGAAGTACATGGACCGGCAGACGCTGATGAAGTACAACGAGTCGCTCATCAAGCTCGCGATCTCGTGGGTGTCGTTCATTTGCGACGACTGCGATCCGAACAACCGCAAGACCTTCCGGTGGGCGGTCACCGCGCTCGAGTTCACGCTCCACCGCACGCGGCGGAATAACATCCTGCATCTGCCGGACGATCAGTTTGAGATGCTGAGGCAGAAGGTCGCGAGCTGCATGACGCTGCTGATCAGCCACTTCGACATCCTCGGGGCGCGCTCGACGCTGGAAGCGAAACGCGAGAAAGAGCGGCAGGAGGAGCTCCTGCGACAGCAGGCGTCGAATCGACGATCGGACGAAGACGAGGAGGAAGCCGCGTTCCAGGCGGGGCCCGAGGACCAGGACTCGGTCTTCGCGTACGCGGACCCAGCGTTGCGCGCGTTCTGGGAGAAGGCGTCCCAGGCAGCGCGCGATATCGAGGAGCACCGCGCACAGATCGGCGCGGAGCGGCACATCATCGGGCGTGTGCTCGACGAGAAGATCCTCGTCGACCGCTCCGTCGTCTTCCTCGCCGGCTCTAGCTCGAACATCTCCATTCGGTGGCAGCAGCGCCGCTTCATCGGCGCGGGCTCGTTCGGTTCGGTCTACCTGGCGATCAATCTCGACTCGAATACGCTCATGGCGGTCAAGGAGATCAAGTTCCAGGAGACGGCGGGTCTCACGAACCTGTACTCGCACATCCGCGACGAGCTGTCGGTCATGGAGATGCTGCACCATCCGAACGTCGTCGAGTACTACGGCATCGAGGTACATCGGGACAAGGTGTATATCTTCGAAGAGTACTGCCAGGGTGGCAGTCTTGCGGCGCTGCTTGAGCACGGGCGGATAGAAGACGAGAACATTTTGCAGGTGTACACGCTGCAGATGTTGGAGGGTCTGGCGTACTTACATTCCCAAGGCGTCGTCCATCGCGACATCAAGCCCGACAGTAAGTCAATCGTCGTTCGTTCCATGGTTCCCTTTAGCTCACCAGTCCGGCTCAGATATCCTACTGGACCATATGGGTGTCATCAAGTACGTCGATTTCGGTGCAGCCAAGATCATCGCGAAGAACCACCGCACTTTACAACGTACGCGCGGTGTCTCGACCGAGGCTCCTGCCGCAGGGATGGCCAGCGGCCAGTTTGGCAACGGCTTGAACAACAGCTTGACGGGGACACCGATGTACATGTCACCCGAGGTCATCCGAAATAACAAGCGTGGCCGACATGGAGCGATGGATATCTGGTCACTAGGATGTGTTGTCCTGGAATGCGCTACCGGTCGGAAGCCGTGGAGCAACCTCGACAACGAATGGTATGCGCTTTTGTGCTAGCTCCCCGCATCGCCACTAACCACGTCCACAGGGCGATCATGTTCCACATCGGTGTTGCGACCCAGCACCCGCCACTACCTGAACCTGGCCAGCTGAGCGAGATGGGCATCGACTTCATCCGACAATGCCTCACGATTGACCCGATGCAGCGCCCGACCGCCGTCGAGCTCATGAACCACCCCTGGATGCTCGACTTCCGCGAGAAGCTGCGCAGCTACGAGGAGGCCGAGAACGTCGTCACGAGCCCGCCCCCTGACATCCAGGCTGGGGAGGGCACATTCGAGGCGGCCACCGTCGCGCGCCAGGCGGCCATCCTCCACGAGACACAGACGGAGCTCATTCAAGCACAGTCTCCGAGCCTCTCCCCGCTGGAGACGCCTGAGACGTCGTCCGACTCGTCCCCGGGGCTGCAGGATAGCCCGCCGGACCCGCTATCGAGCGCGTCCGAGCGTGGGTCGAGCTCGCCGGAGAACAGCGGGCATAGCTCATAGCGCATGACTCTACGCCGCTGCTGTACATAGTCCTGTACTGTACGGACGTTGATCCTCGCTTTTTATCCTGTTCTCTTTACCCTCATGTAGCCTATTGTTTTCTCCCCCCATACCTTGCACCTCCTGTCGACCATGTTTGCATGCATAGCTTCTCCTTACCGCTGTTTCACCTGTTCTCTACCACCTGTTCACTCTGTCACCCCTGTCGTCCCCTCCCTCTCTATCGCCGTCGACGCATTCCCCTCCCCTTCCCGTGTACCCCCTAATCGCGTCCGTCCACTACGCATGCATGTACAGTAGCACACAAAGCAAGGAGTCTGAATTGTTGGAATCTACAGTAATACACGCAGCTTCGCACTCGCCTACCGCCAGCTACAAAGCGGCGGGCTCGTGCAGCAGACGGACCACCCGGTGATCGTTATATGGGGTAAAAACTGTACAATCTGCCCGTACAGTAGGTATCGTGTCGGCCGGCAGTCGGAAGGGATACAAGCACCAAGAAAGCAAAATATGAAAGCAAGGTCGATCGCGGTGCGGGAGTGCGGGGTGTCGGAGGATGATGGGGGAAAAGGGTAAGGGCTACATTGCGATCGCGGGTCTCGGGCGCAGGTCATCGTCGTCTACGGGCCACGGATACATACCCACACGCGCTCACTCGATCACCCAGCGCTTGCTCTTCTGCGAGCTCGAGCTCTGGACGGACGACTGGCTGTGCTGGCTGCTCCTGCTGCTCTGGCGGTAGAGCGTCGGCGACGCGGAGCGCGACGTGTTCCCGTCCGTCGGCGTGTCGAACGGGTTCGACGCCTGCGAGGACGAGGCGTAGAAGCGCGGGCCCATCTGGCGCGGCGCGAAGCGCATCTGCGACGGCGGGGGCACCTCCTGGCCGGAGCCGAAGGCGACGGAGAAGGTCGGGATGGGGCCGTCGTTCGAGGGGAAGGCGACCTTCTCCGTGTCCGACTTCTCGCCCGGCGTCGTGTAGTCGTCGTCCGGCAGCTCCTCTTGCGCGTTCACTGTGGCAACGTCAGCTCTGAAACCTGCAGAATGGGGACAAGAGGGATACGTACGGTAGCGCGTGAGGCCCTTGCCGAAGTTGATGCGGCAGACGATACCGAGGATGAGCGTCACGACCGTGAGGAGCACGGCGGCGGTCGTCATCAGGCTGAAGAACAGCCAGGTGACGTACGTCCAGCGGAACGTCGCCGCGATGAACATGGACGCCCAGCCCGCGAGCAGGAGGACCGCGACGCCGAGGAAGACCGTCATCGGGATCCTAAGCTCCCTGCGCACGGAGATCCAGCCGGTCGACAGCCAGGGGATCAGCAGCTACAATAAGACCACTCGTGAGACTCTCTATTACATGACCCGAGGAAGGAGGGGGACGTACGACAAGGATGGTGATCATGACGGCCTTGAAGAACGTGGGCTTCATCGTGAGGCGGCCGATGTTCCCGTTGTAGACCTGATCGATCCAGAGCGCGGCGGACGCGCCGACGAAGAAGAGCGCGAGCTGGATTGCGATGGAGAGCATGAGCACGAGGTTGTACACCCGGTTGATCACGCGCGACGCGCCGACGCGCTTGAACGTCTGCCAGCCGAACGACTGTAGACCACCGACAACGTGAGCATGGTCAATGAAGAATGAACGTCGTAGTTTGCGGGACCACGCACCTTCATGAGCCGCCAGCTGAGGAAGCCGGAGACGAGCAGGGCGAAGCAGTTGAGCGCCAAGCTCGGGATCTCCGCGTTCGAGCGCGCCTTCCAGTAGTCGGGCAGCAGGTTGATCCCGCACGCGCCGTTCGTCGTCAGCGTCGTGAACTTGCGATGGAAGACTTCCGTGTTGAACTGCATCGGTTTTGTCAGATGCTGCCGAGGTCATCAGGGAGGATGGAGCTTACGATTTGGAAGCCGCCCCAAGCGGTGGCGAGGATGTGCGTGAGGAGGGACGCGACACTGAATAGTCGGTGAGCTATAGGGTCGGTCGAGGAGGGGAAGCGAACTTACACGTGAGGAATGGACTCGTTCAGTAGCGCGACGAGCGACATGCCGAGCAGCCAGACCTGGAACGCGATGAACGCGATGTCCTCACGCTTAGTGTTCTCCACGCTATGATACAATGCGATGTCAAGCTCAGAGCATATGAGTCTTGGCGTACAGGAAACCTACTTGTCAACGGGCCAGTTGAGCGTGTACAAGCACTTCCGGGACAAAGTCGTCTCGAAGATGCCGTTCAGGCCGTTGAGGTTGACCCTCGCGGAGCCGTTGATATCGCTGAGGAGCTGGGTCGTCTTAAGGACAGGCGACCGACGGGTGAGCGTCTGCGCAGGCAGGTCAGCACTGTATCAATGTCCGCTCATGCTGTTCATTTACCTCAGCATCTTCGCCGTCGTGGAAGACAACAAGGTCCACTCCGGGGAGAGCGTCCTCGAAGAGGTGGAGGTGGTCCTCATCCTCCTCGCCGTCGTCAGACTCCGAGTCGGAGTCATCATCATCATCGCTCTCCTCGCCATCGTCGCTCTCGTCGTCGTCATCCTCATCCTCATCGTCGTCATCGACATCTGGCTTAGGAGAGGCAGTCGGGGCGGACCCGACACGGACGGTGACGGTGAGAGTGCGAGTGGCGTCAGACGTGAGTGCGACGCTGGAGGTGGCAGTAACAGAGGACGTGCGCGTGATAGTCGCAGCAGACAGAGAGGAAGCCTTAGCGGAGGACGAGGAGGCGCGGGCAGAGGTGGACGAGGAAGGAGCGGAAGACGAAAGAGCGGACGAGGAAGCACTCGCGGAAGAGACAGCAGCGGACAGAGTGGCGTTCAGCGAAGACGAAGCGACAGCAGAGGAGGAGGACGCAGCGGCCGAGCTAGAGGACGACGCGGCGGCGTAGTTCTGGCCGCTCGCGAGGGTCATGTTCGCCTTGGTGTGGCCGTCCCAGACGAGAGTGCACGCGCTCGCGTCGAGCGTCTGCGGCACGGTCTCGCACATGCGCAGTTCGACGTTGTAGACGGCGAACCCGGGATCGGTCGCGTTGCCCTGCTGAACGAGCCCATAGAGGAACGTCGCGGCTTGCGCGTTGGCGATGAACGCCTGCACCTGGAAGATTACCTGGACGATGCAATGAAGGACGGAGAAGACAAAGTAGATCTTCGTGAGCCGGGAGAAAGTAACGCGCTCCCACTGTGTGACAATGTTCAAGTTCAGCAAACCGTTCTGCTACGCCACTCAGGACGATCGAGCTGCGACTGGGCTACGGCGATCCTGCCAGCGTTCGGACGAGGACCGTCGCGTCCGCTTCCAATGGCGAGAACCGTTGAGCCGCAGTGCACAGCAGCGGTAATCACTCACAAAAAGCTTTACACCAGCGACGACCGGAAAGCGGCGAGCATTGGACCACTGCATAATGGCAGAATCTGCGGGCACGAGCAGCGCGTTCAGTGCGTCATACCTCAGATAAATGGCCAGACGACTTCACCAGGTTCAGGCTTGGTCGGCGAGGAACAGCTTGGCAGAAGATCGAGATGCCGCTAGGGCAAGGAAAGCGACGTGAAGCCCAGCCAGTGCAACTTCAACGGATAGTGAAAGAGAAGCGTGAACGGTTGCAACTGCGGTCCCGCCCGCTGGCTGCAATCTTGGGGGGTTTTGGGAGAAGGAGGGAGGAGGGGGAAGAGGGAGGGTGGTGGTCGGAACGAAGGAGTCCTGACGCAGACTCGGTGCGAGGGAGATTGGCCATGGCTGCCTCGCTACCACGTCCGCTCCTCCAGCCCGAGCGCACGCACATCCCCCCTTCCCCGGCGTCTATCATCGCCATTCCGTAGCAACCACCTCCACTTTCCACGACATACGCTTCAATCCTCCTCTCATCCGCTCCTTGCTCCAGGAAAATATTTAGGGTACTCCAAAATACCTCAAGCACGTCTCGCTCGCTCACAAAGCAGAGAAATAGTGTGGCATATACGGCTTTTACTGCCGTACCAGAATAACTCACTCGGTTGACGCCCTCCATGCTCACGCTAACCGCTATCTCTCCTGCGCAATCGCAACATTGGCCAGGCGCAGCCTATACGCCTCGGCTTGGCCCACTACACAAGGCATCTTCGCAACTGCAAGCTCACGAGGTTTCGTTCGTGTTCGAGGTCGGTCGAACAAACAGCGGTGCTGCGCGGAACCCAGGATCACTCCTGCCACCGCTGCCAGTGACGACCGCTGACAATCCGTGTGCTTCCGTCTGTCCATTGCGGCCGTGCTCAGCGCCGCGTTCATGTTCGACGTTGGACCGCTTCTATGCATCCCGATAAAACATCCGGTCAGTCGTTCATGAACGAGCTCATCACTGTTCTATGATCATATGTGCCGCCGTCGACCCGTGGGTGGCGAGGCAAACAACGCGACGTATCCGTCCACCTTGATCCCTGATTTCTCTAGGCACGATGCAGCGCAGTCCCGTCGCCCCCACGAGGCAAATCTGCGGTTCTGCAATATTCGAAGCCTCGGATGGCTGTGAGAGTAGGGCTACTTGAAAAGTGATGTACACACGTCAAGCACGCTACAGGCTACAATTGCGATCCCGTCGACTCTCACCCACTCCCAAAGAAATAAGCTACACCTGGTACCACCGCCTCCCACCCGCCGCCAAGAACCAGAACGTCGCCCGCTCCTCCTTATCGTCCGCTGGCCCGAGATCCAACCCGGGTCCAACAACGGCCGCATCAGGGCGCGGCGTGATATATCCCTCCTCCAGCAACGTCTGCAGCACCTCGCACACCTCTTGGCGGTCGTACACCGATCGCAGCCGCCACCTGATCTCCGCCTGCAGGTCGTCGTCGTCGTCGTCGTCAGCGCCAGCTCGACGAACGGATCGCACGGTTCGTGCGGTTGCGTCACGCTCACCTGTGAGATCCCCGGGCGGAGAAGAACGAGGCTTAGGGCCGCGCGCATCGCGGCCTCCCACACGTCGTGCAGCTTCCGGCCGTAGATGTCCAGCCACCGTCGCGGGAAGAGCATCGTCTTCGTCGTCCGCTCGTCCACTTCGCCTTCAGCCTCAGAGCGCGGTTCCGCGTCGGGCACGCTGACCGTCCAGGGCCTGATATGCGTGGCAGCGACGAGGACAACCGCAGCGTACCCGGTCCAGTACGCGAGCGGGACGGCAGCGGCGGTGTCCGTCATGCGCTGGATGACAGATCGGACCGCGTGTGCTGGGAACATCTCCAGTTCGATCTATCGTGTACGGGTGAGGTCAGTCATCACCTGCGTGTGTGGTCTAGGGGTGGGGGCTGTCCTGCGGTACTTACGAAAATCTGCTGCTTCGTGAGCCCGGTAGACCCGGCTGCGCGCAGCACCCCCAGTATCTTCTCAGCCACGCTGCGTTCCTCCTCGACGAGCTCACGGAGAAGTGTCCTCTCCGCGTCCGCGAGACAGGCTTGGCAGTCGACCAAGCCTTCCGTGACGCGCCGGCAGAACGCAGGCTCACCGCCCGCTCTCCTGCCGTGTTCCTCGTCCTGGGAGTACGAAAGCGCATCGTCGATCTGCATTGTGGTTGGGCTGACAGAGCCCGTGGGTTCTGCGGGGAGCTCGGGCGCGGGCGGTTCGGGCTCTGGCTCTGGAGGCGGCCCCGCGATGTCCAAGTAGCGCACGCGGATGTCGGTCTCAATGTCATCATCGTCTGCAGAAGCCGTCGAGAGAAGGAGAAGGAGTGTCGGTGTCAGCGTCACCGCAACGCAAATATGGGCGCAAATCTGCCCGGATAGAAGGCTGACCTGCTTTCTTGCTGTTCCAGTCGATGATGGCGCGCATCGAGCGCGGATGGGAGGTGTCCACCTCGAACTGGACCTGAAGATGCCCGCGTGGCGGCCTGTCAGAGTCTTGACGGCGGTGTCACGGGAAGAGGCACTTGCCTTGTTCTCTGAGGCGAGCTCGATGAGGAAGGCTGTGTCGCCGTCGCTCGCGAGTAGGGACCACTCCTGCCACTGGAATGTGTGCTCCTCTTGCTGGCTGAGCAGTTCCTCGAGCGCCGACGCGTCCTGGAACACCTCACGCGGTAGCTGCCCGCCCAACGCGTTCAAGTTGCTGAATGTGTCCCCTCAGCATCATGTCCAACAATGGGCAATGGAGTTGCGTCGCAAGCTTACTTGTCCGAGATCTTGAGCGTGCGCCCGGGCTTCGACTTCGCGGGGTCCCTGACGGTCTTTGCGAGCACGCCGCGATTGAGCAGTTCGGTGGTCGCTATCCGCACCGGCTCCTCGCCGACGCCCTTCAGCAACTGCGACGCCACCTCCGGGTCGTACGTCTCGTTAGGGTTCCCCAAGGCCATCTGCGTATATCTGCTATCAAGTCGCCATCAGACAGACCGGAGCAGGATCGCACCTTCACCGCCGCGTCGGCAACCTGGATGAATTCCGACTCGTACGCATTGGACGGGGGCATGTCGCCGACTTCGGCTGTGAAAGCGTGTTGCGCGAACTGCTTCTCGCGTCCCTCCTCCGCTACGACGCTCCACATGAAGTCCCAGGGAGGCGCGGTGGGCACCTTCTCCACTACATCGTAGATACGCTCTAGCTCCTCGACCGACGCAGGCAGGACGGTCTTCTGGCCGTCTTGCACTTCGACGAAACCCACACGTCTGCGAGGGCGAGGTCAGCATCCGTGCTGTGGAACATGTGAGGACGTGTGCTCATACTCACATGGCGTTCTTGTCGATGTGTTTCCGCAAGAACTTGACGTGTGTTGCCAGGTCGAAGTTGCTCGCGCTCTCAGGGTCCGGGTCGGGCAGGACGTCCGTCCCTCTGTGTTGCACCCAGAGCTCGTACCACTTGTCCTCCAAGCGGGATAGGTACGTTTCCGTGCCCGGGGTTTCTTTCAGATGGACGAGCCGTTGACGTACGGAGTTTCTGGGGACGGCGGGGAATACTTGTTCTAATGCACCCCAATCTAAGCGTGTCCCGCCTCGACATCGCGCCTTAATGATAACAGACGCGTCGCGCACGAGCTCGTCATAGTCGCGGTTCCATAGGAAGCGGTGCCGTCGAGGGGTCTGGCCAGATTCGCCTGTCAAGACTTTGATCAGTAATGAGATTGACACATTGCTTGTTGTGTCGAATACCTGTGTCCTTTTCCTTGCCTTTCTTCGACTTCTTTATGCGCGCTTCCTGTTCTGCACGAGGCCCTTGGGCAGCGATGAGCTCGTCTACGTCCTTCTCCTGCGTGGCCGTCACTACAGGCGCCGGCAGGACGGGTTTCGCTACAGGCATCGGCGGGAGGATGGACGTCTGCGCAGGCAACAACTTCTCTGCAACCATGTCGGCTTCGCGAATGGCCTCAGCGATTCGGCCCTCCCACTTCTCGCTCGGCTTCCCCGCACCCTGCATGAACTTGTTCTTCAGCCTCTGGATGCGCTGGGCGGCAGACTGCCTCAGGTCCCCAGGATGTATGCGGCGGAGCATCTCCTCCCAATCGCGCTCGCGCTGCTCCTTTGCCTCAGCGGCGCGACGGGCGAGTACCGCGCCTGCGTCCTCGCCCGCCTTCTGCTTGCCCTTCGCAATACGCGTCTCGACCTTCTTCAGGTCGCGCAAGTGCTTCTTGCGCGCCTTGGCGAAGTAGTTGACGATGACGTCCTTGGATGCGCTGATGACCCAGGAGAGGCGGTTGAGCTGCGCCTCTCCTCCGTCCTCGTCCTCCAAAGGGGTGTGGCCAGTGGCCGGATCGATGTACCGCCGCAGGTACTCCGTTTGGTACCACGAGAGGTTATACGTTGCGCTCCAGGAGATCGACCGTCGCAAGGTCTTGGCCACAACAGTGACATCCTCTGGGGCGTCCTCGGAGGGAGGGGGGACGGCACCCAAGATCCCTTCAGCGAATGCAACGTCGACACTCACTCTCTCCAAGTCGCCCCAGTAGGCGGCAGTCTGCTCGCTCGTGGAGAGCGTGGCCACTTTCCATACAGGCGGGAGACCGTTCGGAAGCGCCCACAGGCGGATGGCAGCAACGTCATTGAAGCGCCAGTACATCGGGGCCGTTGAAGGCGTGTACGGTCCTGGGGGTGCGATGTCGAATGTCGCCGGGTGGCCGGAGGCAGGAATGCATGTGATGGTGGGGTTCGGTGAATCGGAAGGCATCAACGGTGTCACTAGGTCGAGCACACGTAGCATGTCAAGCAAAGAGAGCAGTCGAGCACGAGACCTTGACTGAGCGGGGGCGAGAGCACTGCGCAAGCCCTCAGGTAATTCCTCTACCGGCATAGCCTGACCCTCAGGCGATTGCAGCAGCTGCCCAAGTTCGTCGTTTGGCTGAGTGACCGAGACCAACGAGCAGAACGCCGAGAGGGAGATGTCGGTGTAGTAGTAGGCGAAGTTGACGATCCGACTTTCTGGAGAGACGATCTGAGAAGACGTGGAACCTTTCTCCAGGACGTCGACTGTTAGCATGTGAAGAGCCCTGGCGCGAGCAGCCTTCCCTACGATATAACCGTATAGCTGCGCAACCGTGTTCTTTTCCGTCAAGAGGGCTTCACGGATAGCTTGGTCATCGCGAGCGAACAGTTCCGTCGCGCGAGCTTCGAGCTGTGCTTGGTCGTCTGTGTGCTTCAGACTCGTTGACGGACGAGGCTTGACCTGGGCCTTCTCCCGTGCACCACCATACGCTAGCGGCTCCTCCAGAGTTTTGAGACTTGGCGCATAGATAGGTTGCACGCTCTCGCTTAGGTTCGTCAAGAAAGCGTTCAGGGCCTCAGAGGACGTCTCCGGGAGATAGACGATACGGACGGAGCGAGTGCTCCCCGTGGGGTTAGGCACCATCGTCGTCATGATCTTCACCTTGCCTTTGGTGTCCAGGGCGGTCAGCGTGGCCTCCAATGTCCTCTTGTCAATCCTTGTCCCGGGGCGGGTGCTGGCTACCTCTCCAGCTCTCGTGATAGTCTCGACTAGTGCAGCGTGGGCCTCGTAGAACTCCTTGCAACTCGTGTTCATGATCCCTCCGGCTTCGGCGAGTAGGCGTAAGAGCTCGTTCTCGCGACGCGACTGAGAGATATTGCCCTTCGACCGGAATCTGCTCCCTTCAGACTGAGCGGACTTCATTCTCTTTGCTTGTGACTGGGTTGCGGGCGTCTCCGGCTGGTCCCTCTTCTTCGAGGGAACTTGGCTAATCGTGGAGACACCCTCCAGAACGTCAGGTTCTGGCGTCTGACAGACGATGTCAGTGGGCTCAAAATGAATGTCGCGCAAACTTCACGAACCATGGCAATCAGAGAGTTGCTCTTCAACCTAGGGTCTATGGGGATGTCCTCAGCGAGCTGGTATGGCGCATATCCCGGTGTGGTCACTGGTTCAGCTCGAGGCACCGAGGCGTCGCCTGTAGCAGGAGCAGGAGTGATAGAGGGACGAGTCTCCGATGCGGCATCAATGCCACCTTGACTCGCAAGACCAAGTTGCGCCAGCGTTGCGCCCTCAGGCTCCCGTGGCGCAGCAGCAGAAGGCTGCTCACGGCGCTGGTGCCGCGCACTCCTAGCAGGCGAGAGAGACTCCCCGCGTTTGCGTACCTTCGGTGCCCTCGTCGAGCGACGGAGAGTTGTACTAGTTTCTGGATGATCTGCAAGGGCAGCCGCCTGAGACGCGCTGTCCGCACTTGAGGCGGCCGTGGCGGGAAGGGTGGACGGGAGAGCGTCTGCAGCAAGCAGTTGGTCAACATCGGCTGGCATGCTCCCTGCAGTCGGCGAGGAAGCACGTATAGGAGAAGTAGGGACGGCGGACAGCGGAGAGGACTGGGCAGCATTCAGTTGAAGCGGACCCCTCGAGGGATTAGAAGCCTCGACAGCATTCAGAGGCTCAGCATCGACGGTGCCAGACCCAGGCGCCGGCCCGAAGACATCCTCTTCAGCTGCTCCGGTGGCTTTCTTGGAAGCCCGCGCACGCCGCTTGGGTACAGGAATCTGCGAGGAGGGTCCCACAGCACTGGCTGTATCTCCCTCGTTCTCGTTTGTGTCTGCAGTATGTGTGGATGGTCGGCCTCGTTTGCGCTTCGACGTCGATGGCGTCGGCGCAGCAGATCCAGCCTCGCCGGTTGGGGGTTGGGCCTGCTTCGGTGGGCGACCCCTCCTCTTCTTAGGCGGAGGCTCCTCTGCGCCCTCGCTGGCGACTGCCGTCTGAGTCCCAGCTTGGTCGCCCTCCGCAGGATCTTCTCGCTTCCGCTTCTTGCCCTTCGCGGTCGAAGCAGGAGTTCCGTCCGCAGCCACGGACTTGCGCGGACGGCCCTTTTTGACTGAGCCGTCCGGCAAGATGGGGTTGACTCTCTTCTTCGCCTTGGCCTTTGACGGCCCTTCGCGCTTGGTGACTGTGAGTGCGTTCACATGTCTGGTTAGCTGCTCCTCGTCCTCGTAGAATGCGGACGGGTCTACAGGGAGGAAGCCACCGACGCTCGACATGTCGACGTCGCGGTACCTGCGGTCCTCGAAACCCTCCTTCTCGGCAAGCGCGAGGTAATGAGCGACAGTATAGTACTTGTAACGGCGCTCGCGGCCGTGAGACTCCGCCAGCTGTGCGATGCCGAGGTCGGCCAGATGTGCGGGCGGCGGGTCCTTCTCAAGCCTATTGAGCAGCAGGTCGACGGTGCGCCGATCGAAGTCACCCAGCGCAGCGGAGATCTGGTTGAGCGTCATGCCCTTGGTACCTGCTTCAGCGACGATATCGATCATTTGCCGGTGGAGGGAGACGTTCGCCTTCAGGCCCGTATAATCGTCGTCATGAACCGCTTCGACCTCTACACGGCCATCAGCTTGAGCGCGGAGGTGTGAACACAGGCAACACACCTTCGAAGTCGTCATCCACGACGACCTCGCCCTGTGACTGTGATCTCGCGTCCTCAGTTATGAGACGAATGCACTGCACCTTCCTGTCGGGAAAGCGCTTTCTGTCAGCGTGGGGTACCTGCACTTTCTCGATCACGCCTTGCTCCATGAGCTCACGCAGGCGCGTGCGGAAGAACCTCCTGTCCGTCCTTGTCGGGTTCACGAAGCCCTGCAACAGACTGGTCACAAACTCGACTATATGCGAGAGTATCGGATGGCCTCACGATCTTGAGCATGATATTGCTGGATGTATGCATGTAATGGGGGCAGTTCTTCAGCAGTTTCGTCAGGCGTGACTTCAGCAGGGGCATGCTGGAAAGATGGCGCGAGTCGATTGGGTCGAAGTGCACCGGCTCGAACGGCTTCGTCTCGTCCGCCTGGTCGATCTCATCGTCTGAGAGTGCTTCCTTGTCGCCCTCTTTCTCCTCGGAGACGGCCTTCTTCTCCTCTTCTGCGACTTGCTGCCATACAGGACTGCGTTCGTAGAAGTACTTATGCACGCAGAGGTTGGTGCTAACGCCCGGCCGGCGAAGTTTGACCCTGTGTATGCGCTTCAGCGGGTACAATCCGGGCAGATCATGCGGAATCTCACACTAGGCCGAGCTCGACGAGCTGTTTGATGATGTAGAAGCACGTCTTCTGGTCGTATCCCGACTTCTTGCCTAGGTCAAGCACGCTCACGCCTTGCTCGCGCCCCCGCGTGATGATCTGAAGGCCCGAATAGATCATGGGGGTCAATTTTGACGGCTGCAGGACAGCGAAAGACTCAGTCTCCTGAGGTCCACAGTAACACCGCGGCAGAACCTACGCGGATATGCGAGCCTGTCAGAGCGGCGAACGACGTGTCCGGGTCGACCGCAATCCTCAGTCGATCACCATACTCGTTCTTGAGGTCTTCGAGAGGTCGGATGGTCGCGTCCGGTATGACATCGAGGGCGGTCGCAGGCGCCGCTTCTTCGGCCGCTTCCTCGCCCTTCGCCTTCGCCTTCCGTACGGCGCTCGCCTGCGGGGCGATGTACACTTCTGTGGACACGCCATCGGGGACCGTCCCAACGCGCACCCCGGGCTGTTGCACGATCACAGACCACACGAATGCGCAGAACGCGTCGTCCACGTTCTGTCTGAGCCCGCCGCTCGGGCCTGGGTGGGCGTAAAAGTCGACGACGAAGTCCCGCAAGCGGGAGACATCGCACCCTGTGACAAATACACCATGTCAGCGATGCTGTCTGAAAATACGGGCGCAGAGGCGAGGAGGCCGAACAGAGAAATGTTGTTGTGAAAAAGTGCGACTCGGGAGGGTTCGAACCCCTGCATAAGCGTGTCGCAGAGCACAGAAAAGTGTCGCGTCTCGAGTCGGACGCGGCGATCACATGAGTTGCAGAACGCGTTCACTCACCAAGATCTCCGTCGAAGGACAGTTCGCGGAGGCAATGGCGGACGAGTTCATCCATAGAGCCGCATGCGGTGGCTCCGATATATCCACAGTGATGTCTGAGAGCCCCGCGATTCGCGCGGGGAGGAACCAGCGACGTAGTCCGGCTGCTTGAGCAGGTCTTTCGTACGTTCGAAACTTGGTGAGGCCGATGTTTATGAGGTTGAGCCTCCCGAACGTCAGACAAGGTGAGAGAGTTGTGGTGGAAGTGAGCGAGCTCGACGCTCTGCGCTTCCGCGGCGGGGGGCGTCGGGAACCTTCCTACTATGGTAACATGCCTGCCGTATCGATCCCCGAGGCGCCGGCCGGCCAAGACCCCTGAGAGCTCATCTCACAGCGAGAGCACTGCCCGGCAGAAGTTCATACAGCTACGACGAACAAAGGTCCTGAGAGTACATTCACGGTTGAGCGCGACATATCACATGTTTTTGTGGGACAACGACAGCAATGCGATTGAAGAATAGGTGTGACGGCTGCGGTGAGCAGACACGAGCGAGGTATCTATGTGGCTCGTGTGAGCGGAGGGTGGAGGAAGGGGGCAGTCATAACGGTATGCGGGGTGGATAGTACAATGAATGTATCGTAAAGGCCGGTCATGAATGAACGTCGGGAAGACGCTTTTGGAGATCTACTGTAAACGTCCTCAAACCCATCTAAAGCCGCGAAACCGGGGCACGGTCTCCACCCGAAAGAGAGAACCCAAGGAAGAAACCGAAGCGAAACGAGCCCGGTGCGGCCGCCGCTCACGACTGCTTCGCCGGCTGCTGCTGTCGCGCCTCCCAGAGCTGACGCAGGACGTCGCTGAAGCCGAGCTTCCCGAGCTGGGCATTTTGCTCGAATCGCTGCACCAGCCAGTTCTCGAGCTTGTCCGCGGCGCTGCGCCAGAGCGCCACCCGAGCTTGAATCTCCGCGGTCTGCGCAAACGTCGTCCGACCGTCTGGCGAGGGCGTGTAGCGGATGCTCTCGTAGCAAGTGGCAAACTGGGACAGGGATAGGTTGACGGATGTGATGGTCGCGGTTTGTGTCGCGGGGTCAATGAAAGAGACCTCTCGCACGAACGCGTCTTCAGAACCGCCAAAAAGCTGCAAGATGATATTGCGATCAACACTGATTTAGGGCAGCGGCCACTAATGATGTATTTACCTTGACTATCCAACCTGGTGCCTTCTGCTTGCACCCCAATATCCGTTCCGTCCGGATGATGCCGGTATTTGGGTCAACGGAGCGGTCCACCACGTCGATGCTGAGAACATGGCTGCAGTGAGGGTTGGGGTACTTGTGCCACATGCCGATGACGACGTGCGACCAGGGGTGACTGTAGGTGGCAAGGACACGATTCGCGAGGAGGGAGGGAGTCATAAGCACTCTGGGCGGTGTCTAGTCACACGAACAGGGACCACTCACTCGTAATGGAACAGCTGCGAAAAGTAGTGCATTTTGAGTGGGAGCGTCTAGCAGAGCGAGAGAGAAATATGCGTGGAGAGTAGTCGACGAGGGGATGGTCTAGGGGACAGTGTAGAGTAGAGCGGAGAGTGTCTTGATGGTACGGAGATGAGTGAGAAGGAGAGTTGGTTCGCGCACAGTGACACGACGGCGGTGAGCCCAAGGCGGGGACGGTGGCGGAGAGGGACCAATCAGGTGGAGCCCGGAGGGAAGGAGCGTGATAAACTGGGACAAATTTTGCCCCTCCCGACGATCCCGGGCTCTTCCGATACTCCGCCCGATGTCCATCTCGGTGACGTCGTCCGTCGGCCCGTCGGTCCTTCCTTCTCCGGACAGTGACGCTCCTCTCGCAAGTTACGCCGACGGCCATGGACGATCCCATTAAGTATCGATGGACCGCTGCTCGCTGCACTACTAGCTCGCACTAATAGAGCTCGTCGGATGTTCTGCGGCGTTACCGTCAGTGGTCTGTCATCGAGCACCGGTGAATAGCGTGACATGTGCATGCAGTCTTTGCGGTGTGCCCGGTTTGAAAGTCGTACAGCACGACGTCTTGCCCTCACAGACCGAACGCTGAACATCTTGGACCCTGAGAGAATCTGCTCTCAACGCTGGTCGTTCCAAAAGCGTTATGGAACGCGGGCTCGGGGATGATGCACATGAACCGCAGGGTGAGCTCTTCAGTACCATCTATAGTTGTGACAAATCTGACTCAAAATGATGCAGGGCAGTATGAAACGGAGTCCCAACACTCATGCCCGGACGCTGACACACAGGCAAATGGTCGGGTTATCTGCTGAGCATTGCCACTTTAGGGCTATTGTGACCGGGAGGACATCCAATCCTGCATATGCATTGAGCTGACACGCCATGACCGTGGCCCGAGGGTCAGTCTTTTCCTCGTGCATGCGCTTTTGCAGAACACTTGTGACCTGACTTGCAGGCTCAAAAGCTGTCAACAGATCGAGCTCGTCGCGCCGAGGCCCAATGGCCGGCCAGAAAGATGTCCAGGCGCTTGTATTGCAAGGTGCGGCGCCATCCTTGTCGTTCTTCCCGGGAGGTGTCACCCATGGTGCACAAGTCTGGACACGCCTTGACCTCTTGGGTAAGGGGGTAGTGCCGACTGTCATCGTCGTCGACGACGCGCTAACTAAGTGACGCGGACGCAACCGATGCAGGACGGACCCCGAGGTTGCTCGAGCAAGCACTTCTCCTCATCCCGCCTTCGACACGTCCTTCAGAGCAAGAAGCGGCTATGCTGGGCGTCTCCTCGTTGCGTGCGCTCGATGCGCGCCTGACCTTGCGGGATGCATACCCATGCGCCCCTCACACCATGGGCACAAGGAGCCCCATACTGCTTGGCCCCATGGGCATCCAGCGGCCGTCGACAACAGCGTACCGAACAAGGACAACGCCCAGTACAGCGCAGTCGTTGTAGGCGAGGCGATTCCTCACAGCGGTCTTCGCATAGGAATTCATGCGTCCTCACCCCAGAAAGCGTAAGGTGTCGTTTACCGTCCACTGAAGGTCCTTTCTATGCGTCTTCGCGGCATGTCGAGGTATATAAGGCTTGCTGTCGCCGCTCTGGCTCTTCATTCGACACCGCTCGGAGCCTACTCAGATCCTCTTGCTTCATTCACTTTCGCCCGGCATCATGAAGTTCTTCAGTCTCATTCCCGCCATTGGCCTCGCTGTCCTCGGCGCCGTCAGCGTCGTCGCCCAGCAGCCCAGCGTCGTCATTGACGAGCTGAGGGCCGTCACTGTGGAAGCTGCCAATCTTCGTGATGTCGTGGGGAACATCACACTCGTCAATGTGATATTCCTCGCTCCTGTAAGTTCCTTTGTCGGCTGTAACCTTAGTTAATGCTGAGCATGCTGAAACTGTCCCTCTAGCAGGTCTTGAGCGGAATCCGCACGATTGTAGACACTCTTGAGGACGATCTCACGACTATTGATGTATGTCCATTTCCGTGAAGAGCCTGATTAGCTGCTCATGTGACTGAGACTCCTATAGCCCAGCACTCCCCCCTACGATGATGATGCGGCTGCCGATGTGGTCGACGCTCTAACCCAATTCGTAGAGGTCCAACAGTGAGTCCTCTGTCTGCGTGGAAGGACAACTCATCCCAACTGTCAAATATCACAGGGAACTTTTGAACAACATAACAGGAAAGCGGGTGCGTCATACTGAGTCCTTGCGCAAGATTCGCAGCCTTGACTGTTGTGTATATTTTAGGGAATACTGGGCATATTTGCCCCCGGGATCGCATGCTCCCTGCTTGTGCTGGAGTCCGCTGCCGACGTATGCTTCTTCTATCACACGTGAAGGACACCTCTCATTTTTGGATCTCCCTCTACTATAGGCTTTGATTTTCGCTATCATCGGCCTCATCCCGACTCAGCAAGACCAAGCCTTGAACCTGAAGGTAAAGTGTTGCTCATCTCATTTGTGAATTCGCGTGTACTGACGGCCTCCTGATGTCGCCATTTGTCAGGCTTTCCTGGACCAGACACTTGATAACGCCATCCACGTCTATGGAGGGTGCCCTTGATGAGTAGTATAGCGTGTGCACGTCTTGCTCTCATATCCTGCCGTAGCTTTCAAGTTTGCTTGGCGTGCTCGGGGAGCCGTGTTGCGTCTATTTGAAGGAGGTCGGGGATACCTGGTTCCCTTAAGTTTCTTGACAGTCTTCTGTATTCCCGTCTGGAAGTACCATGTCCGAGCTCGATGTATGCGGTACCTTGCGATGCGCAGAGAATGTTGCCTCTCCGGTTGATCGTACTCCGAGATTCTCGACTGCCACAACTCATAAAAGCCTTGCATAGCCCTCGTTCACCCGATCGCGGCCCGGCGCTGGTAGGCCCTGCTGGATGAACGTTAGCTAGCATACGTCGCAGATCACGGGGCGGAAAGTTCGAAGAGCAAAAAGAACGCAGGGGTCATACCGGTCATATGTGAAGAATTACTCCTGTCTCGCAGTCCACAGGCGGAGTCACCGTGGCGGCGGCTCCGCCGCGCATCTCACAGGAACCATCGAAGGGTGTTTGTTCCCAGTCGAGCCTCCACCGTAGTACACCCTACAGGGCAGTTGGGTGCAAAGTATCTCGAGCCTAGACATCGCCTGACCACGTATGTAATCCAAAGAGCTCACGAGATCCCCGAGGGGAAGGTACAGTTAAGGTGTATGCCCCCGCTGTCTTCGAGGGATCGCACCTCACGCGCGTACTTCACAGAAGCTGTTTTCAAGGTCGCCTGTGCAACTGCAGATGTAAACCACTCGCCTCGGGGATTGGGTCGAGTTCTCTCAGGCTCCTGGTGATCGTTCCGTGGCCGTAGGTCTTGTAACAGACGGTTAGCGTAGCTACCGTGGGGTGGTGGCCGTAGAGATCTTGATCAAAGTCTTTGATGCCTTTTAGCTTTGCGAGGAAGTCCAGGCCGAAAGTGCCGGGTTGCGAATCGAGGAGTAGGACGACGTGCTTGAGGCACGCCGTGTGAACGTTGAGGCGCACTGCAGCCCAACTGCCCCTCCTCACCGCATCATAGTCCTCGGGCTCACTAGCGGGCAGATATCCAGTACATCCGGCATATAAATATTACAATCCAGTATACAAGCGTCCGAGTCGTACAATAAATGGCGCCGACGAGCATACCACCAGTGCGCGCCTAAATGGCAGCGTTTAACGCGACGGTTGAGGGCCTCAGGTGGCGGCGCGGAGCAATTCTCTAAAGTTACATAGTTCGTATGCATGTTCTCTACACGCGGGTGCGCTCCGCTGCGAGTTCCTGCAGCTCCGCCAGACGCGCCTTCATCTTGGGCCTAGGTATGGGAACAGCCAGGTCAGCATCTTTCACCCCGCACAGATCGCGGTCTCGCAGGAAGAAAGTGGAGGACTTACACCTCGAGCAGCTTCAGATCCAACGCCTCCTTCTCCTGCTGGAGCGCCAGCCGTTTCTCCGCGTCGAGCTTCGTGCTGTAGCATCATTCTTCAACGACCCCACCTCGTTGAAGAGGAGCACCGCGAATGAAACTCACAAGACATATCCGCCCTGGCCGTCGTACTGCAAGATCATGGAGTGGTACTTCCACAGCGACGGGCGGTGAGACACCGTCAGCAGCGTGATGCCGAGGCGCGTCGCGTGCTCCATCATCATGCCCTCCATGTCCGGCGGAACGAGCGACGTCGCCTCGTCCAGCACCGCGTACTACCCGTCCCAGCCGCGCAGTCAGTTTCGTACAGAGCGCCGCAGCACAAGGGAGGGGCGACGCACCTTGGGCTTATGGTAGAACAGCCGCGCCCACGCGAGCTTCTGCTGGTCGCCGCCGCTCAGCGCCTCGCGCCACTCGCGCGCCGCGTCCCACCCGCCCTCGCGCTCGATGATGTTCTCCATCTGCACGACCGCGAGGATCGCGCGCAGGTCCTCGTCCGTGATGCCGCCTGCCGACGCCAACGTCAGCATCACTCAAACCATGTTGTTCTAGCGGGAGTCAAGAGGCACGTACGCGCTTCCATGTCCTCCTTCGAGTGCGGGTAGATGACCTGGTCGCGGAGCGTGCCGAGCGAGAGGTACGGCCGCTGCGGGATGAGGATGAATTGCGACGCGGGCGGCTTGCGCACGATTCCGCCATACACCGGCCACAGGCCGCCGAGGATCCGGAAGAGCGACGACTTGCCGCAACCTGCCCATACGTGCGTCAGGGTCTCTCTTTACAGGATTGGGGAGCGTGTGCGCTGCGCCGAGGGACGTACCGTTGGGACCGACGATGAGCAGGTGTTGCTGAGACGCATATACGAAGTCAGCGATAGATGTCGAGGTGCAGAGAGGATTCGAACGGGACGCACCCCAGGCTTGACGTAGAAACTCAAGCTCCGCACGAGGATATCCCCGTTCGGCGTCACGATCGGCACGTTCTCGAACTGGATCTCCTCCGACTCAAGCACGACGCCACGGCCCCTCAGAACTGCATGCGGCCGCATACCCCAAGTCAGCTCTCAGCCCCTCGCCTGCACGGAGGGGAGACTCACTCTTGGCGTTCTCCTCGACGCTCGCGCTGCTGACGAGCGCCTTCTCGAACCGGCCCTTGCGCACGTCCGCCATCGTCTCGAGCAGCGTCGCGACGCGCGTCGTGTACCCCGCCAGTTCGGAGAGGTCCTTGTACGAGTACATCACGCGCCCGAACGCGTCTACATACACGGCTTAAATGCTGAGTATCGACTCGGTGAGAAGCGATGGGATCGCGCACCTGACGCGCTGAGCAAAAGCCGACGGTTCGTGACGAATCCTGGGGTAAAAGGCAAGTGCGGTTAGAGCATGCCATGACCTACGCGGTGTGCTCACCCTCAGTCCGTCCGCCCATGTCAAGCGCAGCTACCCCCGGAAGCTTGAAGAACACGGGAATCGCGCATATACACAGCTGCATGTCCAATGTCAATCAGGAACGCTATATGCGCGTGCGTCCTACTCACACCGAAGCTGCCCCACAACCACTTGACGATGCCTTCCTCCACACACCCGTGCCACCAGCGCTTCCTCAGGACGCGGTTCTCGTGCTTCACGAGCCCGGCGTACTCGCGCTCGACAAGGACCTTCTCCGCCTCCTCGCCGCCGAAGAACGCCACCTCCTCCGCGAACTCCGCGAGCCGTGAGTGCGTGTGACGCAGGTTCCCCGCGAGCTGTGCCGACAGCGCGGTGTACTGCCCGAACGCGGGCGTCAGCGCGCGCACTGCCCGTGTGCGTGTCAATGCAGAACTTTCTTAAGAGAAAGAAAGCTTACGGAGCGCCGCGGACGCCTGGACGAGGACGGTGAGGAGGACGAGGCCCTCGGCACCGACGTTCTGCGAGAGCTGATAGTTGTAGAGGATGACGTCGAGCACGGGTTTCGCGACATTCGCGTAGATCGCGGCGAGGTGCGTCGAGAAACGCTGTATGTCGTGCGTGATCATCCTGCGCGCGCAGGGCCGGCGGGTCAGTACAAGAATGGCGCTCAGGTAACCTAGGACGATGGTGAAACGGGGAAACGTACTGGTCGGGGTTCTTGATCCGGTCGTCCAGGTTCGCTGTGCGGTGCGTTGGCGTCAGCGTCAGTTGTACACTCCACGTCAGACCGAGTGGGGCGACAATCCCTAGTCATCGCAGGCTGGCGCAGGACGTACCTAGCTTATAAAACACCTTGAGGTCCTGCGGGTCGGCCTCGTCGCCGAGGTACTGGCGCATGACCTCCTGGGTGAGACGCGTGCGGTACGCGAGCGCGAGCTTGTTCTGAACGTAGCTCAGCCAGGAGTTGGTCCACGTCGCGGGGATGGCGACAAGCAGCCAGCGGAGGATGTTGAGGAGGAACGGCACGGGCTGCGCGCGCACGAGCGAGGCGACGATCCTATGGTGGGCAGACCGCACGGCGGGACGGTGAGCGCTCGCGGTGGAGTGGTGCGATGGGATGGGACGAGAGTGCTTACTTTCCATCGAGGGCGGCGACGTAGAGTGAGATCACGGTGCGGAAGATGAGGAGGCTGGAGTGCATGAACAGGAGGAGAGCCTCCTTCGAGCGAATGCTGGGTATGACGATGCGCAGGATTCGGGACAATCTCTGGTAGAAGAGCGCGTCGACCTGCGCACGACCGCCGCATGGCGTAGCGTCAGCTCTCGTCACCGCCGCGAAACGAGAGGCAAAGTGAGACACACCGCAACGCGCGGTTTGGTCGCACCGTCTGCGTCCTTGCCGGTAGCCTTGCCCTTGCGCTTGGAGGCAGACGAGGCAGAGGATGCTGGTCGGGCAGAGAAGCCTCTGTAGGTGGACGCTATGACATAAAAGACGAATGAGACGGTGAGAGCGCGCTGTACGAGGGGCCGGTGTCTGGCGTATGCGTTGGCGAGACGAGCGAGGCTGTCGGCGGAAGGCCTGAGGGTGGACTGGACGGGCATCGTCGCAGCAGCACCCGATACACGACGACGCTGCCTGCGATGAGGGACTGGGAGACGTCGAGGACGAGCGAGTGCGTCTGCGCTGGGTTTTGGCATGTGATAGACGCGTCCAAGTCCTGCGGGGTAACGCCAGATCAGATCGAGATCGTATCGCCTCGATCGCACTCGTCTCGGTGCTCACTCACCCTCACTCACCCTCACTCTCATTAGTACACCCTCACTCAGCATCAACGACTTGCGAGAGCCCACCGAACCACTCCTCGACGCCGTCGCACCCACGATGGAAGCCAAGTCCGAGTCAGCGTTCCCCACCGAGATATACGAGCGCATCATCGAACACGCCTGCGTACAGCTGAACCTGTCCGAGTACCGCTACGTTTGTCAGATGTCTTGCCCGGCCGCTGCGACGCTGTGCGCCTGCGCCCTCACTTGCAGAGCATGGCTACGGGTCAGTCGCATCTGCCTCTACCGAACACTCTGGCTCGACTACGATGTCCGCAGTATCACTTTCAAGCGTCTTGTGTCCACCCTCGACGCAGACCCCGCATTCCGCGAACTAGTCTGCGAATTACATGGCACTCACAACTTCCGCAAACGCACGCGAGACGACGGCCGTGAATGCACCTACATGATGCCCTGGATCGCGTTGCTGGCGGAGAAGCTGCCTCGATTGCGCATCGCGCGAATGACCTTCAACGGAGAAATATCCGTTTCCCTCGCCTGTAGGCCGCTCATGCGACAGTTTAACAACGTTGTTCAGCTCTACTTGCACTGGAATGCCTACGTCCCCTTCCTTACTTTGGCCAGATACTTGGTCTCATTCCCTCGGCTCAGTCGTCTGTGCATCAGCGGACCCTGCCTGCACCACCCGGATCCGTCAGAGATACACCCGAGGCGCCTTCTCGGACTCCTTCAACGTCTTCCACAAGTGACGTATCTCCACCGCAAGGGTAGATCGTTTCCTGTACGTATCCTCGTCAGATACCATGACAGGGTGCATTATAACACGCTCCAGGCGACCTTGACGGACAGCATAACTAGGGAGGTTTTTGAAGCATTTGCGTCCTCTGTTGAGATCATACAATGGGGTGGTGATCCTGCTGTGACTGAGATGCTCCCTGGTGCGTTCTCCGAGACCGACCTGACCGTCAACAGCCAAACACTTAACGGACGCTCTGTTGCATATTGACAATTCAGAGCATGATCTACCATACTGGCATTCCTTCTCCAGACTACAGACCATATGTTTTGCCTTGCATATCCCACACCAGGGCCTCGGAGATACTCGCCAGTTGTCATATCTCGCGTTTTGGCTTGCCAACGTTCGCACAGCGTGCCTCAAGCACGTCGTCCTACTCCTCGATTCGCAACCCGGCACTTTCGGCCTGGACCTCCTCGCAAAGCTAGAAGGCATCAAAGACTTAGATGAAGCCCTCTACGGCCACCACCCCACTGTAGCTACGCTAACCGTCTGTTACAAGACCTACGGCCACGGAACGATCATCAGGAGCCTGAGAGAACTTGACCCTTTCCCCGAGGCGGGCTCGTCCGCAAGGAAATATTGGGACTTCGTGGCGCCTTTCACGAGATGCCTCGAAAAACGGCTTCCCCTCATCGTTACAAAGCGAGAACTGAGGGTATACATCTGTATCGACGCTTCCGGCAGTGCCAGTGAGTAGTTACCCGGGTTGTGCATTGAAGAATCATACTCACCTCCCCTGCCACGAACCTAACTCAGAATACAACCCCCTTCCAGATATCTGGCTACAGGCGACGCCTGACGACGACGTACGGTGGTCCCCGACAACCCCTCAGGGGCTTGCAGAATTGGATCTCGACCTGGTAGAGTCCACACCCGTCTTTTCGAAATGATTAGGTATATTTGACCGAAAGCATTTCGAAAAACAGCGATTAAGCGCCCAGTAAGCGCGCATGTTCTCGCGCGGGAAAAAAACACAGCCACAAGCGCTAAATAAAATGGTCACCGCCGGGATGGAACCAGCACCCCAAGGAGATTGTCTGACCATAAAAGACCGTTACACCATCTGTCCGTACAGAGGCCGCAGTCTTGTTGCAAACATATCACGTTATCGCGCTTGTCTTCCTCCACTTGGTCGCGAGACTTCGTCGCCTTGAAGAAACCGGGCGCTTAGTACACTACTCTGCGGCTGTGGCTTCAATCAACATATGGGCCTTCCCTCCAATTGAAGAACATTCAAGGGCAAGTTGCATTGATAGCTCCCTTGACACAGAACCCAGAGAAATAACTCTGCAAGGTAGCAAAGCAATAGGTAACCCTGTAAGGAAGTTTTTCTGTGTGGTATATAAGCACAGTTACAGAATATTTGAAGCCACTGTGGTGCAACGGTATGCCGTCGTTAACCCCCGCGGATACGTATACACTTGTGTGCGGGTTCGATTCCGGTGGGTGTATGTTTATTTTTCGCAGAAATTCCCACTTTATGCATCAATAGGCCAAAACATTACTTGATCATACATGCTATCCGTCTCTAATAACTGAGAGCCGTTACAATAAGTCATCAATAGGGAAGCCCGCCACCGTTACACCACGCAATTTCGAAATGCATTTAGGTCAAATAGACCACGCGATTTCGAAAACGCGGATGTAGACGGCTCCGACCTGTCATAAGTTCCCATGTGCACATTGCCACTCTTGGACATGCTCGTCGGTCTGCCTTCCCCTCTCTCGCCCGGTTATCGCCGGACGACAGCCTGCACAGAGCATCATCGTCCCAAGCTATTATACTCGCCATTTCTACTTGAAACGTGCTGGGGACCCGGCCGACATGGCGGCAGCTCCGCCGCGCATCTCGCGGGAACCATCGAAGGGTGTTTATTCCGAGTCTCGCCTTCACCATCGTCGTTGTAGACGCACGCGGCCTCACTACAGGGCAGCTGGGTGCAAAGTATTCCGATCGTAGTAGACATCGCCCTGACCACGCATGTAATCCGAAGTGCTCGTGAGATCCCTATGGGGGAGGTATAGTTATGCTGTATGGCCCGCTTGCCTTCGAGGGATCGCACCTCACAGGCGTACTTCATGAAAACTCGTTTCTAGGTCGCCTGTGAACTGCGAGGCGAGAGCGGATTGTCACATATAACCATATAAACTCCCGCGCCCTTTCTCCTTCTCGAAACTCCCAGTGATGTGCGACGTGTGCTATCAGTGCTAGCTAGCGGTCATCCAGCAGGGCCTGCCAGCGCCGGGCCGCGATTGGGTGAACGAGGGCCATGCATAGGCTTTTATAAGTTGTGGCAGTCGAAACTTCCGGATTACGATCAACCGGTGAGGCAACAGTCTCTGCGCATCGCAAGCTACCGCATACATCCAGCTCGGGCATAGTACTTCCAGATGGGAATACAGAACACTGTCAAGAAACATAAGGGAACCAACTATCCCCGACCTCCTTCAAATAGACACAACACGGCTCCCCGAGCACGCCGAGCAAAAGCTACATCAGGATATGAGAGCAAGACGTGCACGCGCTATACTAATCATCCAAGGCACGGCCCGTAGACGTGAATGGCGTTCTGAAGTGCCTGGTCCAGAGATGCCTGACAAACAGCGACATTAGGAGGCCATCAGTACATGCCAATTCACAAGTGAGACGGGCAACCCTTCACCTTCAGGTTCAACGCTTGGTCGTGCCGAGTCGGGATGAGGCCGATGATAGCGAAGACAAAAGCCTGTAGAGGCAGATTCGAAAGTGAGAGGTGTCCTTCACATGTGATAGAAGAAGCATACGTCGACACTGAGTTCCAGCGAACGCAGGGCGCATGCGATCGGGGGGGCGAATCGGCTGAGTAATCCCTACAATACATACAACGTTCAATGCCATGAATCTCGTGTGAGGATTCTGACGCACACGCTTTCCCGTGATCGTGTTCAGGAGATCCCTGAGATGTCCGACAGTTGGGGTGATATGTCTTGAGACACAAACAGGGGACTTACTGATGGACTTCTACGAATAGGGTCAGAGCGTTGACCACGTCGGCAGCCGCATCATCATCGTAAGGGGGAGTGGTGGGCTATAGGAGTGTGAATCATGTGAGGAGCCGGTTGGGGTCATCACGGAGAGGGACGAACGTCAAAATTCGGGATATCGTCCTCAATAGTGTCGACAATTTTGAGGAGTCCCCTATAGACCAGCTAGAGCAACATGGTCAGCATGTTCAGCAACGCCAAAGGTCACAACCGCCGAAGGAACTCACAGGGCCCTGAAATAGGACGTTGGTGGAAGTGACATTCCCCACGACATCACGAAGCTTGGCAGATTCCCCAGTGACGGCCCTCAGCTCGTCGATGACAACGCTGGGCTGCTGGGCAACGACGCTGACGGCGCCGAGGACAGCGAGGCCGATGGCGGGAATGAGACTGAAGAACTTCATGATGCCGGGCGAAAGTGAATGAAGCAAGAGGATCTGAGCTGGCTCCGAGCGGTGTCGAATGAAGAGCCAGAGCGGCGATAGCAAGCCTTATATACCTCGACATGCGGCAAAGACGCACAGAAAGGACCTTCAGTGGACGGTAAACAACACTTCACGCTCTCTGGGGTGAGGACGCATGAATTCCTATGCGAAGTCCACTGTGAGGAATCGCCTCGCCTACAACGACTGCGCTGTACTGGGCGTTGACCTTGTTCGGTACGCTGTTGTCGACAGCCGCTGGATGCCCATGGGGCCAAGCAGTATGCGGCTCCTTCTGCCCATGGTGTGAGGGGCGCATGGGTATGCATCCCGCAAAGTCAGGCGCGCATCGAGCGCACGCAACCAAGAGACGCGCAGCGTAGCCGCTTCTTGCTCTGAAGGATGTGTCGAAGGCGGGATGAGGGGAAGTGCTTGCTCGGGCGACCTCGGGCTCCGTCCTGCATCGGTTGCGTCCGTGTCACTCAGTTAGCGCGTAGACGACGACGATGAGGGTCAGCACTACCCCCTTTCCCAAGAGGTCAAGGAGTGTGCTGACTTGTGCGCCATGGGTGACACCTCCCGGGAAGAACGACAAGGATGGCGCCGCTCCCTGCAGTACGAGCGCCTGGACATCTTCTTGGCCGGCCATCAAGGCCTTCGTATGATGAGCTGGTGACAGCTCATGAATATGCAAGTCGGGTTACAATTCGTCTGCCAAAGCGCATGCATGACGAAAGATGATCTTCAGGGCAAACTCACGGGGTATCAGCTCACTGCGTTCGCAGGAGCGGATGTGGTCCCGAGCACGATAGCTATGAAGCGGCGGTGTTCAGCGGATGACCCGACCATTTGTCTGTGTACCGCTGGCAGCGTCCGGGGCATGTGCATGAGCTTTGAGGCTCCGTTTTCATACCGCCCTGTATGATATTGAGTTAGGATTATCACAATTGTAAGAGGTACTGCAGCGCTCACCCTTAGCTTGACATGCATCATCCCCCGCGTTCCACATCCTGTCAAGATGGTCAGCGTTAGATACAGATTCTCTCAGCGTGCAAGGTGTCAGGCGTTCGGTCTGTGAGGTCAAGCTGCGTCGCGCCATACTGCCTCCATGGGCGCTTCATCAACCTGGTGTCCGATCGCGCTCCATGTGGGGAGCCCTCACTTTCGACTTGACATTACCGACCACCACTTTCCCCGTGTCAACATGGATTTGCTCTGCACCGGTACCACTATTTGAACAATTGCTTCCGACTAGGAGACTGGCAGATGCTTCGTACGGCGGCCTGCGACGCGCATATATGCAGTGTCAGCAAAGATGAGCTGAGGCGGGCTCATGACCTCCTTCCTGCACATGCCTAGCCGCTGATCTACTTCCATACTGCCATCGTCCGACAATAGATGCTCGCTAGCAATGCGTTCTCGGGTCTTACTTGCAGCCACGATAACGTAGACGGGCCCTGCTCTGCCGTTCGGCGTGCTCTGATCCTGACGTCGAGCTCGAATCTCTCCTACCCTCCGATACTTGCGCGCATGATCCACGGCGGCAGATTCATCGCGAATGCTTCTTTGACGGACCGAGAAGTGGTTGCAGTTCCTACAGCTAGAATCGACTCGCGCCTTTCCTGCGGACCGAGGCACGTAAGGATCCCTTCGTCTGCACTCCAGGATGGCCATGTCGAGCGGGATGCCTAGTATCCACCGCAGGATGCGCTTATAAGTACGAGGGACAACCGTCCACGGCAAGCTGGTGCAACGGTCACGACGCACGATGCGCTTCCACCACCTAGCTAAGTGGGCCAGCCGTGCCCTCTTGGTTTCTCTCCTCGTTTTGAACTTCGGCCTCGCTGCTGAACCGCCGCGCAAGTCCAATGGTCTCACGGGTGTGGTGCAATGGGATAACTATACGCTCTTCGTACACAACCAGCGCACCTTCCTCTAGTGAGTGTTCCGGCTAGACCACTTCGTGTCCAGTGACCGATCAGCGCCTCTCACCTTCCTTCTCAGCTCCGGAGAGTTCCATACGTTCCGCCTGCCTGTGCGCGAGCTGTGGCTCGACATATTCCAGAAGATGGTCGCTGCTGGCTTGAATGGCGTTAGGTAAATCCCCTGGTTTGCTGCCAAGAAAATGTTTATTGAGAGCCTCCGTGCAGCATCTATATTCATTGTGGGGACACTTGTGCGACCATGGCCGATTAGAGGATTGACCCGATCTAACCGCAGGGGGCCTGACGAACCCGGCACCCGGAACGTTCGATTTCGATGACTGGCGCTCACTGCAGCCCATGTTCGATGCGGCAAAGCGTGCGGGTATATTCATCACGCTTCGCCCAGGTACGTGTCGCCGTGGTCCTCGTATGCTATGTGCAGCTCACCGTATGCACAGGCCCTTATGTGAGTGGAGCTCTGAAGACTCTCGGAGGGTGCAAGCATGGCTGACGGAAGGGAAGATCAACGCGGAGACGACTGCGGGGGGTCTCGCCCTCTGGTCCACGAGCCTTGTCGAAGGAGATATCCGCGTCAACACCACTAGCTATGACGCCGCGTACCAGCCCTATGTCTCGGAGATCATCCGTCATACGAAGTCAGACCAAGTGACAGAGGGCGGGCCGGTACTTTGTGAGTTCGCAGATTACTGGATGTGGTATATGGCTTGACGCTGCGATATGACAGTGTTGCAGATTGGTGCGCATTTTATAGTTGCGGCTGTACGATACTGACATGCCCGTAGACAACGAGGGGTTCCAGGTCCTCCAGCCTCAGGCAGAATACTACGCTGATCTTGAGAAGCAGTATCACGCCGGCGGCATAGTGGTGCCTCAGTAGGGCCTCTCTTTGCAAGCCTTACGCTCCATCATTGATCTGGCGTACCGTACAGGACCACGAACGATATCTTCATGGTCATGCAATTCGTCAACGGCACAGGCGCGGCGGACCTGTACGGACTTGACTGGTACCCAAGCAGGTTCAACTGCTCGTTGGGGACTGTGTGGGGTCCCGTCCCGTCGAATCTCACACAGTATCATCTTGAGACCGATCCCGACAGACCGGGGTATCTGACCGAATACCAAGGTATAGCTTGATGAGACTTGTTCCGCGTCCTGCGACGCTGATCACGGATATAGGGGGATCTCAGGACTACTGGGGTGGCCCCGGGTATGACGCTTGCAGAGAACGCTTCGGAGCGGAATACGAGGACGTGTTCTACAAGGCCAGTTTGGCGAGCAACATCAAGATGCAGTCGGTGTACATGTTCTACGGGTAAGCTGTTCCTACGACAGCATGGAGAAATATGCTCGTGGCTGACAGAATCCCTCAGCGGGACGAACTGGGGCGGTATCGCCTTCCCGGGTACTTACACGAGGTTCGGCCGCTTTCTTGCTTTCGTGTTTCCGCCTCTCTAACCTCACCTGTACTGCCAAGTTACGACTACTCGGGGGCTATCAAGGAGACACGTTTCCTTTGGGAGAAGTATGATGAGATGAAACGACAGGCAATCTTCATCCGTTCCTCGCCCTCCCTCCGTAAGACGGACTGGATAGGCGACACAGACAAGGCACACGGTGGCATCCGAGAGTTGACCATACTCGGAGAGGATGCCCACAAGGCGTTCGGCACCTACTTGAAGAACCCGGACACGGGTACAGGCTTTGTGGTGGTACGACAGCTGAACGGATCGTCAACGTGAGTGGACTTCACTCTACTTCACTTCTTTCTGTTGCGAGGATATCTGACGAGACCTGAAGTGATGACATCTCCTTCAAGCTGACAGTAGCCTCCTCCCAGGGGGACCTCACGATCCCTCGTCACGCTCCTTCTATCGCTCTGAACGGCCGTCAGAGCAAGGTCATCGTGATAGATTACGTCTTCGGTGCTTCGGGTCTCGTTCTTTACTCCAGTGCTTCGGTCTTCTTCGCCGGTACAATTGGCAAGCGCGACGTGCTCTTGGTCTACGGGGCGTCGGACCAATCGCACGAGATCGCCCTCGCGCTTTCGGGATATGGCACGCATGTCAAATCTGAACGCGTATACTTCACGTCCCCTCAGAAAGGCTTCACCACCGTATCGATCCTCTCCCAACCCGGGTTCAAGGGCCTCCTCACTCTTTGGCACTCCCCGAGCCAGCTTGTCTTCTTCGCCGACCCTGTCACCGCCGCGACATTCTGGGCACCCGCCATACCCACCCACACAGCGAATACCGTTCCCGGACTAGAGACGTACTGGCAATTCGGCACGAACACCACCGTGCTCGTCGGCGGTCCATACCTTGTCCGCAACGCAAGCCTGGAAGATGGAGGGCGTACGCTCGCACTCCGCGGAGACATGAACGCGACGGTACCGCTCACCCTCGTAGCTCCTGAGACTGTGCGGAGCGTGACGTGGAACGGGCGGCATGTCTCCATCACTGGCGCAGCCGAAGGCGTGCTTCGAGGAAGGCTGGAGGTAAGCCCGAGCGTCCGGGCGGTGAAGGTCCCGAAGATCGGTGGATGGCAGTTCGCGGATAGCCTGCCAGAGGTGAAGAACGGGTACGACGACAGCGACTGGGTTGTCGCGGACCATACGTCCACGAATATCACGATTCCGCCAGCATTCGGAGACGGGAGGGTGCTGTATGGTGAGTGGTGATGTCTCTTCCACTGGCCTGTGCCACGGCTCACATACTCGAATCGCGCAGGATGTGACTACGGCTTGTGAGTGCAGCGCGGTACTCGTGTTGGCAGACCCTGACCAGGCGACTAGTTGCACCAACAACATACTGTGGAGGGGACATTTCAACTCCACAGGTCACGAGAAGGGCGCAAATCTCACCATCAATGGAGGCACGGGTATGCGCAGTCTTTCTTGGCCGAGTTGCTCAGTCCATGTACTGACGTAACCCATAGCATTCGCGGCCTCTGTATGGCTCAACGACGTCTTCTTGGATACCGTCTCCGACTTTTCCAGCGACGGCGAGGCCAACGCGTTCTTCGTCTTCCCTTCCTCTGCGCTTCGCTCCGGACAGGACAATGTGCTCACGGTGTTACAAGATCACATGGGCAACGATGAGTTCCAGAACGAGAAGTCAGACCGCGGCATACGCGGGTTCGAGCTAGTTGGTGGACCGGGACAATTTTCGACCTGGAAGGTACAGGGCAACCTCGGAGGATACACAGCGTACGTATTGCTGCATGCTGCGCTCCTTCAAAAAGCCACAAGACGGATAGCTTATATGCTGTACCATAGGTTCCCAGACAGGGTGCGCGGCGTGCTCAACGAAGGCGGACTGTTCGCGGAACGCGCCGGCTGGCACCTCCCAGGTTTCCCGACAAACAACTCCTCTGTGGCCAACTTCACTGCACGCGACCTATCCGCAGGCCTACCCGACCGACGCGCCGGTGTCGGGTTCTTCGTGACGACGCTCGACCTGAATCTACCGGAGGACCTGGATGCCACTTTCAGTTTCGAGTTCGACGGCGGAGCGCAGACGACGGGCGAGCCATACCGCGCTCTCTTGTTCGTGAACGGCTGGAAGTTCGGAAAGGTGCGCAGCGCAGCTTCATGAGACTCGCCACGGTTAGGTCGGGACTCACTGTGGCCGCACAGCGGATCGGCAACGTTGGCCCACAGGCGCGATTCCCCGTTCCGCCCGGAATCCTTGACCACCATGGAACGAAGTGAGTACAACATTTATCGCTGCTGCATAAATTATGCTCTGAGACGACTCGCTTGCAGCACGATCGCAGTCGCACTGTGGGCTCTAGAGAACACGGCAGTGCACCCGACGCTGGAGCTCGTCCTCGAAGGGGTGGTGGAGGGAGGTGTTGGTCCCATTGCGACGAACAACCCTGGGTGGACGGCGCGTACTTTGAAGCACTGAGCAGTTGTCGTTCAGGTCGAACGCTGACGGTCGCTGGTATGTACCTAGTAGTACCTCGCCCTCAAAGGTGAATGATATTGCAGTCCCAAGACCGAGTATCACTGCCGGTACAGATGTCACTCTGGCTCATGCAGCAGCAGTACGATAGTAGAGGACAGTTCAGAAGCTATGAATCCTCTAGATCGCGATTGGATCAGAAGCCCGGCGTGTTCGAGTTGAGAACGTGCAGCGTGCGCGGAACGCGGTCATCTAAATCATACATTATAACCAACACAGTACACAGACCCAATGATACACAAGGCACAACAGCGAAAAGACAGCAGGTATAGCGAGATGCAGATCAACGACCCAAGGTATACAAGACCAACGCAGCAGGGGCACGACGAGAGCATCGGAGACAGCACTAGATCTTGTACACGATCCCGTCGCTCAGCATGACCTCATTCGCGTCCGTCATGATGTTGCACGCCGCGGTCGCCTCCGCCGTGCCGAAGAGCTCGTTCGTCGACAGGCCCTCGTTGATCATCTCCACGAGCGTCGTGAGGTACATCTGGTCCTCGTCCACGAGCTTCGTCGCGAACAGGTGCGCGAGCCGTGTCCGGAAGAGCTTCAGCCTGCGCAATCCGTCAGTCTCAGCGTAACTAAGATAGAAATCGGTGGGATACTCACCGCTCTGGTCGGATGCCTTGGTTTTCTGCTGCAGGGCCATCGGGACCGTCAACCATCTGGACGTCGTCGTCCCACTGTGGTACAGGCGCAGGTTTTTCGGGTGTCTTGGCTTTCGGCTTGGGAGTCTCCATCCTCTTCGGAGCCTCCTCTTCCTCTTCGCTCTCCTCGTCACTCTCGCCCTCAGCTTCGCCGTCCTCGTCGTCTTCGTCGACGGCCTCGACCGCGCCGTTGTTCAGCTTGCGCTTCTTGCGGCGCGTGCGGCGGAGCACCTCCTTGAAGAGCGCGAAGCGCAGGATCTCTTCTGCGACCTTCGCGTCTTGCCGCTGCACCTTTGGCGACAGACGGGCTTTCGCGTGCGCGGTGGCAAGACGGATGAGCGTCTCAAGTGTACGCGCAGTGAGCGGTGATGTCTAGCAAGACAGCGTCAGCAAGCGCGCGATTCGACTGAATTACTAGGGTACTGACTCTTTTCTTCCGCGTCCCATCGAGGTCTTCGTTTCGCAACGTCGCGTACACGTTTACTATATGGTCCGCGGCACCCTTCGTCAAGACGGGCGCGGGCTTGCTCTTCGCGTACTGGATGTACTTCTTCACGAATGCGATGCTCAGCACCTCGACCTTCTTCTGCTTCCCTCGCCGCGTGCTCGTAGATGGACCACCAATGCCAACATGCAGCAGCGGGTCGTACTTCTCAAATGGACTCGGTTCACCCTCGTCGGCGTCCTCACCGGCGACGTTCGGGCCGTCCACAGAGAGCTGTTGCGAAAGACTATCCGCAACGGGCGTACCCTCCTCAACGCCGGGCGGAAGGTAGCGGTGCATACGGAGTACATGGTCCGCGATCGCGCGGTCGCGGTTCTCGTCGACGTCATCCGTTACGACGAACAGGAGGTCAAATCGGGACAGAAGCGAGTCGGGCAGCGCAATGTTCTTGTGCGGGTCCTTGTGTACGTCGTACTGCACGCGCGCACGGCGAGTCAGCCACCGGCCTCTCACGCAGGAGCCGAGCAGGGGGACAGCGGGGGCGATGCACTCACCTGGCCGTAAATCGGGTTCGCCGCGGCGACGACGCTGCAGCGCGCGTTGAGCGTCGTGTGGATGCCCGCCTTCGCGATCGTGACGGTCTGCTGCTCCATGACCTCGTGGATCGCCACGCGGTCGATGTCCGACATCTTGTCGAACTCGTCGATGCACACGACGCCGCGGTCCGCGAGCACCATCGCGCCCGCTTCCAGTCTTCGCTCGCCCGTGTCCTTGTCGCTCGTGACAGCGGCCGTCAGGCCGACGCCGGAGCTGCCGCGCCCCGTGGTGGCGATGGCGAGCGGGGCCGTGCCGAGCACGAAGCGCAGCATCTGCGACTTCGCCGTCGACGGGTCGCCGACCATGAGGATGTTGATGTCGCCGCGGATGTGCGTGCCGTTCGGGAGGTTCTTCTCGGCACCGCCGAGGAGGAGAAGCAGGATTGCCTCCTTGATCTTGTCGTGCCCGAAGATGGAGGGCGCGAGCGACTGCGAGAGGAGGCGGAATATGTCGGAGCGCTTTGCAAGCTGGTTTATCATGCGAATGTCGAAGTCTGTGAGGGGGGTCTGGGCGATGCCGCCGCCAATTTTGGACGAAAGCAGGTTGATGTTGTTTGCTAGGATCAACGACCTATGGAGAGAGTATCAGCATATGCCACGCTATCTTCGCCTTCGGCAAGGTGCGCCACGAAGGTATGGCCGGAGCAGGGCCCCGTTACGAAGACGCAACGGAGCTCGGGTGAGAGCGCTGCACCAGAGCTTCCCAGCATTCATGACTGCTGTCATGAGGAGCGAGACGGCTTTTTGTGACGGCTAGAAACCGCAGAACGATAGCCACACTCCTTCCCGTGAACGACCTGCTCCTCTGGCGCGCATGGGTTACCGGAAATACCACGCCGCAATCAAACGCTCTCCACGGCTGTCATGCCGAGCAGCTTCCAAGGCGTTCGCGGGCATCGTGGACATAAAATTCGGAGACAAGCTCGTCGAACCACACAGAGGGCAGGGAACTTACTTGAACGAGCCGTTGGCACCGCCTCCTACGCTTCGATACACGCCCACCAGCTGGATCCGGTCGCCCGGCTTGCACTTGTCCACAAGGTCACCGTCGAGGATGACGTCCGTACTGCGAGGAAGCTGTCCGGCAGGGGCCCGCTCCGGCATCTCCTGTATGCTTATGCGCTGGTGGTCGCGGAACTCACAGTAGCCGTACTCCATCTGCAGCGGGTGGCCCTCGTCGTCCGTCTGGGGCGTGACCGAGGACGTGGGAGGCAGGTTGGACGTGGACGTGGTCGCGTCGCGGTACTCGCGCGCGTGGAACATGCCCGTGTCCGGGCAGAAGTGGACCGACTTGAGCATCTTCGGGCGCACGAGCGAGCAGCGCGTTACGATGCCCTCGAGCGAGATCATCTTCCCGAGGTGCAGCGCGCGCAGGTGCCGCGGGCTCACGTGGTGGTCGCCGAACGAGCCGCTGAACCCGACGCGGTACGTCTTGCCCTCGATCTCGTGCTTCTCGCGGTCGTGCACGCGCTCGACGACCTTGGAGAGCGCGTCTTCGAGCGCGGGGAGGTAGTCCACGGGTTGCTTAAGCAGGCCGTCGGCGAAGTCGCGTCGGTAGTCGCGCAGGTCGTCGATGTTGATGATGAGGCGGCGCTGGTCCTGCCTGAGCATGCGGGCGATGTCATCGCGGTAGTTGTAGAGCTCGGTCTCGGCGTCGAGGAACTCCTCGAAGACGCGAGACCTGTCCTGGAGGAGGTCGTCGTGGGCGATGGGGTCGTCGAGGAGAGACATGGCTGGTCGTCGTCGCCGTCGTCGTGGAGGAGGTTCAAGAGACGAGACACGCGTCGTCCACATTGACGCGTCCCACCGCGAAAAGACCGGCCCTAAGCACAACACGTGACTGAGTGCATGCACCACTCGCGCGTCGATCTGCGATCGCGCTGCCCCACTCCGCCTCTCATGCGGCGCTTGACGGCGAATCAATGTTCCCCTCCGCAGCCCAAGACAGACGGGCTCCAGCTATCGGCGGTCGACAGGGCACCTCGGAATTCATCGGAGGGAAAAAGCAATCCGTATCCGTATTTCATCCTGGCGCACTTGTGTCGCGGGCAGTCGTACAGGTATAATACAAGACGTAGATTATTCGACCAGAATAAATCAACAATCGACAAGGAGAGGACGCGACACGGAGTCGGAACAAACGTGGGGCAGGCCGCCCGTGCGCAGGGGGGAGAGCCGCAAGACCGTGGGAGGTATAGCGAGTGTTCAGGCGCGTGAAACAAAAACCAATGCTGCGTGCATTCTTCCTGTCAGCTCGAGCGAGCGGGGAGCGGCGCGACGGAGACTCACCAGAGAGGAAGGGAGAGAGCGTGCGTAATCCTCAAACCGCTGACCGGAAGAGCGGACAGACAGAGCTGACTATCCACTAGCCGGTCTCGCGGTGCTCTCCTACCACTCGGCGCAGTGCATGCCACCAGTGCATTGCTGAGACGGTGGGTGAGCACGAGGAGCAATAGAACAACAATACGGCCGACTCACTGATGGTTCACGGACCTCAACCTCCCGCTTCAACGGGCCATCACCACAGCCAGCAGAGCCATTAGGGCAGGTACGCGCCTGAGAGGGGGGCGCAATGTCAGGATATTTCATGGACCAGTGTCTGCGACGGTACTCACATCCTAGAAAGAAAAAATGTCAGAATGAGACACTCGGAGGCGCAACAGCACGACTCACAATCTCGGCACGCTTCGCAACAGCAAGCTGAGGAGAAAAGGACGCGATGGTCAGCAAGTTGAAGCGGACGGGCAGCAGGGTGCGCGCGAGGTGAGACATACCGAGTCGACCTGCAGACAGAGTCAGCGCGTGCAGACGCGTGGAGGAGCATAAAACGGACGTACCGGCGCAGCGGCGGCAAGGCCTGCGAGGACAGCGAGGGAGATGAGCGAGAAGTGCAGACGCATGGTGGCTCGAGCGAAGGAAGTGCGGACGGGTGCGGCTGGCGGCGGGGAACGCGGGATGGTGCAGAAAAGCTGGCGGAGGGCTTGGAACATTTATGACATTCTGCTCGACAGGGGCAGGAAGCACGTGGCGGGGCGGAATGCGATCAGTGGATTGTCACCCCATCAAGATTGCAACCGCATGCCAGGCACACCCGCATCCCAACTCCCAATCCCCCGCCGCGCCAGGCCACCCTCTCCCCGTCCCTGCCCGCCCGACGACGACCCGTCAGAACGCGTATTGTTAGCAGACTTATTCCACGCATGCGCGGGCCTGCCACGCCCTGATTCTCGTCTTGTCTTTCCCGCCGCGACCCTCTCCCTCTCGGAATCGCCTCGAAACCGAAGCCGGGACCAGATGAGGAACTTTATCTTGCCCGGTTTGGCTTAGCGCATTCCTGCGCCGATGCTGCATCTCAGCGCCTCGCAGTTCCGCGGATAACCGTTACGCGCCCGGCGACCCCGTTCTCGACGTCGACGTCGTCGGGATTCGCACTGTCCTGTCAGTGCCACGCTTCCTCCGTCATCGTCGACATCCACATCGCGCGCCCTGGCCACGGTGTTCGCCGTCGCGTGCGCATGCGAGCCGTCTGTCACAGATACCGATGCCATCTCAGCGAACATCCTTCGCACCCGCTGCACACGCACCGGACGAATCGTCGTCGCCGCCAGCGCAAGTTTTGGCCTCCTCCGGGCACGGCGCCCCTGGAAGTTTGTTCGTCAGCGTCACCGACCTGTGCACCTTGCACCCTCGCTGAAATCTTTCTCTGACGTCCGATCTCGACGGCCTCTATTACGGCCGGCGTCATAGTCCCTGGACTGCAACCCGTCCTCCACGGGCAGCGCAGTCGCACTCACGGACCACCGCAGATGCCGACGAAGCACTTTGTTTGCCCAGCGTCGGCCGGTGTCACCACCGATCCGGAGAGTGCAGCTGTCTCACTCTACTTAGCACTCACAGGGACGTCCTGCCCTGCCAGGTTCATTCTGTCACCCTGCGATATCCTGCACCTCTCGGACCTCGGCGCAGTTTGCAGTTTTGCATTCCAGCAAGCGTCCGGGGCACGCACGCACTCGCACGCGCGCAGCGACGCGTCGACGTCCCTCCGACGTTCTCGCGTTGCGTCTCGAGTCTCTCCGTCCGTACCTCCCTCCCTCCGAGCTCGGGCCCCCCTTGCCCTGCCAGGCCAGCGTGCCCAGCAGATCCAGAATGCAAAGACGACCCGGTGATCGATGACGAATTGCTCTGATGGCCCCAGGATCTGACTCGCCCGCCCCGTCCGTCCGCCCTCCGCCGTGTCGGTCGAGCAGAGCAACAGTCCACGTTCCAGGGCCCGGGCGAGGGCCCGTGCCGCGGTCCGTCTCTAGGCACATGCGCATAATGCGCGAACCTCGAGGACGATTCGCCCTGTCCACAGTCCCGCCCGCCGACGTGTCAGTCGACTCTCCTTGCAAGTTGCAGCGCAAATGCAACTTTGACCCAAACGCCTCTCGGACGCCGGGCCTGATCACAGGGCGCAGACGGGCCTCGAGGGCGAATCGGAGGGATCACGAATAGCCTGCGCGGGGGGCGCCCACTGGCGCTAGTGGCGCGGCTGAGCTTGCGCGACCGCAGCCAAAGTCCGAAGCCAATCACAGCAGCCGCCGCCGACAAATGCACCCAATCAGAGCGGGCGGAGGCGCAATCAGCGAGGGAGGCGCCCGCCAGCTGCAGGCCAGCTACAAGCCCGTGCGGCGTGTGTTTGAGAGGCTCAATCTTCTGGAGACGCTGGGTGCGAACGCTCCTGGGCAGGCCAGTGTGACAGGCCGAGGTTCGAGGCGAGGGCGGCTGCCCCGCAAAGTCTTGTCAGGGCGCGATGAATATTGTGGTGCTCGGGTGCCAGGAGCCTAGACTCGGGGTCTCTTGGTGGAGCTCGGACCTGGCGCGTCGGGAAAACCCAGAGGCACAAGTGGGGAATGCAACCATTGCTCGTCCGAACAAGCCCTTGTGAGGCCGACCGAGTAGACGAACATGCCTCGCGAGACCGAGAGCGATGTACTCCGCGACAGTCCGCTTGAAGCGGGACCCCTGCGTGTCGGGGCAAAGTACGTCCTGCACCTGTAGCCATGTCCGTCTGTGAGCATACCTCGGAGCGGACGTTCCTGACATGAACGAGACCTGTGATTCGCTTGTCCTCCCTACACATGTCTGGATGTTTGGCGTCTCGAAAAAATGCGCTACTCTGAGCGTGACATTTGTCTTCTTCTCCGTCTCAAGGAATCGACGAAGCGTGCACCACTCGGCGCCCTCGAGCCTGAGGCCTGAGGCACCAAAAGGCACCCCAGTTCTAGCACCGACGACAAAAATCTGCCCGACCATCCGAAGAAGCCGCCGAAGCGTCCTTTCCGCCGGGTGTCCCTTGCGGATCTGCTCCAGCAGTCCTCGTCCTCCTGGTCACCGGTCGCCCTCGCTATCATCTGCGGGAAAAGTCGCGCTACGTCATCGCGCGTTATCGCACTGTGCGGGGTGCGCACCGGGGTCAATGCGGTCGGACTCGCCATACTGGTCCTGCTCATATGACACTACAGATTCTGATCCGCACTCCGCACCCAGAGTCAGACGGCCTGGGGGTTTGGGTCTCAGGCAGCAAGACGTCCGGCCGCCGAGGCCACAGTCAGTCAAATCTGGGCGGCCATCGGAGGGTGTTCTGCGAGGAAAGCAAGAGACGGAGGCGCCACAATTGCGCAGCGTACCATCGAGGATGTGAGACGCAGCGCACCGACCGAAATGCGTCATGGGCCCGATGGCATCTAGCAGGTCAGACAAGCAAGCGCCTCGCTCAACGGTGCCAGATTGTTGCGATGTCTTGTTCCGCCGGGCCAAAAGGCCTCGGGGTATTGAGAAAGTCGCTCGTCGATCAGAGCATCATATGTGCACTCGGCTGTTATCGAGAAGGCGATCATGATTATAATTGCCGGGGCGCACCTTCTTGAATGGACAAGACAAGCCGGCATGTGCGCACGTAGTGCGGCGAAAGAGCATGTTGCCATGATGACATAGCAACACTCGCAAGTGCTTCTTGTTTGAGCGCGTGGCTGCATTATTCCTGCGCCAGGAATACATCCGGACGAGATGTCAGATGTCAGGGCTGTTGGTACTCTGTGAATCTGCGACCGGATTTGTGGACCACAGAAGGCGAGTGTGACAAACAGATGTCTGTGTTGTACACGAATAGCGAAGTTAGATAGATTACAGGCAGCGGCGTCCATCAGTCCTGCATGGATCAGAAACGCGGTCAGTACTTTGTGCCGGCCACGCGAGAATTTTCTGTGACGTACCCAGAGCTTGATAAGTCCATCCCAGGATCCTGTAACGACCTTGGACTGGATCGCAGCAGGTCAGCGAAAGGCGCACGGGCGGGATGATCCAATCGATGACTTACAGTTTCATGCGGGAGCCACTCGTGAGCAATGACAACCTTGGAGTGAGCCCTGAGCCGCGACTTGATACGGCCGGTCTTCCACTCCCAGAACACGACGTTACCCTCGCCGTCGCCGCTGCTGATCCACTTGCCATCAGGGGAGAAGCCGACCTGACACGCGTAACCTGCGACGGAATGGCCAGCGAACCGCTTATTCCGAGCCTGGCGGAAGTTGTCCGTGCTGTAAACCAGGATCTGGTTATCCAGGCTCTGGGCGGCGAAGTACTTCTCTTTTCAGGTTATGAACTGTTAGTGCTGGCAGTACTAAGAATAGCGAGGATAGCTACTCACTGCTCGGGTGCAGAGTGACAGCAGGCATTGAGTGCATGTGAGGCTCCGCGATGTACTTGATGACCACAGGGATGTCGAAGTCCCATGCGCGTATGGTCTTGTCGTCGGAGGTTGTGACAAACCGCCTATTTTCGTCGACGAAGGTGATCGTGTTCACAGGTCCGAGATGCTGGTCGTATTCTTGCGTGATTTCTCCCGAGTTCATGTCATACTGACAAACGCGTCAGTACAGCGCAGTGAATGCCGGACACGCGACAGGGACTCACCTGGATGATCTTCTTGTCGGACATACCCGCCAGGAAGATGTGCTGCTTGTCTTCGTCGGGATGGAATCGCACAACGTAGGGAATCTTGCCGTTGCTGAACCGTTTCAGGCACTGACCGGTCTCTGTATCCCAGAGCTTCATCTGACGGTCATAGCCACAGGATAAGAACTTCCGTCCGTCGTTCGAGAACGTGACATCTTTGACGGCCTTCATATGTCCATGGAACGTACGTAGACAGTTGCCGTGGGTGTAAACGTCCCATAGCTGAACAACATCAGCACAACATGTCAGAGAACATCGACTTCTCCACACACCTTGATTTTCGTGTCCATCGACCCACTAAGAAGCAGATGTCCGGTGTTGGGGAACAAACGAACCACAGAGACACCGCCTGTGTGGCCTGTCCACGTATGGATGCAGACCTTCGGAATGAAGCATTCTTGCGACCCTGGCTCCTGCTGCAATTGAGGAGCTTCGGATAATGGCGGGTGCATGTACGTCCGTCCCTGGTAGTCGTACATCGACTTGCCGTGGAAAACGGACGACTCGAGGCCCGGGGCACCGCGTTTCGGTTTGGCCTTCTTCGGCTGCACCTCCTCCTCGGGCTCCTCTTCGGACTCCTCCACCTCATCCGCACCCTCGGGCAAGGCGTTATCGGGCTTGTCGGTGTCCCATGTCGCCCATGGCCCCTCGTACGCGCCTTCACCATCCACGATCTCCAAGTCACCCTTCGGTTTCCGTTTCCGCTTCAGCTCATTCTTCTTCGCTTTGGGCGCCTTCAGCATGCCAATGGTGGCGAAGCCGTTCTCCTGCGCCTTCTCTACGGAACCAAGGATTGCGGGTGCGTTCGGGTCTACGGAGGGATTGGCTGAGTAGCCGAGGATGGCGTGCGTGAGGTGCTGCTGTCGGAAGGCGTGTTCAGTCATGGACTGCTCCTCTACATGTCCTGACAGGGCGTTCTGGTTGAGGAATCTATTACGGTCACCGAAGGGGTTCTCCGGTCCTTGCAGCGGGAGCATCATGTCTTGGTATGGGATGTTGACATGAATCTGTGTGTCCGTCGGTCGTGTGACCAACGTTGTTTGGTGTAGCGGGTCCTGTCCAGCATAATAGTTCAAGAACAGTCCCGTATACTGTATGCACAATCAGGACTGACCTCTGAAAGGACATCGGGTGCTGATGTTGGTACGAGCGACGTGGATGGCTGGGGCGCAGAATCTTCGACACGCGGTTTCTTCGCCGCCGGGAGAGAAGAAAGACCGAACGCGTCGGTGGTGGGCGAGCGTGGACCGTCGTCTTCGTCGGATGAGTAGCCCTGGACGAGAGACATGGCTGCACAAGCAAGAGCGGGACGCTATTACGTAATCGAGCACTGGCGCACTCGAGCATCTTGGGCGTCTACGCCGTTATAGCATGTCGGATGCTCTTTCATCCAGCCCAAGCTCTACTCACCCCGCATATAACGACCCTGCATACGGACATTACAGATAACGAGGCCTCTGGACGAGGGGGTCGATGAGCGAAAGGGGTGTAGGAAAGCCATGGACGACCTACGAAGATAATCTCCTCATCCAGGCCGTTGCCATCCATGGCGAAAACGATAACTGGAAGGCGGTCGCCCTGTCGGTCCCTGGCAGGACGAACAAGGCTTGCAGGAAGGTTGGTATCTATCAGTCTTGAGCGGTATGTGCACTCATCTAGGCGGTCGTAGCGCTGGCTCCATTCATTGTCTCCGAATGTCAAGAAGACAGCATGGACACCGGAAGAGGACCAGCTACTCCTCTCGCTGTATGCTATCCATGGGACGAAGTGGTCTGTCATAGCTCGCAACATTCCCGGGAGAACAGACGACGCTTGCTCTAAGCGGTATAGAGAGGCGCTCGATCCGTCTCTGAAGCGCGACGACTGGACTGCGGAGGAGGATGCCAAACTCCTGGAGGCCTACTCTAGGCTTGGAGGTAAATGGGGTCTCATCGGTCAGGAGTTGAGTCGTAGTGGCCTTGGATGCAGAAATAGGTCAGTTCGACGGTGGCAGAAGCGCGAGCGAACGTGCACTCATTCAAGCTGCAGATGGCGCATGCTCGAACGTAAGAGGGTCGCGGCAAACCGAGATGGCCCAGCACCCTCGGAGCCATCGTCTCTCTCTGGCCAGCCCAGTCAATGGTCACCCAACCATGACCCTGCTCAGGATGCACAGCCATGGGACGGCCGTAGTCCCCAATATGTCACGCCTTCGATGCTGTTCAACAGCTCCCCTAATCATCCTCCAGAGACGCACACCGCCGCATATCTCCCGGAGCAGATACTTTCCGGTGCGCATCTCACAGGTGGGGCAGCGAGCCCGCAGCACACTGGGCAGTTTCACTACGGGTCATCCTCGCTGAGCGGGGCGTTGTCCCATCCCGGGTCGGTGGCTCCTTCTCCCAACCACCACGCGTATTACCCTCCTGGGACAGCCTACTCACCTCACCATGTACCTGAAGCAACGAATGCCGGCACGACAACCATCCTTGCCTCAGTTGGCGGCTATGGACCAGTCGAGTACGGACCGGCCACCGACTCTGGTGGTTCCGCCGCCCATGCTTCCCTGTCGGGGTATCGAGAAAATGGTCACAGGCAGGGCACTGCTCCTATCACCTCGCAGAGTGAGGATAGTTCCGCTTCCCAGATCCCTGGTGACCCCGGCCCTCTGGTGATATCGGATTCGCCCGCCTCTCCCTCACCACGTAGCTCCCCAGAGCCCTTCGATACGCCTCCCTGCACGCCTCCTAACCCAGAGACTGGGCTACCCACGGCATCTGTTGCTACCGACGGCACACATACGCCCAGGTCTTACTACCGCACGGATGCAGAGAAAGCACAACAAATGTCGCACCCGCGGAAAGCACTCAACCCTCAGCGCCCCGCTCGCTTGTCATCACTACTTCCGGCCACCGCAGAGTAAGTCATGCCGTATCGTGTCTCCATGCTGTCGTTGGATACCGTGACTCACTGGTTCCGCATTTACGACATATCATGCACTCCAGCGCGAGCGTTTTGGCATATGCATGTGGACATCGTGACTGCTGGCCCGCGGATGCCCCTGGAAGCAAGAGCGCCTTCGCCACGTCGAAAGAACTATCAGACCACAGCAAGATCGTGCACGGCGGCGATCTCGGCGGCAACAAGCCCTTCAGGTGTGGTCTGACGGGCTGTGAGAAGAGCTGGAAGGTGTGTCCCTCTATGGTACGGCATGTGCTATATTCGCCGGACTTCTGACCCGCGTCGCCCTTGACAGAGCATCAACGGTCTGCAGTACCATTTGCAAATGTACGCTTTTCCTGTCGCATACGCTGTGCGCGTCAGGCACACTCACGATATCCTACGTGGTTCCTCTCTCCGGCAACCTATCCGGAAACTGCAGATCGAAAGTCCACTTCCAGTATGCTCTCGCTACCAGACGAGATCCTGTTGTTCCCAACAGCACGGCGCCCCAGCCAACAGCACCCGAGACCTACAGTCAAGACGTATCAGCAAACCGTACCACCACCAGCCCTGTTAACGCCGCGACCGAGCCTGAACCCGCCCCTGCCGCGCCGGCATCGCAGGATACCAGCCCGCAGAAGCCTCGGCGCAAGCTTCATCCCTGCCCGCAACCAGGATGTGGCAAGCAGTACAAACAGCTCAGTGGGCTGCGCTATCACTTGTCTCATGTGCGTGTCTCCTCCATGGTTCTATGTTCTTGGTTCTGCGGTTATCTTAGTACAGAACAGCTATTGACGCTTTTGCTCGGTGTGATTTTTGCAGGGCCATGCGGAGGAGCTTCCCATGCAACTGGACGTCGTGCCGCCGACGCTCGCGCGTATTGTCGCCGAGAAGGGGCGCTGATTGTATTGACCTCAGGATCTATGTGGCCCCACGACAAGACTTCATGCCAACAATAACGAGACGGGTGTCCATGGGATAAGGGCACATCTGCTAGAAGTCCGCAGAAAATGCCATGGTAGTGCTTCTACCATCCCTGCATGTCTCTGTCCGTGCGAGATGGAAGTGTGCTATGTGGTAAGCACAGCATGACCGATGGACCATCGGTCCTCCCGAAGTTGTCGGCGGCGCTGTGAAGTCTGGCAGCACTTCCACATCGGCATCCGAGTGTGTTCCTTCTGCGGGAGAGAATCCATCTTCAACTCGTCGTTCCGAGGATCAATCCGACTCGGAGACACAAGTCCGAAGACTGAAGCTCATGAACTGGGATGTGATTAGCAGCAGAGAATGTACACAAGCTCGTAAACCACCAGCAGCGCCCAATCTGCCGCACACGCATGGCAGCACCACAGTATCACAGTTCTGCCCACCCTCCATCGCCTTCGTCCGGGCTTCCCACCAGAGCAAGCACGAACACCAGCACGCTCGCGCCGATGCGCATGCCCAGCCCGCGGTAGAGCTGCCCGATCCCGCTATGCCTCAGCCAGCTGTCGCTCTCCTCCTGCGCGTCCTCCACCGCCGCGCCCTCCCTCGCCTTGCCCTTCGCCGTTGAGCTCCTCCGCCTTCGTCTCCGATGCGTCTTCAGCGGCAAATCCGAGCGCTCCTCCGTGAGAATATGCCAGAACGCGTCTACCATCCCGTTATACGGCGCGGGCCGCAGCTCGACGCACGCCTTGAGCGGGCGCGCCGTGCCGCGCGTCTGCACCTGCAGTCTGTGGCGGACAGTTTCGAACGGAAGGAGGACGAGCGAGCCGACGATGCCCCCAAGGAGCTCCGCTAGGTTCCATTGCACAGGGTGCGTCTCCGGCGAGATCTGCGCGCCGAGGCCGACGTTCGCGGCGACGAGCCCGGGGAGCGTGAGCGGGACGAGCGCGCGTAGCGTGCAGTCGAGGAGCGTCGGGATGAGCAGGTGCGGGTGCAGGTACACGCCGCGGAGCCCGCCCTCGTGCGCGAGGATCTGGCGGAGCGCGTCGAGCGGCCCCGAGTACGCGCGGTGCCGCGGGACGGAGGACTGCACGATGAGGCGCGTGCGCACGAGGTCGAGCGGGGAGAGGAGGAAGCCGGTGAGCACTTGTGAGGCGACCGGGAGGAGCACGGAGGACGTGCCCAGGCTGGGGCCGAGTGGGGAGGAGAGGGAGGGCGTGAAGGGTGAGAAGACGGATTGGAGGAGGGAGTAGACCAGAGGCTGGAGAGCGGACGTGAGGGCATTTTGTACCGCGGTGGTCAACAGACCTGCGTAGAGCAACAGACTTTAGCCAGTGGATGTATGCGAAGGGTCTGAGGTGGTCGCACCTTTCCACAGCGCAAGCCAGCCCTCCGCTCTGAAGCCAGCCAGTCGTTTCATCATCCCCCATGTCCCATCCGCGCTTCCGACTGGAATGACATAATCGGGCTGGGTGCCCTCGTCCAGCACGGACTGTCGGATGATGTATCCGTGCTCGTCCGCTGGACGAGGCGGCTTAGGAGGCTTGTCGGCCGTCGGGTCCGCAAAGTACGAGTCGTTCTCAACTGACGAGTCGCTGAGCTACATCACCCAATGTATCATGTCATTCCAGGAATGTCACTGGGAGAAAGCAACAAGATGCGCACCTCCGCATCGTCCTCTGCACCTTCCGCCGCCGGCGCACCCTCTACCAGCACGTCACCAGTGTCCCTCGGGACCCACTGCACCTGCAGCAGCGTCTTACCCACCTCCCACGGCTGCGCGAGCGCATTGCTCGCATACTGCAGGAGCGCCGCAGCGAGCAGCTCCTTCGCGAGAGACGTTATGTCCAAGCCGGAGTCATCACCGGAGAGCGTCGAGGAGAGCTCGAAGAGCGGGTTCGGGGCTGTCCTGGTAGACCATGGATTCGCTGAGGAGGAGGGCCCGGAGATGGGCGGGTTGGCGGCGGAGGAGTTGTCTTGTGCGAGGGCGGGCGGGACGAATGACCAGGCGTTGGATGGCGGGGCGTAGAGGTCGCGCAGCGAGGCGGGTGCAGGCGCGGCCATGCTCAGTTAAATGACTTAGACAGATGCAAGTGCGAATGTGGCCTCGAGGCTCAGAGGAGGGGAGAGGGGAACATGCTCAGCGGGGAGAAAAGAGTTCGGGATCCGGAGCGGCGGCGGATGGGATGCGGACGAGTGCACGCGTCCGCACGGCGACGTCGTTGTTTGGCTCTGTTGACGCGTCGGTGTCCCAGTATGCGCAGCTCCCGCCAATCGCCTCCCTCGCAACTCCGTACGTAAAACGAGCAGTCCGGCATGAATGTCCAAACGACCGATAGCTACAGTACAAAGCAGCAAACTCAGCGATCACAATCCTCCCTCCGCCTCAACACCTGCTGCACCTCCTCCCTCGGCAGCTCACACACGCCCACACTCTCCAGCATGACCTCCTCCCACTCCGTATCTGGCATCGTCCCAAACGTCGCCTCCACGACCCGCGCCCACTCCTGCCCCTCCCCAGCGATTAGCCGCGCCGCCTGCAAGTACGCGCGCCACGGCGCCTCGACGCGCGCGCGCTCCTCCTTGAGCGCCGTCCGCGCCGTCTCGACCCACAGCTCCGCCTCGGCGAGCACCGCTTTGCCTTCGTGCACGGACATGCGCGAGCGGCCGCGGAAGAGGACTTGACGTTGAAGCAGATGCGTTGCGAGGCGGGAGGCGATGCGCCGATAGAGCGAGGTTGAGGTTGCGCGCGGGAGCGTGCCACGGAGGAAGGTGAGGTGCGAGGAGAAAAGGGCGAGTGGCCCAAGGAGGCTTTGGGCCAACGCGATGTCGTCGGAAGGGTGTGAGCCCGATGCAGGGGTGGCGTGCCTAAACAAATGGTCAGGATGCTCCCCTCCGACACACGAGTCAAGGCATACGTACGTTGAGGGTCCCTGAAGGTGAGGCTTCAGACCAGTTTCGACCTCCCCAGTCACACACTGTACAATCATCTCCTCCGCGCGGTTCACCAACGCATGATAGTGCTTCACAAGCTCCTCGAAGATCGTGCCCTCCGGCGGCTCGTCCTCGTTCTCGCGCGGATTAGGCAGAGACGACACTGATTCTGCCTTTGTGCGCAGGTTCGCGCGCCGGTTGATCTCCGCCCACAGCTCCAGAAAGAACTACCCCACACGCCCTCTCAATCAGCACTCCGTCGTCTATCAAAGCAAGCACACTCACCAAATCCTCTCCCCAAGCCTCCATCGCACCCGCAACATACTTCGCACTCACGAGCGCCTTGCAAAGCCTCTGCACGCCCTCCACGCCCGCTGTCAGCCTCCTCGTATCCCCGCCCCTCCCGTCCCCCGTGCTTGCGCCGAGGGCGCCGGGGACGGCGCGCATGAGCGAGGACGAGAGCGTCTCGAACGCGTCCAGCGACGCGGAGATGCGCGCGTGGTACGACTCGAGCAGGGGCAGCTGGACGACGATGAGGAAGCGCGTGCGCTGGGCGTATTGCGGGAGCGGGGAGTAGCGGTCTGCGTTAAGGGGTCAGTTGGGGTGAGGAGGCAGGGGAAGAGGAGAGTGGGAGATGCGTACCGGTGACTTGCTCGACGAGGGCCTTGACGCGGCGGGCAGAGTTGGTGGGGCGGAGCTCGCGTTCGGCGACACGGACATCGCTATCCGTATCCTCTTCCTCGTCCGCGATGAGCCACGCGTCCGGCGCACTGATGATGTCCAGATACTGGTCCATCGCGACTGTCGCACACAACCTCATCAGCTTCGCAACCTCCGATACGTATCCCAGATACTCACATTTCCGCTCCCCTTCGACCCACGTCTCGAACCACTCCTTCCTCCCCAAAATCACCTCACTGATCCCCTCCCATCGCGCCTCCTTCTCGTCCGTCGCCGCCACCGCCGCAGCGGTGGTGCCGGGCAAGTCGAAGCCCTCGTCCTTGAGCGCGGTGTCGAACGCGAGCGCCTGGTATATCGTGTGCGCGAGGATGGGCGGGTGCGCGAGCAGCGCGGGGATCGTGCGCCGGAGCTTGCGTTCGAGCATCGGGAGGAGCTGCAGCGTGAATTCGCGCTGTACGGAAAGTGGTGTTAGGACGGGCAAGAGAAGCGGGATGGGAGGGAGGGTGAGGGACGGACCCATGCGTTGATGGAGCGGTACTCGGTGTGGGCGAGGAGGCTTTGCACGATGGACTCCATGAAGGGTCTGTGCTCGTGTGCTTCGTTGACGACATGCGTGAAGTACCATTCGGGCTGCACTCGTACGTCCTCGTCAGTGTCCGCTCAGAAGGTGGGAGGGGAGAGTGTTGACCTTGTCTAATCTGTTCGTCTGCCTCGTCCCTTCGAAGTGGTACTTGAACCTGAGCGCAATCGGCTGCACAAGTGCCTGGATAGCATACAGCCCTTCCTTCTTGTGCTTCGTGGGGTCGTGAATCTTCTTGCCGCTATTGCGCATAGAATCATTGAGATACGCCGGGGCAAAGGAAAACCTCGGACATACATAGTCTGCAGCTCCAGCAAATCACCAAACGCCTTCTCGAACGCCTTCCTGTCCTGCGGGCTGGCAGCAGCGTAGTCCACCTTAAGCGGCCACTTCAGCTTCTCCGCCGCCTCTTGTAGCCGTCTGCATGAAGCAGTGTCAGCATCACACCACCACCCTCAAGGAGGTACGCTCACGTTGAGAGCACGCCCTTGATGTCCCGCCACGTCTGCTCGACGATACCCTCCAGAAAGCCGATGATGTGCAGGTCTGGCTGGCTCGCGACCGCTTCGACCTTCTCGCATGCTGCTGCAACCGACGACACGAAGGCTTGTAGACTCTCGTACTCCGAGACGACCACAGACCTTGCGCTGCGTACTTGCTCGACCGCTGCCTCGCTATCCGAACGCACCACCTGTCAGCATCTCCACTATCATATCTATGGCATATACACACCTGAGCTTCAACGCCCGTTCGACCACCTGCACATACCCCTTCACGCTCTCCAGCTCCTTCAAGCTCCGATGCAGCGCCTCAACATCCTCCAGCAACGTCGGCGCGCCCTCCGGGCCGCCGAGCGACGACACGAGCTCGCCCGAGAGGTAGCTCAGCTCGTCCGCGAGCGAATGGCGGAGGAGCGACAGCTCCTGCGCGGTGTGGAGGTGCGCGGAGGCTGCGCTGCGCGTGGAGGCGATGGCGGCGTCGACGGAGGCCTGCGAGTGCGCGAGCTGAGCTGAGGCGGTGGGTGGTCAGGGGTGCTCGTCAATGGGGGATGGTGGGCGGCGGACCTTGGTATCGAGCTCCTCCATCTGCTTGCGGGCCTGCTCGACGAGCTCGTCCAGGTCGGGCCCGTGCTCGAGGTCATCGAGGGACTTGTAGGTCGCATTGAGGTGGGCGAGGGCGCGCGCGTCGGCTTCGTGGAGACTCGGCGGCTGGAGGAGAGTACGGATTTGCACGGAAGCCATGATGGTATACAGGGTCCAGACATGGACGAGCGGCAGGAGTAAGCTGGCGAGAGAGGAGGAAAGAGAGTGCTGGAGACGCGTGTGATCGACGCGAGCTGGTGACGTTGTGCAAGCGCGCTTGCCCAGCTGCAGGTCGCGCGGCCACGCTCACTCGTCTCGCGCATCTCTTCCTCGTACAACCATGTCATGTGTGGTATAATACTTCTCTATATACACGGCTTTCTACTTCTATCTCTACAGCTTCCCCTCCGCCTTCTGCCTCTCGACCCACCTCACGACCTCCTCCCAGTTCTTCACGCGCGTCAGCGGCGCGCCGGCGGGCACCTCCAGCTTGTCCTCCTTCCAGAACTCGCGCCCGCCCTCGCGCTTCAGCCGCTCCGCGAAGCTCACCTCCTGCTTGACGTCTTCGTAGTGCGCCGCGTGCTGGTTCCACGCGTAGTCGCCGAACAGCAGCGTCGGCACGGGCGGGTCCGCGCACGCGCACTTGAGCGCGTTCTCCGCCGAGTCGTCGATGATGAACTTCGCGCCGATCTTCCGGCATACCTAGTAGCACCGCGCTCTTGGTTATCATCTTCCCCACAGTGCGCATGCTGAGAGAGGACGAGTAGAGGAGGTACGTACGTCCGCCTTCGAGAGCTTCGTGACGAGCTCCTTCTCGTCCGTGAGCGTCTCCTGCGACTGCCCCGTGCAGATCATCGTATCAAAGAGCCCCGGGAAGTGCTTCTCCAGCCACGCCAGGCTCCGGTCGAGCTCGCGCGGCTGCCGCGCCGTCACCACCACGAGCCGGAAGCCCATGTCTTTCAGCTTCTTCACGCCCTCGAGCGCGCCGGGGACGGGGTCCGCCTTGTCGAGGTAGTCGGACTTCCAGATCTTCTCGACCTTTTCGACGGTCTCGTCTGGGGTGCCCCAGTATGGGTTCTGTCGAAGCGTAGTCAGAGGCCGGAAGCCTTGTGTACATATTGGACGGGTCTGACCATCCAGTAGTAGTAATCTGCGCAACATCAGGGTAAGTGCTTCATCCTCGATCGTGCTGTTCAGGAGAAGATACCTCGCACTCACAGTAGAAATCGTCCAACGTCATGTTCGTCCCGTACGTATCATTATACCCTGCCGCGATCTCCCATCAGCATCCCTCGCCCACCACCCTCACATCCTTATCCCAAACTACCCAGCACGTACATTTCGCGACCGCCTCGTTCGTCTCCGACAGCACGTCGTCCATGTCCACCGCGATGACCGGCCGGTCCAAGTCGTGCACAAAGTCCTCGAGGATCGAGCCCGGCGGGGCGGCCGTCCTGGGCGTGGCGTGCCCCGAGGGCGTGATGTGCTCTTCGCGCTTGTAGGTGCCGTCGCCTGCTGCGCCTTCCGTGGATGCCATCGCGTCTGGTCTTCAAGTCTCGGGGTAGCGGGGGTTAGAGTCGAGCAAGCTGCTATATGTCGAGAGAGGACGAGGGTGGAGCAAGGCAGGGACAGAGAGGACAGAGCAGGCGTATATAAGGCGATCGGTGCCAGGATCGGTGCTGATTTTATTTTGGCTCTCGCCCTGACGCGATCACTTCCATAAACGCGTGCACGTGCGCCGCGTCGCCTCTGGCGTCATCGACGCGTCGCGTCGAGTTGACCCTCGCGAGCAAAGCAACACTACGGGCTTACATGTTGTGGTATCAGAATCAACGCCAGGCTTTATGTGAGGTAAAGTATACTAGGAAGAAAAGGAATGTCTGATACTCGAACGCTCTTCCCCAGCAAGCCGTATTGTAAGTACTAGTGTTACCATACACACAAGGAACGCTCCTTCCAACTTTCCTTCCATCCGATACGCACCCAGAAGGGCTGCACAGCGCCTCAGCTTCAAGGGTGAAGCAACGACACCTTGAGCGGCATCTCGGGCACCGCGCTCTCCCGGCCGACAGTCGGGTACTGCACCGCAGCGAAGTTCCAGACGATCGGCTTGTCGGTCGGCTCGAACTTGAAGTGCTGGAGCATGATGAGGAGGACGGTTTCTGTGGACGCAAGCACTGGTGAGTCGATGAGCATGGCAGAGGAAACAAATACTGCGTACTAATCTCGACTTGAGCGAACTTGAAGCCGCTGAATGGACAGTCAGTACTTCGATCCACAGCGTCGCTTGAGGCTGAGTACTCACATGCACGCTCTGCTCCCGCCAATGAACGTCATCCTATCGTCCCACCCATCAGCACCTCTCTTCCCTCACAGCCACACCACAACAACGAGCACTCACAGATGCGAATACACGCCCGGCACATGCGCGTCCTCCACCTCCTTCGGCAGGCCCTCGAGCCAGCGCTCGGGGCGCCACCTGTCCGCGTCGGGCCCCCAGAGCGCCTGGTCGCGGTTGCACATGGTGATATCCGCGACGACGCGCGTGTTCTTGGGCACGGCGATCGCGGAGAGGAGGCTCCCGTCGCGCGCGCGGACGGGCTCGGAGAGCGGGAGGATCGTGTCTTTGGTGGTGCTGAACACGCTGGAGGTCAGAGCAGGTTTCGGCGGGGCCGAAAGCAAGGTACTCACTCCCGGAATACGGAGGCGACGCCGGGATACCTGGTTCGGAGAGCGTGAGTTTCAGAGTATCACATCATGGAGGACTGCACTCACACCCTGAGAGTCTCGCGGCACACGGCGTCGAGGTAAGGCAGCTCCATGAGCTTGTTGAAGTCCAGAGTGTCGCCGCTGCCCTCGGTCTCGACCGCGTGCACGATCTCCTCGCGGAGACGCTCCTGCACGTCCGGGTTCTTCGCGAGGAGCTCCAGGATGCGCGCGAGTGAGTTCGCGGTCGTATCCATGCCGGCGAGTATCATGGTGCTGAATGACTCGCAGGTGAGCAGAGCGCAACCGTATCGACAGGCGGGAGGAACGTACGAGACTTGGCCAATGAGCTCGTCATCCGGAAGCTTGTCCTCCTCAGAGGCCATCATGTTCTCCCTCACTATCCCAAACCATATCAGCATCCTTCCCTTCTCCCTTCCACTCACGCAAAACACACTCACGCAAGATGCTCATAATATCCCTGCCCTCGCCGATCTGGTGCTTCACCGCGTCGTCGCCGCGCGCGAGCGCCTCCTTCTTCTCGTTGAAGATGAGCAGCGAGCGCGCGTGCATCGTGTCCGAGATGTCCTTCAGCCGCTGCACGTTCGCGCTCGGGAGCAGCTCGACGACGCGCCGCCGGAACGCGGGCGAGCCGATCTTGATCGCGAGCGGGAGCAGCAGGCGCGGGATCATCGACTTGACCAGCTGCGGGCTGTCGGACCACACATTGCGTGTGTCGTGCGGGAACGCGCGGCGTCCGAATGTGAAAATGCAATGGACGGACGGATGGACGGGTGGAATGGTGGAAAGGTGAAACAGTGAGCGGCCGCGTAGTACAAAGAGGGTTAGTAGAGGGAGGGGACGCACAAGAACTCTTTGACGGCAGTGGCGAAGTCGTCCGCGACGTCCTCCGTGAGCGGGTCGAACGAGTACCCGAGCCCCGCCTGGCCGAGCACCTCGAGCGTCGTGCGGCCCATCCACGAGAGCATGTCCAGCTCGACCGCGCCGCCCTTCGCGCCCTGCGCGCCCGCGAGCACGCGCGTCTTGATAGCGTCACGGGTCTATCGTTGTAATGCATTCGTAGTTTCCGAAATCGGGCGATACCCGGCGTGCGCACATGAGTAAGTGTCAGCGCGCGGTCCCAGCACGGCGAGGTATAGTTGGCAGGGAAGGGAGGGGAGGCGGCCGCCGCTGGCGCGCTGACGCACCTTGTGGATGATCTCGTAGAAGAGCGGCGTCATCTCGCGGAGATGCTTCGTCGAGAAGACCGGGTTGAGCATCTTGCGCTGCCGCCGGTGCTGCTCGCCTGTATTCAGCCACCTACGATGAGCATCGTGTCCTGTGATGACATGGGCGGCGAAGTCTAATGGACGCGCGCGGGCGCCCCAGACGCGACTGACCTAGCGTGCCGAGGAGGCCGGGCCCGAGGAGGAGACGCAAGCTCCTGTAAGCAGAAACGTGTGGCGGTGAGCGCCGATCGATGCGCAAGCGTTCCTTGTACGCGGGCGGTGAGGTACGCACTGGACGGGCTCTTCGTAGATGTCCTGTTCCTTGATGAAGATGGTGTGCATGGCCTTGGGATCGTGGACGACCAGCCACTTCCTCTATTGAATGCGATGACATCAGCTTGGAAGAGTTGATATGCGCTGTATGTCAGGGCGTCCGTACGTTAAAGAGTCCGTGGATGGCGGCGGCACGCCCGTATTTCTGCAGCTGGTCGCGCCATTCCCAGCTGTGTCGGTTCATGTACTGCGCGAGATTGCCTGCGAAAGACAGTCTGCAGTCAGCCCACGCAGACCCAAGCAAAGAGGTGAATGCATGCGCACCAGAAATAAGAGACGCCGACGGCGGACCGGGCAGCTTGTCCAGTGGGTTTCTGACCACCAAAGGGCGCACGAGCACCCATGCGAAGTAGACGGTCACGGCTGCGAGCGCAGCCTGCGGGAGAGTAAGATTGTCAAGGAGCGTCATTATAAGATTCCAACAGCAGGCCTCCGTCGCTCAGTTATACTCGACAAAAGTACGGCGCGCGGATGCAGTGCGGAGCAGAACGAGGGAGCCGGAGGGGCGCGAAGCGAGAGAAGCAGTACTGTGGACAACCCAGGGGCCAGGGGGTTCCAGTTCTGCCACTGCCAGAGAGGAGGGAGAAAGCGGTCGTGGGCGCGAGGGAACGCAGCAGCGTCCAATATATATCATCCCATCTCCTCGCACCGGCGTGTTCTCTGATTCTGCATGGCACGGCCACCTGGAGTGGCCTGTTCCGGAGGGATGCGCCGCAACGCTGCGTGTGCGTCCTTCGAATTCACGCCCGGTCGGAGGTCCTGCTGCTTGTTCCGTATGGCTGATCTGGAACAGAACCTCCCAAGGGCAAAGCCAGTACTCCGTCCACATGGAGCGCCGCGGCGGCGGCGATATCACAGGAGATTTGCATTCGCTGACGCTGGCAGAGTGAGCGTCGCTCAGGCTCGTCGTTACCTGTCGTTACCTGGCCGGTCGCAGTGGTTGCTGTCGTTGTGACGGTTTCACAATGATCGGGCGGACTGCGTAGATCCCTGAGGCCTGATCTCCCACCTTACTTCCATCATCGCGGGCCTCGAGCCTCGGTGGGCGAGCAAACTCCGAGGTCAGGAAGGGTCAGGAGCAAATGGGAGGTGCGCGACGCGCTGGCTCGGATCACTTGCACGGTCGGGCGTAATGGACGCTTCGTGTGCGTCGGGGCTCTCTACGCTCCGAGGGGCTATATATCTGCGAGGAAGCGTGCGCTCTTTCTCCTCAATCTCGGCGTCAGTAGGTCAACGCTCTCCTCCTCTTCTGTGCCTGAGAGATTTGCCGGAAGCTTATACTCTCGGCCTCTATCTCTCCGGAGACCTGAGGTACTTACAATCGTGCTCGTGAAAGCGTCTGCTCGACTGTGCTTACAGTGCAACCGCCTCCGAGACGCGGAGCACAAGTCCACGCCAAAGCGATAACGCCGTAGGTTGGACAACTTCGCACAACGCATATCGCGTCGATGTCGTCATCTCTTCCACTTACGCCATAGCACTGGGAGCTTGCCAAGGAGTCGACTGACGCGTCATGTTCCTCTGCGGGACGTTGGTTAACCAACTCCAGGCAGGAGCAACAATCCAGAGTACTCGTCGACCCACTTCAGGCTGCGACTAGACCTTCTCAACGCGTGGCAAGAAACGTGTAAGTCACGGCCGCCTTCTAGTACGTAGACGCAACCTGGATGGCAGCGCGGCTACCGACACGGGCATCGAATGCGCATGAGCTCGCCCGCCGTCTCGGAGACCTAGAGCTCAACGACGGATCGTGCGAGCGTGCTGATGGGTTGCTTGCGCAGATAGATATCTGCACCTGAATTTGAAGGAAGAGTGATAGATCCAAGCATTATCATTGATCGTTGATTGTTAAGATGCGAGACCCGCTGGGGAATGGCTGCATGAGCATCTGGTCAGGACGTACTGTAGGGTTACAGACTAGGTAATTGCCTCACCTCTTATGAGCGGCTCGCGAGCGTTAGTACGTCAGGACGTTCAAGCTCACGCCACTTATACAATCTGACGAATCTGCAAACGCTCACGTCAACAACCCCTCGCCTACGCACCCCCAACTCTCGCAGCACTCACCTTGCCCGTCTCGACCTCATACACCCACCCGGTGACCTTCGTCCCAGGCAACACCAACGGGTTCTCCTGGAGGAACCTCACGTCCTCCCGGACGCTCTCCTCGAGGCCCTGGAACTCGAGGAAGTCGATGCGGTCGACCGCGGCGGCGAGCGCGGCGTTGCCCGGGTCGCTCTCCTTGACGAGCGCGCGCAGCTTTGGGGTGTCGAACGTGACCATGCCGCAGCCCGTGTGGTGGAAGACGGCGATCTCGCGCGTGCCGAGCAGCCGCTGGGAGATGACGATCGAGCGGAGGGCTTCTTTGCTGTTCGTGCGGGGACGCGGGGTTGAGGGGGACGCGAGTGAGTAGAAGGGTGGATGTGGGGGAGGGGAAGGACGTACGCGACTCCGCCTGCGTTGCGGACGATGTGCGCTTCACCCTCCTTGATGCCGAGGTGCGCATAGGGGCTACGTGCACCATCCACCGTCAGTACTCCTCTTCACACTATCGCAAACGCGACGGAGACGGCTCACTTGATCCGCGCGTCCATGCAAGTGACGATGAGGAGCTTCTTGGACGGGGGCAGCGGGAGCTTGCCCTTGTCCCCGAAGTTCGCGACGTACTCCTCGTTCGCCTTCAGGAAGTCCTTGTATGCGGACATGTGCGTGTCTGTGTTCTGCTGCTGCTGGTTGGCGGGCGCAGGGTTGGGCTTGCGGTGCGCGTCCGTCAACTCGGGGCTTTTCTACATGTGCGTGGAGGCAACGGTCAGCGCGCAGCCAAGGAGGGTAGGTAGAGAGGAAAGGAGGTGCGATATGGCGAGAGGATGGCGTGCACGATATTCAATGGCGCGCGACGATTAGCAGGGAAAGTAAGGAGTCTGCTGAGCTCCTAGCTGTACATAACGCAGCAGTATTCTCAGCCCAAGGGATTCTCGTGACGCGCCCCCCACGCACGTCCAAGCCCGACAGCATCCGCAACCCTTCCTTTGGCGCAAAAATCACTGATACCACCAAACGAGATACGCACGCTAGCATCTTCAGCTGTGAGCTTCGCCGCGGCGACGGAGCACGAGCGGGTGAGCGAGGGGTGGCCGACGGCGCGGGGGGCCTTGCAGAGGAGGGAGGAGGTGCTCTTGAGATGGTTGAAGCCGCCATTGTACAGCCTGCGGAGGAGGAGTTGCATCGAGGGTGCTGGTCGCGGGCGCGAATGCAAGTACGGGTGCAGCGGTGCTGGTCAACGTGCGGAGACCCCCGCTCGACGCGCGCTGTGCCCCAAGCAATCCGCGCGAGGTGACTCGTCGCGCGCTTTTTCTCACGCTTGTCGAGGCGAGCGAGCTACGTCATATGGATTGTGCGTGCCCCTGGCTGTCGGTCAGGAGAAGCTTCGACGAATATGGGCGCTTCGCGTTCTAGGGTGCGCTGCTAACATAGCCTGCAGCTAGAAGGCAGACCGACGACGCGGAGGATTAAGGAGACGTGGCGCAGTGAATGGCGGAAGTCTGGTAGCGCGGAGTACCGTAGACAGGCCAAAAGAGTCCATGGTGGTACTTGTATGCAGGGAAATCAGAGAAGGATAGGACGACGCCTCGGAAACAGTCTGGGAGCACTTAGACTCGGAGCGTTTGTACCCGGGAGAGAGCTTCGCTTCCGGCAACTTCGTGGATTATCTTGCACTCCATGCAGACGTCGAACGTGGACGAGAAGACCGGCGTCCCGTAAATCCGAGCGTTCAAGATATCCAGCAGAGCGCCGAGCACGTACAAAGTGGCAGTATGCTTGCATTGCTAGGCGCAGTTCGCAGCCCGCAGCAGGTCACTTGTCAACTCGGGCCTGTACGTCGAGTACAGCGTGCCATGGACGAGGAGAGTGTGTAGTCGGGCCGGGACGAATCAGACGGGGACGAGCGGAAGTCAGCACCCGATCGTAAGGACGGTGCCTGTGCAGCGGTGTCCCGAAGGTACGCGCCCTTTCCAGACAGCAATCTCGAGGCCGCATGGGGTGAAGAGCGTCCATGTCCGCGTCCTCGACTCGTGCGTGCGTGCACCTGGAGGCTTGTGGTGTTGCTGTCGACGAGTGCGCCACGACGACAAGGGCTGTGGGTGGGGCGTTGAAGTAGGTGGCTGAGGGAGGACAGGTAAATTAGGACGCCCTCACGTGGCTCCACCGACGCGTCGCGCGCCCCTGGACCCCGGAACCAGGCGGCCCTCCCATCCCTCAGCCACGTCCATTTCTCAGCTGCGGACACCCGCATCGCTCGCAACCCTGATGTATATTCTTGGCGGGCACCGCCCAGCGTACCTCCATTGAGCGTGGGCCGTCAGATATTGGGAGCGGCGAGAACAAACGAGAGGAGGAGGCTATTGTGTTCACGGGGGAGTGGCCGGGGACGCGGGGTGACAGGGCGCGTGTGGCGGAACGTCATCGAGGGACGGCCTGAGCCTGCAACTGCGTTCATTCATCTCCAGCCTCGCTCCCGCCCTGCACCGCTCCCACACACTCTTTCCCTGCCTCTATCCTACCACACACCTTTCCTAGTCTCCCCTCCCTCCCCGCCCGCCATGGCGACACAATCCGTCGACGGCACACACATCCCCCAGCAGGCCCAGGCCAAAGTCAACGGCATCGTTGAGCAGGACGCCGCTAAGGGTCGCGTGCCCGTCCACACCTTCAACCCCGACGCCAGCCCGCAAGAGAAGGCCGCCGCCGCCGGCAAGGAGAAGAGCAAGCTCGGCCTCGACAGCAACGACGTCAAGACCGGCGCGAAAGGTGCGTTGTGCCCTGCCGCGCGCTCCGTCCCCGCACGCAGCGCCGCACCCCCGCAGCATGGCCGTGCCGCTGACCTTCGTATGTCCGCAGAGCTTGCCGTGGACACGGGCAAGGCGCGGTCCACCGTCATTCCGACCATAACTGTCGAGGACGTCGACCGCAGTCGGCCCTCGGACGGACAGCCCCTGGACAAGTCCCCCTCTTCGCCCACGTCGCCCGCCTGGCCGACCTCCCCCACATCTGCTACGTCACCCACTGACCCTGAGCTCCCCGGAGCTATGCCCAACGGACCAGCACCTGCGATTCCTGACTGGTACAAGCTCGGATGGCGCGACGTCTCCGGGATCGACCAGCCCTCGTTAGCCGAGGGCGAGGAGAAGGACAAGGAGGTCCTCTCACTATTCCTGAAAGAACAGTTCTACGGTGAATGGTACCACAACGCAGCCCTCATCATCGTTGTAAGTACCTTCTGCAGCGTGGTATAGTAGGACGACACTCACATTATGCAGACCGTCATTGTTACCCACTTCCTGACCCGCTTCCACTTCGGGTGGGGCTGGCTTTTCATCCTACTCGCATTCTGCAACACCTACTACTCCACGTCCATGAAGCGCGTGCGCGCACGCGCCCGGGACGACATCCAGCGCGAGCTCGTCAAGACGCGCTTCAGCGGCGACACCGGGATCGAGTCCGCGGAGTGGATCAACAACTTCCTCGACCGGTTCTGGCTCATCTACGAGCCCGTGCTCTCGCGCACCGTCGTCGCGTCCGTCGACCAGGTCCTCTCGCAGAACTGCCCGCCGTTCCTCGACTCGCTGCGCCTGAGCACGTTCACGCTCGGCACGAAGGCGCCGCGCATCGACAAGGTGAAGACGTTCGCGCGCACGGAGGACGACGTGGTGGTGATGGAGTGGTGGTTCTCGTTCACGCCGAACGACACGTCGGAGCTCACGGAGCGCCAGAAGCTGAACAAGGTCAACCCGAAGATCATCCTGAGCGTGCGCGTCGGCAAGGGCCTCGCGAGCGCGGCGATGCCGATCCTGCTCGAGGACATGTCGTTCACGGGGCACCTGAAGGTCCGCCTGAAGCTGATGACGAACTTCCCGCATGTGCAGCTCGTGGACCTGTCGTTCATGGAGAAGCCCGTGTTCGACTACGTCTTGAAGCCTATTGGTGGCGAGACCTTCGGTTTTGATATCGCCAACGTGAGTTCTCCCTCTTGTGTTGTGTAGGCGCCCAGTAGCTGAGTATGTTGCAGGTCCCCGGCCTGTCTGCGTTCATCCGCGACACGGTGCACGGCGTCCTCGGACCCATGATGTACGACCCGAACGTCTTCACTTTGAACCTCGAACAGATGCTCTCCGGCGAGCCCATCGACACGGCCATCGGCGTGCTGCAGGTCACCATTCACGACGCGCGCGACCTCAAGGGCTCGAAGCTCGGCGGTAGCCGCCCCGACCCCTTCGTCAGTCTCAGTATCAACGAGCGCGTCGAGCTCGCGCGGACGAAGTTCAAGCACAACACGTACGTCATTCCGTTTCCTTCGACTGTGGTGACGTAGTGTGGTCTGATGCTGACTGCGAATTTGAATTTGAACTTGTGGTTGCGGTTGCGTGCGAACTGTACAGGGCGAACCCGACGTGGATGGAGACCAAGTTCCTGCTGGTCAATTCGCTGACGGAGAACCTGATCCTGAAGGTGTGGGACTACAACGACCACCGCGCGAACACGGACCTCGGGTTCGCAACGTTCGACCTGAGCGTGCTCGAGCAGGACGCGACGCAGGAGAACATCCAGGCGCCGATCCTCAAGGACGGCAAGGAGCGCGGGACGATCCGCTTCGATGTGAACTTCTACCCGGTGCTCAAGCCCGAGCTCGATTCGGGCGGGAAGGAGACGATTCCCGATACCAGTGAGTATTATGCATCCGAGTGCAAGGAAATGTCGCTGACGATCCTTCACCCCGTGCAGAGGTCGGCATCGTGCGCCTCACCGTGCACCAGGCGAAGGACCTCGACTCGAGCAAGTCGATGACGGGCGACCTGAACCCGTTCGTGAAGCTCTACACGGGCGCGGCCTCTCAGCCGCTGCACGTCACGCGCAAGCTGAAGCACACGAACAACCCGGTGTGGGAGGAGAGCACCGAGTTCCTGTGCACGGACAAGAACGCGAGCGTCGTGATCGCGAAGGTCGTCGACGACCGCGACTTCCTCAAGGACCCGATCGTCGGCTACATGAGCATCCGCCTGCCGGACCTCCTGCGCGCGAAGACGACGGGCAAGGACTGGTGGCGCCTCAGCGGCGCGCGCTCGGGCAAGCTCAGGATCACCGCGGACTGGAAGCCGCTGAACATGGCGGGCAGTCTGCACGGTGCGGACCAGTACGTGCCCCCGATCGGTGTTGTGCGCCTCTGGCTCCAGAGGGCGACGGACGTCAAGTACGTAGAGGACCTACCTTGTGCGATGCTGAGTGTCGCTGACGCCGGAGATCTTGCAGGAACGTCGAGGCGACGCTGGGTGGCAAGGTGCGAACGCGACGGATTGTCGTGGGGTGTATTTGTAGCGTGCTGACCACCGCGCGTCACCCTCTAGAGCGACCCGTACGTCCGCGTGCAGATCAACAACATCACGCAGGGCCGGACGGAGGTTGTCAACAACAGTGCGTCCCGTCCACCGAAGCTCTGCATGTGTCGCTGACCCGCGCCCGTGGCACAGACCTGAACCCGGAATGGGACCAGATCATATACATCCCAGGTGAGCCTCCCCCACGCTCGAGGCGCTATGAAACTCTAAACCACAATCACCCCCGCATCCAGTGCATTCGCTGAAAGAAGTGCGTGCGATGACAGAACTATCCCTCCGGCGTGCGCGCGGGTGCTGACCGGACGTTTTTGCGCAGACGATGCTCCTGGAGTGCATGGACTACCAGCACCTCACCAAGGTACGTCCCGGCCCGCGAGCCGCCGCTTCTGCTTCCATGCATCCGTCCGACGATTATGAACTGACTTTCATTGTTATTGGCGCGCGCGCGTAGGATCGCTCCCTGGGGTACACCGAGCTCAAGGTCGCGGACCTCGCGAAGCCGAACGACGCCGAGACGGGCGAGTTCCTGTACGAGTCGACGGGCAAGCGCGAGGCGGAGGAGCCGCTCAAGCTCGGGAACGGCGCGTTCAAGGGCAAGCTGCACTACGTCGCCGAGTTCATCCCCGCGTACGCCGTGCGCGGCATCCGCTTCGACTCGGGCCCGAGCGAGCTCGAGCAGGCGGCCGAGCACGCGGACGGCGCGCTCTCCGACATGGACGAGGGCGAGACCGTGCACGATACCGACTCGGAGGTCGACGTTGCTGCGGTGCCTGAGGGCATTACTGCTGCGGAGCCTGTCGATGAGGACGAGAAGCCCGAGTCGGACAGGGGACACAGGCGCGGTACGTCGACGGACACTGCGTTCAGCGCGACGTCGGTGAGGACGTCTGGGACGACTGCTGTCGATGGCGTCGAGAAGCGCCCCGAGGAGCGCGGCGTCGAGATGAGCAAGGAGGAGCTCCTCAAGCACCGTAAGTCAAACCAAACCATGCTTAGTCTGACACGCCACTGACGCTGACCGCGATCCGCAGAGGCGGGCGTGATCATCGTGAACGTGCTCTCGGGGCACCTGCACAAGAAGGCGCGGCTCGAGTTCCTGCTCGACGACGCGTACTGGCCGGCGTTCAGCACGATCCGCGCGCGGAGCACGAACGCGCAGTGGGAGTACATCGGCGAGGGCGTCGTGAAGGAGCTCGACTTCAGCCGCGTGTGGCTCCGCCTCAACGAGGCGGACGAGGGCGACAAGGACGACGTCGTCGCGGAGTGGAAGGGCGACACGAAGGCGTTCTTGGAGCGCGCTCTGGTATGTGCTCATTCCTGGGACGGGATGGGATGGAAGGACGGTCTGCTGACGGGGCGGCGTACAATAGGACGGCCCTACGGAGTTCACGCTCGTGGATCCGGACGACGAGGACAAGAAGTCGACTGTCAAGCTCGAGGCGCGCTACTTGCCCGTCCCGATCAAGCTCGAGGCTCGCGAGAGCGTCAACAGTACGTCCCCTCGGACTCTCCGTTGTCCTTATCGCTAATGTCTCACTGTGTAACAGACCAGGGTCTGCTGCGCGTCGACCTCCTCGATGGCCACAGCATCCACGCCGCGGACCGCGGAGGTATGTGACCCCTATATTGTGCTACGCCAGCGTGCAAGTGTTGATCGGTTTCAGGCAAATCCGACCCCTTCGTTGTGTTCACCCTCAATGGCCAGCGGGTGTACAAGTCGCAGACCAAGAAGAAGACGCTCACTCCTGAGTGGAACGAGAACTTCGTGGTCCAAGTGGTACGTCTGATGACTAACCCCTCGTATGCTTGGGTTCTCATCCTGCTCTACACAGCCCTCTCGCGCTGGTGCGGACTTCCAGCTCGAAGTGTTCGACTGGAACCAGATCGAGCAGGCGAAGAGCCTCGGCTCTGCCAAGGTCGAGCTGGAGAGCCTCGAGCCGTTCACCGCCGTCGAGCGCACGCTCCCGCTGACGCACCAAAAGCACGGCGACAAGGGCGAGATCCGCGTCCGCCTGCTGTTCACGCCCGAGATCATCGTCAAGACCCGCAAGAACACGTCGACGTTCACGACCGCGGGCCGCGCGATGACGCAGCTCGGCCACTTGCCCGTCGGCGCAGGCAAGGGCGTGTTCCACGGCGTTACTGGTGTCTTCAAGAAGCATGGTAGCAACTCGAGCTCTGACTCGGAGGAGGAGCGCTCTCCTGAGCTTCCGGCGGGTGTTGTTGCGAAGCAGGTCGACTATGCGGCTGAGGGCACGACTCCCGCTGCGTTCCCGTCGGTCAACGAGGGCGGCGCTCACAGTCGCGACCCTGGTACGCTGCGTGTCGTGGTGAAGGATGCGAAGGACTTGTCGACTGCGGACATCAAGCCCTACGTCGTCGTCCGCGTCGGCGACAAGGAGCACAAGACGAAGCACGCCCATAAGACTGCTACGCCTGAGTGGTAAGTGCAGCCAAGAGGCACGAAGTGACGACATGATCGCTGAAATGTTTTGCAGGAACGAGTCCTTCGCTTTCGCTGCTGCACCTGCGACGCAACCGAAGCTCTTCGTATGGATATACGACCACAAAACGCTAGGCAAGGACAAGCTGCTCGGCTCTGCCGACATCGACGTATGTTTTCTTCTCCCCTAGCATGCTCGGATCAATGATGACGAATTGTCCCACGCAGATCTGGCAACAGCTGCAGCCAGGCGAGGCGGTCCCCTCCAAAGACCTCACTGTCGAGCTGCGCGAAGGCCAAGGTCTCCTACACCTTCGGCTCGAATACGACCCCGATACCCCGCTATCGACCAAGGGCTCCCGTACATCTCTCCACTCCATCAGCGGCAACGGGCCGCCGATCTCCCCGTCCCGCTTCTCACTCAGCCGGCGGCGAGGCGCGGACCGTGACGACTAGACTCGGACTCTGACTGAAGCATGGCGCAAGCCTTACGACGCACACGCTACGATAGTGATTGACCCGGCGCATGGACGGTTTCTAATTGACCATCTCTCTCCCTCTCGTTAGTGTCATGTACGATCTACGCACGATTTGACTTGTTATATATCAATCATCGATTTGTCTTATATTCCCCATCTGTACGCAAAAGTGGTTCCTGTGAGCAGTTGTGCTTGAAAGGACGGGGAGCTACGTTGTCGGTCAGAGTTCGATTCCTCGCATGAGGCTCGGAATGACGCTAGTCTTGCGTGCAAGACCGCACGAAGCTTTACAGTACACAAGTTCCTGGACGCCCAAACTCATCCTTGCGCGATAGGCACGCAGACATTGCCGCACTTCGGCATGTCTTACGAGTTCGGCAGGGTTGGTCAAACTTAGCGAGGCATTTCGGAACGTGACGGACGTCATTCTCATTCAGTATGTGATACAAAAGTCGTGAGCCGTAAGAACGAATACAAAGGGGATGCGTATGACCTGTACGTGCGAAGTGGAAAGGAACGGAAACGGAGCCCCGTAAACCCAGAGGACGTATGTATGAAGACAAGATGAGGGCAAGTGTTCGTGGTGATGCGTGAAGGTGGGCGTGATGCGAGCGGGGACGATATAAGAGTACATAAGGATAATACAACCGCGACGGCCTTACGCCGCCGTTGAACCGCTGGATAATGCTACAGGCATGGCAGGCCGCTGGCGAGCAATGCGCGAGGATACCGTGGACGTCTATGACCACTCCGAGGGCCCGAAGGTGCCGTTCGGGATGAGCGCGGGCATGCCCATCGCGTCGAACGTGTTCTGCCAGACGGTGTTGCCCCACCAGTTGAGCTGCACGCCGCCCTTGGGGTACTGTATGCAGAAGAAGACGAGGACGAGGCCGAGCGAGACGCCGATGTCGAGGCCGGCGGAGAGGATGTAGTTGAAGCGGAGCCACCACCGGAAGTGGAAGCGGCGCATGAACCACTGGAAGAACGCGCCGACGGCGGTGAAGGCCGAGTAGTTGATGCCCGTCGCGGGTGGGAGCAGCGCGAGGCCGGCGAAGCAGACCGGGATGTTGACGTAGCGCCAGAACGAGGTTGGGTATCGCACGGCGAGGAAGTAGAAGGGGATGGGGAGGACCGCGCCGATGAGGAAGAACCAGAGCACCCAGTTGTACCTAGAGGGCGTTGTTCGTGAGTACAGTGCAGATATCATGTATGGAAGGACACTTACATCGCGCCGATACCGAACAGACGCTTGGGGCCAATACCACCCCAGATGATCGACGCCGTCGCGAAGGTCGAGATGTCATTGCAAGTGAAGCCGTCCTTCTGGGTCGGCATGCAGTAGTCCTCGATGTGCGCGAACTGCCACTCCTGGACGCCGACGCAAACGAAGCAAGCGAGGGTTGAAGCGACGACTTGTGCCATGAACATGATGCGCGGCGGGATCTTCATGTAGTGGCCGATCTTCAGATCGTTGAGGAAGAACAGCGACTGGTACATCGAGACGAAGCCGAAAGTCTTGAAAATCATGACGCCGACAGGGCGACCCGGGAGCACGTATCCGCCAACGAACTCGGCGAGTACGTTGATAGCGGGAAGCTGGTTGGTGATAGCGCGGATGATGCCTACGGGGATCACGAGCACGAAGCCAAGCACCAAGGAGACGATGAGAGCCCAAATCGGGAACTGCGCAGGGTAGATCTCGATTGCGACGACACCGAAGACGAAGGCGAGGATGAAGAGGGCGCCGTACCACCAGCCGGGCACCTCAGGGTAGGCCATCATGAGACGTGCATGGATGTCCTTCTCGTCTCTCAGAGAGCGACGGAACTGGCGGGCGATGTCATGACGGTACCAGACTGCATGGAGCGCTGAGCTCAGTGACAGCTAGTGAGAAGATGCAGGGAGACTCACGGAAGGTGTGCACGACAATGGCGGTGATCATGGCGAACTGGGTGCCGTATGCGAGTTGGAGTGTTGTCGGCATGAAGAGCGGAGAATAAGCCTTGTACTTCTCCGCATCGAAGAACCCGTTCTCGTCCACGACGGCGGTGATGTCATATGGCATACCGGTGTTGTCGAACGCAGTCGACGTCGAGATGGGCATGTACTTCGCGAACAAAACATTGCTGACTGTAACCGAACGTGAGCCGGCGGTTTCTTTGAGGAAGAAGAGATACTCACAGTACATAGCGGGCGCAATGATCCAGTAGACAATGACGAAGGCGACGAATACATTCGCTTCCGTCCACCACTGCCAATGGGTCGTCAGCCGTGCTCAAAAAGTGCTCGGAGAACCGACTTACGGGGGAGACCAGAGGGCTTCCGAGCCAAGAGATCATCGACCAGTCGAACGTCAGGAAGCCAAGACCAAGACCAGTGTTGTAGCCAAACAAGGTGTTGACCGTCTGGTTCTCGGGCGCGATCCAGCACACCCAGCTGAAGATACTAAGGCCGGTGAAAAGGAAACCGGGGACGAAGTAGTAGAGGGTGCTGCCGATGGTGACGAAGAGGAAGAACTTCTCCCGCGAGATGTGCTTGCTCTCGACCTTGCCCCAGTTGCGGTTCAGCGTGTTCAGGAGCGCGCAGCTCACGAGCGCCGACGGCCAGATCATACTCGAGGGCCAGACGAGGAACTGGCGTGCAATGCCGGCCCAGGCGTATCCGATCAGTTGCGACGACAAGGTGAGGAGCAGCTCGAAACCGACGGTCGGACGCTCGTTGTACCATACACGCTGGGCGGCGAAGATTGAAGTCGAGTAGACATCGGTGTAGACGGCGTTGGCCATGATGGTGATAACGGCGTGCTCCTTGACGCTGAACGGGCCAGGGTTGAACGACCAGACGAAGCCGAACGTGTTGAACTTTCGCGTCGGGAGTAGCCACTCGAGGAACTTCCCTGCCGGGAGGGCGACGAGCTGAGCGATGAGTGCACTGATGGCGACGGAAGGATCTGCATGGTACGGGATGAGTGCCCGCGAGAGGTCACGGAGTATTTCGTACTTACAGCGGCCAAGGAAGAAATGGTTCAGGCCGGACAGAACGATCGAGATGATGATACCCAAGAACCATCTGTGTCGGGGAGCATGAGCTATCGAGGCTCCGAGGATATGTTTGGGTACTCACACTCGGAAGGTGTTCACCGGGATGGATGGGTCGTCTGTGTTCGGGACAGCGGCCCTGACTTCCGCATAGGGCGACTCGCTGTGGCGATGTCAGAGACGCTCCCAGCGCCACGAACTTTGAGATCCCACTTACGTGCTGTACTCCTGTACCTTCGCTTCACGCAGATCGAGTCTCGAGGTACCTCCACGACTCGAGTCGAACTGCGAAGCGGTTTCCGTCTCCGTCTCGCGGAAGGAGTGGTCAGTCCATGATGAGGTCTGGCCCTTTTCGGCGAACGTCTCAGTGCTGGCAGTGGGGGGCGTAGACAAGTCCCAGTTAGGGTCGTTCAAGTGGCTCATGACATAGTCGACATCCTCGGGGACATCGGGGGAGGAGTTCCGTCGCCGAAGTAGGGTCGGGAGGTTGAGAGAGTAGGAAGAAGCCTTCGCCTCCATGGTGGCAGTCCCGGACTACGAAAGCACAACAGACGCGGAAGCGGGAGGAAAGGGAAAGGGGGAGGATGGGGATTCTCGTACGCGGAAACGCATCCTTTTCATAGGCTTTCCCGCGTGGAGGAAGCTTGTGGTTGCTGTCACCTCCAATTGTCTCGCATATCGGCTCTAGGCTGGCGCTGTGCGCCGCCGTTCGAAATGACTGGGCATCCGCTATACCAGTCGGGACATCGTGTAGGGCAGATGAACAAGACAATAAGACGTGCGATCTTGAGATCGGTACAAGACCGCGGAGTCTAAAGTTGATCCCGCGCGCCCTCAGAAGCACTGGCACGGAGTTACCGTACATAGAGCGTACCACCTTGTGTGTCGTAAACCGAGTCAGCTTTTACGCTCGCAAAAGGCAAAATGAACGTGCAAAGCATTTCCTCAGGTAGATGATGGATGCGTTTCCCTGCGCAGCAAAGGCTTTCGCAAGCGATATGCGGCGCAGGAAGCTTGTGAGATGTGCCTGTCGCAGGCATGCATACCAGGGGCTCGTGCGATGAGCGTCTTTATCTTATTGTCAAAGACACGGGGAACGTCCCGAGGTGATTCCAGAGGAAGGATCGGTTGGGGCGCACACAATAAAGTGCGCCCAAGACGATCATGGAGAGGTCACAAGCATTCCCGACCTGCCGCGCTGCCCGACTTCGCGGAGGCGCCCGTCCCAATTCGGGATCAACGTCCCCGATCAAAGTCCCCCGAGATTAGATTGGCGCCTGAATGCTTATCTTATCTCAGCACGGCTCCCCGGCATATAAACAGCACGTCTTATCGTCACCAGTTCGCCCTCCCATGCCGCAATTGCGGCGAGTGACCTGAGCGGGCCGCCGCATTGATAGAGCAGAGTCCTGTGGGCACTGTGGGAGTGCAAAACACTCGCAAGGATTGCGCATTCACCCGTGGGGATGACGATGAGCTCAGGTTTATATGCCCGCTTCTAGGGGAGCGAGGGCGAGTAAGCTGGCATCCTGCGCTCCTCTAGAACCGATACGGCAAACCCCTAGCTTCCCTCGATCACCATGTCTACAGTCGAGACAATTACCCAGTCGCTTCCGTCCTTGACACTCCGGAACAAGAGCGACGAGTCGGAAAAGACCAAGCAGGAAGAGCCGTACAAGTATGCTCACCTCCTCCCAGTCTTCCCCAAGGACGAGCATTACCCGCCCTTGACTCCGTTCGAGCACGTCGACCCTGGCTTGCGTGCTCTGTCGCACCCGAACCCCCGCGCATTCCTTGACAATGCGACGAGCGTGATCGACCTCACTCCCAGGCTGGGAAGCGAAATACGGGGCGTCAATCTGGCGGAGCTGGACAGCGATGGTCGCGATCAGTTGGCTCTCGAGGTACGCGGACTGCCGCTGAGATTCCCAGCGATGACGCACCTGCTCATTGTCCGACCCTTTTGGCTTGATGGAACCTAGGTCGCCAGGAGGGGCTTGTTGGTCTTCCGGGACCAGCAGGACTTCATCGACAGGGGCGTCGAATTTTACCGCGAATGGGGTAGGCACTTCGGTCGCCTTCACATCCACCCCACATCTGGGCACCCTGAGGGAGTCCCTGAGCTGCACCTCGTCTACCGCGATGCCAACACAACCTACAACTTCGAGCTCGACGACAGGATCCGGTCGACGGTCTGGCACTCGGACGTCTCGTACGAGCTCCAGCCTCCCGGCCTCACCACCTTCTTCCTGCTCTCGCAGCCCAAGACCGGCGGAGACACCCTCTTCACCTCGCAGGTGTCGACGTTGTCTCGCCTCTCGCCCCAGTTCGTCGCGTTCCTCAAGACGCTGAAGGCCGTCCACTCTGGCTTTGAGCAGGCCGAGTTCTCTCGCTCTGGTCGCCGTGGCGGTGTCGTGCGTCGGGACCCCGTCCAGAACGTCCACCCAGTCGTGCGCAGGCACCCAGTGACCGGCGAGGAGGCCCTCTACGTCAACCGCCAGTTCACCAGGCGCATCGTTGGCCTGAAGCTCGAGGAGTCTGGTGAGTGACGCGTACATGCTGTCGTCACGAGTTGGACTGACACCACTCACCTGCAGACGCAATCCTCAACTTCCTCTACGACCACATCGACAAGAGCGCTGACAACCAGGCTCGCGTCAAGTGGGAGCCCAACACCGTCGTCCTCTGGGACAACCGTATCACGGCTCACGTACGTCTGCTGCCTCACCTGTACTACGATTCGATGACTCATCTTCGCTACAGTCTGCCATCGTCGACTTCGACAAGACCGGCGAGCGTCGCCACGGTGCCCGTATCACTCCTCAGGCGGAGCGGCCCATCCCTGCTCTCGATGGTCTCGAGCTCTGAGCATGATCGTTGGAATGGAAGGGAAAAGGGAAACGTATACCAGATGGCCTGATATCCCAGCGGTCTTGTATCACGTAGATAGGATGTATGTATCATGTTTCCGAGTGCTGTCGTGTAAATCTCAGTACATACAGATGTTCGCGTCCGGCTCGACGCTGCAGAGCAACCTGTAAGGGGATGAGTAACAGCGCGAACACAGTATCTCGTGACGAACCTCGCCCCTCAGTGCAAATCGGGTCAGCATCCGATCGCAAATCCCTTGGACGTCGTTCTGCTTGACGGCGACAAGATAGAATCGCCCCTTTGGTGAGAGCAGGCCCTGCGGTACGGATGTAAGGGGCAATACCTGCGATGCAAATGCATTCAAGAACCTACCTCTACCTGCTCAAGCAGGATGTCAGTGACTTCCATGCCATCCCGACCGCCTGCCCAAGCACCAGCGATATTCGCCTGATTCTGAGCATCGTCGGCCTCGTCCGTATCAGTCGGGACATATGGAGGGTTGAAGAGTAACACATCGACAGCATGCCGCAGACGAGCGCGCAGCGGTCCAGTGAGAGATGCTAAGACAGGTTCGATAGGAACCTACTGATGGGCTGGTCAGACTTATGCACTTAGCGACCTGCAGAACGGCATGGCTCTCACTCCATTCTGCCGGCCAGTCGCTCTTGTGCTTTTGCAAGCATACGGGTTGATATCTGTCGTCAGATATACTGCAAGAAGGTGAGAGAGGGAAGCCCGCGACAAGTGGGAGCATCGTACGTGATGTCGAGGGACCAAGGATGGTTCCGACGAATGCACTAACGCATCCTGACCCTGAACTTATGCCAATAGGTATAATTGAGCATATACTGAGTGTCCCTGGCTTACCCGACTTCGAGGCAGATCAAAGGTCTCGTTTTCCGTAGGACATCCGCATCCTCTTCCAACGCGTCCAACAGGATGAACGTATCCTCTGAGACAGCAGAGTGAACCAACGCGTCGAGAGCGAACTCAGGAAGCATACCAGCCGGCTCATAGATGTGCTTATAGTCTTCACCCTTCAAATGCGAGAGGTCTGGAGTAGGAATCATGTTCACGGGTCGTGGTCGAAAGCGAAGCGAGACGCGTCGCGTAGGCGCGCGTCGCTCATGTTCATGATCGCGTTCCCGGAAAGGCAATACACTTCTGGCAGCGCGCCGCCATGTCATCGTCGTCGCCTGCGCCGACATACTACATAGCCTTCGTCACAGTCGCGGTGCTGGTGTTGAAGGCAGTCAATGAGGAGGTTACGGAGCCGTACATGGTGGGTTCCGTCTGGGAGCGTACGGCCGACGTGTGCTGAACGCTGTGATGTTCGGTAGGACGAGCCCTTCCACGTCCCGCAGGCGCAGGCGTACTGCAGGGGCGACTACTGGACATGGGATCCCAAGATAACCACACCCCCGGGACTGTGAGTATGCATATATGCGAGTCTGTCTGGAATATTGACAAACCATCGCGCCCAGCTATGTGCTGAGCCTCATCCTCAAGAAGCTCTTCATGCTGAAGTGCAATCTGTCTATGCTGCGCCTCACACCTTTGCTCTCGCTGCTCGCTTTGCCGATTGCTCTGACTCCGCTGTTGTGCTACCACAAACGCGAACGACCCCCTCCGTCTCTGACAACACCCCTTCTCGAAGCTGTGCTCCTCGCCTCGTTCCCTGTGGCCTGGTTCTTCGGCTTCCTCTACTACACTGAGGTTCCCAGCCTAGTCTCCGTAGTCTCGACAGTCGTCCTCGCCATGCAAGGCCGGCACTGGCTCGCAGCCCTGGTACGCCCTGCCCGCTCTCAGGACCTGAGGTCAGAGATTCACGGAGGACAAGCGTGTTAGATAGGCCTGGTCAGCTGCACATTCCGCCAGAACAACATCGTGTGGGTGCTGTATGCCTATGCCCTCAGCCAGGTACTCTACCTCCGGTTCCGGCGCGCGGCTCCGAACGAGAAGCCGCCCCCGAAGCTGCACGATCCTCTGGCACTGGAAGCAGGTCCAGGTTCGTGGACAGCGTATGATCATCTGGTCGTCCGCATGCTGACATGAGGCTCTGCGAACACGATAGAGGATCTCCTCTGGGCCGTTCTCAGTGCCCCGAAGGTGCTTCCTGACATATTGCTGAACTTCGTACCCTACGCCCTTGTTATGGCTGCGTTCGGTGCCTTCGTAGTATGGAATGGAGGCATAGTACTGGGTAAGAGAGTTCGCAGACTCGAAAGAGGGTCATTCTCACCCGCTGTTTTGCAGGTGACAAGGCGAACCACATCCCCGCATTCCATGTGCCGCAGTTATACTACTTCGTGGGTTTCGCGACTGTGTTCGGTTGGCCTGCACTAGCGAGCGGCAGCGGTGGCGTTCCTGCCGTCGGCCGCGATGTGTATGCGCGGATGTTCGGCAATAGGAGGTACCACGGAATTCCCCTCGCACGCTCAAAGCTCCGAAGACTGACTACCCCGCAGGAACACAGCAGTGACTCTCGTAGCCTCTGTCATCATGTGCCTCACCATATACAAGTTCACGTATGTTTCAGCTCTAGACCTGCTACGCAGCGACCGCGCTGACGTCTGTCCACCAGGATCCAGCACCCTTTCCTGCTGTCTGACAATCGGCATTACACGTTCTACATATGGCGGCGGGTCTTTCTGTTACACCCGGTAGTGCCGTACCTCCTCGTTCCGGGGTACATTGCATGTGCATGGGCCTGGTACCTCCGCATTGGTACGAACATTCTGCTTCTTGAATTCTCCGGGGTAGCACCTCATTGGTGATCGCTGTTTCTTTCATAGGGCACGACCAGACGCTGCTGCAGACCTTGCTGCTCCCGGTCTTCGTGGTGCCAACGTTGCTTCCGACGCCACTGCTGGAGCCGCGCTACTTCTTGATCCCATATATACTGCTTCGAGTACAGGTGAAAGACGTTCCGCTGTGGGGGCTCGTCCTGGAGGGTCTGTGGTATGCCGGGATCAACGCTGTGACGATGTGGGTGTTCCTGTACAAGGAAAGGGCTGGTGTAGGGCGATTCATGTGGTAGACAAAGTACACAGGACATTGGGCTTGTGTGTGACACGTATAGGACCGCGAACTGCGTAAATCCGCGAGCAGTGGCCGCGAGGCTCGACAAAGGAGGCGCGGGCGGCGCGCGCGTGGCCTGGTCGAGTGCGGGCGCGCGGCTGTGGGCAAGTTGAAGTTGGACTTGAACGTTCACGCGATGCCATCACGACTGTAGCGACGACCCTGCGACGACCGCCCAAACCATCTCCATATCCTCGCATCCATTCCTATACCCCCATCTGCCTCGCACGAACACTACTACTCGGGCCTGAAGCCGACCGCAAGCCATATATACCTCCGCCATGCCTGCCGACGTCGCCACAGGCAGTGGCGCACCCCCGCGCACGAAGCCAACCACACGCAGCTCTATCCGCCAGTCTTTCGGCCTCTCCTCTGTCGGCAAGGCCCTCGCGGACGTGATGCACAAGGAGTCGAAGGAGAACAGCGCAGACAAGGACAAGGCGTCCAAGAAGGCGAAGGACACCGCCGCGCGCCGTAACAGCGCCATCCACCTCCCCCCGCCCCGCGCGTCGGTCGACAAGCCTCCAGCGAAGAAGGATGCGGAGGCCTCTCCCGACGCGAAGACCATCACCCGTCATTCTCGCAGGCAGTCGGCGCTGAGGAAGGCCGCCGCACCCCCGCCAGAGGAGCACTCCTCGTCGCCGTCGGAGAATGCGAGCCCTAAGGCCTCGATCAGTGCACGGTCGGCGTCGGTGCGCAACCGCAACTCGCTCGTCTCCTCGGGCCTCCCGAAGTACAGGCCACGCTCCATGCTGGGCGAGTCCGCCCTTGCGCCGAAGAAGCCCCCATCTCCGACCCACGTTGCTAGACGCCGGCGGCTGAGCAGCTCAGACGACGAGACAGACGACGTGAAGACCCCCAAGGACCTGTCGCTCGACGTCTCCCCTGCACAAGACAAGTCGGCGCGGCCCATCTCCCCGCTTCCCCATCGTAACGCCCTAAAGGTCAACTTGACCTCTGCCATTAACGTGCGGCCTGCCACTCCCGAGAAGAAGGATGCAGGGAAAGCTGCTAAGGGCTCCCCTGCCTCGGTCCGCACAACGTCTACAAAGGCGTCGAAGATTTCGAAGGCTGGCAATACCACGCCTTCCCCATCGCCCGCATCGGCATCGGCACGCTCTACCCTTCCTCGGCCCCCATCATCAGCTTCATCCTCCGCTTCCGCGTCTTCCCGGACCCCTCGCACACCCACTACGCCGACATTACTCGGCAGTCTTCTCAAGACCAGCACCGGTTCGCTCCGCCAGAAGAATGCACAGGGCGCGAGCCCTCTGCGCGGAGTCGTCCAAGCTGCCCCGGAGTCTCCTCTAGGTCGCGTTTCTGCTCGTAAGAATGCAGGCTCTGGCCATGCACGCGAGGCGTCGGGTCCCTCCACGCCCACGCCTAAGATCATCACTGAGGGCAGCAGCATGGACAGCATTGAGGCTGAAGATGTCGAGTTCATGCTCTCATCCGTCGCCTCGCCGACGGCTCCTACCCCCGCTCTCCCCAGAATACGTCCTAAGGGCGAACCTGGAGGCGAGGTGCCACACACTCCCTCACGTTCACAATTCCTACCTTCTCGTGCTAACCTGTCCTACGTGTCTCCCGCGCCTCCATCATCCACCGACAGTTCGCCTTTCCTGCGACCAAAACCACGACAACCTGGCAATGATCGAGGCTCGATTCTCTCATGGGAGCAGCTCGCACAGCATAGTCGGACTCTCGAAGATGAGGACGTTGAGCGCATGATCTCCGAAATCCCTGCTCCCTTCCGTGCCGGGGCTATCTCACCAAGTCTGAGTGTCATTGACATCCCAGACAGCCCAAGTCTCAGCGCGCTCCCTTCCCCTACTGGTTATGGTTCGATCTCTCAGGTGCTTCTTCCCGATGTTACTCCCTCTCCAGCCGTCCACAACACCACACATCTCTTCGACAACATGAAGCCTGAGACTCCCACCAACACGGAAGGAGCTACCGTGACCCTCCTGCGCCTGCAACTCGCAGCCGCCGAGAGCCGTGCCCAGGAGCGGCTCGCGCAGATGCAGTCGCTCGAGGAGCAGCTTCACGCGGCGAAGGCGGCGCGCATGCGCGACGCGGAGGAGCTCGCGAAGCAGATCTCGCAGCTTGAGGAGCAGGTGCACGGCAACCTCGCAGTCGACAGCCAGCGTGCGGAGCAGATCGCCGTCCTCGAGGAGATGCTGCGCGACGCCCAGGCCGCGCAGGACAAGTCTGTCAAGGACGCGTCACGCAAGGCGGAGGAGGCGCTCAGCGCTTCGCGTGCGGCGGCGCTCCAGGTCCGCCAGGTGCAGGCGAAGTCGGCGATCGCGCTCGCTGCGCGGGACGCCGGTGCTGCGTGGAGCACTGTGCGGACGACGGCTGAGGGCGAGCTCGACTTCGTGCGTGCAAACCGCGAGATGCTGACTTTGTTGCTCGCTGGGCTCGACCACAGTCGGCAACAGCTGTTGTGCTTGTCAAACTGAAGCCGAATATTTCTTGTGAGTATCCTGTTCGTCGTGCAATACATTTGACAGCTATTAACACTACTCATCAGGTCATCTCCCACATCTCTGTACATCTCTCGATATCTGTATTACGACCTTATGCACACCCACCTATGTTATGATCACGACCGTCCGCATCTGGATACGAATCATATTGTTCCCTGTCTGCGCACTGCTCACTTCACATGCGTCTGATCAACAAGCTGAGATATGAGGAGAAGCACTCGCTGAGACAGAGAAGTGCCAGCGAAGCATCGCAAATGAGTAGCATCTGCAGTCTAAACGGTGCTATTGCAGGGAATACAGGGTGATGGGATAATCGGTACAATACAGGTCGTGGATGCTCGCTATGAGGTGAAAGAAGCTCTCTACATGGAGGACAAATGAAGCAGGGAGCAGCGACGTTGTGCGATCATCCTTCGTGATTCAATATTCACCGGTTGCCGCGGGTGCTGCGTCGGACTTGCCTCCCACCTTCTTGAGAGCCCTCCGCCACCAAGCTCTCGATCTCGTCCTCAGTCACGACGCGCCCCTTGCCCAACTGCCTGTGGGCCACGAACGGGTCAGCACGGCAGCTCGGACGTAGAGAAGTTCGCAGCGACATCGGGCCTACCGTTTCTTCTTCTTGCCTATGTCCGTCTCGCCCTTCTTCGGGACGTACTCCAACCCTCCCATAGCTTCCTCACGCGCCTTGCGGTTCGGGATTACGACCGTAGAGTCGTCCGGATCACCACCGAGCGACAGCGCGTCCAGGTCTTCTCCGAGCTCCGCAACAGCCCTCGAGGATGAGGATGTACGCGTCGACCGCCGCCCACGCGTTGCCGTCGACTGCGCGGCGCGTTTCGCCTTCGCGGTCGCAAGTGGAGTCGCGTCCGTGGCCTTGCCTTTGGCTGGGGGAGCCTTGGGCTTGGCCTTCGCTTTCGCGGTGATGACCTCGGACGCTTCTGACTCTGACCACTCCTCGATCGAGTCGCGCTCAGATTCGAACTCGGAGGGCGACTCCGCCTCGTCGTCGATGAAGTCGTCCTCAGAGTCGTCATCCTCGATCTCGTCCTCCACTTCGTCTTCCTCCCCATCCTCGCCATCCTCGGCAGGGCTTGCAGTCTCACCGTCATCCGTCTCGGTCTCGTCGACGTCCATCTCGTCGTCAGTGCCGGGACTGGGACGTGAAGCGGGCTTTGCTTTGGAGGGCGGGGTGGTGCGCGGCCTGATCGTCGACTGACGCTTGGGCGCAGGCTTGCCTTTGCCAGCGAGTGGCGAGGGCGTACGGCTACGTGCCTCCGAGTTTGAGCGTGCATCCGCCTCGGAGTCGTTACTCTCGTTGTCGCCATCGCGCTACATTACCCAACCTATCAGCCAATCCATATTAGCCGAATCGAGAATGAATGCGTACCCCAGCGGCAGAGGATGGCCCGTCGTCATACTCCCCTGTATCGCTCATCCGCAGCTGCCCAATCGCGTCCGAGTCGATGGAGTCCGCGACGGAGTCCGAGTACCCGCCTTCGGAGCGGGGTACGCGACCGCCTCCGCTCAGCATGCGCGAGCGCTGGATCATGTCGAGCTTTGCATCCATCTTCTCTTCGTTGTGCTCCATCTACCAAGGGCGCCTACGGTCAGTAGAAGGCATCAAGATGACAAACATCAGTTTTGAGATACTGACCACGCGCATGAGACGACGGGCGAACATGTCCTCCATGCTCCGCATGCGCTCTTCCATCTCGACCATGACCTCTTCCCGCGTCTCAGCCTCGATAAGGGCGCATCGGATATGCGCCTCATAGAGCTTAGGAAACCGAGGTCAGAAGAGCGTTGCAGGCGGTGCGGGCGAAAGCGCACCTGCATCCGAAGTTCCTCGATCTCGTCGAAGAGCGCATTCACGAGAGGATTGATAGGTTCATCATCCTCAACGCTGGTCTCTTCACCGTCGTCAAGCTCTTCATCCTCTACGTGCGCATGTCAGCGCCATTCCAGCAGGCTCAAAGACGTGTAAAGTACCTTCAAGCACCTCCAAATGCGCTTCGCTGGCCTTCCTCCCCGCACCTCCGAATGAGATGGTGACCTGTCTCCGATGCGGCCCGCTCGTTCCCGAACTGACTCTGGCGCCGTTCATCATCATCTTCGGCTTCGACGTGCTCGGGGGTACGCGTGGGGCGTTCGTCGCGGGGACGGTGCACACCTCGCGCGTGAGCGCCGCGAACTTCATGACGTGCACGTTCTCGTCGAAGCCCGTGTCGTACGGATTTACGTTCACGATCATGACCTATATCCCCAGTCTTGTTCAGATACCATCCGTAATGCAATGGAGCTGAAGTAGATCATACCGCTCGTCCTTCGCCCACGAAATAATCCATGAGCACCTCCGTGAGCTTACTATGCCTAAACGGCACCAGCGCCAGCCCGCGCTTCACGTCGCGCGTGTCGAGGCGCGAGCCGGGCGCGACGCCCTGCTGTAGGCTCCGCGCGAGTGCCCGCTGATTCGCGCGGAGCGTCTCCATGCACTGCCCGAGCACCATGAGCGACTTGTTGATGTTGCCCGCCTCGCGCAGGCGGTCGCCGGAGGTGTGCGTGTGCTTCGTGCGCTCAGAGCCGGCAAGGTCGACCAGCGTGAGGCGGGCGGTCTGAATGGAGGTTGGGTCCTGGAGCAGCTATGTTCAGCGGGGTTGCGCAGCGGGGCAATGAGGGTACGTACTTGTCGTTCGCCGCGGTGTACACGCAGAACCTTGATCGTGACGAGGGCATGGCTACGACTGCTCTGGCTGTTCGCGAGCGTACCGAACACGCGGCGATGCAGTTGCCCCAGGCGGAGGAGCTCCTTTGCCTCTGCCGCGCTCCGCACGCGGACCTGTCGCAACCCGGCGATGTATTTCCCCGCACTCGTCGCGTCGCCATCGACGTCCCCGTCGCTCAGCGGACAGGGCTTGACCATCAGCGCCTTTCGCGTGAGCAGAAGCGGGTGTGCCTTGTTGTTCGACGGGACAGGCAGGTTGAGGAAGGACGATGTCGGTCGTGGAATAGCAGAGTTTCCACGCGCGGGCGTGCCTTGCGAGTTCGAAGAGGGCGCGGCACCGGACTCGAGAGAGCCGAAGAGGTCGTACACCTTCTCGTTGTATACTTCGGCGTAGGATAGCCAGATGGTGTATTCATAGTTACGATCGAGTTTCAGCGTAGTCGGGTCAGCGTCGGCAGAAGCGGCTGAGGGCAGGTCGTCCTCGAGCACATCCGCAAGAGCGGGGGTGCCGTTCTTGCTCGGCAAACGGATGGTGGTGGGTTCGTCGGACTCCGAAGCAAGCTCAATACCTTGCAGGCGGACGGGTCGGTACTGTGGAACAATCAGCTTGGAAAGCGGAGGAGCAGATGAGCAATCTCACTCTATCGTCTCCGTGTAGACCTTCGATACTGTTGAAGATGACGTCCAGCGTCCGAGGCAGAATGCCTGCGCTGCCTTGGGTGTTCCCGCCCTGGATGGTATACGTCTTTCCGGAGTTCGTCACGCCGTAGGTAAAGAGCAGGCCGTTCCGTCCCTCGAGGACGTCGTGGACGAGCGGAAGGGTAGTCTTGCTGAAGAACTCGGGCTGCTGGGTATCGGGCGGGAAGACGTGGGAGAAGGTATATATGGAGGTTGGGTTGGCAGTGGACATCCGCGAGCGGGAGGTCGAGGATGAGGGATCGGTCATCCGGACCGATGTATCAGAGAGCGGCTCGAGGTACGGTTCGTACCCTGGCTCTCCTTCGTCAAGGCGAGGGCGAATGCGCAGGTATGCCTACAGTTGGACGTCCAACATCATACGTGCCTGGCTCTGAACTGTTGCACGCACCTTGATTGGCTCTCTATCGGTATCTGGAGGTAGCTCGATTGAACCATTTTGCGAGGACTTGAGAGGCGCATTCCGAGCAGTTGCCTTGGGCTCTGGTGAGTTTGCTCTATTCACAAGAGGCTTGCGCACTGCAGTTTTCTTCGGTGCCGGCGCTGTCGTACCAGACTTTGACGCAGTACGTGTGGCCCGCGGAGGTGCGGCTGTTGCAGGGGGCGCGGGAGTGCTCGTGGTCTTTGTTCGAGTCGAGGAGCGGGTCGACGGTGCGCGCGGTCTGCTCGCCATGTTTGAGATGCTCTACGTCGTGGATGTATGCGTGGTTGCGTAAGAGACGATCGATGTCGGCAAGTGTGTCGGGCGGGTTCAAGAAGTCGGAATCGATGTCCTCGTTCTCCGAAGTCCGAGTCGCGAGGCGCGGCCAAACGCGTCGCTCACGTGACCGACGCGTTCTATTGTGTCTCGTGTGTGGCCATCAACGCGTCTTGTCCGCAACCACAACGTCCGACTCCTCCCCGTCCTTCTTGCTTATGTTTCTCCGGCCTTGAATATGTCCAAGAAAACATCTCCGAACAGGCGGCGGTCTATCGCAGTTCTTGGTCACGGCCAGGCCAAGACGACTAGCAGGCGGCGAGCGTACAGTATCGCACCAGGAGAACGGCTCAGCCCAGCAGCCAAGGCACGCCGGCTTCTGGTGAGTTCCGCGTCATTGAACGATGCACTCGAGCATACGCACATATGGGCGTGCGAGAGCTCCCCTCAGTGCTCAAGACTCCCGTAGTTGATCGTCCCCGTGCTCACGCTGGTTCACACTCCCCAGGCCCCTCGCAAGAGCATCCTCAAGGCATCCATCAACCTACCCCCTCAACATGCTCGCCCTTCTGACGCGGCAGAGTCCTCGACCTCTGGTGCTACAGAGGACAGTAATATGACCCAAACGATGGATTTCACGCAAGTTCAGGGCCAGGGTCCACGCAAGAGCCTCGCTCGACGCGTCAGTTTCGCCGCACACACCCATGTCCGCCTGTTCCACAAGGACACACCTGACAGTAATAGTCCTGGCGAGTCGTCGTCTCCTGCCCCACCAGACTCATCTCCCGCCTTCGTTACGCGCGCCGAGAACGACGAGAATGCAATTCCCGGTCCCTCCCAGCCGCAACGACGCGTCTCCTTCCGCCGCAGGTCGTCCGGAGTGTACAGCGAATTTGGCGAGCGGTCAATGGACATGGACATGGACGACACTGCCCCACTTCCGCAAGACTTCCTCCACCAGAACCGCGCGATGGCGACTGGCTCTGCGGTAGAAGATGACGAATTCACAGAAGACGAGGACGATAGCTCTGATATGGAGGTCACGGAGGCTATTGCACGCAACATCGAGAGGAAGCGCTCCCTCTCACTAGGAGGAAACAGGGCGTCCCTGGGGATGCCTGCGCCTCGGCGATCCTCCATAGTCACCGCTACTCAACACCAAAGCGAGAATCAACCACATCGCGGTGGGCAGGTAATCCATGAAGAAGGCGAGTCCTTCGAACATGACGGCGAAGAAGAGCAGACGACTTCCACCGCCCATACTGCCTCTTCGTTCGCATCCGAAGGTTCCTCCGGAGAGCCTATGGAGTTCACCATACCAGTCTTGCAATCCATGCGCCAGCCAAAGGAGCCGGATCCGCTCTGGCTGCAGCTACGCGCGATGACGCATGCCGGGAATGAGCCTTACGAGCCTCCACCGCCAGAGTCCGACGACGACGCAGTCATGATCCAGCCGTCCCCCGGTCATGCTGTGTATGGTCAGCAGCACTATGCGCACTCCGAAGGTGACGACGATGGAGAACAGGACATGGACCTCACCTCTGCGATGACCCGGCTGCAGCAGGCTCGCGCCTCCCTCGGACTAGGCGCGCCCACACTGCAGCAGCAGGAAGGGGACAGCTTCACCGACGGAGACCAGCCCCACCAGCCAGAAGAAGAGGAGATGCGCGACGATACGTTCAGTACCGAAGACAGCTTCGGAGACGAGAGCGCAGATCTGGACAATCGCACCATCAACCTGACCCAGCGTACGAGCTTGGGCACGCTCGAGTCATCCATGGATGAAACGGACGTGCAGGACGGTGTAGTCAGAGTCCCCATTACACCTGCGGCAGCAAGAGAGCAATCCCCTCCAGCTCCGTCAACATCGCAGGCCCCCGAGCCAGCTACCCAGGCTCAATCGCTGGGGCGCTCTTTGTCTGGAAGCGTGTTCAGCGCTCCAGCTGCGGGAGGATCCAGCGTATTCAGCGCGCCGACTGTAGGAGGACTCAACTCTAGCGTGTTCAGTGCGCCGTCTGCCGGTGGGTTGGGATCCAGCGTATTCTCCGCCCCCGCGCCCTCCACAGCTTCCAAACCCCCCACCAATCCTCCCCGATCTCCATCGAAGTCGCCCGGCCCCGCCACCATTCCCAAGCCGTTCAGCTTCAGCCTTCCGCGCGCAGGCACCCCTTCGAAGAGTGCACCTAATGGAGAGACGCCCTCTCAACAACCGCATCGTGGCACGGCAGCATTCGCCCCTCCCTCTATGCCCAAGTCTCCCAAGCGGCTCGCCGCAGACCTCCCACCTTCCGGTGCAGATGGCCCGAGCCCCGCCAAACGACCTTCAGTCGGGCGACTGTCCGCCGCGCAGACGGCCAGGTTCGAGCCGCCCACGCCTACGGCGTCATCCTCGAGCGGACCCAACGACGACACCGCGTCGCAGCCGGTCGCTGGAGCAAATGCGAACAGGCGCACGAGCATGATCCGTCGACCGGCCGGATACTTCGCGCAACGGAAGAGCTTGGGTGGGGGTGTCTTGCCCTCTTCGCAACCGTCCTCTGCGGGCCCGAGCAAGGTAGGGAGCGGCGCGGCGCTCCGCCCTCGAGCAAGCGTTGGTGGACAGCCGTCTGGCTCGGGCTTAGGAGCGCCGCTTGCTCGGACGCATAGCGACCCTGGACCCACTTCAGCAAAGGAAGGAGCAGCTCTCTATCCCGATCTCACGCAGCTCGCCAGCGACGCGCGATCGCCACGGGCTGCGAGCCCCGCTCCCATTACGAGCAAGGGCAAAGAGTGCGATAGGGAGGCCGCACGCCAAGCTATCGCAGCCCCAAGCCCGACGCGGGGCTCTCCTGCCCCATCCCCTCCTCCCGCAGCGTCCTCCGCGATGCCTCAGCGAGTAGCCTCGCCCAAGCCGCCTGCTGTTGCTGCGCAAGCGGCCAAACGACCTGTGACGCACATCGAGAAGCCTGCGAGTGTGCAGCCACGCATCATCGACGTGTCAATGGCAGTGGACGTCGAGCAGGATGCGTCGATGGCGGATGGCAGTGCGGGAGTATCGCAAGCCTGGAGAGAGGGTGTGCCCGAGGAGGGGTTGCAGGACGACGACGGGGTGAGCACGGCTTCCTATCCGCTAAGGAGAGCAGAACAGGACTGACAGTTATACAGCCGACGATCTCCATAGAGCAATTTTTCGAGATGACCGACATCCGGTTCATGGACGAATTGACCATCCACAAGCCCCGCCGCTCGACCGTCCTCCCGGGTCAACTTCGCCCTCGCGCACGCCGACGATCGTCGTCTACCGCACGCGACCTCGGTGCCAGCTCCGGCGCAGACGCGCAACAAGGCGGGGAGGATGAGGAGGCGATCCCGCTTGCAGAGTTCGCAGTAGCGATGGCGGTGGACATGCCGCGCCTTGATTTGTACACTGCGGTGGCGCGAGACTTGATGGCGTACATTCAGGAATGCAAGAAGATCTATCGGGAGGCGGAGGAGGAGGCGTTGAAGGTCACGCCGAGCTTGTTCAAGGAGTTCGCAAGCGTGGACGAAACCGAGCAGGCGATGCTGATCGTAAGTGGCTCGTCGCGCCAGCAGAGTGTTAAGTGACTGATGTAAATGGTTTGCTAGCATCAACTCAAGCTCATCAAAGCGAACAACATTGGTACCGCGAAGTCGCAGTGGTATGACTGGAAATTGCAGTGGGTGGAGCAACTGTACGAGTCGGCCGCCCAGGGCTTCACCAATCTCGAGTCGGTGTGTAGCTTCGTGCCAGCTCTCTGCCCTCAACTGACGGTGTATGCATCGCACAGGACGCTACGTACCTCGCAGGGGTCATCAAGGAAGCGCAGGACATCCTCCCAGCGCTCCGTGAGGAGTACGCGGAGGTCACCCGCCTGCTCCAGCAGGAGCAAGCAGACATCGACGAGATCGAGAACTCCGACAAGGACTACCTCAATGAACTCAAGGCTACCATCGCCGAACAGAGGTGGGTCCCGCGCTAGTGTCTACCGGTATGATGTGTTGATAGGCGTGTCGCGACAGCACGGAGATCGAGGCGTTCCGGGCGGACGTCTCGGAGGCGAAGGCGAAGCTCGAGCGGCTCGAGGAAAAGCTCGAGGAGGTTGAGGCGGAGAAGGAGGAAGCTTCGACCGCTATCTCTAAGGCGAAGCATATCATCCATATCCAGAAGGAGAGCACCAGTGCCGAGGTCTTCCGGCTCAAAGGTGCGTATTTCATCTCGTGTATGCATGCGAGCAAGAATCCAACTCTTGCGTGCGCACCCAGACGAGCTCGAAGCGCTACAAGACCTCCACCTTTGGCGTCCGGTGAAGCACACGCGGGACCTCGTCGAGTTCATCTATGCTTCGAAGTACCAGGTTTCGCTGCCCTGCAGGGACTACAAGCCGATCCCGGGCAAGGCGAACGTCGTCCGGACGCAGCAGGCCAAGCTCAAGGAGCGTGATGCCTTCCCGCAGTTCACAGACCTCGTTGTGAGGACCGCGCGCAGCCTCATCGTCGATGCCGACGAGACGCTGGGCGTCAAGCAGGTGGGTTGACCAGCTGCACTGTACTTTTCCAACCACCTTGTTGACGCGATGTGGTAGGTTGTTGAGCGGCTCGGCGACTTCTGGTCATCCTGCGCACAGCTCCGCGCGCAATTGACCTTCCTCGCGATCAAATACCCGCTCACCGTCGAGGCGCTTGAGGACGACAGGGGCCAGCCGGTGCTCCGCGCTACCGCAACGGTCATGTTCCCCCAGGTTTTCGGGAAGGCCTTCATCTCCTTCACATTCGATAAGGACACGTATACCCAATGGCCACTCTCAGTCAGAGGGTTGAAGCCCGACGTGCAAGTCGTGTTCGGCGATATACAGTACGTCCACTTCAACGATCTACGACCTGATGATATGCATAGCTGACATACGCGCCGTGATCTCAGGCAGACCGCCATTGTGCAAGCTATCCATGGACGGCTAGCGCAGGTTACGCCCGCCGATAGTCATGGTTGCCTCCTGGACGCGTGCATCGAGGCGACCGAGATGTATGAGTAGATATCTTGTGTACGGATACCCCTTGTTGTATTTCTTCCTTACGCCGCAGAGGTTCTGCATCACGGCATCAATCCGTAGGCTTGATTACTAACGCGTTCCTGCAGAATGGGACCAGAGGACCAGGACCGGAGAGCACGAGAAGAGATTAAATTTTGACTAGCCGCTAACCTGAGCCCAAACACGCAGTCCTTCTAAGCGAGAGATTCGGAGCACCATACGGGGCTTCACCGGCCAGCACCCGCACCACCCGCACCACCCGCACCACCTGCGCCGAACTGGCTTGCCCTGCGAGATACTTCAAGTCAAGACATGTCAGTCGCGAAGTTGATGTCGACACTTACAAGTCACGGAGGGTAGGGTCCGACATGAGCTCAGCCATGGACGGCATACCGCCGCCAGACTGTACACGGTTCATCTGCCGGAGAAGAGCGGTCAGGTCGGCCATTGCTGAACGGATAGAAGCCAGCCTACCATGTTCGCGAGAGCAGGGTTCTGCATGAGCCGCTCAAGGCCGCCGTTCTGCATCATCTGCTGGGCCATCTGCATCATCATCGGGTTGCTCATGAGCGACGCGAGGTCGGGCATCCCGCCTGCACCTCCCGCACCGCCCGCGCCCCCGGCACCGCCGCCCATGCCCATGTTGCGGAGCATCTCGGCCATGCCTGCCATACCCGCTGCACCACCCGCGCCGGCACCTGCGCCAGCTCCGGCACCTGCACCTCCGCGGGAGGGCGCAGGCTCGAGAGGCGGCATGTCGTCGTAGGTGTTGTCGTCCGGAACGATGCGCGCTTCCGCGTTTTGCAGACCGGCCTTGAGGGACGCGTTCTGGGGGTCAATCTCGAGACCGCGGCGGAATGCTGCCGCTGCGTCCTTGAATTCACCGAGCGAGTAGTGCGCGTGTCTGATGCGAAAGCCTGGGTTCAGCAACCCGCGCTACGGATGAATTTCCGATAATGACGCACCCTAGCCGGTGGTATGCCTTGACAAACGAGGGATCCACCTCAATCGCCTTCTCCGCATCCAGGACCGCAGAGCTGTGCTCACCCTTGGAGGAATACGCCGCGGCGCGGTTCGAGTAGTAGACGGCGTTCGTGGGATCGAGTCCGATCGCCTTTGTGTACGCCTCGATCGCGTCGTCATATTTCTTCGCCGACATATGTGCGTTTCCGGTCGCCTTGAGCTTCTCGGCGGCCTCCTTGTCTGCCGCGGAAGGACCGCTGGGCGCGGAGGTGGGGATGGACGCGGATGCAGCTGCAGCGGCGCCGGGCGTGGACCCGAGCTTGTCTTTGGTCTTCAGGAATACATCAAATATGGAGAGGAGGTTTGCGGGCTTGACCGAGAGACGCTCGACCTGCGCCTGGTCATTGGGGTCGACGCCGAAGGCCTCGCCAATGCATTGGACTACAGAGGTAGCAGATTGCTGGTCATCATGCGGGCCAAATAGCGGTGAGACTGGTCCCAAAACGTACTGGCTACCTCCAAACTCTCCTTGTCGTCCTGCTTAACGGTGCCATCCTGGATGGACTGGTTGAGGAAGTCGATGATGGAGAGGACGAGTCTCTGCTTGTTCGACATGGCGGTCACTGGCGTAGTCGAAGACGGCTTCGCGCAGGCGCTCGCACCAACAATCACAAACAGCCACGGGCGCCTATGCCAGCACCGCACGCGCAATTCTGCGCGCTGGAGCGGGAGACGGGCGCCAAGCTCCTTGGGTGGTTCACCTCACTCGCTCGCTCGCAGCGCACTCTCCGCTTTCCCTCTCCTCGCCTTCGGACGTCCTACGACGACATGTCTTTCTTCTGCTCCATCTCAGGCGAGCCCCCGCAGGACCCCGTTGTGTCCTCCAAGTCTGGCCATGTCTACGAGAGGAGGCTCATTCTCAAGTATATCACCGAGAATGGCACGGACCCCATTACTGGAGACAAGCTCGAGGAGTCCGACCTCATCAGCGTGAAAGCCAGTGCGTATGCTACTTGCTAGACCTCTTATGACCTGTGCTAACGTATAGCTCCCGGAAGACCCCAAGACCGCCCCCCCGCGGCCACCAAATGCCACCTCTATCCCCGTCCTTCTCCAGACGCTCCAAAATGAGTGGGACGCGGCCATGCTCGAGACGTTCGCGCTCAGGCAGCAATACAACTCGCTTCGCCAGGAACTGAGCTACGCTCTGTACGCGCAGGATGCTGCTCAGCGCGTAGTGGCGCGTCTCATCAAGGAACGCGACGCTGCGAGAGAGTGCGTAACCGTAGCCTCCGCGTTGAAATGCGCGACTAACTGTTTTGTGCACAGAGCGCTCAGCAGCGTTGCTGCTACCATGAACGTGCAGGTACCCGGGGCAGGCGGCGACGTCGAGATGACCGAGTCCGCCCAGGAGGCCGGTGGCCTTCCCGCCGATGTGCTCCAGCAGATCGACGAGACTCACCAGAAGCTCTCGGCTGCACGCAAGAAGCGCAAGGCGCCCGAGGGCTACCCCACCGCTGCCGACATCAAGGGCTACACCCCCAAGCACACCATTCCCTCCCTCCACTCGCCCTCTCCTGCTGGTATCACGGCTTTGGCTGTTTCGACTGCAAACCCCTCGCAATTCCTCACTGGTGGCAACGACAAGGTGGTCCAGCTCTACGACCGGAGCACGGACAAGGTTCTCGCGCAGCTCAAGGGCCACTCGAAAAAGATCACGCACGTCGCGTTCCGCGAGCGCGAGGGCGACCCCACTCTCATCCTGTCTGGCAGCGCGGACAAGATTGCCAAGGCTTGGGCACACGACGAGGCATCTGGCGAGTACATCCCGAAGGCGACTATCCGGACCCACAAAGGCGAGGTCACTGGCCTTGCTGTCCACCCTACGTCTACTCTGATGGCTCTCGGTTCCGCGGATCGTACTTGGTCTCTTCACGACCTCACGAACTTCAATCAGGTATTCCGGTCGCCGGAGTCCGAGGAGCCCTTCACTTCACTCGGCATCCACCCGGACGGCACTCTCGTCGCAGTAGGCACGCCGGGTGGCACGATCCAAGTGTTCGACATCCGCAGCGGTGCACTCGCCGCGTCGCTCACTCCCGAGGGCGCCGCGCCCTTCACGGTGAACACGCTCTCGTTCTCGGAGAATGGGTACCACCTCGCCGCGCCGGACTCCCTGTCCTCGGTCGCGGTGTGGGACCTGCGCAAGCCGAAGGTCGCGAAGTCGCTCGCGCTCGGCGACGCGTTCAAAGTGCACAAGGTCGCGTACGACGTCTCCGCAGGCTTCCTCGGCGTCGCGGGCAACGAGGGCCTGCGCGTGTTCGCGCACAAGAGCTGGGAGGAGCTCGTGCGCTTCGAGGAGGGTGGTGAGGTCGCGGACTTCGTGTTCGGCGCGGACGGGAAGGAGATCTGGGGCGTGACCGGTCGCGAGGTCCGCATCTGGGGCGCCGCGTCGTGGTATGCGCAGCGCTCGTTGTAGTCGTCGCTCGCTGTTACTGATGTGCTCTTGTCCTGTTGTTTCCGTCTCATACTGTTTGTAACTTACGGCCTGTTGGCGCGCGTACTCATTGAGTTGTGTTCGCCATCCCCGACCTTGCTCTCGCTCCGCGGCTTTACTCTGTCAAGCCCTAGTCTCTGGGCGGCATCCCCGATTCTATGCAAACGTCACACACAGGCTCATGGTACGCTTTGCGTCTACTTCAGTGACTGCCACCGCTGAAAAGAGACTCTTGTGGCAAGGCACCTGTTGGAAGTCGCGACGCGCTTCCAACTCGCACTACGCTGCGCAACGCATATCCAGCGATAGAATGGCTTGCTCCTGTAGGTCTTGAGCTGCCTCGTGTCCCTCCTAAGTTCTTGGACTCTTACGGCTTCCGGGGTACGCGAGGCACGCACATGAGACGATTAACAAAGTGTGAGCGCTGTGCGTTCGGCGAGAACCTCCAGGCTTCAGTACTCCCGCCAGGACCGCGGTGAAGTATTGAACTTGACTCCGAGTGCGACCGCGGACAACGAGTGGACAACTGGGACGACCGGCGCACGTCAAACGGGTTCGAAGCTTAGATGTGTAGGTATCAAGGACGCTCCCCATTTGCTCGTGGTGCTGGCTCCTGGACTTCCATGTGGGTCGTCTCGTCTTCTGCAGTTATGCACGTTGACCAAAAGCTATGACAGGCTCAATCTCGATTGTGCTGCAACTGCACAGCTTCACAGGCAGCAAGAGCGAATCCAGGACTGTCAACATCCTCTTAGGGCAATATGAAGAAGGACGGAATCCTTCTTCATCTGCCGAGGACGTCGGGGTGCAGCGCCTTCGTCTTCGCTTACGACCATCACGCAGCTACGTCCAATTGTCCCCACTGCCCGAAGTCATAGAGTCTGACAGACGGACATGCTGTATGTGTGGCACCCTGGCTTCCTGTGACGAGTTGGGATAGATCGCAGGCCTTCACTGCCTCCCCAGAGATCCGCGCGGACCACAGGAACGGTGAACATGGCACAGGTCGATCCACAGTGGCCATACGTATGTGGGGAAGGAGGCCTACCCCACACTACTCGGACGCTACCCTCTGCCCACCGTCAACGAACGAAGATGATCTGTAGCTCTTCAGCAGCTCTCACTCGCACGCCCGGCGGATCTGTCGAGGATGCATATCATTGCCTCTGCTCCTAGAAGTCCGACATTGGGAGGCCGCTACCTCAATGCCCACCCTGCTCAAGTACTCAGTAAGTTGTCATTCTTTACGATATACGACGTGCGTGCTGTGCGCCGCAGCACCACCTGCAAGGTAATGCGTACCGCCGCACTCATCGGTTCAGCTGATCTGGTCAGGCACATGGCAATGAATTTCGCGCGCCGTTTCGAGACAGCCACCTGCCCGAGGTACAGTCTGGTAGTCGTCAGTACGTCTACGCCGACGTGCATTCACACTTAGTATGCCAGTATCTCCATACGCGGTTGCGCAATCCTCCGCCATAACGTCAGCCGCCTTGAGGCGTATCCTTCGATGTCGCACTGCTTCAACAGCACGTCGATGAGCCCCACATCTTGATGTCGAGGTGGTCATCGACTGGGGATGCACATCGAAGGAGATCCGAGCCCGCATTGCGCTTGTGGGTGCGAAGCTACTCAACGGGGGCACCAGGGTCTCTTGAGCAACTCGGTGGATTACTATAAGATGTGTGGTGGGTCCGCGCTCCCTGGGTCACCGGTTCACCGTCTCCTTACAATGGCGTCTCTCACGGCTCTACTGAATAACTTCAAGACAGAGATGGGAGCGTGGCTTGTGGGATCCTTCCTCACTACGCTGTAAGTGCTCTCCGTTGGTATCTTACCGAGGAGACACTGATTTCTGCGATAGCGTCGTTGGTATGCTCCTTCAACAAACATTCCGATATTTTCGCCTCTACCCCGACGACCCGCTGTACATGAAGTTATGGGTACGTCACGCCATTCACCTTTGGATGTTGTGCAGACGGTGTGGGAGGTCGATCTAAATCGGAAGCATATCTTCAAAGGTCGTCCTCGCTGTGTAAGTGACGTACAGATTCGCTTTCGCAGCTACGGTCGCTCATGAGGGTTCCCCAAAGCCTGCTACAACTTTTGACGAATGCCATGATGATGCACGTCAGGTAGGCATGCTGTCTACCCCTGACGGACTTGGTTTCAAGCTCACTCCTCCGCAGCTACTATTATCTAGTCACCTACTATCTCAATCCCGTGGTATTCACGCGGGGGGCTGTCTGGTGAGTATGCTCTTCGAAAGTCACGCTTTGAGTCGTACTGAAGTTTCTCCCCATCCTGCAGGACGTCCTCGGTGCGTTAGTGATACCCGAATGTGCAAGTTGCAGCTCACTTAACTGAGAGGATGAGCAGGGCGCCTCACTCATTGCTGTATGTTCACTTGTCAAAGGCTCGCATCGCACGTACTCACTCTGCCATGGACATCCTATAGTCCATCAACATTTTGATCTCAGAAGGGTAGGCTGCGTCCTGTATGCTTTTACCATCTCCATTCTCACACCATTGACGGTAGCTTCTTCGCGAGACGGGTCTACATGGGTGCGTCGGTTCGTGGCTATACTCACCTTCTCGTTTCTGACCGCACGGGCAGTCGGCCGACGATACCGGATCGTTGTGCTCTCCGCGGTACAGTAGTCTGCCGGCCTGTGTAGCGGGTACGCTTACGCTTATCTCCACTATTCCAGATGATCATGATCATGGCGGCCTGCGGTATGTTCTGATACTACATTGAAACGGACAGCTGATCTGACAGCGTCGTAATCTCGTCTTCACAGGTTTCTACATTGGTGCGTGTACCCAGTGCTCTCCTACGTGATCACGGAAGCCCACATGGTCCTATCGACACCAGCCCGAGCTACTTCCGGGTAAGTTTCCATCAACTAAGACTGGCAGGCGTAAGTGAGAAGACTATACATAGCCTTACCACCCACGACATCGTGAAGGCAGCCGACACCGGCGTAGTACGCACGCTCGTCGCAATGGGTGATGAGGATGTTCACTGAATGTATAATCAGTGGCTCGCGCCCGTAGCAACATCGCTGCTTGTCGCCGGGGACGTGCAGTTGACTACTGTCCTCGTCTATGTGTTGTATCAGAGCGGCAAATCAAGCATACGTCGGTGGGTGGTGGGTTTCTTGAATCACCGAGATACACTCTTCGCTCATACCGTGTCTAGGACTAGCTCCATGGTGGACCTTCTCATCGCATACGCCGTCAGCACTGGTAGGTCTTCGGTCATACGAACCTTCTCACCGAATCTGGATTGACCCGATCTCGACAGGCTCGCTCATCTGGTGAGCCTCGCCGGTTTCTTGTGCGAACGGATGTGCTGAGGTTGATGAGTTGCTCAGCGTGCTCAACGTTGTCACTCTCGTCTTGGTGAGTGACTTTCCAGCGGACTACGTCAGCATCTTCTGAAGTATATCTGCTACAACAGTCGTTCGTCTTCAATCGCAGCGTCGTCTTCACGGCAAGCACTTTCGTCTCCGGAGCAGGTATGCGTGCCTGTGCCTTCCTGATTCCTCCGCAGCAGCTGATTCACCCTTCCTGCGGACAGTGTACAACCTCTCATTTGTTGTGGCGTACGTCGAGCCCCTTGATGTCGTCGCGCCTCAGAACTCGCTCACGACGTGGCTGCCACGAACACAGTCTCAACACTCGACAACTCGTCCGCAGCCGAGGCGAACTGAACAACACGAGCCTCGACAGCGGTGTTGTCCTGGGAGAGAAACGTCCCGCCAACGCCGTCAACCAGGTGGAACTGGTCTCGGTGAGTGCGGCGCCACCACGCCCTAGATATCCCCGCGTACTCTAGCGATTGCTTACCGGGGCACTGCGGCATGACCAGATGGCGTTCGCCACTGGACCGTCGCAGTCGCAGCTGACCGATTCGTGGCCCGGCGAGGACCGCGGTAGTTCGAAGAACAACGAGCTGCTGAAGGTTGACACACCCATCCCGGGAGGCTTGGCGCAGGCAGGGAGCTCAACCGAGACGGTTTGAGACCTCATCAGAGGCAGGGCTCAACCACAAGCAAGCACGCGTTGGACCATGCGTGAGATGGTTCCGACAAGCATGTCCTATACGCGATTAGCACGCACGCGCGAATCTCATGTCAAGTTATCGGCGGATACCAAACCACTAGTCGTGTAGATACGGCCGTATCACGACAGGCAGCTGCACGCCCTTGGGCATAGCGCTCTTGAGCGCGGGCCGTTGCGTGAATATTCCGATGGTAGTGTCGGACGTCTTCGGGGGAGGCAGCCAGCTGGAACTCGAACGCACGCAACATGATGAGGAAGAGCGCCTCTAGCCTGGAGGTTTCGATATATTATCAACTACCGCATCAACATAACCTCAGGCTCTTGTGGTACTGTGATAGTCAGCGGTCCTGACGCTGTGGTACTACGGCTTCCACAGCGTTGCTGGCCTCGGTTTGTACGGTCTTGAGGAGTCTTTCGTCTTGATGCGTCAGTTGGACTCATCATACTGTGGTTATAGGTGGACGCACGCGGCGACACAAGGAAAATTGAGACCGGATTGCTCTTACGGCTGCAGAGCCTCTTACTACCGGCTGGACGATGGGTAGACTATTTGTTGCATTGATGTTGAAACTAACTACAGTATGTCCTACTAGTATGCACTTCAAGCTCAAGCGTAACTGCGTGTAGTACCGACTGGAGTTTTGCTGGGCGCGCAGGAATAAGTACTGTACATAGCTGTACATGCCAGCAGGAGGCCTGAGACGGCGGATGAATTGGACAAATGTGCTGATGTCACCGGGAAGCTGTTTCCCCGCACTGCCGCCCGGCTTGCAAGTCGTGCCTGGCCAAGATCGCCGGGCGCTTCCTGCAGCCTCTGCTTTGACTTTCCTCCACCATCGAAGCGCTCGCTTCACCACCCTCACGACGCCTCGTCAAATTCGTCTAGAGCCCTCTGCATACCTCATTCCGTTTTTCGTACCTATCTACGGCGCAAATGATGCCATGCTCCTCGTGCGTCGCGGCTCTCGAGGGACAGTATGGTGCGTTCGCGGCGCCTGGTCGCGAGCCCGGTCAGTCCGGAATCTGGAATATGGCATGATCTCGATGGAGCCCACCGCTATGTCGTCTTGATCAGCACCAACCACCTGGCGACTCCAGCCGCCGGCCATGGCAGCAGCGCTAGCAAGAGCGTACAAACCATGCGGCCGGCGGGGGCTCGTCCTCGTCCGCTCTTTGTCTTTCCATCTCACCCGCTCGATACCCTGCGTCTCCCCCGGCTCAGCAGCGAACGCTCCCGCTGTTCTGTGGTCACCTCCTGAACCTGAGCTGCGTCTGCAGAGGACTAGGAGGACCTACAGTACTCCAGCCACTCGGAACGTATCTCAAGATGCCGAGCGCTACCAGTACATCCCAGCGGTCCCTCGCGTTCGCGAACTTCTCCCTCTGCGCCGCTCTGACGGTCCTCGCGTCCTTCGTCGCGTCCGCGCAGGCGGAGGACCGGACGCCCCCGCCATGGGAGTTCACCGATCCGAAACACGATCCGTTCAACCCGCTCAGGTACATCGCGAGCAACACCCTCACCGCGATCGCCATCTGTGAGTGTTCTACCCATCTTGTGCTGCTTCCCTGCAACACCTGCATGTACACTATACCTTCCATTTCGGTACAAAGGCGAGCGGTGGGTGGATCGCGGAGCATTCAGAAGCAGCTCGGGGAGGTGCCGTCGCGGTGATACTGCGCGGCTTCTGTGCACACGCGATGGATAGACTCGTCAAAATGAAGACTCGTTTCCCACCCTCCCCTTCCCTCGCACTCGTTCAACTTGAGAACATGGAGGAAGTGATGCTGATTTGTCGATATGTGTAGCTCTGGTCCTCGCTGTCGCGCTGGTGCAGACATGGATGCTTTGGCGGAAAGGCGGACGGTGTATGCTGGCGATGGTGATCGGCGAGTACAGTGAGTGTTACAATCGTGTCTTCTGGATGCTTGCGGCTGACAATGCGTGTACAGCGTGGGCCATCGGCTTTGGAACTCGGTTTGGGTTGCACACCCAGCCGGATAGCCAAGCGATATACATCGCGTACTACCTGTTCATCGTCCTCTCCGTACGTCCGCGCCTCTCCTTACCTGCCGTTATCAGAGCTGATGCGCAAGGTCGATAGCCATGCGCGTTCATCGCGTCCGAGTATATGCTCCTCGGACGGCTCGCGCGATACCTCAAGTCGCATAGGCACCTCCTCATTCCCCCTCAACGTATCACAATCGTTTTCGTCGCTTCCGATATTACTACTTTCCTCGTTCAGGTATGCACCGTACTTCGTCTTACTCCGTCACCGCTCCATCCTGACGGACACCTCGGCAGGCCGCGGGTGCAATCCTCTCCATCTCGAAGAACCAGAAGCTGTCGAAGACGGGCGAGCATGTGAGTCTTCGCGCTCACCTCCGGGCCCCCGAGTGCTGTTGTCAACATGCTGACGCGCCGTTTTCGCATGCAGATATTCCTGGCCGGTCTCGCGCTGCAGCTCGCGTCGTTCGCGCTGTTCATCATGCTCGCGCTGCGCTTCCATTACCGCATCAAGACGATGGACCCGCACATCTGGAACGTCGATGCGGGTAAGCCGTGGCACCAGGACTGGCGCATGCTCGGCTTTGTTTTGCTCGTCAGCTCAGTCGGCATCCTGGTAAGCATACCTTTGGCAAGCGCCCGTTGCTCGGGGTACTCACACACACGGACAGATTCGATGCGTCTACCGTGTCATTGAGCTCTCTCAGGGCTACCTCGGTCATCTCGCGACGACCGAAGCGTTCTTCTATGGGCTCGACTCGCTGCCATTGTTCATCGCTATCGCGGTGTACATTCCGTTCTGGCCTGGACGGATGATCCCGACGATCGACGACCTCGCGAAGCTCGACAAGTCGAACGCGCTTGACGGGCGGAGCAGCGATGAAGTGAAGGCATGATCCTTGGGTTTCATTGGATCTCTTCTTGCGTTCTCTTTGCGACGCTCTAATGATGGTTTGGGCTTGGTATGTTACTCGTGGAATGTCTTCGGGACGGCCTTTCTGCTGTAATGGTCGCTCTCTAGTACACACGCAGACTAATTGATAGCGCATCACGAGCACTGTGCAGGACTGCGCGAACGACGAGCCTTGCCATTCTGAGACTTTGGGGCAAGCGTAGGGTTAGGGGCAGGCGCGACGTCAGATCCCCAAAGGTTTTGCGAGCGAAAATAGAGTTGAAGGTTGCCGTGTCCGTGTCCTCGACTCGACGCGATCCAGTCCGAGTCGACCGGTCTCCCGCCCCGAGCAGGACCAGTCGTGTGGGGAAGCAGCTCAACGCAGAAAGACCCTCGCACGCACCGCACACCCTCCCCGCCCCTCTTCCCCACACTCCCCTCTCCACCTTTTCCTCCACCTCCACCGTCCCCGCGTCGTGTGCGCTCTACAGACATGGCGGCGAACAAAGGTGCGTCCTCGTCGTGCTCGTGCGGCCAGGCCGCTCGTGCTCACCCCGTGCGACCCGCAGAGCCGAACACAATCGTCCCGCTGCTCTCGCGTGCCCTTCACCGGATCCGCTCGACGCCCCCGAGGATCATCGCATCCCCCGCAACCCGTACGTCTCACTCTTCCGTGGTCACAATCACCCAGCTGAGAGTGACTGACCGACTGACTGCATGTATGCGCAGAACCGCGCCGCGCTGCGGTCGCGATCATCCTCCGCGTCTCGCCCCCGCCAAACTACGTCTTTCCCGCCCCGCCCCAGTCGACGGACGGCGGCTCGCCTACGAACGTACCGGTACCGAGCTTGACGGAGTTCTTTCAGCTAGACTGGGTGAACGCTCCTGGAGCGCGGCCGGAGATTCTGTTCTTGAGGAGAGACAGGCCGGATGGGACCGACGGTGGGAGGATGAGCGGGAGCGGGCCTAATACGCGCGAGGCGCATGTTGCGTTCCCTGGCGGAAAGACTGAGGAGGGGGACGAGGGCGGGCTGTATACTGGTGAGTTCGTCACTCGAACAGGCGCATCGCTCGGGAAAATAGCGCGTTCGTACGACAGGCTGCGCAGCGACGTTCTCCCGAGGGCGCATCGTGTCTGAATTAACCTAGCATGCTGACTGTGTCCGACTAGCTATGCGGCAAACATGGGAGGAGATAGGCCTCGACCTCGCAGAAGCGTCGTATACCCCCATCGGCCAGCTCGACGACCGCGAAATCACCACCTCGCTCGGAAAGCGACTGCTCATGATCCTCTCCCCCTTCGTCTTCCTCCAATTGACTCCGCAGACCACGCCCGTCGACCCCTCTCCAGGCACCACGCTCCACTGGGTGCCACTCTCGACCCTCTTGCCCAAACCTGTCGGCGACGGCCCTAGATGGTCCACCGTGTCCGTAGACGCGTCCTCGCGGCTCGCACCGCGGCATTCCACGGTCATGCGCATCCTTGTACGGCTGCTCGTGGGCAGCATGAAGTTCCCCGCGATCCTCATCCCCGCCTCCTCGCCTAACCCCTCATCTTCCGCTGACGCGTACTCGGACGAGAAGGCGATCGACGCGAAACGCGCGCACGTCGAGGCCGCAGGCTCGGCGCCCTCGGCGCTGAAGCGCGAGCACTCACTGCAGTTCCGCTCAAGGCGGGCGGAAGAGGGCGAGACGCTCAAACTCTGGGGCCTCTCGCTCGGCATGACGCTCGACCTGCTCGCACACATGGCGCCTCCTGAGGCGCGTCGCGGGGCCGGAGGCGCTGCGCTGCTGCCGCCAGATGCGGAGGCGGAGCTGTTGCGCGTGCCGGTCATGGCACCGAGTCTGGCGAGCGTGTTCCCGAGGTTCGGGTATCCGGATGTGAACTTCTGGATCTGGGTGTTTGGGAAGCGGTACAGGGCTGTCATTCGAGGGTGGGAGGCGAGCGTGCGCGCTGGCGGGACTAACGATCGGAGGTGAGTTCCTGCGCATCTATTCTAATGAAGAGTGCTGACAGGCTTGCGCAGGATCAACTGGACGGGTTCGGCTCTGACGACGTTCTACGCGGCGGTGCGCAAGGCACTCGTCGTCGTCATCGTCGTGCGCGCGATCCTCGTCCTCCTTGGCTTCCTCCTCGGCGGCTGGCTCCTCTTCTCGAGATAGAAAACGACGTGCGGCGCCTGACCGCCTTACCTGCCCCCTCCCTTTTCCCCACCTTTCAAGGACCGTACATACATCGCATTCGCATGTGTTGTGTCGCACTACACGCCTGTTGTTGGCCTTTCGGCCGTGTACGTCACTCAACTCGCATAGCATCGCATCGCATCGCCGCTCTCGGTGTACCACTCCTCCGCTCCTCCACTCCGACTCCTTCAGCTCCAGCCATGTCTCCCAGCTCTGGATCAAGTCGCACGCACCGAGTGGTACACATACAGTACCTGCACATCTCTATCCTTACAGACTCGTACGCCTCCCGTCCGCCCTTCCCTTCCCCTCCCCTCTCGCGTCCGCTCTCTTTATTTGTTTAGGGACTGCCGTACATACAGCAAGTAAGTAGGCTCGGTGTTTATGCGGAGTTGGTTGTACTTTAGATCGGGGAGGAGATGGGGATGGGGATAGTCGGGACGGGACATACTGTAGATCGTGTTTTAGGTTTTGGTCTGATGAATTATGATGATTCACGACTCTGAGTTCTTTCTTTCGGTTATGCTACAATCTCTGTGAGGTTAGTAGCAGATAGATGGCCATAGACGTTCTTTCTGGCCCACCGTATGCTCTCTCCGACATTCTCGGAGTGCATGAGGATACCTACATGGGACACGTGACATACGCGACGCGACGCGCCCGGCGCGTGGCCAAGGAGAAGCGCCGGCACCGCCTGTGGCCGCTCTTTGCCGCAGCTTCACCGCGACGCCCACCACTCTGCGAGTTCGTCCGTCAGGACAGCACCGCATTCTAGCCTGCCCGGACATTTGCGTATGTGAGCACCCGATGTCGAAACAAAAGTTCTACGCCGTGCATAACGGCAGACAGGGGACGAAGATCTACACCACTTGGGAAGAGGTTCGTTCGTAACCAAGCGCCCTGAGGATGGACACCTGTCACTGCGCGGCAGTGGTTCGTCCGGGGTGTGTACGAGAAGCACGACATTGACTGACTGCACTACCCGAATTTGCTTGATTAGACAAAGGCGAACGTGTGATAGTCTAACTCTATCTGCTCGACCGACCGTCTGACAGATATCGTGATGGGTTCTTCGACAGGTCTCCCGTTTCTCGGGGGCGATACACAAGAGCTTCCGGAGCCTCCCCGAGGCGAGGGCGTGGCTCCTTGGTGTAGCAGATGCTGCTGCCGCGGATGCGGCTCCGCTGTATGGCTGTGAGTGTCTACTAGTGACTACTCGTGTGCCCAATGGCTAACCGTACTTGACGCCACACAACAGACCCCGGTGCCCCGCCTGAATCCCAGCTAGCCGCCACCCAACCCGAACCGCCCACCCAAGCAGGGAGCAGCCAGATCCCCGTTTCTGTGTCGGGGCCCTCCATAAAGTATGAGGAGATGGACGACGACCGGTGGCCCGACGAGGAGTTCTTCCAGGACCAGAGCAGTATGGACATCGACGGGCCGACGGCGGTGGCGACGCAGCCGCCACCGCTTGAGGAGGTGCAGATGAAGGAGGTGGACGAGTCGATGGAGATTGAGGCTCTTGAGGCTACGGCTGCTGCTGCTGCTGCTGCGGCGCCGCCACCGCCGGAGATTCAGCTATCGTCGGACCAGCAGAGGGTGTTGGATATGGTGAAGCGGGGCGAGAGCGTTTTCTTCACCGGGTCCGCAGGTGCGTCCCTTGACGATCGGACCCTGCGGGGTGTGCAGCTCACCCACCCATGTATGAAGGTACGGGGAAGTCGGTCCTCCTGAGAGAGATCATCAAGCTGCGAGGCGGACGTCCGAGTAACCGATTAGGAGTAACCGCCTCCACCGGAATTGCCTCAGTGAATATCGGCGGGTGCACGCTGCATTCTTGGGCGGGCATCGGTTTGGGCAAGGAGGACAAGGACGGACTCGTCGGCAAGATCCTGGGCATATCCATGAAGGCGTACAAGCTGGAGAAGAAGCGGCGGGACGAGCTGTGGGCGAGGTACAGGCGCGGGGAGCATTTGACTGATGAGGAGCTCAAGTTCATGAAGGCGTCCCCGGAAGAGAGGAAGAACAAGGTGCTGGATCGGTGGAGGGAGTGCCAGACGCTCATTATCGACGAAAGTGCGTGTCCAGACTTTGCGCGAGGTATGTGTGCAGGTGTTGAGCGGCGTGACTTGTTTGCAAGTTTCGATGATTGACGGGAAACTGTTCGACAAGCTTGTGAGGACGTTGGTCGTGTACGGTGGCGTAGCGGATACTCACGTTTTGTTTCTCCAGGAATACGTCGCGCGGCAACTGAGGAAAAAGGAGCGGCCATTCGGCGGTATTCAGGTGAGGGGACCCGACAGACGAATCCTCTTCTCTTGCCATCTGCTGAGCTGTTTCGCACAAAGCTTGTCCTTTCGGGTGATTTCTGCCAACTCCCGCCCGTCCCGGACAAGAGTGGGACTGGTGCACAAATACCAGCCACGTTCGCGTTCGACGCGGAGTCGTGGTCACGCTGCGTTGGTCCTCCCGTTGTTTTGACTAAGGTGTTCCGGCAGAAAGACCAAGGTCAGTAAGGCTGGGATGATTTTGAGACGAGTTGGATAGCGGTTGACGTTCCCGATGCAGCGTTCGTCGATATGCTGAATTCTATGCGTTTCGGGCGCATGGATGCCCAGACCGTCATGGAGTTCAGGAAGCTCTCGCGCGAAGTGCATTACGACGACGGCATCGAGCCTACGGAGCTGTGCGTCCACCTCTACCTCTCGAACGATTGCCTGCATATTGAACAGTTTTCTACAACCTCAGCTATCCGACTCGTGCGGAAGTCGAGAGTGCTAACAGCTCGCGACTGAGAAAACTGCCCGGTAACAATCGCGTCTATGACGCGAGAGATCTTCCTGGCCGCGATGATCAAGGCAAGGAGTTCCCTCCGGACCGCGTAGAGCGAGCCCTCAAGGACCTCGTCGTGCCGAAGAAGTTGCCTCTGAAAGTCGGCGCTCAAGTCATGCTGGTGAAGGTGGGTCATCAATCGCGCTCCCCGCCTCCGCATCCTCGGCTCAAAACGAGGTCGTGCGTAGAACATCATACAAGGCCTTCTCGTGAACGGCTCCGTGGGGCGCGTTGTGGGCTTCTACAAACCTCGCGAAGCGTTGAAGATGGGCATCGAGATCGCGCTCCCCGACAATCGCGAGCGCAACGGTCAGACTGGACCAGAGTTACCGGGGGGACCTGCAGCGGGAAAAGACGGAGGGCGGCTTGAGAAGGGTCCCCCGGACGCGCGAGAGGAGAAGATCAAGCAGATACTCCGGATGAACACCATATGGCCCGCAGTGCACTTCCAATGCGGGGTAACGCAGCTGTGTGTGCCTTTGACTTTTGAGGTCGTCAGTGCGGAAGGCACCATTGAAGCTACTCGCGATCAGGTATGTGCTCTCCGGACTGTCGAAATCGAGGAGTGGCGGACGCTGACGGGATCGATAGGTGCCGCTCATTTTGGCATGGGCGCTGAGCATACATAAGTCCCAGGGTCAGACGCTGGAACGCGTGCGCGTGGACCTCAGCAGGATATTCGAGAAAGGGCAAGGTAAGCGAACCTGGAGCCCGGCTTTATGGAACGCGAGGAGCTGAGTTGCCGTCTTGACTTCAGCGTACGTGGCGCTTTCTCGAGCGACCCGCATGGAGACGTTGCAAGTGTTGAACTTCGATCCGAGCAAGTACGTAGCTCCGCATTCCCTTCCTAAGAGAGGGTTGCGCTTACCTGTTATGCAGGGTTCTTGCACATCCACGCGTGCTGCAGTGGATGACGGAACAGACGGGGAAGTATCCCGGGCCGGACTATCTAGAGGATCGCGAGCTGGATGATGAGCTCGAATACTGGCAAGATTGGCTCTAGGAGCTTCTTTCAACTCTGCCACCCACCGCGCGCGCCCAGGCTCATGCTCGCACGATATATGCAAACGCATCTATTCTCCATCTAATTCCATATTGTACATTGTGTTTATCATAGCGCCCATCACGAGACATACTGCTTTACCTTCGGAGCTTCAGTCGAGCTTTTTCTGCACGTTCATCGACATGGCGGATGGAACCGCACGCTTGCCGTTGCGTTGTTCGCCTCCCATTCGTCCTGCTGACAATACCGAAGCGCCAGAATGCGCAGAGGAGACTCAGGACGTGGAGAGGACAGGTGAATTATCATCCCTCTTCTGCGCACACTGCGTGAGCTCATGCGCCATACATCCGCAAGGCGAGTGCCATACCCGAAAAAACTCTCTCCAATCCTCTGCTGATATAGGGAGTTGACATCCATGAAGGTGTTGAGAATCCGTCAACCGACGCCAGCTGGCTGGCACGATCGCGCTGGAATGCGCCCAGATGGTTGCCTCGCGGCGTCGTCTACCGCCGTCGACGTGAGTCTCCTATCTTCCATTCTGAAAGCAAGTCCTGCATCTCGTAGAGCTGACTCACAGAGCCGTGCAGCATGTAGCGCTGGACGTGGGCCTTTCATAAATACAGCTGGCCAACTGCGCTGTCTCTCAGACTGCCGACCGCTCCCGTCCACTCTATCTTGACTACATATTCATACCATGCCACAATTGTCCCAAACGCGACTCAACGACGTTCGACTGGCTCACGCCAGGCAGCTCGGGCAATTGGCACCCCTTCCCACCAAGGAGCCTCTCGGGAAAAAGCCTACAGACCTACCAGCCCCTACTCCTGCAGAGCTCCTGGTGTACCTCCTGACATGGATTGATGATAACCCTAGTGCTCTCAAGCACGCACGGGACACTCGTCAGTATTCTCGGCGATTTTTGAGAGCCGCTGATGCGAGGAACGACCGTTCTCCCAGAATGCAGCAGCAGCTCGCCGGATTCGCCGAACTGGGATGCAGTTTTTCTCTGTCTCATAGAAAGCTGCGCTATGTATCTGCGGTGAGATGCCGTGGAGATTTTTTGGCCTGAGCGAGCGCTGAAACCCCATATCGTGGTTCTTCTTCCAGCAAGGACGACTTGGTCAAGCAGGCGACACTCGCGGCACGCGCAGGTGAATTAGAGAAGGCCGTAGAACACCTCCACGCTTCCCAAGAGGACATCGACAAAGTTGTCAGTGCTAGGGTTTGACCCTCCTGACGTGTTCAGTTGACAGCGCTGAGGTTCGTTCACAGGCTAAGGCTCTCGGTTGCACGTTCGTCCAGCTGTGCGGTAGGTTTATTCTCGTGTTTCAACGCACCTCACAAAGCAGGTCAATATAACCTTCCGTTGCAGATTTCGCCCAGCAGAGTCCAGAGGAAGCAATCATATGCCAATCCGGAGCGTTTTGCGGTGCTTTCATTAGCGACGATGTCGAGAAGCCCTTCATAGGAGTCGCGTTCAAGGCAAGTCGTCACCTTCGGGCTCATCACGCCTGCTGATCTCTGTATGAAGGGTTCTGACGGGAGAGACGTGATCACGGATATCAAATGGCATCCCGTGCAAGCGCTCCAGCGCCCCGAGATCGTATGGGGCGCACCGACGCACCGTGGCTTCTACTTCGGCCTGTTTGGCTGTTTCTCGGAGCAACAGCCGGGACAGATTCCCTTTGGTCGGTCACGTTTTCTGAGGCAGATGTCACTCATTTCTGTTTGTTGACACCCGTGTGCAGATGTGCTCCAGGGACAACTTTCAGCCATCTACGAGAACAACGCGAGGTTGCACTTCACAGTATGTAACACTCTCTATCCGGCAAAATAGCCATGGTTGACCTTGGTCTACGATCGACCTACCGTATCGAACCATCAAGGGTCACTCGCTGGGAGGCGCGTACTGCACATTGGCCTACGGCGAATTCCTCCGGCTTCAGGATGATGCTACATTCTCGCAGTACAATCTTGGAGACCTGTACAGTCTCGCCGCTCCTCGGACCTGCCTGCCGCCCTTCTCGGACGAGGTCAACAAACGCACTCAGGCAGGAGGTGGGAAATACATCTTCCGCATCGTCAACAAGGAGGACCCGGTGCCTCTCATCCCTCCCCCGCCCATCAGCTGGGAGATTGCTTTGAACCCATTCATCCACGTAGGCGGAGCTTGGAGGATTACCGATGAAGGCCCGGAGAAGATGGCTGACGAGCCTCCGATGGTCGAGCCACCGCAATGCGAGGAGATGGTGTTCGAAGACCACGGTGCGTCGATCCTTCCGGTATAGAAATCTCATGCGATACGCGCTCACACCGAGTATCACTGCAGATACTCGTGGTTACTATGCAAGCTGGCAGAAGACGCCTCATTCTTGAGTGCAGTGGTGGACCGTGGACTCGGGCGGTGGATTCCCGCGCTTGACCCGAGTTTCTTATCCGACCTTCCGAGTCTGAATTCCTACGTGACTAGTATATCTTGGTGAATCCGCCCAACCGTGATCAAAGGCTCCAGATAGTGATTGTCTGTACTGTGATATCACGCCGTGACCTATTGACCACTTGTTCTCTCTCCACCTACGTCGCTTCCGGGAAGCCTTCTACACTCATACACATGCTGTGCAAGCAGGCTACCTCAGGTTCGATGCCGTCTGAGTCAGTAGCTCAATGCTGAAGCACGCAAACAATGTCATGCAGCTAGCGTCATGTGCATATAACACTGCGATGATGAAGGTAAGTCAATATTACATGGTATAGTACCGACCGACCGCGTACGAGCGGCCAAGACTCATAAGACAGGAGGAAATCATACAAAAGTCATCGCTACGGTTCCCACGACTACCTGCCTGTTGCCGGCGGGCGCCCGACTCCGGAGGAGAATGCGGGACACAAGCGATGGATTTGGTCACTACGAGCGATACAAGGCGCGAGATGAGGGTGAGCCTGAGCACCGACGCCGCAAGGGGGGAGTCGTAAGGCGCGAGTAAGGCGGGAAGGCGTTGGTTCGTCCGACGACTCGCAGTCAAAGGGAGCGCATATCGGTGACTAACAGAGCGTAACGCGTACCAGGTATATATTACAGCAATTTCAGAAATCGATGAGAATGACAGCTCAAGTTTTTGCGCGTCCGACGACGTCAAGGTTCCGACCAATCTTCCAGCCCAATCTCCCGAGCTACGAATGTGGTAAGTCACGTGCAATGAAGGCGTTGCACCGCCACCTTCGTACTACTGCCGACGCCGAGTTGATCATGCAACAGCTCATGCAACTTGTTGGAAGTAAGGCGCTGCAGCAGGCGCACGCCCGATGAGAATGATCCTTTGCTAGATATCTGACCACTGGGGTTCAAGTACTAGCTAGCTTCTCACAGATGGACAGCATCCTCGTACTCCTCGGCGATGGCGAATATTCCGATGACGAGTCAGGCTCGGAACCGTGAGCCACTCACAGACCTGCCACGGCCACACTGCACTTGACCATATAATAGGCAGTACTACACGGTGCGGAAATGGGTGAAGATTTGCTCTACAGAGTCAAAGGGCAGCATAGAAGAGACATCTTGTCGTCACCTTCGGGACCTAGCTCCAGTATGTAACTACTAGGCCATCAAGGCCATCATCGTCCTTTTGTATTACCAGAAAATGCATTGCACTCGAGCCATCCTGTCCACCTGCTGACTGCGCCTGCTGCTCGACCTGAACGCGAGAGCCTGAGATTGTAAGTGTCAGCCTAGCACACCACATTCCGCGCGGGACACGGGTTCAGGAGCTTTGCTGACTCCGGTGCTCCCTATGGTGCTAGATGGAGCACACGAGACAAGGCGAAACACATACTGCTTGCACAAGTCGGCGGCGTCGATCCAGAAGCTTTGCAGCCACTCCGGGCTGGCTTGCTCGACAAGGGGTAGTATGCGGTAGACCGAGCGAGCGGTCGCGCTCTTGAACACATCCTGTGAGACGTTCATGAAGGCACCTTCCGCGAGGGTGGCGAAGACAAATCGAGGTCGGACTTACCTTTAGCCTGACGTCCGATGAGTCACGACCCCTTCATACTATCCCCACAAAAGCCGACGTCGAGCACACGGACTGGTGCTCTTCGGGATACACGAAGAGCCGCCATTCCGGCTGCTTTGGGTAGAGGCTCTTCATGCATGGCGTCGATCCACAGCTCTCGAGTGTGCAGACTGCGTGCGGTTTATCATGTCTTCCACCTGGCATCGCGGCTGCACAGACGCGCGCTGCGCTCAGCCTGTTCAGGAAAGCCCTGTGGCGTGGTGTGCGAAGCGGACGCTGTCGCGCCTCGTCTGCCAGAGCGGCATTACCACCAGCTGCGGGGATGCATCTTTGAGGGAGAAACAGAAGTCCAAGACAGCAGCGGCGATGGTGAAGTAGGCGTGAATGGATATGACGGAACGGGCGGTGACAAAGTGAGATGGACAGGTAAGCGTGAGCGAGGATGGAGAACGGAAGGAGTTCACGTGATATAGTTGCTATATTAGGGGCGGTACAAGGCACATGCACAGCCACGGGCGAGGACTGCATGGGTTGATACGCCGAATGATAGGGATCATTCTCAACAGAGTACTGAGTCGGTCGGCGGCAGCGCTCAACGAATCGCATACTCAGGCAACCTTCATCCGCTCAATGTCTGATGCCGTATCATGACATCGCATGCATTAGTGCATCCCGTTGTGTGGACGGAGTCGTCCATGCATTCGTGACAGCGAGTCGTCGTTCCGTACCCCATGCTAATCCGATGCGTAGCGTCCACGCCCCGCCGACCCCTTGCTAGGGCTTCAATGGCTGCTAGAAGGAGCGGACGAGGTCGGCGATGGGGTCATAGGATGCGAACGACGCACTGGCTGCCGCAGCCCCCGAGGATCGTCGCATCCCCCACAACCCGTACGTCTTACTCTGCCGTGGTCATAATCATCCGCTACTACAGAGTGACTGACTGTACATACGTATAGGTAGAACCGTGCCGCGGTGTGGTTGCGATCATTCTCCGCATCTTGCCCCCACCAATATACGTCTTCCCCGCACCGCTCCAGTCAACAGATGGCAGCTCGCCTACAAATGTGCCGGTCCCGAGCTTGCCGGAGTTGTTCCAACTAGACGTGGGATGCCTCGTGGGCTACTACGAACCACGCGAAGGGTTTCAATGTGGGCATCGCAATTGCGCTCTCCGATAATCGCAGGCGCAACGGTCAGACTGAGCCAGATATATCCGGAGGACCTGGAGCGGAGAAAGATGGCTGACGGCCTCAGTGGTAAGTGACCCGCGGACGCACTGAGAAGAAGATCGAGCAGATTTTACTGATAAAAACGCATATGGCCAGCGGTGCACGCCCAGCGCGGGGTAATGTAGCTGTGTGTGCCGTTGACGTTGTAGTTCGTTAGTGCTGAAGGCCCGATCGAAGCTACTCGCGACCAGGTGCCGCTCATCTTTTGGTATGGCATTGAGCATACACAAGTCGCAGGGCCAGATGCTGGAGTGCGTGCGAGTGGTCCTCAGCAGGGACTTCGAGGGAGGGCAAGGTAACCAAGCCCAACCTCCGGCTTCGTGGAGCTTGAGCGCGAGGAGCTTGGCTGCCGTCTGACTTTCAAAGCGTATGTTGCGCTCTCTCGAGCGACCCGCATGGAGACGTTGCAGGCCTTGAACTTCGATCCCAGCAAGTATGTAGCTCCGCATTCTACTTCTCATAGGGAGTTGCTCTTACCCGTAATACAGGGTCTCGCGCGTCGACGCGTGATGCAGCGGGTGACGGGATCAACGGAGAGGTATCCCGAGCCGGGCTATCCAGAGCATCGCGAGCTGGATGATGAGCTCGAATGCTGGCAAAATTGGCTCTAGGAAGTTCTGTTAACTCTGCCACCCTCCGCACCCGCCTGATGTCAAACAATTGGCCCAAGCTCATGCTCGCACAGTACATGCAAACACGTTCATCCTCCATCTACCCCCCTATCTCGTAAATGTGTATAATAGCACCCATCAGGAGACATACTCGTTTACCTTCGAGGCTTCAGTCGAGCTTTTCCCGCTCGCTCATCGACAGGGCCGATGGAACCGCACGCTTCCCGCTGCGCTGTTCGCCTCCCGTTCATCCTGCTGACCCTTTGAAGCGCCAGAGTGAGCAGAGGGAGGGCATGGAGAAGACAGGTGAGTTACCATCCCGCCTCTGCACGCGTCTCCATGAGCTCGGTCTTCTAATATACACTCGCAGGGCGACTGCCATAACGAATCAGGCTCCCTCCAATCCTCTGCTGATACAGGGAGATGGCTCCATGAAGCTGTCGATAAACCGTCAACCGACGCGAGCTGGCGGGCAGGATCGCGCGCGAATGCCTCCATGTCGACGCCTCGCGGCGTCGCCTGCTGCCCTCGACGTGGGTTTCCCGCCTTCCATTCCTCCAACAGGTCCTGCATCTCGTCAAGCTGACGCACAGAGCCGTGTAGAATGTGGCGCTGAACATGGGCCTCTCATAAATACACGTCAACTCGTCCACCGTCCTTCAGACTGCCAACCTCTCCCGGTTCACTCTATCTGCACTACATACTCTCGCCATGCCCCAGTTCTCCCAAGTGCATCTCGACGATGTCCAGCTGGCCCATGCCAGGCAGCTTGGGCAACTAGGACTCCTTCCTACCAAGGAGCCTCTCGGCAGGCAGCCCACGGACCTACCATCGCCTACCCCGGTAGAGTTCCTGGGGTACATTTTGACATGGATCAACGATAACCCTGGTGCTGTCAAGAACGCGCGCGATACCCGTCAGTATCCTGAGCGACCTCTTGAAGCGCTGACGCGACGAAAGCACTCCGTCAGAATGCAGCAGCACCTCGCAGGACTCGCCGAACTGGGATGCGGTTTTCCTCAGTTTCATTGAAAGCTGCGCCATGTATCTGCGGTAAATTTCCATGCACGTCATCTGACCTGCCAGTGAGCGAGTGCTGACACCGCATTGCTGGTTGCTCGTCCAGGAAAGACGACGAGGTCACCAAGGCGGCTCTCGCGGCACGCGCAGGTGAATACGGCAAAGCCGTAGAACACCTGCGCGCTTCCCAGGAGGACATCGACATAGTCGTCAGTACTAGGGGTCGACCCTCAGCCTAACCATTGATGACAACGCTGAGGTTCTCCGAACTCGTCCACAGGCTAAGGCTCTCGGTTGCACGTTCGTCCAGCTATGCGGTAGGTTTATTGCGCATCAACACACCGCACAAAGCAGGAGAATATAACCTTCCGTTGCAGATTTCGCCGAGCAGAGTCCAGAGGAAGCAATCATACGCCAATCCGGAGCGTTTTGCGGCGCCTTCGTGAGCGACGACGTCAAGAAGCCCTTCATAGGAGTCGCGTTCAAGGCAGGTCGCTATCCTCGAGCTAGAAACTCTTGCTGACCTTCGCATGTAGGGATCTGACCGGAGGGACATGATCACGGATCTGAAATGGCATCCTGTGCAAGCGCTCCAGCGCCCGGAGATCGTGTGGGGTGCACCGACGCACCGTGGCTTTTACTTTGGCTTGTTTGGCTGTTTCTCAGAGCAGCAGCCGGGACAGATCCCATTTGGTCGGTCACATTCCCTCAGATAGATGTCCCTTGCGTCTACTTGTTAACATTTTTGCGCGGCAGATGTGCTCCAGGAACAACTCTCAGCCATTTACGTGAACAATGCGAGACTGCACTTCACAGTATGTCACACACACTCTCTAGCAAGATAGCCATGGTTGACCTTGGTCTACGGTCTACCTGACGTTTCGAATGTAGGGTCACTCACTAGGAGGCGCTTATTGCACGTTGGCCTACGGCGAATTCCTCCGGCTTCAAGATGACGCTGCGTTCTCGCAGTACAATCTCGGAGACTTGTACAGTCTCGCCGCTCCTCGGACCTGCCTGCCGCCCTTCTCGGACGAGGTCAACAAGCGTACCCAGGCAGGAGGCGGGAAATACATCTTCCGCATCGTCAACAAGGAGGACCCGGTGCCTCTGATTCCTCCCCCGCCCTTTAGCTGGGACGTCGCTTCGTATCCATTCATCCATGTAGGCGGCGCTTGGAGGATCACCGATGAAGGTCCGGAGAAGATGGCTGACGAGCCTCCGATGGTCGACCCACCGCCATTTAACCAGATGGTGTTCGGGGACCACGGTGCGTCGATTCATCCAGCATAGGAATCTCCTTCGATATGTGCTCACACCGAGCATCCCCGCAGATACTCGTGGTTACTATGCAAGCTGGCAGAAGACGCCTCACTCCTGAGTACAGTGATGGACTCGGGCGACGGATTCGTCCGCTTGGCCCGGAATTTCTCATCCGGCCCTTCCGAGTGTGAAGTACATCTTGGTGGTTTCCGCCCGATCCTGTTCAAAGCGAATTAGTGTTTGTCTGTAGTGTGAAATCACTCACGCCGTGTCCTATTGATCGCTTTCCTGTCTGCACTTCTGTCGCTTCCGGGAAGGCTTCTAAACTCACGCACAATTCATACTGTGCAATCAGGCTACCTCGACGCCGTCAACACCACGAGATCTATAATGAACTATGCAGACAACATCATGCAGCTAGCGCCATCAGAATGCATACAAAACGGCGTTGAACAAAGGTAAGTCAAGATTACATGGTATAATACCGACCGGCCGCCTACGAGCGGCCAGGACTCATAAGACAAGAGGAAAACATACAAAAGTCATCGCTACAGTCCCGCATCTGCGCACCCCCTTCATACTACGTGGCTATTCAACTACCGAGCCTGAAAAAATCCCTGCACATCCCAGCGAATTATATACCAATCACGTCTCCCCAATGTCTGATGCCGTATCATTACATCGCGTGCATTAGTTCGTACCATTGCGTGGACGTCGTTCATGTGTTCGTGACAACTCGTGCACGTATCCCATGCTAGTCCGATGCGTGGCGTCCATGACCAGCGGACCGCTTGCTTGGGCTCGAGTGATTGCTCGAGTGAGCAGACGAAGTCGGTGACGGGGTAGCGGACGCGAACGCCGCTGCCGCTGCGGTGGACGATAGCGACATGCCAGTCTCGTGCATATGCGCAGATGCAGCAGCGGAAGACGGCCGTGGCGGAGCGAACGTATCCGCAGAGCCCGCGTCGCTAAACCTGTCTGACAGGTCTATCTGGCGCGAGGACCGCTTCGACGAGGGCTCGCGCGAGTGCGACTCGTTCGTATTCGCGTAGGTCGACGAGCCCGACAACGAGGGGGCTCCCTCGAGTGGTGGCGGAAGAGTGGGCGTGAAAGAGGAGACACTCGCGCTGCCCTCCTGCGATGGCGTCGGATTGCCGTATGGAGGTACGCGGATCTGGTCGTCGAAGAACTGACCCGCCCGGACTGATGGTGGCTGGCGCGCAGGAGAGCCCGCGTGTTGACCCGCACGCAGGGACGGATGAATGCTATTCGTCGGGCGGGGAGGGAGTTGAGGGGTGAAGTCTTGTGGGGTGGGACGTCCACCGTCATTGGAAGAGCGTGGAGAGGTCATCGTCTTGGGTTGCCGACGAGGTGATGTTGGAACAGGTGGTGGGGGCATGTTCGATACCTTCGTGTGAGTAGAACCGTACGACGCCGATGGAGCGCCTTCGTTCAGCGGCGCCGGCGGTAATGGCGGTGATGCTGTCTGCGAGAACAAGACATGCGCGTTGGTGATCAGGTCCTCCATCAACGAGTCCTGTTGACGGGCCTCAGCTCAGCATCGAGAGTGCGCAACGCAGGACGAGTGCGTACCTTCCAAGACTGGACGCTAAGAAGGTCAGCTCCCTTCGGCATCTCGTCTTCTCCGAAGATCACGGAGCCGAATACGATCGCGAGGTTCCTGGGATCCATCTTATTCTTGTCCGAGTGAGATGCGACCTTGGCAAGATGCTCCACGAGGGCCTTGAGCGTGGCCTGGTGGATGGCGGGAAGCCTTCGCATCTTCGAGCGCAGGACAGCGAAGTTGTTCGCGGCGTGCTCGTCTGGCAGGATATGAGAACGCGAGCGCTACACAAGGGGAGAAAGAAACGTACCGAATCCCTCGGTATGTTGTATCCGTTCCTGAAGCGGGAACTTGAACACAGGCTCGGGAAGTTCACGAAGGTACATCTGCAAAGGGGGGGTTGTCTTGTCCAGTCCAGTTCGCACACGACAGTCGGTTGCCCGCACCTTCAGGAACGATGACACCGAGTAGACGTCATCCGTTGTCGGATTGAACTGGAACGCTGCCTCATTCCGCTCAATCTTGTGTTGCAACTATGAACCATTGTCAGCAAGCCGACAAAGTGAGCTCCGGCATTGAGGTGCAACCCACCTCTTGTATTGCCGCATGCCTGCCGGACACCTGCAATGAAGGTTCAGCATCTCTCGTCAGACCTTATCGCCTACACGCAGCCCAACTCACGCGGTAGATGCCCTCAGCATCCAGCCCTCGCTGCTCGATGTCCTGTATGCATATCCGTACGATCTTCGGAATCTCGCCATCGGGCAGACCTCTCGCGGTTGCGTAGTCCACGAGGCTGACGCCGAAGATGAGGTCCTTGCATTCACCCACGTTGTAGTTGTAGTAGTAAACTGGCTTTGGCGTCGCAGCGGCGAGCATGCGGGGAATGGCATCTGCGATGGCGGCGCTATCTCGTTGAGGCGTGATCTTGTCGACCATACGCCGTCCGTGCTCGCATAACTGCTTTTGCGTTGCTGCAGCAGCGCTGTAGGAGGAAATGTGTCAGGATGATCAACCCTGCGTCGGAGCATACGTGGATGCGGATTCGAAACACCTACGTCAAGTTATCCGTATATACCTCAAGGACCTTCTTGACCGTCTCTGCGGACTCTCGCACAAAGGACTCCAGCGACTACAGTATGTCAGATACGAGTTCAACGAGAGCTGTGATCACTGCCGTTACCTTGAAACCGGACTCGAGGATCTTCACTCTCCGTATACGAAGCGTCTCGAGCCAGTGCACGCCCTTCCTATACTCCTTGTCTGCAGCCAATCCAGTTTCAGCCCCGAACCAGCGCGCACCGCCACTACTGACCTGCCTCGTCCGCCTCGCGCTTGGCGCGGACCGATCTGAGCGCGTTATCAGAACGCCCGCCGTCCTTGACGTTCCCGCCCTTGTCGAGGAAGGTCATCAGCTGATTGAGCTGCTTCTTGCCCTGGTGCGCGAGGTCCTGCAGCGCCGTGGACGTGGACGCCGAAGGCGATCGGTTCCTTGCGGCGTTTGCGCTCGACGACGGGCGGCGGTCGAGCGGCCTCAGAGGCTGCGGGGCGGTGACGACTGGCCGCGCGCCGTTGGCGCTGTGCGATTGCGAGTGGGAGTGGGAGTGAGAGTGCGGCTTCGAGAGGGGAGGCATGTTGTGCCCGTCGTGCGGCGATGTCGGGGAGAGCGGCGCTGCAGCAGCATTCCTGTACTCCTGCAGCGAGCCATCAACATATCGTACCTCAGAGAGGTTGGGACCAGCTGGTACGAACTTCAGCCTCTTGGCACTTCTTGAGGTACGCCCGCTTGAGCCTCGGGAGGACGTTCTCCGCATAATCGGCATGCGCCGTAATCGCATCCTTCAGGTCTTCCCGGACCCGCTTGCGGATCCGATCTTGCTCCTCCTGCCATGCACCCACCTTGCGTTCGCACACACGTCCGCGAGCGAGCACAATGTACCACGTACCTTGAAGTTGGCAAGAGGCTCGATGACATGGGCACCCAGGTTCTCCAGGAAGGCGACGCGCGTGTTTGCCTCTGCGCATCGCACCACTTGAACACCCAAGTGCGACAGCCCATGAAGTAGGAAGACGCACCTCGCTCGACATTGTCTGTTACTTCATTCCATGCGACGCGCGAGGTAGTGAGGTCGAGCCGGTCGTCCAGGTACGCGTCGATGGACTTCGACTTGCGGTGGAGCTTGAGCAGCGCCGCCACACTATCCGGGCAGCATGAAGGACGCGCGGACGCTCTCAGCGCAAGGAGGACTCACTATTGCTCCTCTATTCGTTTCCTGCACACACGCGCACGCTCTCCATCATCTCCTCACGGTGTGCATAAAAGCATGTACGCACCTTTCCTGGAAGAAAGCGAGGTACGACTCGGTCAAGACCTTCAGGTGCAGCTCAAAGAGGTTCGTCGCGCTCTGCGCAGCGTCCATCGCGGGGGCCTTCGCCGCCGCAGCGGCCGCCTCCGTAGAGGACGACATCGTATCGTGGTAGTGGTAGTAGCGGTGGTGGTGGTGGTGCGAGGGTGAGACGGGAGGGCGAGCGGGTGCAGAGGGAGCAGGAGGAGTGAGAGCCAAGCTGAGCCAGAGTGCGAACGCCTCTTGCAAGTCCGAACCCGGGGTGTCCTGACGAGATCAACCGCGCGCCCTCCCACGTGGCTCGACGTCACATGCAGAGACGCGCTCGCGATATGGGATAGACGCCCGCGCTCGTCCTGTGCTCGGTTTCCGAGACTTGTGTGCGATGTGCATCGGTATGTAATACCTCCTGTATGAGCCTTACACCGCTCATACTGCGGAAGGGTCTCAGATATAGAGTAAGGCGTCATGATGTGACAGGCCGAATGCATCGGAGGCGGGACAAGACGCTGATGGGTATGTGACAATATTCAATTCAGAGGGCACCTTCAAACGGCGCCGTATCGCAGTATACACACTATGATGGGTACTTCGCCGTACAACTACACACAAGTCATATTACCTACAGTACACGTCGTGAACGGCCAGCATCGTCAGTATATAATTATCGCGGAAGCGGGGGCGGAGGCACGGTCCGTGGTGGAGTCGTCAAGAGCAGAACGATGCTGGCGAATAGCGGAAGGAGACAGGCCGTAAGAGAGAGGGAACGGGACGAATGCTGATGCAAAAAGGGTCATGATCGTGCAGGTTTGGACTCTGCGCGATGGAGTGAGCGAAGTCCTTCATTGACATGCAGGGAGAAGGTACTCACGAGACATGGTACGGCTCGCGGTCCGACCAAGAACGCTCCCAAACGCCTTCTTCAGCGTCGGCGTCGGGGGCGGCTGAGGGGTCGCCGGCAACGGGACCTCCTTCTCCTTCTCCGAGTCGAAGTCGAACTTCCCCGCCAGCTTCCTCCACAGCCGCACCGGCTGGCTCTTCGCGTTCCCGATGAACGACGACGGCGGCGTCGACGGCCCGGACGGCGAGCTCGTCGACGACATCGCGGACACGGACGACCGCGACGAGCCCGAGGGCGACGTCGACGGCGCCGGCGCCGCGGGGATGTGCAGCGTCGCGAGCTCCGCGCTCTTCGGCGAGCCGACGACCGGGATGCCCCTCGCGTGCGTGCGTGCATCTGCGTCGGGCTCGCGGTCCGTGTCCGAGTCGGACTCGCTGCTGCTGCTGCTCGAGACGGGCACGACGACTTCCGTTATGGAGTCAATTGTATGGTGCTGCTGTCCGTCGTCGAGGTGGTGCCGCGCGCCGGCACCGCCCATGTGCATCGACTGGCTCGAGCCGGAGCGGCTGCGCGCGTGCAGGCTTCGCGAGAGCCCGCTTCGGTGCCGCGCACGGATGCGGAGGGCGTATGCCTCGGCCTTGCTGTGCCCGTCCAGGGCAGCGTGATCGCCGTCGTCGTTGTCTTCTCCCGCGCCGCCGCCACCGCCGCCGGTATCGGCGGGAGGGCCGTGTCCCCCGTTACCGTCGCCATCCTCGATCTCGAAGACGCTCTCGGGCGGGACGGCGCTCTTCGGGCGATGCGCACGGCTGTATACCGACGTCGTCGGCGACGCAGGGAGGCTCGACGAGAAGTCCCAGCTGTCCATCGTCGCGTGCGTGTGGATCGACGGCTGCTTGCGGCGCTCCTGGCGCTGCGTGAGCGGGGGCAGCCCGCGAAGGATCGTGCTGCAGAGGTAGCTCGGCTTCCGCGCGTTCTTGAAGAAGTTCATCTGGAGGAGTTCCGCCGCGGTGGGCCGCTTCGCGGGATCCTTGTTCAGACACATGCCCACGATCTCCGCGAACGCGCTCGAGTAGCGGTTCGGGCCCGCGTTCCGCTCGAGCTTCGGCGGCTCGTCCGTGACGGTGAGCAGGAGCACCTTGTGCGGGTCCATGCGCGAGCGCGGCGCGCGGCCCTGCGCGAGCTCGATCGCGGTGATGCCGAACGACCAGATATCGGCAGAAGCGTCGTACTGCTTTCCGTTGATGACCTCGGGGGCCATCCAGCACGGCGTGCCGACAAAGGACTTGCGCTTGCCGAGGATGGACGGCCGGTGCACGGGCGACACCGGCTGCGGACGCGAATGGGAATGCGAGTGTGCGTGCGCGTGCGCCTGCCGTGGTGCCGGGTTGAAGTTGATGGTGCGCGACTTGGTCGCGGACATCGTGGCGGGGGACTCTTCGTGGTCCCACAGGAACGCGGCCACACCGAGGTCGCCTAGGAGGACCGTTCCGTCATCATCAATGAGCAGGTTGGCGGCCTTGACGTCGCGGTGCATCAAGCCGTTGATGTGCAGGTAGCTACGCGTCGGGTAGCCGGGTAGCGCGAAAGGGGCAGCAGAACCGAGGGACTGGTCGGTGAGAGCGCATGGTGAGAGACGGAGATGCTCACTTTAGCCCCTGCAGCGCCTGCTTGAGGATGCAGCGGATGACTTCCTCCTCGAGCCCGGCGGGCCACGCGTAGCGCATGACATCGGCGACGCTGCCGGCGTTCATGAGGCGCATGGCGATGTAGAGCTTGTGGCCGTCGACCCAGGAGCCACGGACGCGGAGGACGTTCGGGTGCTTGGAGAGGGACATGAGCTGTGTCTCGTTTTGGAGGAGGCGGAGGGCGCTGGGCGGGAGGCGGTCGAGGTCGAGGACCTTCAGGGCGCAGGCGATGGGCAGGCCGCCGTCGTCGGGGTGGTATTGTGCGGCATAGACGATAGAGGAGGCACCGAAGCCGATGGGAGGGCCTATGGTATAGTCGGAGGAGTTGTTGCTGCCCCAGATCCACATGTCAGCGACAGAAAGAAAGAAGAGAGAGAAGAGAGTTGAGGAGTGGCAGAGCGGAGGCGTGCGCACCTGTATAACTGCCACTCGTCCTCGACTGCACCGATAAACTTTCTCGTAAGATGCTCGGTGACGGCGTTCATGCTCGGCGGACAGGAGGGTGCGCGGCGGGCGGAGTTGACAGGGAAGCAGGCGACTTATAGCACACGGACGCACGTCGTCGCTCGCGAGTCGGAGAGAAGTGCGGTGAAGATGAGGGGGGAAGCTGGAGGGCTATCAGGAGGGCGTGGACGATGGTGGAAGAATGAAAGCAAGATTGGGCATGATCAGCCACAGCACGTTTGGGTGTGGCCAACGAGTCGCGTAAGGGCGGCTTAGCGGACAAGACAGGCGCCCGCCGAGAGCCCCGAGCCACACTGACAAAGGGCTGATAAACTTCTGATGCGCGGCGGCGAACGTGTGTCCTATTGTGCCTTCCCCGCGCGTGTGGCGCCGCCGGTGCGGTCCTCGCTGAGCGGCGTGCCTTTGAGGGCGTCGGGACGTCGGGAAGAGCGACGGCGACGACGAGTTTGAGGGCGTGGAGAACGTCGAGGAAAGCGAGCGAGGGCGATGAGGTCAGGGAAAGGAAATGGAATTGATATTTGGATTGCACCTGCGCGCCCCTCGCGCCCTTCTCGGCAGCTGCCACGCCAAATATAGGGGGCCTGTGATTCTGCACGCTTCCTCTCGCCCACTGGTCTCGTCCCCAGACGCCCGGTGTCACACCCGCACCCCACCACCGCGGTCACCGGAGCGTCTGGGGCATTTGGAGGGGGGAACCCCCTCCTGCAACAAGCGCCCTACAGGCGCCGGATTATCGCAGGAGATAACAGTAGATTATCTCGCCACCTACCATTTTTGTACTACCATCACCGAAGCCTCCGACGCCGGCGCTCGAAACATTTCTTCCATCGCCGCGCTGTGGCTCCTCGCCGCCGACCACGACGACGGCACGGACAAAACAGCACAGAGGGCTGAAATATACTGCTTTTTACCCTTGAGACGCACTAGGAGAGCTGCTGGACACCCGCAAGCCCATGCGACACACACACCCTCCGTCATCAAGGCACTTCTCCCTCTTCTCAGATGCGGAAGACTCGGACACTGATGAACAATTCACCACGGTGAATGACCCCGACTGGGCGGACGGAGAAGAAGATGGGTCATGGTCAGACTTCGACTCGGACTTCGACTCGGACCCGGGAGGAGATGAACATGAGCACTCGGCGACCGGGTGGCTTGGCAAGGACGCCGAAGATCCCGACCTCGACCCCCTGTCCGAGTCCGGGTCTGAGCAGATGGACGTCGACTCTGAGGATGCAGGAGGACGACGTGTTAGTAAAAGGTGCCAAGTTGTTCTCGAAGTACTCGAGTTACTGCAACGCCATAGAACGTCGTTAGCGGACTTCATGGACGCTCTCTTCTGGGGCGACGCAGACTGCTGGAGCCACCGTACCACGTATAACACCCGTGCGCGGTTCCTGCAACACAGGAAGTTCCCTGAGCTACTTCGGCGCTGGTATTGCCCGCCCCGGTCGAAGCGGTCGAAGAAGTCGCGTCCCCGAGGTGCGCGAGAAGCGCTCGAAGCCTTCGCCCTGCAGTGTGTTCAGGGTATTCTTGAACGTGAACTCAGAGAAATCGATCGCCTTGTTCGGGCTCCACGAGGCACGTACTGGAGCAAGGCAGAGCTGACAAGCGTTGACCTTGGTCGCCTCGAGCGAGAGATGAAAGAGGGTGCACCACACACCTGGGAGCTCCTGGCAAACGTTGCCACCACGCCGTCGCAGAGGGCAAAGAACACTCATAAACGGCCAGAGAAGGTAAGTCTCAAGACCTATATTGGACGTCGCTGCAGGAGATGACTGATCTATTGCCTGGATCATCTCACCAGTCAATTCTTCTGATCGTCTCGATGCTGCTGTACTCGCGATCTCACCATTGCAACCTTCTTCAACGTGTTCTCGCGCTATACTTCAAGTTCAAGGGTTTGTCAGCGAAGGGCTGCGACACGCTCCATGCACTCGGCGTCACCATGAGCTCAAAGTGGACGACTGATGCGGTCGAGAAGCTGTCTAAGGAAGAACTCGATGAACTTGAGCAAGTCATTCAGCAATATGCGTCAATCCTTACCTGGGACAACATCAATATCCTCTTTCGTGTCTTCTCGCAACACATGGAGAAGAAGGGCGCGCTCGGGTGTGGGACGGCGGCAATGGTCTTCGTGAAGAAGAGTGCTCCGCAGCAACCACTCTACCTGGTCAAGGACGTTCAAGAGCAGCGTGCATGGGGTCTGGAACATCCCCTAGGCGTTCTTGATATCCTCGACCTTCACGAACAAAGTGCGGAACACATTGAGGGATGGATGACTTACCATGTACTGCGGGTGCTTCTTGACGCTCCCGAGTTCGACCTCAAGACGTATGCACACGGAGCCTCGGATGCTCTCAAGGCACCTGCCTCACTTGACGAGCTTCCCTGCGGCCCAGAACACGTAACAGAGGAATACATGCTGGGAACCATGGCAACACCTGAGCAATCATACGAAGACAACGACAAGGTGCTCACCGCTATCCTGCGTCAACTGGGAATCCGAAGCAACGAGCAGCTCCGTTCCTTTAGCGAAACCCGGCTCCTGTACACTGTGGGCGATCAGCTGACAGTGGACCGAGTGCGCGGTCTGCAACGATTTCGCTGCCAGGACCTCAACTCCGCTGACCGCCTCGATTACATCATCCCAGTATGGGGGTGGTTGCACTTCCAGATGGCCGTGGCACGGTCATTACACAAGCAGTACCTCGGGACAACGTCTGGATTCGCACAGGTTGTTTCTAATCCGTTTATCATGATGCCTTTAACTAAAGGTTTATTGTGATCATCTACCTCATTTACTATGGGAGACCTCAACCTTTCCTTAGTGCCGCTTTCTTACGCACAATATTATCCTAGTACTCATACATCATCTGCTCAACCTTAAGATGGCTGTTCATCCCACATCTTAATGAAGAGTATTCATTCTTGCTCACCATCACACATTGAGCATGCTCATCCCGAGCGCTTCGCGTTGTGGGCGGGCATAGATGATCGCTAGCATCACACGTTCACAATGTCAGCGTGATCATAAGTCCATTGAGCTTATCCCCGCCTCTACTAGCATTATCATCCCGGAAGGATTAGCAACGTATTACATCACGCATGGCCAAGGCTTATCCCTCCGCCGATGTTCATCCCGGATGGATTAGCAACGCATTACTTCACGCATAGCCAAGGTTTATCCCTCCGCCGATGTTCATCCCCGAAGGATTAGCAACACATCACATCACCCATTGCCAAGGTTTATCCCTCCGCCACTCCGTCAGCAAGAAACCGAAGTGTTCACGCAGCGACGTTACCGTTTACTTCGCTACTCGCCGTGAACGTCTCGGTGGTGGCCCCGCCTCCTCCCCGCCCGTCTTCTTTGACCGCCTGAATCCCACACTATGTCAGCACAGATCATAACGAGTCATACGGGGAGGAGCAATGAACTTACCCCTTTCGTGATGCCTGTCCTGAACCACCAGCCTCCACGTCGTCCTTCGTCTCTGCAGCGATCGATGACACATGGCTCTCGACGACCTCATCGTCACGATGCCCTTGAGCCCTTGCGCTGCCTCGAGTAACTCTGTCCACGTAACGTCATTCACAATTCAAACCGCACCCTAGTCTGAACGTGCGCTTACCTCTTTGGTAATGGCTTGCCAGCCAAGCTTGTGCTGTCGTCAGCTTCCTCACCACGCTTTCGCTTTGCCCCGGCTGACGCGCGCGGCTTGCGCCTCGTTGGTGCTGAAGACGCCGACTCCCCAAATCTGCCACCCTCGGATACACTCACCGCCTCCCGATGGCTCGCGCTCGCCCGTAGCGCGTCACTCGTGCCATCATCAGCCACTCTCTCAGTTCCCCCCCGCGCACCTGACGCAGAGCGCTCGAGGTCATCGCACCCCTCACGACTGGTCTCTTCTGGCGCATCGCGCTCCCTCCCCGGATAATCATCGAACCGCTCCTGCGCGATCGGAACTCCCAAAGATGGCCCCGCGGGGGCTCCCGAACCCGCCTCCTGCCTGTCTCCAACGTCCGCCGCGTCCATTCCCCCTCTGGTATCATCTTCATACGGGACCCTCGCCGACTCTTGAGCTTTCTCAGTGTGCTCACCATCGTTCCGTCCGCCCATTACGCCTTTGAGTCCTGCGGAAGTCCCACCGGCTACAGAATATGCCTGCGTCGCCGCAGAGACGCCGACGTCTGCGTGGCCGTCGCCCTCCATGCTCGTGAGTCTTGCATGTGCGTCATCAGAGTTAGCGTCAGCCCGCACTTCGTTGGAAGAGAGTCTATCCGTGAAATGTGAGCGATGCGTGACGAGAACGTTCGAACACCAGCCAGGCTCGGCTCACCTCTCTGACACGTCAACAAGAGCGTGACTGGCCGGTACGTCCACAGAACCGCCCGTGGAGTGGTCGTCGTGATGCGCAGGGGTGCTCTGCTCGTCATCGCCCCCCTCAGGCTGCTCAGGAACCGAAGGGAGCACACTCCTGCGTGATGGACCATGAGCAGAAGCCTGCGGCGCGTTGCTCGGTGCGGCAGATGGTTCACGCGAAGCGTTCACATCGGGCGTCCTCTCCGGGGTCCTGTACACCACCACTCGTGAACGATGGCTCGGAGTTTGGGGAATAGGTCGTTCCGCAGTGTGCGGAGGAGGGTCTGCAGGTGCCAGTGCCGTGGTGTCGGTGGACTCGCCCGTCGTCGAGGTGGAAGGCAACTGTTCAAGCCCAGCTCTCTCTTCTTCGGTATGCGGGTGTCGGAAGCGGAAGGGTTGATTCTCTACTTGAGCGGCAAGGATGTTGCTGTAGGCAATCACAACACCGACGTAGTCCAGAGTTGCGGGATCTGCGACCCCCTTCGCCACCCAGGCTGACTCCAGGTAGACGCTCGGAGACGTCTTGATGGCGTCCCAATCCAATGCCGGCGTCGCCCCCTTATTGCTTTGCCCATGTGCTGCGTGACCGTCAGATTCGTCCCCCATGACATTCATGCGACGCACTCACCCCATATCGCCCGATAGTATGCCGAGAGCGTAGTTGCCAAATCGTTCTGAGTCCATGTGCTGTCCATGTTCGGGAGGGATGGTGTTCCGTCGTCATCGTAGAGTAGTCGTGGGTCCCGGCGTAGAGGGTTCTGTGCTATAGTCTCATCAGTCCGCACGTCCATGCAATCGCGTCACAGGACACTCACGTAACGCAGAGTCGACGAACCTATCCCAACGGGCTTGTTCATTGACGTCCGCTCCGCCTTCGAACTCATTGTACGCCGGGTGTCCATCCGGCTTTCCGATGGTCAAACTGCAGTCGTTCAGTGGTTTCTTAGGTAGACAGAGAGGGAGAAACTCACTTGGCTAGACGGATCGAACCGTCCTGCTCTCGCATGGCTATACGAAGGTCCATGATCACGGCACCTACTCCCTCAGGCCCAAAGCCGACGAACTGATTCAGGAGACGTCCCACTAGACCACAGAAATAGTGCTGATTCCTGTCCGGCGCGCCGTCGGTCAGCTTTCTCGTTGCCTATAGCGATACACGGGCACTTACTCGAAACACTGGTCTGGATTATTCTCCGCCTCCTCTTGTGCGAGCTTCGCCTTCGCCTTCCACTCATCGCGCTCCGTCTTCGGCAAGTTCTTGAACAAGTCTGCCACCACCCGCTGGCGCTCCCCGATGCTGCTCCCCTTCAGCTTGTCATTCACGACGTCCGCGTTGGCTCGTGCCCACAGGTGAGAGGCCGCGGTCGCTCGACCCTTGATTGGCTTCATGAAGCGGGCGAGATCCTGCCCCGATTCCGCCTTGACCTGACGCCGTGCATCGTGATGAGCTGGCGCCGGCTTCGAGCCCTTTGACTTTTGCTCGCCGGGTACCTGAATGTCACCTCTCGACATCGCTGACCGCTGGTTCCTGAACCACGTCTTGACTGCCTAGCATGGCTTTCAGCAACACCGCTAGCGTGTACAGACGTGCCTCTCACCTCGCGTACGTCGCCGGCGTTGTGCTTGGGGAATGTGAACGTCGTGACGACGTGTTCAGCGACCCGCTTCAGGATCGATACTCGCTCATCGCCATGTGCGTGCGCCCATTCCTGGTAGCGCGACGCCAGGTAGTCGCGCGCGCGCGCGCCATCCCCCGAAGACCAGTTGAATCTCGGGGCCCTAGCACCATCGTTCCGCGCTTGAAGGGACTTCGACGTGGCTTCGGCGTGTGGCTTTGGGTCTTGTCCCGCCTTGCGCCCCTTCTTTCCAGCGCCGTCCTCGTCGTCGGAGGAATCGATCAGTGGGCGCCGCGGTGCCGGCTTACCAGGCTGTTTCCTGGGCCTGGTGCTCTCCTCATCCGAGTCTACGACATCTTCATTCATACTGTCGTCGGAGCTTGTGCTGCTGCCGTCATGGAACGAGTCTCCATCCGAAGACGAAGACCATCCGTCCCCTTCTTCGACTTGCGCGCGACGTGGATGAGAGAGCCGGTTGGCGGACACGGAATGGCGAGGATGTAGTACGTGAGAGGATGACTGTGGGAGCTCAGACTGAGGAACTGGCACGCTGCCCTCCGACATGGGGACAGGTAGGTGAAAGGAGTGAGGACAGTCAGAGTCCACAGTAAGAGAAGGAGGTGCTGCCAGGGACTTCAGGCTACGCCCCCCTCCCCAACTCAGAGCGTCGTCTCCCTCGAGCAAACCATCACGTGCTACGAGGATTTCTGAGAGGCTCACGCTGCTGCCGCCGGCGGCGTCGTGACGACGGCTTGAACCAACACGGCGGCGGCAAAAGTTTCCTAGTCTCCAGGGTACTCATGCCGCGCCAAATCTGTCGGTAGACAACCTCCGCACTGCCCATCAACTTCAAGGCACCTTTCAATCGCACCCGTGCCATTCGTGCGCCTCGTAACGGCCCGATTTACCTGCGTGGGTCTACGCTGTACTGCGAATGATATGTGAGTAGGATTCTCAAAATACACCAAGTCTACAAAGGGCAGGAGATCAACGGAGTCAGCGTGTATATCATAGCGTGCGATGTTGAACGTTCTTACTACAAGCAGAAGTCATCATATCCTGTGACTATGTGACATGATACGCCTCGAGCGCTGATTAGTCCTATGGCCTCGGGAATACACGCGGCACGATCGGCGCCCGGCCAGATTCGTCGTAGAAGGTCTCCACGTAGTACTGGACAAGCTCTCTTTCTCGTGCTACAATCATCTCCGCAGTCAGCGCGGTCGTGATGGGTACGCCACTATGGATCGAGGGTGGGCAACGTGGCCATCGTGCCAGGACGACGCGGAACGCTTCCAGATATGGAGCGCGCCGATGCGGGACCTGAGCCGATAAACCCTCACGGCCCTCCTCCGGAAGAGCAGTAACCCCGTACAGCGACCCATCCGGGAATACACGCCCGATGAGGTCCTCTCGCCACTCCTCAGACTGCGTTGCGTTGCGCAGAGGAACCAGGAGTCTGTCGAGCGCGAGTAGTTCATACCGGAAGCCCAGCTCGCAGATCTCCCATACAATCTGTGGGCACAGGGCCTTATCCAGCGTGCGGAGCTTTCGGCCAAACCAAGAGGGGGGGGCGGTCGGATCTAGGTCGAGGTCCTCCCTTTGGAATGCCTTGCCGAAGACAAGCATGAACTGGCGCGCACGGATGGCGTTCCTGGTTTCCCGGTCTTGGTCGCTCCGACCTGTGTCGCCATACAGGAAATCACGCCACCACTGAGGGGAGATGCGGGAGAGAGCGGCATCTCGTACGCGTAACATGTATAGCCAGCCCGGGCGGAGTCGTAGCCACGTCATAAAGTACCTCACCGCGCGTTCCTCGGTCTGCGTGCGCACGAACATGCCGGGATCCGGGATCCAGTAGCCCCAGGGATTGGCCCGGGGAACTTGTTTCACGTTTTGCATGACCTCACGCCAGGTGCCAAGTGCAATCGGCATCCAGGGATGGGTGATATCCGCAAATTTGTCGATGCCGCGACCATGCGACGCCTGCTTTTTGGTCGGTCTCTCATCTGTCAGACTGGTCAGCGTGCAGTTGCCGAAGCTTCATTCCATGCGCACTTACATGGATGTCCTCTAGAACCCACAGAAGCCGGACCCGAACCGCGGCTGGGCCCGGACCCGGGCGTACGACTAGGGCCGCTGGGCGTTGAGGTGTCCGCGTGGATAACCTGTCCATGCGGGGATTTGAGCGCGTTCTGGTACTCCCGATGCGAAAGGGCGGGCGCATAGCCTCCCACGACGTCGACGACCAGCAGAGGGGCGCGAGAGATGTCCATATACGTGTGGCCGCCCCGCGCCATGGCCGCGAGATGACCAGGCCCCACCAGGCCGCGGTACAACACGTCTCCGTGTGTTGCGCCAAAGCGCGTGCAGATGTCGTGAGGCTCCAGTAGCTCCTCGATCGCCACCACGACGATGTCTTCCAGGATCGAGGCGTCCTGCCGGATCCACCATACTGGTATTCCGGCCTCGTAAAGCGTCTGGACGACTCCGGGGTCAGTGGTGAAGGCGCCCATCAAGGCGGTGTTCACAGGTCGGTGCTGATCGCGCGGCCGCATGTGAGTTCCATAGTAATCGAGAAACGCTCGGCACATGAGCCAGTATCTTTGAGCCTCACGGACTTGCATGGCGGCATCTCTGAAAGTGCAGGGGAATGTCTGAAGGCGCTCGCGCGAGTGTCGCATGACGGTTTCAAGCCGGATAAGACGTTCATCCACGTGCTGGCGGGATTTGGCCCGCACGTCCGCGACAAGCGCACTCATTTCATCCAACAGCTCACAGAGCGACCGGATTGAATCCTGACGCAGAAGACCCAGACATTTAAGTGTGCAGCCCTCGATGTGCTCGAAGTCTGTCTGTTCGTGTGGTGTCCACCATAACGGGCTGAGGCGATGCGGAGGAGCTACGTAGCGTGGGATGGCGCAAAGGTATTCGTGACCGGGAGAGTATATTTGCGGCCATTGGGTAGGATCCACGATACCATAGCGATAGTCTGCCCTCAGGATGACATCCACGACACCCACAGGCGGCGCGGGTACGAATTTCATGTTCGGCGATGTTATCACCCACATGCGATCGCTCGTGTATGCGACCGAGAGGGCGTCCCTCCAGGTAATCGCTAATAGAATGGTCAGTTCCCAAGCCTCCCAGTCCATGCGCGAGCAAACAAGACGTACCAGTAGCCTCTCCGGTGATCTTCCTGTTGGCCATTGGGAATTCCGCGTCACCTTCTCACGTGTGTGCGACCTCGTCGGGAGTATATAATCCTCGGATGCGGTGGGGACCAAAGGTATGAGCGTAGGCTCCCTTCAAGCCAGCGGGCCCGTGCGGTGTGATCCAAGGGGTGGCGGGGTGGCGTTGAGAGCCTTAAGATGACACAGCGTCACCTCAAGCTTGGCAACCAGGTAGCTTCAGAGCTCTCCTGAGTTGTCGTTTGTGCACTCGAGAGCTCGAGATTGCCGCCTGCAGCCACACATTTCAGTGATGGTCGCACACGCGACGGAGAGCCTGTACTTACGACCTGTTCGCACGCCTGGCTCGCTCAGGAACAGACTCGGGCGCAGAGGGTCGTGGAGAGAGAGTGGTTGGGGAAGAGTCAGGCGCGAGGGTGGTTCGAGCGATTGGCGAGATGGACGAAAACGTGCAGAGGTCGAGAGGAGGGTAGCGGGCACGAGAAGACGAGAAGAGGGAACGATGATGGGCGTCGCGATTTGTGAGATGTGGACGTGGGAGTTCTGCGTTCGGAGACTTTACGTTACTGTTTGATGGCCGTCATTCAGTGCTATTGAACTATTGACGCCCAAAACTGCGTTCGGCACCCCCTTACCAGTGCAACGAGAGTTTCGGGCCATATGTTTCCCTGCTCAGGATGTACTGGCTTACTCACTCAAGTACTGATGCTTTGAAGAGCTCATCTCTGGTTCATACACCCTGAGGGAGCACGCCACCGACACCGTCCAGCCCGATCTCACATCGAGTATGAAATCGTGCTCAGACTCGATCTCGGATCTCGGATCTAGTGCCGATCTGTGATCTCCGTTTTCGCTCACTCACTCCTTTGCCTCGGATAGGGCGCTTGTATGTGAGCTGAATGTGTCGACGTCAATGCTGAAGAAATCGATACTCGAGTGAAGATGTCAGCACATACGCTGACAGGCAGCATGTTCACTAAACTAAGAGGTCTTTCCCATTAGCCACAAGCATCAATTCTCATTTGTAGCTAGCCGCCGTCACTATCATCCGAGCCTTCGACCTGGCACAGGCTCCGAGTCAGCTGCAGCGCGATCCCAGGCGTTCGGTTGCGGTCCTCACTCCGAGTCGGCTACACATTCTAATGATCAAATTAGCACGCTCATCGTGTTCCCGAGCGCAAGCTGTGCAGCTTCCTCCCGTTTCTCAAGTACACACCTACACGCTGCGGGATCACGAGGTAGAGCTCACTCAGCATGTCTGCCACATTGCCCTCGAGCCGACGCGCGCAACTCCCGATACTCACTGCACCTGCATTCATGGAAATGATATTCTCTGATGTACCTCGTTACACAGGACAGTAGCGGCATGTTGCCCGTAGCAGGCGCTCCATGAGGCTTTCGACTAGAGTTAGCAAAGCTGCTATGTACGGTACATTCAATGATTCTACCGACGGGTCACCTGCTCCCTGAGTGGCGCCCTATAGCTGGAACTCGTCCCACAAGCTCAACATTCCAACGCCTCGTTCCCAGCGGTCAGACCCGTTCTGGCGCATCTGTTCGGCGTCGGAGCGGGACAGCGAATTGACCGGCTTGAAACCCGCTTCCGCCCACCGGAACAATCCCCCGGCAGAATATTGTGTGAGCGAATATCGATGCTCGTGCTCTGCTATGGCAGTATTCGAGTGACCGAGCAAGCCGGACATGATGAAGATGGTCGAAGTGGGAGGGAATTCGATGATTTTGCGGAATTCCCACATCACGAAGTGTCCTCGCTCCACAGGATCGTAGTCGCCAAAGGCGGTAATGGCGCACATGCCCCATGCGAGGTTGAGGTGATCGCGGTGCGGTAGACAGACAGACTGGGGCCCCAGGTTGAACGTCACATTGGCGAAGGGATTGTCCTCGAAATTCCGATGGAGAGTATCGTCGTTCTCGCAGAGCGCCTTCATGGTCTCCTCGTAATACGCATGCAGTCTGGGTGCAAAAAGCTCTAACGCGCCTGCGCGGTCATGAGCACTGACATCCACAAGTGAACGTCCATGTCACTCACGGCTCCCGAATCTGGCTACCCGCTCGACAGGCAGTTGCTTGAGCAGAGCGTCCATAACAGCTTGATTGTGTTTCCCAAGGGTCATGTTTTTGACCTTCTGTATATCCAAAACCATCAGCATCCAATGTCAACTGCTCAATGCGCGCATTACCGTCTGCCCGCCCCCGTATGAGATGCCGGAGGTCGCCACTGTGAAATTGCCGCGTCGATGGGCCTGTTGCGCTGCAGGGACCTGATAGGCCTCCCTCGCGAGCTCGAATACCGCCTGCATCTCCTCGTTGATGGTATCCCAACTGTCGGATCTGGGCCGACCAACAAGGACGGCTACGATGCGCCCCTTTTTGTCAAGGATCGCCCGAGGATCGCTACATCAAGGGCACGTGAGTACGGATCGTAAGGCACGCATCTGATCGCGGCGTACCGTCCATTCCAGGCCACGTATTCGAACCCTTGGCTCAAGAGCTCCTCCTTCGTGTAGACGCGAGGGTCTGCGCCCGGAATGTCGCCTCGCTTAGCGACGTATGCCGTCTTAGTGACAGGAACGTCGTCCATAGCGAGCGAGTAGTCGGTGGGCATCGATGCCGCTGCGGCAAACGACGTGGACGCTGCATCGCGGGCCACAGCCTCATCGACCTGCATCCTCGTGGGCACGTCTGCCCTCATGATGTCGGCGGCCTGACGGCGCTTCAGCGCAGCGTTCTTGATACCCTTTTTAGCAACGCCAGGGTCCCCGGCTGCATCGCTGACCGCGCGCTGCTTGCGGCGTCGGCGGGCCTTAGACCTCATTTTGTCATGGTACTGATCCTTAGTCTTGGACGCTAGCTCATTGCTTGTCGGGGCAGTATCTTGACCCCGCGATGCCGCCAGCTTCTGAAGTTGTGCAAGGCTCGCGAGAGCAGTCTCACTTGGGCTCCAGTCAACGTCCGCGAGACCCTGCTCAGCATCTACATCCATGTTATCGTTTTGATGCGCCTGGTCGGGCCGTTCGTGGCAGGTCTCCAGAGCTTCCCGCAGAGACGCATCTAGATCGAAGTCGTCCGGTGCATGTATCGGCGCCCCAAGCTGCGCTCCCCAAGGGGAGAAAATTGCCCCTGAGCGTGTCTACGAATGCGGACGGCCAAAAACATTTCGGTCAGCTTCATGAGGTAAAACAGGATCGTCTTACCTGGCGCCACGGACCTGGGCTTTGGCGATGGCGTTCTGTTGGTAGATGTATGTTCACATTAGTACGGACTACAGTGCGTCGCGCTCGACAAGTCTGGGGTGCACTTTCCGGGTTCCAGGGTCGGATCCACGCTAGGTGCACTCCCATTCTAGTCGTTGGCGGAGAAGTTAGAACTCACCACTCATAGCGTGTTCTCGATAGGGGAAGGGGGGTTCGGTACACGCATACGGAGCGGGGGCGTGCGTACGAGGCGGGAGAGGCGGGAGAGGTGGGAGAGGCGGGATAGGCGGGAGAAAGGGGCCTTTGTACTCTGAGACCCACCCTCTGATTGCGCACACTTCTGTGACACGCATGGGATGCCGCGCAGCGGGTCGCAATCGCTCCGTCAAGGGTTTGCCTCAGAGATTCTCAACGCGTGGGCGAGAATGCCGTCGCGGGGCGTCTAGAAGGCCTGTGTTCTCGCGACGGATGCTGGGATAAGGGTATCTTGAGCTGTGCCGTTGTGTGCACAAGTGATCGCCGCCGTGGCACTAGTCGGCTCAAGTCTGGCTGGACGGGTCTCGCGCGTCCATGATGTGACAAAAGTGGAGGGATTCTAATGGCTACAGGAGGACTGCAGAGTCTGTCCTGCAGCATGTCTGAACACGGCGTTCAGGCAGGTGTTTCCATGGGTGCTCGGAGAAATGCTCCAAGAAGCGCTGCTGGAAGTAGGAGCGAGCGAGCGAGGAAGCACGACGCGACTACGTGAGTCAGGAACCGTACAGCACCGGTAAAGTAAACGAAACTGAAGAGGATGTTCTACATGACGCGCCCAGAATCCTACGTTCGCGCTGTGTTCGTAAGCTGTCGTGAGGTATCGCGCGCAGTCGTGAATCGTCCGCGAGACGATGGGCGACAAGAGCTGCAGAGCCGCACCGAACTGTGGTGGGCGCTTGATGCCTTCCGCCGAGTCGGCGCCTCCGCCGGTCCGTCAGACAGATCGTGCCGCCGGGATGACTTAACCGTCGGCTTGCCTTCCGCGGCCTCGGGTGGCGGTGTCCCACTCGCCCGACCTGCTTCCTCCTGCCTCCCGATCCAAAGTCTTGGCCTTTGCCCCCTCCCCAGCCAGCCCACGCATCTCGCCCCCTTGTACACATCAAACACACCAGCTCCGTCAAGCTCTCATTCTCGCCTTCCGCGGCCTCGGGTGGCGGTGTCCCACTCGCCCGACCTGCTTCCTCCTGCTTCCCGATCCAAAGTCTTGGCCATTGCCCCCTCCCCAGCCAGCCCACGCATCTCGCCCCCTTGTACACATCAAACGCACCAGCTCCGTCAAGCTCTCATTTGGACTCTCATAGAACGCTGCGTTCTATTACGGTGCTCGGAAAGACTCGGAGGTCCTCGAGCACCGGCCCCCTCCGGGAAGTCAACCACCGCCTCCCTCCTTCACATCTTGAGCGTCCAATGGACAGGACTAGGTAACAAGCATTCTACGTTCACGAGATAAATTACTCTGCTGGTAGTTACCGCAAACACAGTACGGCGTCGCAAATAGAAGTCACTTAACATTTCCACGCCGCGTGGAGTTCAGGTGCAAAGGGGGAATGCAGGAGTACTCGGAGTGCGGTGATGGCCCCGCGCGATTACCGACAGGTTTGGCGAAAGTCGATTAGTAGGTTGATCTTGACAGAGCTTGTGATTTCTCATGGCCCTTTGCCCCGTTCCCCTACGATCTAATGCTAGCCTCTCTTGGTTGTCCATCTGTGTGGAACCGCGTGCCCGTCGGGAACCGTGCGCTCTGGGCATTCTGCTTGCCCTATGGACCGAGGAGTCCCTCTGCCTCGAATTATAAGCGCACGCTTCGCCCCTGATAGATACCGTGCAGTTCATTTGTACGCCCCGTTCTCCTGACCCCGTTCTCCGCCCTCACGGGTGATGGACGCAAGCCAAGGGAGGATATGTCGGCGCAGCAGCGAGGCCAACAAGTAGTATGGCTCGATCAGTAATCAATCAGTCAGATTTCCAGATCGGCGGCGACCTCGCGGCTGCCCTTATCCTCTGACTTATAACGAGTGGCCCTGCTCTTTGCGCGCTCTGGCTTCCAATCGCCCGTACGCGCCAACGTCTCCAACCTTGGCCTTTGCCCTTCCCGCACGACCGCTATGGATAACATGTCCGGTGAAGTCCAGCTCTCATCCTCGGGGGAAGCGTCAGCTCGTCGCTTAATCATCCCGCCGTCGAGTGCTGCCACAGCATCACTCCGGCGTGCCATGATGTTCGTGACCTTTGCTGGACAGGCGGTGGTCGGCATGAACGACGATCAGTCAACGCCGTTACCCACAGGAGAGGCAGTGGACACCTCCGGGGATCCTTTGGGTTGCGCTGTGGAAGTATGGCTTGTCTGCTTGCCCCAGGACGACCAACAGGCCGTTCAGCCTTTGCCAATGCGCGTACGTGTCAATCATAGACTCAGTAGACGGGTCTTATCCCTGACAAGCTCTAGATATGCCTGCCAAGTACATTGCAACGCGTTCGTGCTACTACGCCGGCTGTCTGGAACGACCTTTTCGACCACATCGCCGCGCAATACGGCGGCAGTTTGAGGCGCAGCCAATGGGACGCGATCGCGGCGCTGTGCTACATCTACAGATGGTTCGCCAACATTGGAGATGATGAGGAGGCGGAAGCGGCTTGGGCGGAGCTCGGTGGAGTGCTGGAAGGGTCAGTGGTGATGAGTGTTATGACCGGGGCCTCCGGTCAGACCGCTCTGCGCAACGTCGCGCTTTGGGCACGTAATCGAATCCCGGTACGTCGTTCGTCTGACCATACAGCTCCAGCAGCTGAGTAGCTACTCGGCGCTGTATGCAGGGGGCCTATCCGGATGGCATCAGCATATGGGGCATGGCGGAACCCCCCTCTGGCGAGGGCGGCTGTCCTCGTGACTCTGTAGAGGATTATGACTCGGAGGCAGGCGATTTTGATTTCGACAGCGACGACTCTGAGTAGGAGTAATTGAAATTTCTCAGGTGAACGCCCGAGTCTGCGGTTGATGCGGTATGGTGAACTTAGCACGGGAGAGTAAGTGCAAAAAATGGATATAAAAATAACTTGGGCGAGGATCGAACGAGAGACATACGAACAGAGGAGGCCTCAGCGACCATTACACTATTAGGCTCTGAGTCAAGTCTAAACCTTAATTTATATCACAGGCTGTATATCAGGCTGAAACCCCCGGGACTGGGCCGAGTGGAGGGCGGGCGTCTGAAGAACACAAACTTGAACCTGCCTGCCATGTCGCGTGGCTACAGTATCGTTACCTGCCTCCTCCTCCCTCCGTGCACTCCTTCTATACCAATCTGTACTGCTAATGTAGCCCTTCTGCACGCATTTGACTGACATGTAGCCCTACAGCAAGCTGACAACTGGGAAAAAAGTAAAGCCAAGTCGTGCGCTCATCGTGCCTTGCTACTCGACGGTGACCAAGCTGGACATCGCAGGGTGATATGGAAAGTCATTTGTGCAAGAGGTCGGCAAGGCTGGACGCTGTGTTCATGCCTAGGGTGCTCGAAAAGACTCTGAGGTCCTCGAGCATCCCTCTGAAATCCGGACGGACGTCGAGGAACACCTTTTCCGGGACTCCCGTTTCCAGGAGGCTGAGGACGTTGCCCGCTCTTTCTTCCCGCATCAAACACCTTCGATCGTGACGATCGACCGGCTCTTGCTTAACACCCTCCATGCGCTGCAGGTGATCGTAAGTCTGAGGTTGCACTATGTAGCGCCCGCGGCACAGATATACAGGGGCTGACGACTCGCTTACTCGTCCCAACCCCCTCACAGCATAGGGCCCCCTTCTGCTCGTCTCTCTACCCAGCCATGAAGTCAGACCCCCGCGTGAAGACTATTGTCGACTCCCTTCTCCAGGAGGAAGGCGTGAAATGGACGGTCTACCTGCGTCGCTGCCCTCAGGGTGCCAAGCATGTCGTGCAACCGAGCTACGGCGGCAGAGAGTGGGAAAACGTCGGGCATCTGTACGAGATCGTACGTGTCCTCCTTGCTCGCCCTCCTCACCCGCTCACAGTCCTCCGTCAACCGTCCTAGTGCCTCGCCGACGCCAACTCTCGATGCAACCGCCACACCATGCCTCTAGATCGCCAGATGGCCAATGCGACTCGGTTGACCATGCTGGCTCAGCTGCTCGAGTTACGGCCTTGGCCCTACAATCAGGAGGTATACAGGGGCCGGACCCTGATCATGCGCGACCTGCTGGAGAAGGAGATGGTTTTGGAGGCCGAGAGGGACGCCTCTTTGCGTTCGTCCTCCGTTGGCAGACAGGCTAGGCGACCTGGAACCTCCCATGTGGATCTCGCTGAACTCCCATTCCACGACACTGGTTTGAGCTCCGACCTCTCATCCACTGGGAGCAGCTCGCGCCGCTCCAGCGTAGCGTCGAGCACTGCCGGCTCGCACGTCACATCAGCCAGGATGCGCATCGGAACCAGCCTGAGTGGCCGTCCACGGGCCTCCAACGCGAGCGAGGGTTCTGCACACTCCGCGCGTGGACCTGTAGGCCGTCCGACAAATCCAACATGTGAAGTCGTGGTGTACATCTATGTGCCGGTAAGGATCTTCGCAGATTCTGTGCGACTCTTTCTGATCCTGAGGCCAGGGCAAACACACACCGCTCGTAGTCCACGCCACCGGGACGCCGCGAGGGAACCTCGTCGAGTTCTTCTTCGGCCAGGGAAAGATCAATGACGCCCTTGGCATCGATGCTAGCACTCGCCCTCGCCCAACGTATCTCGTCTACAACCACGCGATCGAGGACTGGGCAATGTACCCCAAGGCCCACCAGCCCCTTTTCATCGCTCCGGACCAGCGGCTGCTCTACCGCGAGGAATACGTCTCGGCGTTACCCAACTTCGACTATTATCTCGCGCTCGTACTATCCACCGACCCCACGCGTCCTCTGCGGCCACAACCGGCCTCGTGGACCTACGCGTCTCTGCGTGCCGGCACTCGTTCTGCAGCGCCACCATCGGCCTCCTCCTCCCTTGCAAGCTCTCCCCCACGGATGCTCACTTCGCCTGAGATAGCACAGGCTGAATTGCCGAGGGCCACATCTGCCACGGCCGGCAAAGGGAAGAAGCGCGCACGTTCCGCCTCACCGGTGCCTCCGTCGACGCGGCGCAAGGTTGTCCCGAGGCCTGACAGCCCCCATACGATAGATCTCACTGGCGAGAGCGACAACGACAGCGACGATGTCGTCTTCGTCGCAGGACCTGCGCCCGCGGGCCCTTCCGCCCGTGGACGCTTGGCTGCGGTCTCCGATAAGAGGAGGAACAACGGTAAGGCCAAGGAGATCGGCGCGGACGAGATGTAGGGTGCAGAAGTGCGACTGGCCGGAGACGCCAGTGTATTGTACGATTCCGGTACAGAGAAATAGTACTTCTTGTAGATAACTTGGGGTTTTACGAGAGATACGGATGGAAGGGTGGTGGCAGAATACCGTACTCAGCGACGGCGCGAGCTCGGGAGGGCATGGCGTGGCTCCCCTACACCGCCTGCCCATATGCCGTATTGCGGAACCCGGCTTGTATGGCACCTGAGTCAAATCGTCTTGGTGGTCGGTCCGCGGTCGGGAGTAACGCGGACGGTAGCTAAGGAGAGGTTGTCGGTCATCGGAATCGTCAAACGGAACTGTCCAACAGATTTGCCCGGAGGTCACGCACTCGCTCCCGCCGCGCGTCTAAACTGTCCTCGTAGCCCGAGCGCAAAATCCTCCTCCCTCTTCCTAGGCCCTCTGTCGGTGACCTACCGACATCCTCCCGAGCTTCTGTACATCTCTGAGACTCACATCGACGTCACCACCTTGCTTCCAGTCTACACATATCTGGTACTAGCTTTGCCGGGCGTCGCGATGACATACATACGCAGGCGCAATGTCCCCCGCAACGTCGCGGTGGCAACCAATGTCCGGAAGCCTTCTGCGAGAGAATCGGCCTTCAATGTCAACAAAGCGGGCCGCCTAGAGCTGCAGGAACAGACTCTTGCATACGACACTCCCGCCATCCCACCTGCCAAAAGGCCACGACTAGATATAGACTCGCGCGCGGGGCCCAGTGTGCTGCATGAGGTCTCCTCAGTGAGTTCAGTTCGAACACACTGACAATGCGAGGTTAACGTACAGCAGGATGGAATCAGATCGGAAGGCCTCGGAGGGCATCAGCACGACGCGGCGGCGATGTGGGACGACTTGGAGTCCACGGAGGACATCTGCGATGGCGACGCTCGGGAATTCAGTATGCTAGAAGATTCAGAAGGAGAAGATGATAGCAGTCTGCCAAGGAACGAGCAAGCGGCGGATCTACCTGGGGCGGCGAAGGCAACAGCAAAGAAGGTGCGTGAGTATTGCCCTCCAATTAGTCAGGGTACTCATTTGAATGATAGACGACACCATCCGCGCGCATGAAACAGTTCGAGCCCCATTTCCAAGCTATCCTGGACGACATGTTATGGAAGGAGTACGACGAGCGCATCGCTGGACGTTGTGCGACCAGGGGCTGTCCGCACCTCGCAACCACCCGATGTCGTGAATGCCGCTGCAAAGAACCGTTATGCGACACCTGTACAGTGCAAGCACATCGGAACCTGCCTTTCCACTGGGTGGAGGTATGGAACGGTTTCTTCTTCCAGCGACGGGATCTCCGCGACCTAGGCTTTGTCGTGTACCTCGGCCATCATGGTGATGCATGTCCGCACATACCGACAGGCCATTCTCCGATCTCCTTCGTGATAGTTCACGACAATGGCATCCATCAGTGCCGACTCCACTACTGTCATTGCCCTGGACGTCGAGACAAACTGTCTCAGCTCGTCCGCGCGGACCTATTCCCGGCGTCATTGGACCGTATCGAGACGGCGTTTACCTGCGACGTCCTGGAACGGTTCCACGTCGACTACGACGTCAGCAAACGCAGCACTCAAGACTTCGTTCGCGTGCTCACGTCATTGAGCGCAAGCGACGAGGAGACCGGTGAAGTCAAGGCGAGTACTGGTGCTACCTGTTGGTCTGCTTGTTTGCTCACTGAGGTCTTCTACAGGACCGATATCGGGACTTCCTGTTCGCCTCGCGCATCTACCGCTACCTCACCATGGTCAAGAGGTCAGGTCGACGTCACGGAGTGGCAGTCCCTGGACGCAACCCTGAAGACCTCACAGTTCCTTGCTTCGCATGTCCAATCCCTTCCTTCAACCTCCCCGAAGACTGGAAGCAGACCCCGGACCATTTGAAGTGAGCGACGCCCACCCCCTTGCCCTCGCTCCACTTGTCGTTGCTCCCCGCTTACCGCTGAACTTAACTAGGTACATATACCGGATCGTCCTCTGCGCGGACGGTAATTATAGCCTGCAGAAGAAGACCAAGCCGGACGACGAGGCGGACAAGGCATTGAGCACAGGCCAGGGCTTCTTTGTCCCCCCGAGCGTGATGCACGAGTCGCTCTCCCAGAAGTACCAGAACAAGGGTGGAAAAGCCAAGGGCAAGGGCAAGGACAAGGACGTTGAGTCCGAGTCGCCCGAAGATATTGTTAGGTGCCAAGCGAGACAGATGCAGACGGCGGCTAACAGGTGACCAACAGGGAATCGTGTGCGCCGGCTTCAAGGTGGTGCGCTCACAACGCACCGGCAAGTTCAAGTACGTCGACGTCAGCGGGGTGGTCTCGTTCTCATGCGATCACCTACACTTCCGCCCGGGAGCGACCGTAGATCTACAAACGACAGAGACGTAAGCCGCCCTCATTCTGAACATGCCGCTCAGACCGCATCACGCTCACCTGTTACACTACTGATGGCAGATGGATGCACTGCGACTTTGGATTGTCTGGAGCCTTGCGGGGTACAGAGGAGCTCGAAGAGCATGGCCTCTCGTACGACGTCGTGTGCAGCTATATTTGCCACATCCTTTCCCGAATGGAGAAGTCCCATCCCACGATGCTCGACATTGTCAAACGTCTGAAGATGCTGCTCCCGAAGCTGCACATGCACGCGCACAAGGAGCTCTGTCAAATCGTTTACGCATTTTGCTACGCCCGGGGATTTGGTCTGGCTCACGGGGAGGGTGTGGAGACTCCTTGGGCGGAGCTCAATGCGGCAGGATTGTCCACTCGCGAAATGACTGCAGGAGCGCGTCATGACGCGTTGGACGCGCTATTCAACTACTGGAATTGGCGGAAGACCGTCGGGATGGGTAAGAGGCTTCCCGAACACCTGAGCGTGCCAATTTTGCTCATCGAGACTCCAGGCAAGTTTCTAGCGCGCAAGCTACGGGAAGCATACACCCTCCAGCGGCAAACTACTCGTTATCTGAGCAGCCTCACGGTCCTAGCGCGTGCGGAGGTGGTCTCCATATGGCTCGAGATGGACATCGACGATGAGGCGCCGACACCGCTCACATTCCGCCAGAAGACAAAAGACTACACGAAGAGCATCTATTTGCTCGATCGCGCCGAAGGTACGCCAGACGTCTATTACAGTGCCACTGTCTTAAGTGTGCTCGGTTACAGTGCCGAGCGGCGAGGGGGCCGTGGAGGAAATAGCTCGACACGCAAGTGGTGCCCGCGCGAGTAGCCACACGGACAACGCTCTCGCACGCATTCGCACAAGCGCTGCAAGATTTATACACACTGGCGTGGAGCTGGAGATGGAGCTGTAAGTCGCGAAGCAGGAGGGCGCAAATCCGCGTACTGACGCATTCCAGACGAGAGCTCAAGGCTTCATACCAGCGGCGGGGGACGAAATCAAGAACATTGAGATCATCTCTCCCGGACGGTGTCGACGACGAGGCGAGCGTCTCCTGGCAGAGATTCCGAACCAAACTACGCACCTGGCGCACTCGTCAACGGAAGCACATGCCCACCATCGAGGACATTCTGCTGCTGGACCTCGACGGTGGAGAGGACCTAGCTGAAGATGACCTGGACGAAGATGACGCCCCGCCCGATGATCCTGCAGCACTCAACATCACCCTAGGCCTCCCTTCACACTTCACGCAGTCCGATCGTACGGCGCACGGCTTCGAGACTTTGGCTGATTACGAGCTCAAGATACGAATCGGTATAGCATATGATCAGCTCGACGCCATCCGATTAGCCGTTCAGCATCGTGCGGCCCAGCTGGACCACAAGAAGAAGCACGTACGGACTAACAAAGCGAACGCAGTAGCGGAAGAGCACATCAAGAAGGCAGATCGCCGTGCGAAGGATCTCGCTTCCAGGTACAACTCCAACTACGAGCGCATCGTGGCCCTACGCCCTCTGAACTATACCTACGAAAGCGACAACACTCCTGGCAGGCGCCTGCAGCGGATTGATTTGAACAGCGATCTCATGATCGCGAACATCGCTGCGGCCCGCACAGAGGGCGATAGTCGCCGGACGGGATCCTGGATTTGGTCTGTCTTCGAGATTAAGGATCCTGTTCACGTCACACGACAACACGGCAAGACCAAAGTGACCTACACAAATGGTACGCATTCGTCGCCAGCCGACCTCTCTGCTGTACACCGGCTGTGAACTAAAAAGACACTTCCAGCCGACATGGTACAGTGGTTCCGCGCGAAAGCCGCCAAGGACCGTGCCGATGAGGCCGTGAACAAGATCTGCGCCGAATTTCGGCGCACGTGCCAGGGCTTCGGAGCGTACGCTGATCTCTGGAGACAAGCAGCAGAAGACGAGAGTAGGCCAGCAGGCGAACGGGCGTATGCGTCAAAAACAGCCGCAATGTGGTCGAGGATGCGCACGCTCTGCGAGCAGCAATACAATGCATCGCGACGTCGCGGCGTCGAGGCCGACCGGTTGGATCAAACGAGGGTATGTGACGTCGAACAGCAAGAGTTTCACAGGACTGACCTCCGTCCTCGTCCTGCACAGTCCATGCGTCCATACCTACGCCAGTTGCTCGACAACAGACTTGAGCCCTACGAGGGCATTCTGGCTACACTCCGCATGCCCCCCGACGAGCCATACGAGTCTCTCGCAGTATATCAGCCTGGTCAACGAACGAACAGTACTGAATGATCCGAATGATCCGAAAGAGGGATCATCCGGAAATTGCACGACGTCAGGACCTGAAGAACCGGACGAGCTCACCGATGCCATGGCGTCCTGCGCATAACCGCGCGTCGACAGCATCTGCGCCATGGACCCACACATCGCCACCTTCCCACGTACAAAGCGGGCGATGGTTGGCGCGGCCTCCGTGGTCCCGGTACGCCGTCCATCTCCATCCCCACGCCTGGACAGAGCAGGAGGCGTTCGCGCGCGCGACTTCGCTGACGGGGTGCGGCTCGCGGGGTCGGTGGGGCGAGCAAGACCCAGGTGCGGGCGGCAGGCAGGCGGGGGCTCGCGAGCGCGGGCTGGACAGAGTAGGAGGTGTGCGCGCGCGCGAGTTCGCTGACGGGGGTGCGGCTCGCGGGGTCGTGAGCGCGAGGTGGGGAGAGCAAGAACCAGGCGCCGGCGACAGGCGGGCGAGCGGGCGGGCGAGCTGGCTGGGGTGGTTCTGCAGGCGGGGTCGCGAGCGCGGGGTGAACCGAGCGGGAGGCGCGAGTTCGGCGGGCGGCAGGCGGGCCGGCGGGCCGGCGAGCTGGCTGAAGAGGGTCGGCGGGCGGGGTCGCGAGCGCGGGGTGAACCGAGCGGGAGGCGCGAGTTCGCTGACGCAGTGTCGCTCGCGGAGTCGTTAGCACGGGGTGGACCGAGCAAGAAGCGGGCGTGTCTTGAAGCGGGAACACGCTGGATCGAGCGGGAGGCGGGCGGGCGGGCGAGCTGGCTGAGGCCGGCCGGCGGGGTCGCGAGCGCGGCGTCAACCGAGCAAGAAGAGGGCGCGGGCGCGGGCTTGACGCGGGCACGCGCTGGATGGAGCTGGCTGAGGCGGGCCAGCCGGCGGGGTCGCGAGCGCGGGGTGGAGCGAGCAAGAAGCCGTCGCGGGCTGGACCGAGCAGGAAGCGGCCGCGGACCGGGCTGAGCAGGGGGCGAATGAGAGCTGGGCTGATGGAGAGCGGCGTGGTGAGCGGGCTGTCGTCGGCCTCGCACGAGGCGGGCGTCGGCTTGAGCAGGACACGGCGGGAGGGGACGCGGGCGCTCGCTGGCTGAGGGTGCAGTATGAGTGGCAGGCTCGCTGAAATGGGCGGGGGCTGAGTGCGAGCCCATGCTCGCACTCAGCATCGGCTTCGTAGGGAGGAGAGCCGGGAAGAGAGGAGTGGAGGTGCGCAGTGGTGGAGGGCGGACGCGCGGGGAATTGCTCGGTGTGACAACCGCGGGAAGAGCGCGGGATCGTGGCGGGAGGGTCGAGCGCGCGTCGGGACGAAACCTCGAGCTCCTGCACGACTCTCACAGCACTCTCCCCTGTCCACAGCTCGACTGCTGCCGCCTTCACGCCCGCACGATGCCTATTCCTCTGAAACGGCCGTACTACGAGGCGAGTGCGGACACTAGGAGATACTCGTACGCGCGGCACTCAACATCTTTCTAGGTTTTGGCCTCGATACTGAAAAGTCACCGCGGTGCACGGCGGGATATCCGTTGGGATGAATTTGAGAAGGTACGTTACTTATCACCTATGTACTGCTGCACTACGCTCGTTGACAGCCGTGCATGAACCCTGTACTCTCACAATAGGCGGTCGGCGCCCTGGGTTTCGTAGCGAGGAGGGCGGGAGGAGGCTCCAAGCGTACTTTCGAGTGTACGGGGCCATGGGCGCGCATTCCGTTCAGTCTGAACAAGGTACGTTCAGCGATTTACAGCGTAGCACTTTCTGAGCGGTTCGAAACGCTACTCAGCCGAAGAATCACACTCTGCACAAGGGTGCCCAAGACAGGTAATTCTGTGCTCCTAGTCTGATAGCGGTAGCGGTGGTAACGACTGTTAGCCTGAAAACCCTCTTTGCGACTCGTTACGGTTGGCATAGCGCGACCTTCAAACGCCAATCTTGAACACTGTGAATGGGGCGCGCGCCAACGGTACATACTCGCACTTTCTTGGAAGATATCTTGGCGCCGTACTGTGAACGCTCAAGGTGAGTGACGTCTACTGGATGGGGTCTTACATCCTTTCTGACTGACCTTTCAGACACCTGCCACGTATGTAGAGCGTCGGCCTGAATGTACAGCGTCGGCTCGATGAGAGCAGCCGACCCGGAGAGCGCGTCGACGACCACGACGTGCGGTGACGCGGTCAATTGCAGCGAGTCCGACCCGCTAAGTAACGTCCCCGACGACCTCCTGGTCGACACTGCATCTGACAAGCATAGGCGGCGGAGATCTACTTCATGTATTGATAATGTGCGGTGATCTCGTATTGAAATAGGAGTTGATCATGAACTAGGGGATGATAATGATCAGAGAGAATGATTAGACGAGCCCCGGTCATGATAATAAACCGCCTAATAAGAATGAGGATTGTGCTTAACTGGCCCTAGACCGAGCACAACGCGCAACGGTATACGACATGTTTAAGACTGTATTAACAACTTGGGCAAGAACTACCGTGTGGAATGGCGGATGATTGCGACAAGCGGATGGAGCACATGATGACACCTTTGCTTTAGTAAATGATATATCATTAACAATCTAAGTGAAGTCCCTGGGATTCGGCTGGAAGCACGCATTCAACCTACTTGAGCGCAAAGGTCTGGACGTACCCGCAACGCAGGGCCAGTTCCACGACAACTTTGAACGAGCAATCTATGATGTCATGGAAGCACGCCTTCGCGCATGTTGGATCCTGGAAGGAGGTGTCAACTCGCTGCATGAGCTACGTGCAAAGTCAGCGAAGGAACTTACGGAGCTTGCAGCGTCGATTGTGCGCAAGTTCGCATCCAGCGCCGCCTTGAACGAAGAACAAAGTCGGGGCGAGAAGGACCGGGATCCTGTGCGAGAGCAAGCCGTGATGTTCAATCGCGATGCTCTTCACTATATTGTGCTTGACCAGGCAATCAAGCGAGGCGACGTTGGCATGATGGAGGCTATGCTTCCTGTCATGCTACTCCGGTTCATCGGCGGCAGGAGCAGCAACTACACCGGAGAGACGCTAGAGATTCTGCAAGGGTTGCATCGTGAATGGCCCCCAGCAGTCAGGTATGAGCCAGTCTCAAGTGATACATTCCGGTCCTTGTACTCACATATTGCCTGCTCAGTGACTTTGTTCGGAAGCAATGCTGGTTAATCAACCGCACTGGGCGGCGGGACAGCCACACTCCTATCGACAGAGGCATGGAAGCCGGTGTGAGAAAGATCAAGGTTAGTTGCATATAGCAAAGACTGCTCTGCCGGCGTGATGCTTACACTATAAGGGTGGACTTCAGGTCGTCCACCGTCCTCAGGGACCACATGCAGACTGGGACTACATGTATAAGATGCACCCTGCGATCCCGATGATTGATGCAATTGCTGCGCATGTCGAAAAGGAGTTCCAGACAATCACCCGCTACCTGCGACACACCACACCATATGATCAGAAGGGGATCCAACTGCTGCAGGATGCTTACCTAGGTAACCATGTCTTCGAGCACCAGCGCCGACGCGCGCACATGCCCACGCAAGAAGACGTCGCCAGGAACTTCATCGATGAGGGCCTGAAGAAGCTACCATTAGTGATCGAGCGGTGGGTGGAGGGACGAACATATCATCGCGCAACAACTCAGGAATATACTTCAGATATGTCAGACATCGAGTAATCCAAGTATACTGCCGGTATATAGCATTATGTCTCTACAGCTTAGCAACCACGATGAGCTCGAGGAGCAGTCAGATGGCGGCGGGAGGAGTCTGCTGTGGCCCGCTTGGGGCCACACCGGAGTCCACCGGCTGTGAGGAGAACACTTGGAACGGATGAGCGGGCAGCGGTTGGTCAGCTGCTGCCAGGATTGACGGTGTGGGTGCATCAAGTCGGAAGCACAGGACCTGTGGACAGACTGCCATGAGTGCCTACTATGCACCGTAGTTCGGGATTGTTGCGCACCTCATACGGTTGATTTGTGACTGCCTTGGAGCCAGACGTTGCCTTGCCCTTGCGGATTGGCCGGGATTGGGATGCACAAGTGCGAAGCCACTCCTCGTCGACTGCGCGTAAGACGTTCAGGACGTCAGAGCCATGGCGGGGGAGCAGTGCCCATGCCCTCCCGTTCTTGAAGTGGGCGCGCAGATTGTCCATCGTCTTCAGCTCTGCATGGTGAGCCAAGGTGCGAAGCACCTTCTCAGGAAGGATGGCCTCAACCGTATACACGGTATGGGCATAGCGCACCTCTGCCTGCATGGCGCGCCAGTTCTTCAGCGCCTCGACTGCTCGTTTGCGGTGAACGCCATAGCGGCGCTCCGAGTCATGTCGAACATCGGCATCATCCATTCTCGTGCGCTTCGGAGGGCCCGGTGGTTCCAGTACACCGTTTATATGATCCTTGTAGCGACGCTTCCGAGGGGTGTTGTGGCGAGTGGTCGGACTCAGGACGTGGGTATGAGGAGAGGTGATGTCCGATGCGGGCAGCTTCTGCGACGGAGTTGACGGACGCTCGGGTGGCTCAGGGATAGGAGGAGAGCGAAGATGAGTTGCGTCAGAATCAGAGCTCGAGCTCAAGTCCCCGTATTCAGCGTCCGAGGCAGAGCAGTGGCCGTCTGATGACGAGTCTGATAATAGATCGATGTCGCCTGTGACGGCCTCCGAAGCACACTGATCACAGCACGCGGCAGGCAGGATCTCTGAAATGAACCTCTCCGTTAAGGGGTGGCATCCATGCGGAGCGGCTTCTGTGACGCACCTGGATCACGGGCAGGGTTCCCGAAGTAGCGGTCACTGACGGCGCGGCGACATCCTTTCGTTTCAATCCATTCACGAAGGGCCGGCTCGATCTGTTTCCTATACCCAGCACCTTCTTTGCCAGGCCAGGCATGTGGTCCATGTGTCGATGCCAGCCTTGCATTTGATTTCTTCGGGGGCTGCCGTCCACGATGATGCTGGAAGACTGCGCGCTCCACTAACATGACAGCCTCTGCCGAGATGTGTGGAGAGCGACCTGCTCGTCCAGCACGCTGCGTCCAGACCGATAGTGAAGACGGAACACCGTATTGTATGACACGTTGGACGTCCGGTATGTCTGCTCCCTATGTGCTCATCCCAATTATTCTGTTGCTCAGACATGCAGAGAAAATTTAGCTCACCATGCCGACAGACTCTGTGCCTATGAGTATCCGCACCGGACCGTCCTTGAAACGGGCAAGTGTCCGAATGCGGGCATATCGAGTACGGAGTGAATGAATGAAGTCGACAGCATCAGACAGATGTTCCTTGAGTCGACCCTGAACATAGCGCCAGAGTCGCTGTGTGAGATCGCGTGTATTGGCAAAGATGATGGTCTTGGGGATGTCTGATCGGTCAACGAAGCTGTCGAACTCGAGGAGGGTGTCCAACGTTCGGAAGTCCTCCGTCGACCTGATAATACGCATAGAATATTTGATGTTAGGACGGTCATTCCCCAGATTGATCACACACGCAGCACCAAGGTCTATCCGCAGTGTGCGTACGACATCGTGAAAGGGCCCAGGAGCCATTGTTGCGGAAAATGCACTGATCGAGACACCGTCGCGTACAATCGCTCTGAGTCTGTCGAGCTCGCTATACGCGGTTCGAAAATCACCACCCCATTGAGAGATGCAATGGGCTTCGTCGACGATGATTGCGCCAAGGTGGCCAGCAACTCCCATCGTGGTGAAGAGCTCGCGAGAGGCAGCGTTGCGCACGCACATCTCAGGACCTGTGAGCACGACTTGATACTTCCGCGCAAGAAGGTCCTGTTTGAGGCGAGATACGTCAGTTAACTACACATTCGAGACGGCAGTGCACGTACTTTCTGCAGTTTGTCGCACCATGTTTCTCCGTTAACTGCGGCAGCACGAAGACCGAGCTTCCGGAATCGACGGGCCTCATCAGACGTTAGCAGGCGGAAGCAACTCAAAGACTTGATTCTGAAGATGTACCTGGTCTTGCTGTAAGCTCTTGAGGGGTGATATTATCACCATCAGCTTGTCCCGGAACTCGGGGAGAAAGAGAGGGAGTATGTATGGTATTGTCTTCCCTGCTCCTGTGCCTGCTACAACCACGCAGTCGAGCCCAAGAACAATAGCTTCAGCAGCATCAAGCTGCCACGCGAATGGTTGTTGACCATTCGCTCTCCTTGAGAATTCCTCCGCCATGACTCGGCGTACCTGTGTAGAATCTTAGCCTCGAGCTTCCCGTGCATCTTGTCGGGCTGCCTCAAGGACTTCGTTGGATGGTCGCGTACCGCTGTTTTTCAATGGAGCGAGCATGCAGGTGAGCGCGTAGACATCACAATAAAGCAAGATCAATTCCACAGAAACGCTACAACACTGCCCACAGCTCGTCGTCGTGGTCGGCGGCGAGGAGCCACAGCGCGGCGATGGAAGAAATGTTTCGAGCGCCGGTGTCGGAGGCTTCGGTGATGGTAGTACAAAAATGGTAGGTGGCGAGATAATCTACTGTTATCTCCTGCGATAATCCGGCGCCTGTAGGGCGCTTGTTGCAGGAGGGGGTTCCCCCCTCCAAATGCCCCAGACGCTCCGGTGACCGCGGTGGTGGGGTGCGGGTGTGACACCGGGCGTCTGGGGACGAGACCATCGCCCACTCGCACGGGCCATCACTGCCGCATTCGCCGCTGCACGCAGGGGCATTGCACAGCTGCTCATATCGGGCAATACCACACATGAACGCCGTCCGCCTTCGTGCACCGTCCTGCAAGCTCGCATTCTCATGCCCACGAAGATCCGGCAAGGTTAGACGGCGCGCTCTATAGACCGCTTCTCCGGTCGGATGCGCCTTCGCGGACTGTCACAGAGAGCTGCGACGGGACGTAGAGCTGCCTTCGGGAGTAGCAGATCGCCCTGCGATGGACCCTGGAATCTACAGCGAGCGAGGCACGCCCCGCCTTCTCTCGTCTGTTGCCACCGACGACGATCCTGTCGACGCTCTTGGCCCACGCGAAGGTTTCATGAGCAGCGAAAGCAGAGCCATGCGAAGCCGCCCGAAGGTTCAGTGGTGGAGATGGCGCAATACACCCTGCCACCCTGCGGCCCTACAATGAGGCTGCTCCAGCGTGCTCGAGAGCCCGCGGCCCACACCTGCCCACGCGAAGCAGCTCTGCGCGCGCACACCTGACGCCGCGTCCTAGCGCTGCGGCAGGAAGTCGTCAGCGGGTCGGACGGAGCTCTGAGTCGCAGTGTCGACCGGAGAGCTCGAGAATGACCGCTTGCGCGAGTGTGAGATCGAGGGCTCGCGTTTCACCAAGGAGTCCGGAGAGTACGGTCCTAACTACGAAAGGATAGGTGCGACTGACCAGGCCGTGTAATGACGGAGGGCACAGCTGACACGGAGTCCGGCTCGGGACAGAAGAACTTCATGGAGGCCCGGCAGCTTCGCGAACCTGTCAACTTCGTCGGTGCGATGACAAAAGAGGCAGGCGTAGTGTTCAACACGACTCCCTCTGGATTGTTGGTGGGCACGGTTGATTCATAAAGCGATATCGATACAGCGGGGGCACTAGCTCCCGGCGGCGTGTATATGGATGCTATGAATAGACGTACAACTAGGATACTTTTGCGGCGGCCCTCTTTCATGGGTGCTTACCTCCACTTGGACGTGGGGAGCAGGTAGAGGAATTGCCTCCGATGTTGGGGGCGATACTATGCTCTACACCGCCAATACCGTCTACGCAAAGCAGCAGGCGTAATCGGACAAACGCCTGGAAAGTGAGGCGGGCGACTAGATCATCATGATACCAAAACCTCGACCGACCTCGTTATTGGTAGCTGCACCAATCAGAGCAAACCATGGCGACCTGCAGACCCAATCAAGCATCATAACTCTCGTGCGCAGACAGGTTAATTGAGACCGAGCTTCGTAGACACCAAGAGTCCCAGAGAGTCTAATCATAGCCCATTGTAGTATTCCGAGTGCCTATGCTGCGCGAGATGTTGCCCCAACGACAGTTCCGCACGCAGTCCTTGGTGGATTGTCTGACGATTCGCTCCAGAGACCTTTGTCACGAGCATAGCACGATCCACAGAGCCCGACGAGTTCAAGCCACATGGGGAGCCTATTGTGGTGCGCTCCCAGCGAGAGAGCCATTCCGGAAGACAGATTCCGAGCAAGCAAACTGTTTTGTTTCCGCACAGGAGAAGCACCGCACAGAAGGCTGCTCAACCGTAGGCCCAGCGGGCGTCGTATGGCAGCAGGCTGGGGCTTTGTCAGGGCCGAGCCATCGACGCTCGTCCGAGGCTTATAATTGCAAGCTCGCGGCGACGAGCCAATCAGCCGGCGGGAGTTGAGCGAGGCAAAGGGTTGAGCAGCGACGGCGGGGTCGGATCGATCGCATCCACCCGAAATCTGCGTCGGCACGCGTTTTCCTGCGGGGTTCAGGGCGTGCTGGGGCGGGGCGCGTGCGGGCGGGGACGCACGATGTCAGCGCGGCGCAGCGGTGGCGAGAGGTGGCCATGGACGACGGGGCGGACGAGAGGGAGCGGGAGGGATGGGAGCGGCGTGCGCCACGACGACGCTCGGGCGCAGACGGCTGGAGGAGGAGATAACGGGGAGGCGAAGGGCAGGAGCAGGTGGAAGGGGCCGAGCCACATTACGTAAGTGGGCAAAACGGGCAGGCGACCGGAATTTTCCCGGCTAATCGGCGGGCGATGATTGGCTGCTAGGGGGCGCGATAAGAGATCCGGGATCGAAGGGGCCGCATATGGACAGCTGACATAAGGGGGAGGGCGTGCTTGGGCGATTGGCCCGTTCTGTTGATATCCCAGCTGGGCCCTGCCACCTCGCACCGCGTCTCGTCTGACTCTCGGTGCTCTCTCCCTCTCCCTCCATCTCCTCCCGTACATGGCTCCGAAGCAGCCCTGCGCAAAGTACCAATACGTCGTCACCTCCTCGGGCCCAAAGATCGTCCCCGTCCCAGATGCTGTCTCCAAGGACGAGGAGTCCCCCTCGGACTACAACGCGGGTGGTTATCTCCAGGTCAAGATAAACGATACCTTCAAGGACGGCAGATACCTCGTCCTCAGGAAGCTCGGGTACGTCTTCCTACCATTCTCCGGGGCCCCCGACAGAAGTTCCCGCCGCTACTTCGCCGGGGGACACCCGCTGTGCGCCCGATACTCATCTCACACGACCAGATGGGGCCACTTTTCGACTGTATGGCTCGTCAAGGACAACCAGTACGTGTCTCTTCCCGTTCGCTTCTCTCGATGCCTTCTGTCTCTCTACGTCCTCTCCGACGCGTTTTCTGGCCTGAAGGGCCGTTATCATGGTCTTCGGATGCCTGTGCTTTCCGCTGCTATGGACCTGTGCACTCGCCACCTGTATCCGGCTGTCGCCACTCGCCTGTGCTGCCGTGCTCTGTCTTGCGTACGCCAATATATGGTCTCGTCCGTCATGCACTCGTAATCACAAGTGAGGCTCGTCCCGCGCAGGCGTCACTATCGCTGGTTCGTATCGCACCGGAAGCGTTCTCGGAACCCAGGCGCGGGAAGAATCTCACACTTGCATGTTATATGCAAAGTCGTCGCCGACGTACTCCTATGCGGCGTTCTGGCTCAGGACGTCGCATCTTACACTTCTAACGTCTGCAGAGGCTATCCGGATATTCCGAGGCTGTTACATGCGCGCGGAGTTGGATGTTATGGCGCGGGAGCCGTAATTTGCGTTATTTCGTCAATTTGCGGCTTGCGTGCGGCGTATCTACGCTACCACGACTTATGAAATCTGAGCTGACCGACCCTCCTACAGAACCAACCGCCATTCCGCACTCAAAGTCGTGAAATCCGCCGGTCGATATGCTGAGACCGCACGCGACGAGATCAAGCTCTTGCGCCAAGTCATGGACGCCAACCCGTCCCACCGCGGACGGAATCACATCGTCTCCTTCCTGGACCACTTCGAGCACAACGGCCCAGACGACAGCCATATTTGCTTAGTGTTCGAGCCGCTAGGCGAGAACCTGCTCGCGCTCATCGAGCGCCATAAGAAGACCGGCGTAGCGGTAGATCTTGTGCGCGTCATCGCGAAGCAGATGCTGCTCGGGCTGCAGTATCTGCACGACGAGTGTGACCTTGTGCACACGGACGTCAAGCCCGAGAATATCCGTAAGTCGTTGTCTCGGAGAAATTCATCAGAATAGGTAGACCGACAAAAGACACATTTTACAGTGATCTCCATACCCGATGTTGAGGCTCACATCCAGGCCGAACTCTCCCGCTCGCCTTCCCCAACATGCCGGAAGGTCGCAGTACCTCCCAAGCAGCTCACACGAGCTACCATCGCCATCCCCCAACGCAAGAGCGGCCGCGAGCGGCAGGTGCAAATCTTCGACTCGCAGCCGCTCCCGAGCCCCTCTTCCCTCAGCTGCCCGAACTCCCCCGCGCGGCTCAGTTACATCTCGCGCGTCGCCTCGGCGCAGAGCGCGTCCGCCGCGCTCGCGTCGTCCTCTCTGAAGAGCATCAACGCTATGCGGAGAGGGAGCATCAGCAAGCTCGCGCTCTCGAGCAGCCACTTCCAGTCCGGCTCGTCCACGCCCGACACGTCGGACGAGTCGAGCGGGAGCGGCAGCTCGGGCTCCGCGTCGGGCTACGACTCGGTGCTCGTGTCGTCGAGCCTGGCGACGTCGCTGAGCAACGACACTCCGCCGAGCTCGGTCAATAGCATGACTATTGGCATGAGCAAGCTCGCGCTGAGCGACTCCGCGAAGGCGAAGGGCAAGGGCAAGGAGCTTGCGCCTTGTACCTGCACCTGCGGCGAGCAGGCTCCTGTCGAAGCACCCGACTTCAAGCCTACCCAACACCTGGTCCGGCCTGCTGCAGGACCGTCATTACTTACCCAGACCGCCCCGCATAACCTCACTCCCCAACGCTCCGCCTCCATCTGCTCACAACATCCGAACTCACCCCAGTCCCCTCCCTCCCAACTCCTCGACACCCTCCCCGAACTCCCAGATCCCATCCCTCCACCCCTCCCCATCTCGATCAAGATCGCGGACCTGGGCAACGCGACGCCGACGCGCAAACACTACACGGAGGACATCCAGACGCGGCAGTACCGCGCGCCCGAGGCGATCGTGGGACGCACGGACTGGGGCGCGACGGCGGACATCTGGAGCGTCGCGTGCGTCGTGTTCGAGCTGCTCACGGCGGAGTACCTCTTCGACCCGCAGAGCCAGGGCGACCTGTTCGGCAAGGACGACGACCACGTCGCGCAGATCATCGAGCTGCTCGGCGAGTTCGGCGAGACGAAGTGGGGCGGGCGGTTCAGCAGGGAGCTGTTCGACAGCACAGGTGAGCGTCGCTTCCCACTATTTCTTTCCTTTCTTCGAGAGCCTCCTTATATGCGGGGATTTGTTGGGCCATGTGTGTGTGCCTGCTTCGGATTCGGCGCGCGCACTGTGGTGATGCTGCGATCCCGTCTTTCTGCCTTCCATTCCCAATTGGGGTACCTCATCGGAGGTGGCGCGTCTGGGCGGACTGCCCTCCGGGGCCTGCTGCCCTGCGGCCGTGCTTGACTCGTGTCTCGCAGTCAGAAGCGCGCTCGGTCTCACCGCACCGGTGAGAGGACCGCGGGATCGACGCGGTGACGATAGCTGGTATCGCGCTGCTTGCCTTTCCGGGCGTGCTGTGGACGAGCAGCGCCGTTTCGCTTTTTGTTCTGCGTTCTTGTGGCGTGTTGTGTTCTGTGATGACATGGCAGACTTACTGACTATGCCCGTTCCTGCCCCCTTTGCTACCATGCTTCCCTTCCATACCCGGCCTCTCGCTTGCTCGACACCTCGACACCTCGACAACGCGACGCTCATCCACTCGCCGCTAACCCCGCCGGCACGCTATTGCTATCGCCAACGCACTTATCGACCTTCGCTCGGGACTTGCGACGCGAACAGGCGCGCTGCGATACATCCGGAACTTGAAGCCGTGGCCGCTGAAGCGGGTGATGGTGGAGAAGTACCTGTGGTCGGAGCGCGACGCGGACGCGCTCTGCGCGTTCCTCGAGCCGATGCTCGTCATCGACCACCGGAAGCGGGCCCACGCGCGCGATATGGTCGACCATCCGTGGTTGGAGGTCGACCCGCTCAGCGAGGACCTGTGGGGGTGGTGAGCGTCTTATAGGCGCTCGCCCCCGTACTGAGCGCCGGGGGAACCTTCCCCTCGACGCTCACGGCGAGTCCGTGTCCAGGGGCATAGAGACGCTGCGCATCGAGCGTTATACGCTCGACTTGCGCTGGCGTTATATGTTCTCTGGGAACGAGCGTTCGCTCACTTGGGCGGCTATGGCGAGCGATTGCGCGGGAGATGGCGTGACGCGGCTGTGGACGTTCCTTCTTGCAACACATTTCCTATTCCCAGAACGGTGTGTGCCGGCTTTCCCTCGCGTTTTCGCGCCTTCTCGTTGTTCGCACTTGTAATTTGGGCCCGCTGTTGTTCCCCCTCTTCACGTTCCTCCTTCTGCTTGTTGTGCAATCATGCGTGCTCCTTTCCCGCCTCGCTCCTCCCACATTCTATATGTTGTACCATCCCGTCCCGCACTCGCGTGCTCCTCCCGCACGAACTCTTGACTTATACTTTATGGTCGGCACACTGTTTCTGCTCTTTCTTCTTTCCTCTTCCATCTCCCTCACGGTTCCTGCTGCAATCCGACTAGACGCTAGACTGCAACTGCTTCCACTTCACTTCCACCCTATTACCCACCTTTCGCGTACGTACCGCATGCGTAACCCCCGCCTAATCCTCCTCTTTCTCCCTTCTACACCCATGCTCCCCCGCGTTACCCACCCCCATGCCGCCCTTCGCCCCCCGCAACCTATGCCTTCCGCTAAGTTAGCTAGGGTACCTTCACCCACCCCTAACTCTTATTCTTACTGCTGCTACTAGACACCCTGCGGCGCCGCGGTGCGCGCACGCAGCGGTGCTCCCTCCTGCCGTTTCTCTTGCTTTCGCGCTGTAGCTATGTCTCTTCCGGGTCCCCGCACACTGTACATACTCTAGAGTCTCGTCCGCATCAATCTGCAATGGCTTCTTCTCTCGTCACTCGTGGCATGGTCGGACTTTGACGCTTCTCCGCCGCACTGCCCTTGCCCCTGTCGCGCGGGACGTCGTTCAATCGTCCGGATACTTGAACGATTCGCTGTGGCCGCCCACGGAAGTTTTGATTCTGAAGCTTCTGAAGCCCAAGGAAGAGGCGTACTGTATGGGCGCTTCGAAACCTTGTAAGGCGGGCGCTTGTGCGGGCGTCACGATGTGACCGTGCTTACGGAAATTTGCGAGGACTGGGGCAAGGCGCGCTTGCGTGTGGTCGCACTTGCGCTTTGCTCGTCATCATCCTCTCCTGTGTCGAGTACATGGCCGCCGACCCCAACGCCACAACGAACGGCGACGAGCAGACCCATACGCAGCACCCTAGCAAGTGGAATAACCAGATGGACGTCGAGCCCGCCCGCGACCACATGGGTCCAGGCGGCGACATGGACACGAACGGCGCCTCCCACCCCGCCGACGACCGCGGTGCGCCTGGCCAGGATCCCGCGGACTACCCCGCCCCCGCCTCCGTCGCGGGCAGCAACACGGACACTGCTGTCGCGCGCGCCGACGCTCAACCGCGCGGCGAGAAGCTGATCAAGGTGCTTACACGGTCTCTCTTATGTGCCGTTTGTAGTCTCCTCTCTCCCTCACTCCTCTTTGCTCTCTCTCTCTCGCCCTGTTGGCTCGCCCGTCGCCCTGCTCGCCCACTCGTTCTGCCGCCCTCTGCCTGAGATGACGCGTCGCCACGTCTGCTGCCCGCTGTCCTCTCTGACCGTGGCCGGAGCTTGCCATGTTGCTCGTTCGATAATAAGGACGCACAGGCCCCTGTGACATGGCAACCATCGTCCACGAATGTGCTGGTGGTATTGTGGGCCTGCTGTGCGGTGAACTCACTCTGCAGGGCTTGTCCGTGGGCTTGGGCTCTCTGCTCTGTTTCAGTGTCGTGCCCCTGTCTCGAGCGTCGCTCCGTTTCTGCTTTCTAACATTGCTGCTTCCTGGCATCTGCTTGTGGCGCATTTGCTGACGGCTTTCGCTCTCATGCATCCTGTCCTGGGCAACCCTGCATGGCTTCCCTGTGACTGCAGCCGAACAAGGTCTACATCGGCGGTCTCCCGGAGCACACTCGCAAGGAGGACCTGGAGAGTTGCTTTGGCAAGATTGGGAACATCGTCAATATCGAGCTGAAGTACGTAAACTTTTCCCCGGTATCGGTGTTGCGCTTACTGAGCGGGCTGTACATCGTGCGAATAGGGTCGGGTATGGCTTCGTGGTAAGTCGTCCCGAACTTGACGTAGCCCTGGGGAGCCAGATTTAATTTTTGACTTCCGCAGGAATTCGACAATCGTGAAGCTGCGGAGGAGAGCGTGGCCAAGTATCATGAGGGATATTTTATGGGCAACAAGATACGTGTTGAGATCTCTCATGGCGGTGGAAGAACCGCGAAGTATAGCGGCGATCCGGGGGCATGTTTCAAATGCGGCCAGATGGGTCATTGGGCCAGGTCAGTCATCACGCGTGCAGGCACTCTGGCGCTAGGTAACTGACGCAGTCGCTTCTATCAAGGGAATGCCCCAACCATCTTGCGACTGGGTGCGTAGGCAGTGTCAGAGTTTCCTGATCGTATCGCTGAGTCCTTCGGTTGATCGCATAGACGCCGTGCAGGTGGAGAGGCTCCTCTCATTGACCGTATCCAGCCCCCTAGGGACTATCTGCCTCCCCCTCGGGACTACTACCGCGATTATCCTGGGTATCTTCCTCCTAGGGACCCCCGCTACTATGACTATCCCCCTCCGCCACCTCCTGGCCGGGAGGGCCGCTACGGGCGCCCTCCCTCGCCGCCCCCCAGGGACATCAGGGACTACCCCCCTCCCCCGGTCCCTGTGCGCTCTGCTAGGGACTATGACGACTATAGGATGAGGGGTGCGCTTCCACCACCCCCCGCTCGCTACGACGCTCGCGGCTACTATCCTGAGGGCGAGCCGCTTCCTCCCCCTGGGTATCCCCCTCGCGCCTACCCGCCGCCGCCTCCGAGGGACTATTACGACCGCTACGACAGACGTGCGCCTCCCCCTGCGGACAGATACGGTTCTTACCCGCCCTCGGCCGCTGTGAGACCTCGGACCCCGCCTGGTGCTCCGCCTGCTCGCTCTCGTGACGATTACGACCGCCCGCCGGCTCGGTATGTGCTTGTGCCTTCTTGCGGGCTGCTGCACTCTCTCATACTAGTTGCTCAGTGACTACCCGCCGGCTACTGAGGCTCGAGGCAGACCTGTTTCTCCTCCCCCTGCTCGCTACGCGGACTATCCTGCCCGTTCCGGCAGTACGGAAGCTTCTCGCTACCAGTCAGTAATGTCGCTTCTGAGTCTGCAACTCAGCTGACCTTACGTGCCTTTCTTGTAGTCGTCGCTCTCAGAGCCCTCCCTCTCGCTCTGCCTCTGGTGCTCCTTACGAGTCTACCCGCTACGAATCTGGCTCTGGCGGGGCTGCGTACAACGGAAGCGCCTCCGGCACTTACGCTGGGGGCGGCGGGTACACCAGCACTAGCGGCGCCGCTCCACCTCCGCCTCGCAGCTCTGGCAGCACCAGGGACTACCCGCCGCCTCGCAGCGCCCGCGACGCTGAGCCTGCGAGCAGCTACCGCCGCACCTGATTCCTGTCATTGCGCTTCAGCCTCCCACTAGCCCCGTACGACCACACATCTCCCGGGGAGGCCTCTAGATCCACCGAATACATGTTTCCTATCTTGGCTTGCGTCCTGTGCTTGTCGAGAGCTCGCGAATGAGTTTCCTGCGTCCCTGGTCTTGGCTAATTATCGGACACGAATGGACACATTGAGGAATCGGACGGCGCGCCTGAGTGCCGGGGCAGCTCTCGCACGCGTAGATGATCGCCTGTCTGTGTCCCGTGCTCCACGACTATGTTTCCTGACTGCCTCCCTTCCTCCCACTCTGTCGCTCTCCTATACATCGAAACCTGCTCTCGTCTTGTCGTCTTCCCGCTACTCTCTTCCCCCTTCCGATGTACATAAATAAACCCATATCTTCGTGGACGATCTTGTGTACGGAGTTGACCTATACACTGACACCATGTGCTGTCGCAAAACCCTCTGACGTGACGTGGGGTGTGATCTCAAGACACAAGCAGACGCGGAGGTACACTGCGAAATGTCCATGAAGGCCGCCGACGCGATATTATTGCACGCTGTACACGTATGCAGGTCTATCAACCAATAACGAGCTTGCCCTCCGCCTCGTTGAAGTCGTACTGAGGGACCTCGAGGTTGAGCTAGGCAGATACCGGTGATGAGTGACGACTTCACACTCCAACTATTAGGGAAACTTACAGGAGCAGGACCCTTGCGAATACGTCCGGCTGAAGAGAAGTGAGCACGTCATAAACAAACGGCTCGCATTGCACTTACAGATATCGTAGTGGGAACCGTGGCACGGGCAGAACCTGAGTACGGGCAATTGGGTCAGCCGTCATTTCGCTGCATACAGGTTCACCGAGTACTGACCAGCCTCCATAGTCACCGGCCTCGCCGATGGGCACGCAACCCAAGTGGGTGCAGACACCGAGCATGACAAGCCACTCGGGCTTCTTCGCGCGCTGCTCATCGGGCTCGGGGTCGCGGAGGCTCTTCCAGTCGGTGTTCCGCGCCTCCTCGATCTCGTCCGGGGTGCGGTGGCGGATGAAGACGGGCTTGCCGCGCCACTTGATGATGACGTTCTTGCCCTCGGGGATGGACGCGAGGTCGACCTCGACGCGCGCCATCGCGAGCACGTCCGCAGACGCGGACATCGTCGCGAGGAACTCCGTCACCGTGGACTTGGCGACCGACGCGGAGAGCAGGCCGAGCGAGCCGATCATGAAGTACGCGAGCCCGCGGTTCGTGCTGTCGCTCTTCGCCTCGTACTTGGAGAAGTCGGGCACCTGGGGCGCGTCGCGGACGACCGCGGACGTGTGCATGAGGCTCTTCTGGAAGACGCCGGTCACGGGAGCTGTTGTATGCGCATGGCAGGACGAATGAGCAAGGGTTTACGATGGAGGAGCAAACATGCAGAAAATAACACGGGCCAGAGCGAGGTCCGCCCCGTACCCGCCAATGCGTCGAAGGTCATAAACGGAACTCACCAGCAGCATACGACTTCGAAACGAGGCCGAGGGTAGACGTCCGGGAGACGCTGCCAGCCCACTTGGGGGGAACATCAGAGCGGGGGCCGGGTGTGCTGTGTCCGTGGTCGTGCCCGGGACCGGCGGGCGAGCGGACGGCAAGGTTGATGTACGGCGCGAGGGGCACGCCCGAGGCGAGCGTGCGTACGGTGGGGGGGATGGTGACGGCCCTTTTAGTGAGCTGGACGGCAGCCATGGCGAGGGGCGCTGGATGGACGAGGTGGAGGGAGGCGAGCTCGCTGTCCGCGGTGACGACCGCAAACTCGGGCGGAGTCTGAATTAGGCGCCGAATGAGCTCGTCCCGTTCTTTTCCGCCCCCGGCGCTCCCAATCCCCGTGCCCTGATAGGCTCGCAGGGTCTAGGGCGGCCCAGATAAACCCCAGACTTATCCTGTTTACTCGAGGTGAGCATGGCAATTGATGTCCACAAGTACGGCTTCAACATCCTTCTTACTGGTAAATCTATCTATCTATACAGCAATTACTCAACGCGTTCGTACAGTAGTCTATGATAGTCCCAATCTAACCCACGTCCATTTCAGAACTCAGTGACGAAGCTTCCGTCTCTGAAGGTGCTCCTGGAGACATCCTAGTACCCTCTGCTTGGGGAATTTTGGTGCTGCGGGCAAGCCCCGTTGCTTCACCAATCTCCTCACCACATTCGGATCTGTTTGGCGGCGTCAGCAAGCCTCGCGAAAGACGATACAAGGGGCGATGCTTACAGTCGGTGATGATCCCATCAACTTTCCAGTCGAGCAGCTGGTCCACAATGTTCATCCTGTTCACCTGTACATATCGCATAAGCACCCGTATAATCTCCCATTCTCTGTTAAATTTACCGTGTACGGCTTCACCAGCATTCCCAACCTGTGCGCCTCCTCGACCATCTCCCGCGTCGTGAACGGCACGTATCCCTCCATCTCTGGGTCGGGAACGGGGCTCATGAACGACTCAGCAGAGGGCGAGAGGATATCCGTGCCAATGTGGTGTGCCGCCTGTGCGACTTGCGCCGCAAGCGTGGGACCCGGGAATGAGTCCAGACGCAGGCCGGCGAGCCATGGGGTCGTCGAATTGTCCGGCATGAAGCCGGTTTCGCTGCGGGGCTATGAGCACTCGCATACGCCTACGCAGTGTCGAGCACGTACTCGTCAATAAGCGCAGACGTTATGATCGAACTGTCGAGTTGCTGGAATTCCAATAGCCTGTCAGAAGACCGCTCCTCCGGACATCAAGTTAGACGCCGCACCTTCATAGCGACCAAGGTTCGCCAGTCGAAGCTCTGGTACTGCCCAGTCCAGCGAGTCAGTCCCACACCCGTCACGCGGCCGAAGCCACTCATGATCCACGCACAGTAATAGCGCTCTTGTACGGGCTGCGCCTGAAGATCTCGTACTGCTTCTCGACGAAGTCCGTGACGCCGAGCGTGCGGTTCGGGTGTTGCGCGTCGACCTTGGACTCGATGTTCCAGAGGACTTCGTGCTGCGGATCGGCGCACTCGACGAAGTCGAAGACTTCTTGCATGGTGGAGATACGTGTGCCGGGGTATGTAAGCTGCATGGCTAGAGTCGCCGGATGAGTAAAAGAGAACGCCTCTTCAGACGTAGATGTTGTACGGTAACCGTGCTGTCTCTTAGACCCGCAGTCTATTGTACGGAGTTGCGCGAGTGTCAAGTTGGCAATGTACTTCCCGACATATGGGAAGTCGGGATCACCGGGATACTGCGTTCACCGTCAGTGACCCGGCAGCCCAAACGCAGGAAAGGTACTCACCACAGGGGCCGTGTCCACGCACTTCGCAGGGGTGATCTCCTCATCATGCCATACGACGACGTGGCCGTCCTGGACATTGCTCGACTCGAGCGTTGCGCAGGAGCAAGAAGGAATTCACCTTCGTAATGCCATTGTCGAGCTCAAGGGTAGTCGCACCGTCTATCAGTCCCCTGCCGACACGCACACCGTCAGCGACCCTCCGCTTGTTCTCAACCTGAGCCTATAAGCCACGCACCATGCAAAACTCGGCAAGGTGTTCTCTATGGTGTTTCCTCTCCCTCCTCTATGCGCCTAGGCGACGTACGCCACGACTGATGAGTACGTAAAACAGGCGTCGAGACTAACTGTGCATACCTGGACGTCAAAGAACCGGCGGTGGCTCACAACAGGACCCAGTGGGCGTTGTGCAGGAGAGGCTAGAATCATGAAGGCATCGCTGATGAGGTTAGCGACGACAGCTACGGGCGCAAACATCGCTGTACGCAGGCAGGCGCGGTAGATAGTAGTGAGGCGGAAGCGGGGGCGGGGGACGAGAGATAGAGCCAGCCAGATTCACGTTTTACCCATCTCCCGCAGGGCAGCCGAATCCCGAGCGTAGAGAAGATGATCAGGACACACAGCCCAACACAGGAGACGAACACGGCGTCAACCGCGGGCAGCCATCCGCGCCCGCGCCCGCGCGTTCCACGTTCGTCGCGCGCGGTAGCATGTCGCCCGGCGGGGCTGCCCGTCGAACGGCGAACGCGCGCGTGCAGTACGAACGTTCATGGAGATCCGCCCGAAATGGCAACGCACACGCCTTTTCGGGAAGCGGGCACGCCCATCCTGGCCGTCCGCGCGACAATTTTCCGCCGCGTTCGCAGCGGGGAGGGTGGAACGCGGGTGGAACAGGGGAGTTTCGCCGGGGGACCGGGGGGCGAGGAAAGGCCTATCACTGCGCGGAACGTGCTAGGCCGCTGTCGGTCGCTATGCAGTAGCTTGATTGTCTGGGAATGCTGGACTGACGCACGAGCATCATGCCGTCATAGGCTCTCTGGAAGAGATGAGGAACGTATGAAGGCGTTGGTAGAAATAGCCTGAGGACCATAAGGCGTCGTTCTCGGTGGTGCTCCAGCGCCGACAGCCAGTTCAACGGTGACCACGCTCGTCGAGAGCATTCTGGCTTGGCCTCAGCACACCTGTGACAAACTATGCTTTGTGATTGGTACGCACCTACTCGTGGGCGCTAAAAGTATGGAAACGCCCACCCAAATCGGGATCATATTTTCTCAGGCCTAGATTCTGCCATATATCATGGCTCCTTCCAATTATCTCTCGCCATTCAAGAATATGAGTGAGTATATATTGTATGGTACATTTGGTGCCTAGTTTACTGTCCGTGTACAGGAGATATAGAGATGACCTTGATCCTGGTCTCCGGTGTCTCGCGCTTGGCCATCTTATTATGTGTTCCTGCTTGAATGGATTCTGTTGTTCCCCCAGATGACCTCAGGTATGGGTAGACCCAGAGGGCACCTTACAGCTGGTCTGGTTAGTATGAACCAGGTTGTCCTTGTTGGAATTAGAGCAGATGAACTTTGAATATACTTAGGTGGCTTGGTTCCCAATGCCTGACATGCTTCAGTCAAACCATTTAAACCAATGAGAACTCCCGATTGATTAAATCTACACAGATGTAGAGTCAGATGGGTCAGAGGGTGCTAAATGTGGAAGGCGGGGCTCAGAAGTGCAAGAGAAGAATTGTTACACAATATGTTAACTAGGACATACACAACAGGGTAGATAATCTACACATCTAGAAGTTTGGCCAATTTAATTCTGACTAGGGAGACCAGACTCATACTGAACACAGTGGCTGTAAGGTGCCCTCTGGGTCTACCCATACCTGAGGTCATTTGGGGGAACAACAGAATCCATGCAAGCAGGAACACATAGCAAGATGGCCAAGTGTGAGACATCGGAGACCAGGATCATGGTTGTCTCTATATCTCCTGTACACGGACAGTAAATTATGCACCAAACGTACCATACAATACATACTCACTCATATTCTCAAATGGCAAGAGATCATTGGAAGGAGCCATGATATAAGGCAAAATTCAGGCCTGAGAAAATATGATCCCGATTTGGGTGGGCGTTTCCATACTTTTAGCGCCCACTAGTAGTGACTGGCAATCCACCCATGGGAACGTACGGCGTACGAGCACCGCCGGACTAGGGATGCACATCGTGAAAAGGGGGAACTGCAGCACGAAGCATATACCGGTGGCACAAACGGTGAGCGAGGTGGTAATAATGAAGCCCCATCCTATGAGAGACAATATGATACAGCAACGAGAGATAGCAGTAGGACGAACGGATGCATGTATGCGGCCTGTCATACGTTCGGCCTGTCCTTCGGGTTGTCCTTCGCTACACTCGTAATACTGTTCTCCCCCACTCCGCTCAATCCCAAATTCCTCCAGTCGTCACGCTCCATCAGGCCCCTGATATACAGTCAACACTAGGAGATATAAACGTGGGTGAGGTAGGACGTACCGAGACATCCGGCATTCCAGGTAGTCCTTGTTGAGGTGTCGACAAGGAGTTGAGTTACTGCCGTTCTTGCGTAGGCAGTCTAGGTACATCTGCATGTACTGCTTGCACTCCCCTATGTACGATGTGATGTTAATGCACCACTCATGACCGAGCTCTGGGAGGATATGCACCATAATGATCCAGGGGGAACGAGCCTCGGTCCTGTAAGACTCACACTCAGCGGATCGAAGCTGCGCATACAATCATTGAGCATACCGGAGGCGTAACCGAGAACCCGCCCGAGATAGATGGTGGCCGACCAAAAGACATGTCTACGACACAGACGACAAATGACGAGCGTTGAGTACACAGCGAAGACGTCGCGCCCACTGATGCCGACCGCGCCGACTGCCCGGCTCGGTCGCGCCCGCTCTCGGCATCACGTGCACTACGCTCGATAACTTCATCAGGCACGGGGAAGAAGCGCCCGAGCCTTGTGATACGAATTCGGAATTGGAGCAGTGCAGCGATAGGCCCGCCGCGCGCTTCCTGGAGCTGCAATTCGGAATTCGGGTGCACGCCATACTATACAAGCAGCCCCTCCGCCAGTCCTCGCGCGACGCCTTCAAGCTCCCCACCCGACCGCAGAACAGTGCGCAGACTGCGACACACGCTCACGGCGACTGCTGGTGCGCCTTGCCCTTGCCTTTGCCCTCCGCGCCCGACCCCGCACCCGCACCCGCACCGCGCCGCCGCGTCGGCTCCGTCGAGCTCTCCCGGCTGCCCGTGCGCGACCCCGCCCTGCTTCCCGCCTGCGACTCCGGCCCGCTCCCTCCGCCCCCGCCTGTCCCGCTCCCACCTCCTCCCTGCCCCGACGCGGACCCAGACGCGGCGGACGGCGAGGGCGGGGGCTCGAGGTCGGGCACGACGCCCGCGAACCGCTTGCTCTTGAGCATCACGATCTCCTTCAGCCACCCGTTTTCGCGGCGCAGCTCCGCCGCCTCGCGCTCGAGCTCCTCGACGCGCCCGGACAGGTCCGAGATCGTCCGCTCGAGGTTGAGCGTCCACTGCTTCTTCTTGATGCGGAAGCGCGCTATGTGCGTGCGCACGACGCGTGAGCGGACATGCGAGAGAAGGTGAGTGGTTGGTGGGTGACGTACCGGACGCGGCGGTGTTCCTCCGCCTCTTGTCCTCCGCGCTCGCGATGGCCTCCATCTCCGTCGGGTCGATGTGCGTCGCCTCGGGGGAGGGCGTGTTGCTCCCCGCAGGAGGCGGGGGTGGGGGCATCATGCTCTCCCGCGCGGCCGCGGCCGCAGGCGCCTCTGGGGGAGGGAGCGTGCCGAAGTGCCCGCCGACGAAGCTATGGCTCATCTGCACGTCCTGCTGGTGTGGCGCAGAGGACACTGGGGGGAGGAAGCCGAAGCTGCCCTGCTGCTGGGGCTGCGACGGCGGCCTCTGCGGCGGGAGCTGCTGCGAGTGCAGCCCGAAGGGCGAATGTTGCAGAGGATGTGGTTGATTGGGATGTGAATGCGGGGGGAATGGGGCTTGCGAGTGTTGCTGCTGTTGCTGGGGTATGTGGTGTGGTGGCGCTTGTCCGTGTTGCTGAGGGTGCTGCTGAGCATGTTGCTGCTGCTGTTGCTGCTGCATCTGCATAGCCTGCAGGTACGGCAGCATCGCGAGGAACATGTCCGTCAACTGTGGGTTCGCGGCTAACGGCGGCGGTAACTGCATCGGCGCACCCCCAGCCTGCGCGCCGGGTAGTTGCTGCAGGCCGTGCGGGCCCCCAGCGGATGGATGTCCTTGAGCGTGCGGTTGCTGTGGATGTGGGGATTGTTGCTGGTGTTGCGGCTGCTGCATCGCCAGCAGTGCTCGCGCGATCGCGTCTTCTTCGTACCCCGCCGGAACCTGCTCCAACCCGCCCGCCCCTCCGCCGAACTGGTGCTGCATGAACCCGAAGTCTATATCGGGGACCTGTAGGCATCAGGACGCGCTGCGTATCAGCATATAGCCAGCGTGCGCGAGGAGGGGAGTACTGGGGACGGAAGGGGACGGGGGAGAGACGAGGGAGAACGTGGGACGCACCCTACTCGGGCCCGCGACGGGCTGCTGTGGGACGGGCTGGCTTGCAGATCGTCCACGACGATGCTGCTGCTGTCCTCGCTGCGCAGGCTGCTTGCCTGCGCCCGATGCATCCCCACCGCTGGAAGGGTGGCGCTCCATGTCGGTCGTATCAGTCGCTGCAGCTGCTGTTGCTGGCGCGGCGTCTGGGCGAAACGCAATGCTGCTGGTGTTATCTCCGGTGGCGGGCCCGTGGTGCAGCAGGAGTGCCGGCATGTCTTCATAACCTCACTGTTCCCCAAGTACTGCCAGGGAAGAAGCCTCGCCTTGCCTCGCCGCGCGCGCGTGTTCGTCCCGCTCTGTCGTTTTCGTGGACGGTGGGCGGTGCGAGTGGACGAGCGGGAGAGGTTGCGAGCCGCGAGATCCGGGTGTCGAGCGTCGACGTCAGACAGGGGGCCCGCGGCGCAATAGCGCAATCATTGTTTCCCCGCGGGCGAGGATTGCCTGCGAGAGTGGGACGCGTGCACGCGCAGGTGCCCGCGCAGGGGGTGCGCGACCCTGGGCGATTTGCAATAGCAGCGGTGGACGCGCAACGCGAACGCAAGCTGTCGTGGGTGTTCGCATTGAGTGGGTCGTGATAGGTGCACTCGCGCAGAGTGCGCCATCGCCGCGCACTATTGCGACACTCGAACCCCTTGTCGCGACACAACGCCCTCACGTGACATCACCCAAGACGCCGGAGCCACACGCGCGTCGCGACGCGTCTCACTCTCACACACACACGCATCTAGACGGGGGAACGCGGGCGGTGTTGTATCTAGCTACATGTACATATGCCAAGTGTATAGGTCTTTGTCTTCACCGTCCGAATACAGTACTTCCTTCCTCCCCCAGCTCTCACTACAACGGGAGACCGCAGACCTCGCAGTCGCTCCCTCCATGCGTGTTCTCGAACGTACAGTGGGGACAAATGCGCACTCCCGCACTGCTGCCGCTCCCCCGCGCGGCCTCCTCCTCGCGTGCGATCTGGTCGAACACCTCTGGCGGGATGTCTGTGTCCATGGGCGCATGCGAGCTGGACGGCAGCTCGGCGTTAGACGGTCGTTTGGCTGCAAGGCACGATGAGGATAAGTCAGACGGTGAGAATGCGGATACTCACGTGCGCTCTCCCGGGCGAACGTCATGAGCGTCAGCCACCCCTCCGTGCGCAAAAGGTCGTCGAGCACCGTTGGATTCTCCAAGTCCGGCGCGGTCGCGGTCCGCATGAGAACACGCACATCATTCTACGCCATATGAGCGACACTCCATTCGTGCAAGACGAAGAGACCTACCTCGCTGATCAGCCCGGTAGTGCCGAGGAACGCGATGAGGTGCCAGTCGCTGATGAACTTCGCCAGCGATTGTCGTTTCTGCAGCTCGCCACCGTGAGCGCTCTCGGGAACGTCGTATGCCTGGATCTGCGCGAGTTGGCGAAGGACGTCTTCGATGCTTTGGTCTTCGAGCCCTGGCCGGTTCTCGATCTTGTACTGCACCGATCGGAAGAGTGGCGAGGGGCTCTGAGGGAAGCCGTGGGTGACCTGTCGGGTGAAAGCGTCAGTAACTGGGGTCGGAACGCAAAACGCCAGGAAACGTACGTTAACGAGGAGGTACTCTACCGGGAAGCACGGCTTGGCATTCTTCGACACGTCCAGGCCATATTCGTTCTTATACCTGAAGAATACGTCCGGAACGTAACGCGCCGACCCCTCCTCACGGTCTTCCTCCTTCACGCGCATGATACCTGGGTCCACGCTCGCCTCAATCATGTCCGCATCGACCATCGCACACGCCTGCTCCGAGACCTGGTACGCCGACACGTCGATCCCACCCTCCTCCGTGCCGGTGAGCACCGCCGTGACCATGCGCGAGCCGAACTTGCCCGTAAAGGACGAGCGCGACGGCGTCGGGTTCGCGTTCTGCACGTGCGCGGCGAAGATCACCTCGAGCGAGGAGAGGAAGAACGACTGCGGGTGGCGCTTGTACTTGAGCTTCGACCGGTCCTCTTCTGTCGGCTCGAGGTCGGTGAAGATGTACCCCACGATCTGCAGGGGCGTCGTCGCCTGCGCCGCCAGGGCGCGGATCCGCGGCTCGTCCTCCCAGGGCAGGCCGAGCTCGAGACCGTCGATCTGGCCCTCTTGTGGAGGCTCGTGGATGGCTTCAACGACGGCCTTGATGCCCATTGGGACGTCCGGGTACGGTTCGTAGTGCCCGATGAGCCAGCCGAAGCGCTGTACGCCTGTCAAGCGCCATGCTTGCAGGAAACGGTCGACGATTTCGGGAGAGGCGATCTCGAGGTGGTCGACCATTCGGAAGGGTTGACTCTGCAGCGTGATCGCGGAGGGCTGGCATGCTGTACAGATACCCGCAGGCCATGGCGGGTGTCCGCCAGTGGGACATGGGTCTTTCACCTTGTACGAGGGTGGGTTGAGAGGTGGCAAGACGGACGTAACAGATGCAGAAGATGATGCTTTTGGCGTGAGCTTGCGGAGGTATGCGTGGTAGGAGAGGTGCTTGATGTTGTGTTCCGTGTGGTATGCGGCATCGTAGGGCTCCAGAGGCATGCAGTAGTCGCACATCGCGTTCGCGCCATGCTTGCAGAACCGGCTATCCCGTCCTCGGGGGATCTTTCCTTCTTGTGAACGCCAGTACTTGTCGACGGCATCCTCCGCCACAGCGTCCCAGGGACGCTTGGCCGCGTCAGCTCCTGCAGCATCAGCTGCAGAAGTGCTGGTCGTAGCTGCGGGTGCTTCTGGGGCTGCTCGCGCCTTATAGCCCACGAAGAGCAAGTCGCCATGCCTAGAGCGAGAGATTCATCCTTGAGAACGCATATCCGGGAAGCAGATTCCAGGGGACGTACTTCAGTCCCAGGGCTTGCAGATTCCGCCCGGTGAGCGTGGAGGCGGGCACTTCGTTCCCTCGTGGCTGGTTCGAAATCGTGATGGTAGAGGGATCTGCATCCGGAGACGTCTCCAGAATCTGGACAAAGAGGTGAGCGTCGTATCCAGGCCCCCGATCGACTGAATGCGTACCTTTGAGACGAGTTCTGAGATATCCGCTGTGGGCTGGAACTCGAAGCGGAAGTTCCCTTCTTTGGAGCGTATTCTGATCAGCTGCAGCAAATGCATGTCATTATGCCTGCCTTTCCGCGCTTTTCGACAAACGTACCATGATGGCGGGAGGTGGTGGTCGGAAAGCAAGTATGCAGGAACGGTCTGTACGCGCGTCTGGAGAAACGAGATGACCTCAATTGCAGCTGACGCGTCGCGTGTGGCTTACGTAAGCCAGGCCAAATGCGCGAGCACGTGATAGCAACGCTGCGGTAGACGCCCATTAGAGTCAGGCTGTCCGCGTTTCTGTGGACGAGGTCCTTTAGCCTCAGCCACATTCTCCGCGGACTGCTGCGGCAGTTCCCTATCTGGCTTCCCCCCCTTCTTCCTCCCCACCACTATCCGCCAGACCTTGTACGCCGGTCTTGCGACAACGAGCGGCGACTGGCAACCATCTGCCCGTTCCTGACGCTAGTGGATACCTTGTTTCATACCCGACCTCCGACCCTGCATGCCCGCACGCCTTATAAGCCTTGAACTTGCTTTGTCTCGCGATGTATACCACCCAGCAAACTCTCTCTGCTATGCCCTCCTCGTCGAGCTCCCTGGCTACTGAGAGCGTCCCGGGCGACTACGCGCAACCGCAGGAGCCCGCTCGCGTGTACGACCTCTATTCCTGGTCGACCAAGTCCCCCGGCACGCGGCTTGTGTATATACAGAACGCGGACGCAGCCAACGAGGCGATATCCCAGCTGGACACGAAGGTGCTCGGCTTTGACCTCGAGTGGAAACCCAACTTCGTCAAGGGGAGACCTGAGAACCCGGTTGCGCTCGTACAACTCGCCAGCGAAGACCTCATCCTGCTCATCCATGTGTGTTATATGTCGAGTACGTCTTGAGGTTTGATCAGCGAGACTGGTCCTCACTTTCGCAGCAGCTTTCCCGGAGAAATTACGCGAATTACTGGCTGACGAGACGATTGTAAAGGCTGGTGTAGGCATCCAGAGTGAGTACGCATACATCGCGTCATTGGGACCTGCTCACGCGCACGACAACAGAGGATTGTAAGAAACTGTATATGGATCATGGAGTCGATACCCGGAACTGCGTGGACCTTTCCCTTCTCGCCCGCACGGTGGATAACCCCAGGTGGAAAGGGAAATACGCCAGCCCCATCGGCCTTGCACGACTGTGCGAGGCCTACGAAGAACTGACGTTGCACAAGGGCAAGGTGCAGACGAGCAATTGGGAGCAACCACTTGATCTGCGGCAGCAGCACTGTACGTACACGTTACGACACGACTAGCGCGCGCCTCCTTTGTTCACCATCTGTCCTACAGATGCTGCAAACGATTGTCATGCGGGCCTGACGCTCTATACCCGACTGGCAGCTATGGCGAAGACGATGTCGCCAGTACCACAGACGGTCTGGTACACCTTCGACGTGATCAACGGCTTCCTCTACCAGCCGTCCTCGGGTACGCTGTGGCACCCCTTCAATCCCTACTACGATCCCGGTCCCCCACCCCCGCCTCGCCCTCCTAGGGTTGAAGGTTTCGAATTTAGTGGTTCCCAGGAGCCTTTCAGGGGAGGCAATCGGTACTCGCGACGCTATCGCCCACGTCATCCCCAAGGCGCATCACTCTCCCCGTCCGCCTCTGCATTCGTTCCTGGCGCACACGCACACACCCCCTCTCCGTCGCCAAGCCCCGTAGCAGGCTTCGCACCATCACCTCCTCTCTCCGCATACTCCCCGCAAGCGCATACATACACGCGCTCTCCGGCGCCGCGATACCCTGCGGCCCATCAAGCGCGCGCACCCACTCCGACGTTGGACATCGACGAAGACGGCTTCCCTCGCTTGGCACGCGCAGCGCCTCGTGCGCAACAGAACAACCCGAGAACATACTTTGGTGGCGGGCTTGTGGCGCATCCACCGACGGGCATGGATCCCGGTCCGCCGGGGCGCGGAAGGGGGCGTGGTCGCGGGCGTGGTCGGGGACGCGGACAGGCGCAGACCGTGCAGCTTGGCTTCTTCGCCGTATCAGGCTAGTTGCGGACAGCTGCCTACAGTTGCATTGTCGGATAGCGCCACCGTACCCTCCTGCGTCCTAGATCCCTAGCCCGCAGTCACGATGCTTTTCGGGCTCACCGCTCTCCGCCACCCCCTTGGCGCCGGCGATCCCTCTGTCGCCGGTCGGAGTCCACAACTTCACTCTCCTCCCGCATCACGTCCTTGTCGATAGATCGCTGATGCTACAACCTTGGCGCCATCCGCCTCCTCGCCGCCGCCGCCCACAGACCCATCTCGTTGTCGATACCACGGACCTCGCTCTCAGACTCTGTCTCGTCTTTCCCTGCTCGCACCGGGGCGCCGCTCCGTCCGCCGCTGGAGCTCATCTGTCCCGTTTGTACTATACTAGTCGTCGCGTCAAGCTCAGGCTGCTGCATCTCCCTGCTCATCGCAACCACGCCGCCGTGTCCGCCGGATCGTCTGTGTGCAGGTGCGTGTGCTCCAACGCCGATCGACGTCGGTGGATCGGCCAGGGCTGTGCGACACAGAGATGCGACGCAAGAATCGCACGTTCTGCGTGTGGATGGTCTCCGCGGCGTTCATGGAGTCGCCTCCGACGCCATCCTGGCCGCTGCAAGTCAACGGCTTCACCTGGCTGGCGACACATGGGGGATGTCGCCCATCGTCCTATGGTAATGTTTTTGTGCTGATCTTCTCTGCGCTATGGCGTAGGGGCTGGCCCCCAGCCCAGCGAATGTCTATGCGTGAACAACACCTGTGCTCTTTGAGGCGACTGTTTGGACGGCACCCAATGTTCAGGCCACTGACAAATACTATAGGGTATTGGATCTTGGTCGTTGACGTTACAGGTGTGTCATGTCACTGTTCGAGTCGAACGCTTGCACTGACTGCTGGTGATGATCACAGCAGATGCGGGCTGTTTCTAGTCCGGCAGACAAGGACAGATTTCGGAGCGAGACGGTCGACAGATGAAACGCCGGAGCTGATATCCTTATGTCAATAGACCTACCTTCAAGGACAGGGTGCCGTCATATGTCGACCCAGAACGCCCGAGATACCCTGTGTGAGGTGCACGAGCTGTGTGTCCTGAGCGGAAATTACATGCGTCGACTCCCTGAAGGGCGTCCGTACAGCCTGTCTGGAACACACGACATACGGGACTACGCGAGCTCCGTATACCCCGCAGGTACGGCTGTTATTCCCAAAGGTCTTCGCCTCGCTCATAGTGTGACCTCAGCAGCCCAAGTCTGCAAACAATAACATAGCTTCGATATCACCCCCATGTGATCAGCATTCCGACAGATTGCGCAGTGAGCATCAGGATTGGTGTCTGGATGTCGATGTCGGACAACACGTACTCCGCTGTCAGACATACCCGAGCCGCTGTGCGAAAAGGTATGTCGTCTCTGACTCTCTTCAATGAGCCAGCCTGATAGGATCACCGGCTTTGCACCTTCAATGTAAGTGATGGCACGTTGAAGGTGTGAAGAGCGACTGAGTTGCAGCTTTCCGGCATTAGGCATCGGTGGTTGGGGCTTCCGCTTGCCCGAAGAAGCCGGAGATGTGTCCTACCAAGCGGCCACGACGGCACCGAAGTGCGTCTTGTACGAGGGGATAACGGGTCCGTCGCTTCTCCACCAGCTCTCCGAGCCGCTGAGGAGACATCTTTCTGATTCGAGTGTACCGACCGTTGCCTCATGGCTCTTTAGTTCGGAAGATGGGGAAACGAAACAAGGTAGACGTCAAGAAAGGGAGATAGGCGTCATTAACTTCTCGCTGCTTCCGGGTGCGTCCAACCGCACCTGCGGCCGCACGGGCGTTGTAAAGGAATCGTGCGCATATCAGCGAAGGGCCTCGCTCTGCGTGCGTACATGTGGCGACTGAGCAAGCGCGGTGTCTCTTCTGCGGTCCGACAGATGGACCAGGACGCCGGTTCACTGCTGACGATGATCAGCCAAATCCTGCGCCGAGCCCCGCAAGACGCACACCAGGGCCCACACAACGGCACAGCGCGTTCTTTATGGCGCCGAAAGCGATGTTCCATCTCAAACTTGGTTCTGAATCGCATTCGGCGGCACCCTCACTGATCCGGCGCGACCCCGCTTCTGTACAGGGCCATGTCGTCTACGATTATATCTGTACGCGAGGCCGGGAGAGCAAAACACTTCCCCTGAGTGCTTGCACCGTGCTATTCGCCGCCTCGCTCGACAACGTCATGCTCGGCTCGCTATCTGCTGTGCACTCCACCCTCGCCTCCGTACCATTGTCAAGCAATGCACCTATCAGCCTGAGCCTGGGCTTGAACCAGGCTGCTAGGACATTGTGCGGATTCGCATACACACTGTGGCTCTTCACGCTGTCTGACCTGAAGACGATCTTCTTCCCGACTGTGAGTTAATGCCGCCTGCTCCTCCGCCCGGTTGCTGATGTCTGTCTTCAGCTCGTGTTTGGGACTGCTGCGGCCCCAATTTCATCCACCGCGCAGCTCGGGCCCCGTGCGATTTGGATTTGGCTCCATCTCCTGCAGTTCTGCCTCTCGAACCAGTGCTTATCGCCAGAGGAGGACGCGTCAAACAAACCATGGAGACCTATCCCCGCTGGGCGGATTACCACGGGCATCGCACGGCGACTGCGCTGGGCGCTGCTGTTCATCTGTCTCTCGGTATCAGCATATTATGGGGTCCTGGGTGCAAGCGTCGCCCTCGCGCTCGGAACACTGGCCCACAACGAGTTAGGCATGGACGCAGTTTGGCTCCCGCGGAACGTGTGCAATGCCGTCGGATATGCCGCCTTCAACGCCGGTGCCACCTATGTCGCCTGCGGTACGTAACGATCCGTCGCATTTGCAATTTGAACTGAAGCGTTCTCCCGCGTCAGGAGGCGACTGCACGCCCAAAGCGATGTCGGTGGCTGCGCAGGTGTTGAACGCGCTCGTGATCCTCACCACGATACAGGCGCAGGACTTCCAGGACACGGCGGGCGACCGGGAGACCGGCCGGAGGACACTCCCAATCGTCTTTCCGCAGAGCAGTCGGTGGGCAATGCCGGCTTTGTTGATCGGGTGGTCGGTGTTCTTGGCTGGGTACTGGCGGGCGTCCGCTATCCATGCTGCAGTACTTATTGCGTCGGGCGCACTAGTGGGCTTCCGTTTTGTGCTGTATGGGGCGGCGTCGGCGGATAGGCGGTCTTACAAGCTCTATAACGTACGTCTCACCAACTCCTGGAATATCGCGAGTTGTCGGAGGATACTGACGTGGTGATTCCGGAATCAGCTGTGGTTGTGCGCCGTGCACGTCACTCCCTTTGTTGTCTCATAACGAACAGCCGAGAGTCGGGCGTATCATCAGGTCTGCCTTCTTTTCCCATTGTTGAGAACACGAAAGCGGATTAATGCGCACATGCTACAGATGGTTCGGGCACGCCCAAGTTGACTGTATTGCTATCACTTCTTCTGTCCAGCGAAGAGCCAGCAGCGCTCGTACTAGCATCCTTCTAGATCACTGTATCATTAAACAACTAGAACGATTCGACCTTGATCATCAAGCCCTTCGCAAGCGACGAGCGATGTTCTTCGGTTTACTCTTTCTCTGTGGAGTCCACATAGTCAGTCCCTTCATCTTCGTCTTCGCTGTCCCGGTATGATTCATAGGTGCGCACTGCGCATAGACCTGCGTTAGTGCGATCTGCTCACAGACACAGATTGCTCCGATCGCCAAACCGGTGTTCCAGCATTCATCAGTCACTGTGCGCCGGTACGGTGCTCCCAAACAGAGTTCAATGCACAAGAAAGCCTTTGATGCTCATGATGACAGGTTCCCATGCTGGCGAATGCTCGACGGTCTTGATGAGGTCCAAGCAAGGTCGACATGTCTACAGTCTGGCATTAGCTCGCGGACTTGGTGGAAGATCTCCAAGACCCATGAAACACCGGCTCAATTCTTACAGAGCTCAACTGCACCGGCTTACTTCCGAGGTTCGGGTTTAGTACACTAGCTGTGTAAGGAACGTCTTGTGTAACGCCCCGACTCTACTTACTCATAAGCCTTCCTAAGGAACTCCAAGAGCGATTCAAGTCCGCTCCAGATGGCCTCCCGAAGCATCAAGGAAGCTATAGGCCGATTCTATCATTGTCCTCAGACAGGTCTGAACGTTCCGCCTGCCAGTGCCGCATGATGCTCCATGGGCGACCCGATACCCAGTCTCTGCTTCTCACAACAACACGGGCGCCCACAGCGTGCACTGCCAAGCGTAGTTGCTCAAGTGTCCCTACCCAACGCCGCTGCTCTCCTCTCACTGCGCAGCACGCCTACCGACCTACTCGGTGGGTTTCTAACCCATGCCGTGCCTCTTCCCCCTTGCAATTGGAGACCTGTGATGATTGCTTGTACACTGCAAATGCCGAATGTCAGTAGTCTACCTTCATCCAGGCGCGCACCGGCACTGATCATCACCGTCGCCGGCGCGGAGAAGTCAGACACATCTGCGCGCTGTCTCTTGTGTGTACATGTCAGGTAGTTCTAGCGCAATCTTCGAGCGTGCCGGGGACCGCCGTATGTTACGATGCATGGTGACCGAGTGACCAGTGCGGCAACATCTGCGATAGCGCTACTGTGGGCATGATGGTGATGGTCCGCGGGTCAGCAGTGGGTCAGTAGAAGCACCCGCAGAACCCAGCTGTTGGCGCGAAACGCCGAGGTCTTCGTCCTCCTCAACCTGCATCTTCCTGACCGGTTGGATGATCTTGAGGCGACACCATGCGCGTACGTCCGGGAGCTCCGGTGGGAATTCATCGGACGTGGTGATGTTTGAGTGAGAGAACTGATCTGTACAGCACCGGTACCGCCGAAACGCTCTCCAAGAACAGCGCCCTGAGCCTATTAGTCGCCTCCGCCAACTGGGCTAGCTGAAGACGGCATTCGACGGGTAGGCACTTGCATCGACCTCTCTACCTGTACAGTCCAGCCCACCTCACTCGGTTGTTCCCTACTCTCTGGGGTTATACGCCATGCAGACGCTCTCGTTGCCTTGGCCACTCCTTTCCCTTGCAGGTCTGTTCGTGTTGGTGGCGTACAAGCGCGCGACGCGACGCCGAAGTTACTCTGGACCCATCCCTTGGCCTATCATTGGTAACATTCTCCCTTCACGGAGGGTATGGCTTAAACTCGCAGAATATGCGAAGGCATACGGTGCGCATGTTGCAAACCCGATCCCAGTAGAAACTAAGCTGAGTCCATCGTGTCTGTCACAGGCCCCATCTATTCACTGCGTATCCTCGGCACACCGGTTCTCGTTCTCAATGACGCCCAGGCAGCACGCGGCCTCCTTGAGGACAAGTCGGCCCTGTATGCCAATCGCAACCTACCCAAGATGGTCGAACTGTGCGTGTCAAGAGACTGTTGCACAGCTTCAGCCTGATGCTCACACTATGTCCAGGTGCGGTATGGACCGCGGGGTGGTCTGGGAGCACGATCCCGCGCGTCTGCGCCAGGCACGGAAGTTGCTGCATATGGTGCTCCAGCCGCGGCAGCTGGACGAGTATGCGAACGTGCTCGACCGCCATGTAACAATCCTGCTGCAGAACCTGCTTCGGAAGCCGGACGACTTCATAAGACATCTACAAAGGTGAAGCTTCTCTATTGCGTTGCTTTGCGGAAGCGAGGAGACGTACTCACTGACGGTTCTGTACGCAGTGTCACTGCGGGTGTAGCCATGCAGATCTCGCACGGGTACGAGATCCGCGACGGGGAGGATGCGTACCTCGATAAGGCCAACGAGTTCGTGGAGAACTTCGCGGACGCCAGTCTTCCCGGCCGATGGCTGGTAGACTGGCTCCCCTTCCGTAAGGCATTCTTCTCCAGATCAGCTTTCGCGAGCTATGTCCAATCACTGAACTTTCGGTTAGTGGCATACCTGCCGGCGTCGCTTCCGGGCATGGGCTTCAAACGCAAGGCGAGCAAGTGGAATGCGCATTACACCTCGCTTGCGGAAGAAGGCCACCAGATGGTGAAAGACCAGATTGTGCGTCAATATATGCTTTCAATTTTGTACCGCGGACACTCATACCGGAGACAGGCGAAGGGTACTGCGGGACCTTCCCTGACGTACAGAGCCTTGGTGGAATCCAAGCCGGGGGAGCATTCAGAGGATGTCATCATGTTCACCGCGACCCAGGTGTATACGGGTATGTGTCCTCAGCATATGCATGCTAGACAATTTCTGACCTGTGGGTTTTAGGCGGCGCTGACACAGTGAGCAGTCTTCAATCTGAGTCGCAATGGATGTACTCACCGGAACATACTGCAGGGCTTCTCGACCCTTGCGTCCTTCATCCTCCTGATGCTCGAGCATCCTGACATACAGCTCCGCGCGCAGGCAGAGATCGACTGCGTCATAGGGTCTGATCGCCTGCCTTCCTATGAGGATAGAGAAAGCCTCCCCTACGTCGACGCGATAATGACCGAAGTGCTCCGCCTGCGACCACCAATCAATGCAGGTAGAGACTCTCGTCGCCGACTAGCCGAACGCTCCCGGGCTCACCAGACTTCGCAGTGACACGCATCCCGTCGCAAGACGACGTGCACGAGGGCCATGTCATCGAGAAGGACACGCTTGTAATAGTCAACTTCTGGTGCGTACCCTCCATGCCTTGAGGTCTGCTGGCCCTCATGAGCGGATTTCGCAGGGGAATGCTGAACGACGAGAAAATCTATCCCGATCCTCTCGCTTTCAAGCCGGAGCGGTGGTTGTCAAAGGACGGGAAAATGAAGGATGAGAACGTGTTTCCTCTTGACGTCGTCTTTGGCTTTGGTCGCCGGTACGTCGACTTCCTCCCACACAGATCCGACAGCGGTCGGTCGCGCTAATACTGGATGTCCACTGACCACAATTCCTTGCGTCGTAGGATATGTCCTGGCCGCTACCTGGCGCAACGCCTCGTCTTCACCGCGATAGCAAGAATACTCGCGCTCTTCCGCATCTCGCACGCGCGCACCCCAGAAGGGGACATCATCGTCCCCCTTGGCGACTACAGCGAAGGAGGCATTGTGTGCGTCTATCTCCCGGTGACAGAACCTACGCGTTCTTCGCAGGGCGCTGACCGGGGTTTTCGCTTGACAGGTATCCTCTGCCCTTCCAGTGCGCCATCGAGCCGCGTTCTGCGCATTCCCAGGAGCTGCTGGAGAATCATGCGCGCTATCTGGCGTAAGCGGCGGGTGGTCCTGGGCGTTGATCGCGCGTGTACGTGTAGGTGCGCACCCCTGGTAATTACAGACTTCCCTTTCGCGAGAGATGGAGGGCGCGTCCTCACCATCGTGGTGCGAGGTAGAGAAGCAATGTCGCTGTATGATAGAGTCTGTCGGAGTTGCCAAGACTCACTAGCCCAGCCACCCACCGGACTCTCCGGCGTTTGGTTCGTGTTGAGCCAACGCCTCGTCAGGTCCCAGGCACAACTATAGACGCAAATTCGACGCTCTGCAAAGCAATGGCCGGATGATACGTGGCAGGTTGCCTCCGCGCAAAGCCGGTAGTGCCTCTCAGTCAGCACACAGAGCGGCGGACGCGTCCGCGAGCACCGTGTACTCTGTCCTAGAAGCGCAAAGCGCAAAGCGGCATCCTGTAGGGTACGACTGAGGGCATTCGCTGCTGGACTGGGGTCATATCAGCTGATCTGTTCAACCGGCATACATGGATTCTGTTTCTCAATAGGATGGATATCGCGCGGGAGAACATCTAGTTGAGTACGTAGTACGAACAGCAGGACTGGGATGACTTGAGAAGACGGCATCTGGAACTGATCCAGCGCTGGAGGCGGTGGCCTTCTTCGCAACAAGCAGAGATAGATGTTCCTTCAACACATCATATCGCATGTTGGAGGTCAAACCGGCTCGCCATGGTTGTCACGGACCTGCAAAGAGCAAGAGCAGAGATTGTGGGTCTGCTCTGGACCTGACGCCGCCACCGCCCACTGCGCGCGTGCTAGTCCGGCGGCAAGGACTCGCCTAGGGCTAGTACCAAAGTTCCGACTCGCGACTGCTTTCGCCGTCCTCACGCCGCGCAGCTCCCAGCCTCTCCTCCTCCCCCACATACGCTCCGTACGCCCTCGCAGCCTGTCCTTTCTCCTCCTCGTTTCCGTGTGGCGGCAGCATCTGGACAACGAAGACGGGCGGCGGCAAGGCGATGCCATCTTCCAAATCGGGATTCGTCGGCGTGCTGAACACTCTCGGCGTTGCGCTGCTATGGGCGCACTTGCTCTTCCCGGGTGTCTCAGCCAAACTTGTGAACTATCTGGAGCAGGTAAGCACGTTTGCCGTTTGTGTCCGTCCCGGTCTCACCGTGGCTGTCGATAAACGGCAGGGCTTCTACTTTGACTGGTATGGAGATCAAAGTCCTCCAATCCCGACGGCAGGTACGCGTTCCTTCCCCGCATTTATCCCCGTCCGGCCTTGTTCTCTTCGGGGTTGATGTCAACGTCACCATTCGTATTCAGCACAATGCGATACCCTGCACATCACCTGGGGTCGCCGTACTGCAACTGGGTATGCGTTTTTGCTGTCTTTGGCATGCTTCTCAAGCCTGACGTTTTCTGTCAGACCGAATCCCGCCGCTCCATACTACCTCCAGATCTACACGTCGTGAGTGATCAATTCAGGTCCTTCCATGTGGAGATACCGACCTGCCAAACGCGTGAAGAACATTCATCGTGCCGTTCGTGATCCCAGCAGGGGATGAGACTGCACAATCATTCGTGAGTCTGATCTCGCACTTTGCTGGGTGTGCGCTTCTCACGCTGGCTTGCAATCGTATAGGACTGGGTGGTTCCGTTCGTCCCAGGAACACAGGTTCGTGCCAATCTCGACCGTGGACTGTAGCAGACCGTCTAAAGCATGGTTCCCACAGTTCCAGATGTGTATGGTAAGTCTGAAAACGAGAGACTATATTGATATACTCACTGTCCTCATCAGGTCGCGAGCAATGGCGTAACTGGAGGCTGCCAGGCTGTGTATACTGTATATCAGAGACCTAATACGACCCTCGACAATCCCCCGACATGCTTCAATCTCACCTACCCTCACGCACCACTCGGAGTCCAGGCTTCACTCACAGACGGCTCTTGGTCCCAGTATGGGTGGATCGATCAGGTATAATCTGTCAAGCTAGGAAATCCATGATTGCACATCTCAACAAGCCTTCTGTGTAGTGCTCTGATATCTCGTTCAAGCCAACGAATGGGACACCTCCGTATACGTACACTGTAAGGACGCATTCAAAATCTGCAAAATAGGATGCTGATTCTGCCTAGATTGCGCCTGCGCTTCATCCGCCGTTCAACATCACGTCCGATACCATGGACGCCGTGAACTGGACTGTCTCCTTGGTGAGTCCTTACCATCAACTCTGCCATGAAGCACAGCCCTAACGGTGCGATAGATGTATGGCATGCCCTTCTTCGTCACAGTGACGGACGCCAACGGCGTAGGGTGGACAAACGGGCCTCTCCATCCAGGTGGCGGCGGATCCACGTCATGTCTGGATCTTGACGCCGCGCTGAATCCCCAGCCGTGAGTCTACGCCTGAGCCTCCGGGACATAACGTTGACAATGATCTTGCAGGTCCTCAAAGGCTGACGGCATCTCTGCCGGGGGCGCCGCGGGCCTCGCAGTCGGAACGCTCATCCTAGGTGCGCTCATTGGCCTCCTAGGTACCGTTCTTTTCTTCCGCTGGCAGAGTAAACGACACCCGTCTGCACGTCCCTTCGAATTCGGGCGGAAGTTCTCAGACTTCGGGGATACGCCTACCCTTGGCATGCACCCGCACTCGGCCGCCTCCACAGCGTTTACTCGCAACACCTCCGGGCACCCAGACGAGCAGGGGCTCCTCTCAATGGGCAACCCAGGCTCGCCCGACCAGTCCGCCACCTTCTCACGAATGCCATCCGCGTCCATGTCCGATCGCGACCGCGGAGAAGGGCCCGCCTCGCCCACGCAACACCAGCACACGCCGAGCGCAGGCAGCTTCTCAGGACCGACGAGCCCGTCGACGATCCGCTCGCCGATGGCGGCGCTCGGGCAGAGCGGCTCGCAGGTGTACGTCGTGCACCACGACGCGGGGCGGCCGCCGCCTGTGACCGTGTTCACTTCGGACGGGACAGAGGTCGTCGAGCTCCCGCCGCAGTACGAGAGCGCGGCTGGGCCACAGATGCCGGGACCAGGCTCGTCAAGACCGCTTCCGACATCCCCACCGCCGCCGCGGCCGGAGGGGCAGAGGAGGGTGCCCCGCAGCCTGCCGCTGAAGCCGATGATGGTCGCGACGAATGGGGACCCGCCGTCCCGCTCGCATTCGCCTGCATAGACTCGGTTTTCGTGTGTGGCCACGCACATGGACGTGGGTTCGTTTCGTGTGCCGTTTGTTTGTTCGCAGGTCATGTCCTATCACGCCTCGTATCGTAGTATGCCCACGCATGGCGCGCTTGTCTCTCGCTCTCTCACCATTCCGGTCTCGCGGATATGTTATCTTAGGTATCGTGCGCTGCTTGCTTACCTTCCCTCTCAAGAGACCTCGTCCTACTACTTCACTTTCGCTTAGTCTTAGCCCTCTCTATCGCTGCCACTCTGCCTTCGGCGGCATGTACTCTACGACCTTCGCCTTCACGTACTTCAATACCAACGAGGTATGCTTACGGACAGCCTACGTAGACGCCGATGGGCGCCGGCCGCCAACCATCACGCAGGCTGAGCTTCCTCCAACCAGCTGGCAGCTGCGGGACAGCTTCTCCAGGGGTAGCGTTGCTGTCGGTCATGTCCTCGTCTTCGTCCATGCGCTGAGGAGCGTTTGAGAGCGCCAGGAGTGTCCTAAGCCGGCTGTCCATGACTTCGATGGTGCTGTCCGCCAAGTTCTGACGAAAACATATGAAGATCAGACCACTGCGACATAGTGTCAAGAGTGGACGGGCGTACCTCCGCCGAAGCCTGTGCGGGCTGCTGGCTGAGCACCGACAGTGCGGTTGCCAGCTTGGGTCGTTCTGCGCAGAGGGCTTGCAGCAGTGCGCTCACTCTGCGACGGACGTACTGCTGTCAGAATCATATTTCACGCAGGATGATTGAATCGACATCTAGACTTACGCCTTCGAGGTCCCAGCTGCGGCTGAGTCGGGCCCGAGGGACGCGACAATTCGGACTATCGCGTTCTCGCGAATCTCTTCGGCATCCTCTGCGTTTCCGCCATTACCGTTTGAGCAGTTGTCCACGAGCCATTTCGCCCAGCTCGCGAGGCAGAGATCGTACGAGGGGTCCGCCTTGGGTTCCTCCACGGAGAGTGGGACAGAGTCGGCATCAAAACCTCCGCTGGTGCTAGGTACGGGCCGGATCAGCTGCGTAGTAATGGTAGAGACAAGATGCACTGGGAGGGTCGGGTGGAGACCCTGGAGATGCGTGAGGAGTGGCGACCAGATGAGCAAGGTAGACCGTGGAAGAGAGAGGGTGTCCTGTCCCGGAGACAATCTCTTTCTGAACATTGGATCAGTACCATAACATGAGGATGATCTAGTCAGCAAGTGCCCGTACTCACTTCTTTGAGAGAGGAACCAGCATGCCCTTCTGGACCAGCGCCTCGGCGAATTGGTCTAACGCCCACTTCTCCCGGACATCCTCCTCGTCCCCGTCCTCTGGCGTGTCTTCCCAACCGACACCGCCCATGGCGGATGCGGACGCGACTTTGGCCTCCGCGATCCAGCGCTCGATTTCCCTTGTGAGCTTTGTGATTTCGGCGCGGTACTGGACGCGGAGTGTCGCGTCTCGCGTGGTCGCCTTCATGAGCGTCTTGTACTGCTTGAGGAGCGGGCTCAAGGGGCGGAGTGGTTGAGCGGGCGCAGACGACGGTGCTGAGGGATTGAGTGTCGGAAGGAAGTAGTTGTGTAGGAGCCATGTCATTGCCTGCGTCACGCCTCTCAGAACTCATCAAATGGAAGACAGGTTTTCTGAGGGTCATACCTCCCTCGCAGCGTCACGCAGGACTTCCAGACTGGGAAGGTCTTCGTGCGTGGCTGCATGTCGTAGCTCGACGAACCACGCTGGTAGCCCGAGCTGCAGCGCAATGCTGTTGATGGATCTAGCATACGCCCCAAGCTGTAGAGGGTCCACCAGTCCGTTGACGAGTCGGATGATTGCTGAGGCATAGCTCATGCGCAGGGAGAGGTACGAGGACGAGCCAGCCGACGAGCCATCCTGCAGGATGACAGAAAGTATAGCATGCGCCGACTCGAGCGCGTGCGGAAGTGGTACGGCTGCTTTCCAGGCTGCTAACTGGTCAAGCGTCAGAGAAATGTTGTGTGAAGGAAGCGCTCAGGGAACTTACTCTGTTCACGGCCAATCTCTTAGCATCCAGGTCGTTCACATCCGCGTATATCCAGCCGCAGACCTGCTCGAGTTCACCCAAGTCTTGCCAGGGCACCCGGCGAGGAAGACGCATTCTGTCTTCAGCCACCCGAGGGCGTGCGGATGATCGAGTATGGGCGCCTCATTCACTGCAGAAATTCACTGAGCGCTTGTCGTTCCACGTGTCTCTGACTCCTGCACTGCTTTGCCACTTTTGTCGTTCACCAAGTTCCGGCCTTCGAGCCTAGAGACAGGCTTTACCATGCCTCCACTGTAGGACCTGGTCAGAGCATCACTACATGCCAAAGCCCTGAGTTTTCGTGCTTTTACAGAACCTGTTACGGCTCACTAAAGCACTGTACACCCACCAGACCCGTCAGCCTGACGTATCATGGCGTACCACGCTTCGAAGGAGATGGCGGTCATCCACGGGTTGATTGCTAACACCTGGCCTGCCTCGGGAGACTGCCTCGGCGTACTCCTAAGGAAAGCAGATTTTGCGTCTGTTGGAGCGCGACCGGGCTCGTCTGGCTAGCCATGGTATGCTTAGAGGTACCTCGGGCATATCCCCGAGCTCGGACGCGTACCACCCGTTTCCTACCTGAGGGCCCTCGTAAGCCATCGTTGGCCCCGAGCATTTGTGCTGACCATTTGCGTAAGACGCTCGAGTCTGTACATATAAATATAATGAGTTAGAGTGTCCAGGAACGCAACAGCGTTACCTCCACTTTTCTCTACTACTGGCGAACGCGAAGTGCATACAACCCAGTGTCTCCATCATGTCCTCAAAGAAGCTTATACTCGTACGTTCTCAAGATTCTGGCCATTGGCATAGGTAGCAAAAACTAACCCCCGCAGGTTACCGGCATCAATGGTTTCCTCGGCTCCCACACTGTGGACCAGTTAGTCAAGGCCGGGTACCGCGTCAGAGGGTAGGTAGTTCGAACTCCCTCTCCTCAGATCGAAGACATGATCCTGAATCGTCATCTAGAACTGTCCGCTCAAGTAAGGTCGACTTCGTGCGCGAGAGCAACGCAATCTACGGCTCCGATGTCGAAGTCATCGGTATAGACGACCTCGCCTTCGGCGACTTCACCGATGCGCTCAAGGGTACGGAGATCCCTCGGGATTCTACACATGCATTTCTAATCACTTATAGCAGGTGTTGATGCTGTGATTCATGTCGCTGCACCTCTGCCTGGCAGGGACACGCCGGAGGATGCGCTTACAGTGAGTTCAAGGGCATTGGCATGGGAGATCCCAACTTCACTGTACGACATTCCTTCAGGCCTCAATTGAGGGAGCTGTGAACATCCTTCGCCAGTCAGAGAGGGTTGGTATCAAGCGCTACGTGCTTGTGAGCAGCATCGTGACTGTTGGATCGCTCACGGACTTTTCGTCTCCGTGGAAGGAGACTGGTACGTCATACGCTGCCCCTTCGCCAGTTTCCTGACCTCTTGTCTCATCCGATGGTGTTCCTTCCCCAGACTGGTTCGATACTACCAGAGAGAAGGCTCTAGCCAGCAATGACCCAGGGTTCGTCTACCAGTCGGAGAAGGTACTCGCTGAGCAGGCTGTTTGGGAGTTCGCGGAGAAGCACCCCAGCATCGACGTCACAGTTTGTGAGTGAAATTCAGCATTGCCCCCGTTGTTATGGTGATTGGAGGACATTTTATGACCATTGCCCAGTGAACCCCCCGATATTCATTGGGCCGTATGCACCGAACTTCCGCTTCACGGATGCCCTGATCAACCAAATGAGCACCAACGCCCTCCTCTACCAGCTCGTCAACCCGTCCGGCAAGTTCTTCCTGGGACACCTGCTCATGAGCGACATCCGCGACATCGCCCGCGCTTTGATGCTCACCCTGAAGACTCCGACGCACACCAAGCAGAAGAAGCGCCTCCTCTACCAGCCATACGCCCTCAGCTGGAAGGAGGTCGCGGAGCACGTCGCACAGGCCCGTCCGGAGCTGAAGGAACGTATCTCGAAGGCGGCCCTCACCGATTACGAGCATCCTTGCCCGCCGAACCCCGTCGCCGAAGCCACCCTGCGGACCGTGGAGTACCTCGGCCTCGGGGAGCTTGTCGACTGGAAGGAGTCGGTGCTTGCTGGGGTAGATGCTGTCCTGGAGGCGGAGAAGAAGTTTGCCAAGGAGGGCAAGACGTTCCACTAGGCGTGGTAGCCGGTGGCTTAGAACAATGTGACTTAGAGTTCGCCTTTGACTGCCTATGTTCGGAATAGACCACCCTTAGGCTTTTCCCCTCCCTAAATCAATGATACTTCTCGTATTACACGCGACCCCCACGACGCGTGTCCTCGGTTGCGAGACATCGACGGTCTCGTTCCCACTGTACAGAAGGCCGTCAACCACAGCTACAGCACGCACCACACAACGTTGAAGCTGTGTGGCTCACGGAGCCCTGGAAAATCCGCGTGCTAGTCCTCCTTGCTCAGTGCGAAGGCTGTAGCTGTGACGCACCAAGGAAGCACAGCGCAGTCGCATGCGTTGCGTCGTTTCGTACCGAGTACAACATCTCGATAGTCGGTCCCTCCTGCGCAGTACGCGAGGCGATCGGTGACTGGCCGATTTACGCGGAACTCATCCGTGCTGTGCCAGCGGTTGCGAAGATTTACGTGCTTCACAAGTCCGGCTCACACACGGACTCCACAATATCCCAGCCGCGAGTGACCACCGTCTTTACTCGAGGCACATCGCAGACCCGACGACGTGCCAATCCTGTCCAGCACGCTCCAGTGAATTCCCAGCCGGCGGCGCTCTTTGAGGAATTTGGCGGTGCTAAGAGAGATTCTCCCCGTCACTTCTTGTTGTATTTCGAGCGCAAGCCAGCGCCGAATATGCGACGCAAGTCCTGGACAGCACGCTCGACACACTGCTTCAAGGCGAAAGAAGTACCCGGGGAGGAGCGTGTTCCGAGTCTCAGCGGTTTCGTTTATTCTGAGAGGGCCCAGGGCGGCAGCTGAGCTAGTAGAAAAGTGTGCGTGAGCTTGCTTGGAGCAGACCGTTCCAGCACCATATCCAACTCCCTCCGAATCAACACTCACAAGGCATCGTCAAGCTCTCTATCATTCCGCAAGTGCGAGTACCCGCCATGAGCCTGGACGCTCGCGGCTACATCTCGATCGTCGTGATCATCATCTACATCCCCATCCTCCTCGCGGGCATCATCCTATCCTTGCGGCATGGTTTCGCCAGGAAAGACGGATGGGTGACGCTAGTGCTTTTATCCATAGGTGAGCTTGTGCTTGCAACATGGCACCGTTGGACAGAACACAGGGTACTGACGGGTACCCACCAGTCCGCGAGGCGGGCGCGGTGACGCGCATCCTGTCCGAGAACGACCCGACGAACACAACGTATCCGACCATTTACGGTGTCCTGGAGACAGCCGGGATGTCACCGCTACTAGTCGCCACCCTTGGCTTTCTGCGCATGACGTGAGCAGCAGCTTGTCTTCGTGAGGGACTCGTTTGCTGATATCTCCTACCAGAGCTCAGTATGGTCTCGACCAGAGGCCAATGATGGCAACGGGCCATAAGCTGGTGACTATCGTCGCAGGACTTGCACTATTCTTGGCTGTCTTTGGCGGCACGAAGGTCGGGAACGCGAAGTCGCAGAGCGACCTCGACACCGGGAACACCCTCCGGCATGCAAGCTCGGTCGTATTCGCGCTCGTATACGCGGCGATCGTCTTCTTGACGGTGTACTGTTGGCAGAATAAGCAGATGATCATGAAGTACAGGAGAAAGGTACGCACTCTCGAGCACCGCTAAGTGTAGCATCGTTGCTGAAAAGTAGAACAGCTGCTCCTAGCTATCACAATCACCCTGCCATTCCTCGCGATACGAGTGCTCTACGGTATCCTGGGCTCGTTCGCTTCCGCCACCATCGCCATCCGGGACGGTCACGCAGTACCCATCGCACCAGGCGATTCGGGGCTTAGCAAATTCAGCCCTCAATCGTCTTCCTGGGGCCTCTACCTCGTCATGCTGGTGATGGCGGAGTACATCACCGTTCTCACCTATGCAGTGATCGGGATCGTCACGCCTTTGAAGAAGGATACAGAGGAGTACGAGAGGAACAACACGGGCACGAGGTCGGGGTCGGCTGAAGTGCTCAATCCGGTTCAGCCTGAATATTCCGAGGCCCACGATCCCTACAAACCTTCCGATTACCCGCCACCGCAGCGAATTGGGTTTAGAACAGGTCGGACGAGACCTGCGAGGTTCGAGGTATTCGGACGTCGTTGAGCAGCGGGGTACGGTTGATGAATAACCTACTTAGACGTGCGTTGACTGCCCACAGCGCGCACTGCGACTCTGGTCGATTGTTCAATCCATGGTTCCAAAACTAACGGATATATTGGTGGGATGTGCGAGCTACATAGTCAAGCACTTTCCACACCGCTCACGGAGGCTCGTAAAGCGGACTAGAAAGCGCTCCGGCTTAATTGAGCTCCAATGGAAGGATAATCTGCCCTCGTCCACGGGTACCCCAGGTCACTTGTAGCGAGACATAGACGCAGAGTTGCCCGATGAGAGACATCGAGCGATGGTGAGGGTCGAGATGAAAGAGCATACAGGCGCCGAGGTTGAACAAATATGTGGTCGGGAGTTGCCGTGTGATTCTAGCTGTGCCCGATATGGCAGTCGGTATATAAGAACGTCGGGTTGAGGTTTGGATGTCGTCATCGATGTTGACTCGCTTGAGAGCACTCGTCCACCATCTCAACCACGCAAAGATGTCCACCGTGCACAACACCAATGTTGCCTGCTGCACTATCCCCCCGGTGCAGTCGAACTACACGCCGAAGGGAAAGTACAAATCGTATGCGGGCTTCAACAAGGTTGGCAGCAGCGAGGATCACCCCGGATTTGCAATCAGTTAGCTCAAGGTAGAACCGATCAGGTCTACGTGACGGGCCCGGAGAAGCCTGGCAACGTCGCCCTTGTCTGCGTCTATGATATCTTTGGGTGCGTTGCATCGAGTCTCTGTGAGTGCGTGAATCGATACTAACGTCGGATACAGCTTCAAGCCCCAGACGCAGCAGGGCGCTGACATCTTGGCGGAGAAGCTGAACGCTCAGGTCGTCATGCCCGACTTCTTCGAGCCCGCAGAGCCGTGGCCCGCGGACAAGTTCCCTCCTCAGACTGATGAGGAGAAGGCCAAGCTCCAGGCGTTCTTCGGAGGTCCCGCCAAGCCTCAGGACGCGGTCGCAAAGCTCATCAACGTCGGCAAGGAGCTTCGGTCAGAGGGAGCGCAGTGGGTCGGCACCTACGGGTTCTGCTGGGGTATGTACTTGGCCAGTATACATTGGCAAGGTAGTTGCAGTCCCTGACTGGCCGGGGCCAACAGGCGGAAAGGTTACCATCCTCTCTGGCTCAAATGCTTCCACGCCTTTCGATGCCGTCGCTGCCGTTCACCCCGCGTGAGCAAAGAGCCGGTACAACTATTTCAGACGCCTCCGACTGACGCTTGTGCAATAGCATGCTGAACCACGGTGACGTCACGGACCTCAAGGTGCCTCTCGGTCTGTACCCGAGCAAGGACGAGCCAGTCGACGAGGTGAGCCCGCACGACCGTTATGCCAGTACGCACAAAGCTCACGCGCCCCTCGCAGTCCAAGCAGATCCTCGAGATCGTCTCGAAGAAGCCGTTCTCCGACAAGAGCGACTACAAGCTCTACGACTCGTGCGTCCCTTGTGCCTCTCTTCGCGGACCCAGCTGACCGTGACATGGGATTAGGTTCCACGGCTTCGCGGCTGCTCGCGCTAATTTGGACGACGCTGAGAACAAGAAGCAGTACGTGCCTGTATCATAGCTCCGCTCATAGTATCGAGGCTGACGCAATTGCAGCTACGAGGACTTGTACGCTAGGCTCGCGACCTTCTTTAGCAAGGCGAGCGGTACCCCTCTGCACTGAACACTGGTGAATGTCCCCGAGCACTTGAGAGAGGTTCAGGTCATGCTGGATGGAAATGGATGGAACAAAGTAGTCGCCCGAGGTGTTGTACGTTGTCTAAATGTGAAGTAAGCATTGTATCCCAGATGTATCATTGTTACAACAACGAGAGCAGCGAGAGCAGTCAGTAGCATAGCATAGTCCGCACAAGAAGGGTCCAAAGCATAGTGGTACAAGAGACTCAGTGGAGGGTATTCAAGATGCCGTGAGGCAGTTCGTCATCAACTTTGACCATCCAAAATGGACCTGGCAGCAGCGTTAGCACGACTGACGGAGATGATCTCATTATCGCAAGAGTTCACTCACCAGCAGGATCATCTGGAACGTCCCAACAGAGATGTCAGCACTTGCACAACGAACATCATAGACGCAGTACGCACCGCGTTCATGGTGGGCACCAGTCCAGATACCTGCAATCCCAGCAGCGCTGCACACATGCCCAAGCTGCACACCTTCGGCACTGTGGCATCGATCACAACCTGTCAGCGAGACGAAACCCTGCGCGTACTCGGGCAGCACGACTTTATGGAGCGGATACACACCTCCATTGCATCCGACCGTCATACGTCGTTACCTGCCACAGCGATCAGCCTCTCATGCGCCCCCTAACCCAAGACACTCACAAACTGCCACCTGATCGCGCCATCCGCCAGCGTGCTGACCTTCCCGCGGATCGTCGCGGCGCTCGAGTGCGGCCCGCGCGAGTGGCCCTCGAAGTAGAGCGTCGGGAACGCGGGGTCGCCGACGTCGCTCGCGGGCGGGACGCGCGGGAGCACGTGCGGGATCTGGCTGACGTCCGCGAAGTACTCGCCCTCGGAGATGAGCGAGAGGTGCAGCTCGACGGGGCGCAGCGCCTCGTCGAACGGGTCCTCGAAGAAGGACGCGTGGTGCGGGCCCGGCGGGAGGTGTGAGTACTGTAGTTGGTGAGGTGAGGTGTCGAGCGGGACGCGGAGGGACCAACGTACGTTGAACACTGGATAAGGAGGCATGGGATGTTATCTCGTCCAGCAGTCTTCTAGAGAAGCAGTGGTACTCACTGTACAAGTCACTATATGCAGTCAACCCTATGCATTAGCAGCCGTACTCTCGCGCCATACGCTGAGTGTGACTTACCGATAGTCCATGAAACAGACGAATCGCCTCCACTTCCCCGTCACGCCGGCCCAATCGTGCGGCTGCCGGTCAGGCTCGAAAGAGCCCACAGCGGAATATGGGCGCAGTGCTTCCAGGGAGAACAGCGGCTTCTTGTAGTACCCCAGGCACGTATGCGCGACCTCGCGCAGCTTCAGCCCGACGACGTTCATGATATGGTCGATATGCTCCCAATTCACCACCAGCGTACGGCGCCCCGTCTCTCCCTCCCTCTTCTTCCCCGCAACCACGCGCCCACCCCAGTACTCTTCCTCGTCGAGGTCAGATCCCGAGTCCTCCTCGCCCGAGCTCGTTCCGGGGTGCGGCTCCGTGCTCGCCACGCCCACCGGCGCATACACGACGCGGTATGGGCCCCAGAGCGTGCCGGGCTGGTACCGGCGCATGTCGTACACGAAGCAGCGGCTCGCCTTGCGCAGCTCCGCCATTCGCACGCGCGCGTCCGCCGAGAAGCTGCTCTCGTGCGCGAGCGCGACGTACGCGCGCAGCCGGCACAGCAGCTGGTGCGCCTCCGCCGCGACGCTGTCGCGCGCGCTCGGGAGCGGGTCGTCCCGCAGGCGGTCTCTGCTCGGGCGCAGCTCGCGGCGGGGGACGGTTCCGGGGTATCCCGGGGAGGAGGCGGGGGCGGAGGACGAGGTCGACGAGGAGGGCAAGCTGGCATCTGAGGCGGCGGGCACGGGGGATGGCGCCGGTGGTGGTGGGATGGCGACGTTGAGCACTTTGGTGCGGCGGAGGACGCGGTCGAGCCAGCGCAGGTTCTCGGAGCGCGACGAGAGCTCCCTGCTCTCCGCCTTCGTGTCTTCTTGCTTGACGGGCAGCGCGGTGTCCAGAGCGGCGAGGAACGTCTCGAACGCTTCGTAGAGGGTCTCGGCGTCGCACTCGCCCGCGGCGGCAGCGATCGCCTCCGCCTCGGTGCGTCTCTGCACTTCCCAGCGCCACGAGGAGGAACCTGCTGAAGGATGTGGCGTCCGTTCCGGCACGGCGCGTCCTCTTCCTGTGAGGTCAAGCCGAGGGCGAGGGGCGGGGACGGCCTTGCGCAGGTCATCGAATGGGCGGCCGAGGTACAGCTCCCGCCAGAGGAAGCCGTCTTTCGGCTCGTACACGAGCTTGCGCGCGAACCGGCACGTTTGTGCGTATCTCTGCGCAACCCCGTCGCACGCATCGCACAGGAGGGTGAGATTTCGACAGTATCGCGAGAGCGAAATGGGACTGAGAGGGTATACTGACCGAGACGTCGCGCGGGTCGCTGAATATGAGGACGCGCTCGATGACCTCCGCGGGCAGCGTGTGCAGCGTCAGGCCTGCAGTGTGCATTGTTGTAGCGTTGCTCGCCATGTCTTGTGGTTCACGCATGCGCATCGCGGACGAGGACATGGTGGTAGGCAGTCAAGAGGTCGCCGCGGGGATAGCATATACCTGCCGGAGTATTCTGACCAAGCATTGGCTCATGAGAACCATAAAGTATTCGGCGGCCCGGCGGGAACGCGCGTGGACGTCAGAGCGATGTGCAGCGTGTCTGGGAAAGGAAGGTCAAGTACTTCGCGAGCAACGAGCTGCAAGGTGGCGGATCCGACGATGCAGCCAACTCTAGCAGAGACAGGTCCATATGCTGCGTACTATTCAGCTGGCTGACAAACACGGGTCCTAGCAGTCCACCAACCAGGATCAAAGGAGATGCCAGTGAATAGAGAAGAAAAATGCCTGCGGAACGTAATAGCTACACGAGGAGAGAGAGCGAGAGAGCGACAACAGGAGCATCTAGAGGGCAGCCAGGTTCGAGGGTAGGGGGGCAAGAAGACACGGTCGTGATATCACGGCCCAAGAGTGCAGAAAACGATCTAGAACGCGGCTTCACCAAACCCCAAACATGCGACCAAACATCACAGAACCGAAGACAACATACACGACGCCGAACCACAAGAGACACCGGTCGACACGGCTCAGACGCTGATAGTAGCCAGTATTGCCACGAGACGCAGGTGCGGAGTGAACCAGCAGTCCGGGGGAAGGCGCAGGGAGGTGAGGAGCCGCAGAGGTAGGATCGGGGTGGTCCGAGCCAGAGTATGCTGAGGTGATAGTAGAGCCTGAAGCCGTGCACACCGGACAAGGAACAACAGATGGCCGGGGAGCGGTGTGCTCATGTCCGAGTCCTTCGAGAGAGCGAGTAGCTGCCAGCACGGATCTGGGGTAGGGCGTATGTCCAGTAGAGCCAGATTCGATATCAGATGCAACAGAGATCAGAGAGTGACCAGAAGAATTCTTGAGAGCATTTAAGTTGCCCGAGGACAAGAGAGACTCGACGCCGACTGACTCGTGTGCAGCCGTACTAGTGCCAGTTCCAGTGCCAGAGAATTCGTCACCTGGAAGCTTATGTCGCCGCGAGCGCATAGTCACGGCGGGCGGCGTCTTGCCAATGTATGCGACTGCGTGTCGACGGAGCCTGGAAGTTGCGACCTGGGGAGTACGGGGATATCGATTTGGCACTTCAGGGTAGGCGATGGGTGGCGACTCTGTCCCCGCGGGCGGGTGATGAGATATAGTGTCTCGAAGCGGAGGCGTCAGGACTGCCGAGGGACTCTGCATACATAGTGAGTATGTAGATGCAAGACGATTGATTACATCCAAACGTACCTCGACGTCCGACCGCTCGTCCGGGCTACGCTCGAAGACCTCGATGCGTTTAGCCCAGCGCACTCTCGCTGTCTCGCGAGGAGGGGCCGGGGTGCGCTCCTCTGCTGCAGGGGCGCTCACCACGTTCGGCTTCTCGAGACCAGACGCCTCGCCCTCCGGACTCCATATCACGAACACTCGCTGGAGGTCCCCCATCGTCTTCCTGCGGTCACTGGCTCTGGCGAGGCGCGCGGCGAGATTCGTTTGCAGACGCGTCTGGTCCGCGAGGATGCGGCGCGCGTGGCCGCCTTGCTCGATGAAGAACGTGTCGCGTCGTCTTGCCGCTTTCACGGCCTTGTAGTGGTTCGCGTTCCCCGTACCAGCTGCCATGAGCGAGCTCGAGGTAGCGTTCGGGGCGGCGGTGGTATCCGACCCGGGCGCGGCGTTCTCGCGTCGTGCGCGGGCACGGGTGCGTATGTTTGTCATCTTGGTGCTATCTTCGTTGTCGTGCGGGAATGCCAAGGCCAGGGTCGGCGAAGCTGCGGGCGTCCGAGTCGGCTGTCGTGGTTGGGTGCAACGGGTGCAGGAAGGAACCTGCATCCTAGCGGTGGAAGTCGAACACGCTGGCATGCTGTCAATGTCACATCTCGATTCGCACAGCCTGTCAAACGTCAAGAGCTTCCTACTAAAACTGCCAATAGCTTTGAGAAGCCATCGTAGTGCGAATCCCCCGCAGATGTGTATGCTCGTTCGTTCCAAGTACATACGAACTTGGAGGCAAGGCTGGCGGAGCGCCTAGTACAATGCCGGAAATTACGGAGATGTGGCGGCCTGCGGGAGCCTATGGGAGGCCGCGAGTTTATCGGGAGCGCAGAAACCTTGGACCTTGTGGGCGCCTAGATCCCGCACTCGGAATCAGGTGGCCACAACGCCCGCTGCCACAGCCCTCGCTTTCCTCCTTTGCTACGCGGCGTTCCCACTGCTAGAAGCGACGTAAACGTACAACGCGTCACACGACCAGGGCCACAAACGCCGCCACGAATTTCCAGAGGTCGCCGAGGGCGGGGGCGGGGGGAACGCAGAGGACGGCGAGGGGCTCGGGAAAGGGGAGGAGGGCGGCGGAGGACCGAGGGGAGGGCGGGGGAGATAACGGGTGGTGGCAGAAAATATTGTGCTATCTGGTCGAGAGGGGATCGGCTGTGGAATCGCATGGATCGTCAGAGTCATCATACACTCGTCTCGATTGGCCTCCGTCCCCGGTCTGAGTCTGAGTCTGAGTCCCTGCAGATGTGCTCCAGAACAACTCCACCCCGCACACGCCTCCGTCTTCTCTCTCTCTCCTGCCACCCGATGGCCGTCCTCTTTCTCCCCCTCTAATCTCCCCGCATTCCTATCTCACAGTGCCGCAGGCCACGGCTGCCATGTCGCTGCCTCCCGATACCCCTCTCGCGACGCCCGTACCACACGCGCCACGGATCGGGCGAGCATTCATTCGTGAGTGTTCTCTTGGGTGCGCCCCAGTGGCTGGCCAAGACCGCGAGCTGATGTCATGCGACACGCCCAGGCGATGCAAACAGCCAGTGAGTCCTCATTCACTTGTCCATCTACGCCCACAATGCGAGCAGGAGCGTTTCCAGGTTTGACGGCGGAGACGTCTCCTTCATTGCCGTCTGCGGCATCCTCGTCTTCTTCATGGTCCCCGGAGTAGGTCAGTACATCCGCCCAGAACTCCAGCCAAACAAGCTCTCACTTCGAACCTTCTCCGACTTCGTGCCGCATCGCAGCCTTCCTCTACTCGGGGCTCTCGAGACGGAAGAGCGCGCTCTCGCTCGTGTGGGCTGTCGCCGCGAGCAACGCGGTCGTCATCTTCCAGTGGTGGTTCTGGGGGTACTCGCTCGCGTTCTCGCCGACCGCGACGAGCGGCTTCATCGGCGACCTCCGCAGCTTCGCGCACCGCAAGGTGCTCGGCGACCCGAGCCCCGGCTCGCCGCTCATCCCCGAGCTGCTCTACAGCTTCTACCAGATGGAGTTCGCGTGCGTCACCGTCGCGATCCTCATGGGCGCGCTCGCGGAGCGCGGCCGCGTCCTCCCCGCGATGGTGTTCACGTTCATCTGGATGACCGTCGTGTACTGCCCCATCGCGTGCTGGGCGTGGTCCACGAACGGCTGGGCGTTCAAGTGGGGCGTCCTCGACTACGCCGGTACGTCCGCCCGCCCGCCTCTCCCATCTCGCATCTCCGACTTCTCGCCGAATCGCTCACACATTGCTTTGTTTGCCGTTGATGCAGGTGGGGGCCCGGTCGAGATCGCGAGCGGCATCTCGGGGCTGGCGTACTCGTGGGCGCTGGGGCGCCGCAGCGAGCGCGAGCTGCGCAACTTCCGGCCGCACAACGTCTCGCTCGTCGGGCTCGGCACGTTCGTCCTCTGGTTCGGCTGGCTCGGGTTCAACGGCGGCTCCGCGTTCGGCGCGAACCTGCGCGCGATCATGGCCATCTGGAACTCGATGATCGCGGCCGCGATGTCCGGCATTGTCTGGTGTCTCCTGGATTTTAGGATTGAGCGGAAGTGGTCGATGGTCGGCTTTTGTTCGGGCACGATTGCGGGCCTGGTTGTGGCCACCCCGGCGTCGGGGTATGTGCCGCAGTGGGCGGCGCTCGTGTTGGGTGTCGTAGTTGGTGCAGTATCTAACTACAGCACGAAGCGTACGTTCGTTTCGTCGTTGGTCGTGTGATGGTGTGCATTGACGCCGGCACTACAGTGAAGTACATCCTACGGATCGACGACGCGCTCGGTACGTTCCACACGCCAAAGTATCCGCTACCAACGTACTCACCTCACCCCTCCAGATCTGTGCGCCGAACACGCAATCGGCGGCATGGTCGGCCTGCTCGGCAACGCGCTCTTCGCGGACAGCGAGATCATCGCGCTCGACGGCGTGAACACGTCCGCGAACGGCGGCTGGCTGAACGGCCACTGGAAGCAGCTCTACATCCAGTTCGCGTACGTGTGCGCGTGCACCGCGTACTCGTTCGTCGTCACCGCGCTCATCGCGCGCGCGATCGACCTCGTGCCAACGTTGCACCTCAGGGCGACGCCTGAGGAGGAGGTGCTTGGGATGGATGATGCTGAGGTGCGTTGATCTGCCCTACCCTTTCTCCGCACTGTTACTGACGGACGGACGCGCAGATCGGCGAGTTCGCGTCCGACTACATCGAAGTCCGACGCGACTACATGGACTGGACGCCCCCATACCGCGCCAAGGCCGACTCGGACCGCGACTCGGACGCACCCCTACCCGCCGCGGGCGACCGCCACGGCGTGCCCGACGTCGCCGTCGCCCCCGCGCACCGCGGCCGCGACGAGGTGCCGATGCAGCAGCTGAACGGCGCGCACGTGCACGCGAACGGCAACGGCGTCGGGGTGGGAACGCTCACGCCGATATCGGAGAAGGCGGAGAAGGCGGAGAAGGCGGAGGTGAAGGGCGCGTCATAGCACCGGCCGTTACGCTACGTGGTTCGCGAACCGCGTTTTGGGCCGGCGGTGGCCGCTGTTGGCGAAAAGCACGCCTCCATATAGATCGTCGTGCTGGTGCTCCTTGCACACCCCTATTCCTCCCTCTGCTCGCCGCCTCGTTTTTAGACTGCGACGAGGCGGCAAGTGTCGTGTGCCGTGGTGCTTGTGCTGTCTGTCTGTTTGTCTGTGTCTACATGTCTAATGCTGGAAAACGCGGGGTGGCCAGGGCTCGCGCGGCTCCTCACGGACGATAGGGTCTCTTATATACGGATCCTTGGTGTATTATGTACTTAGAGTCTGGCTTGGTTATTGCGAACACACATTGCTATATAGTGGATCAGATCATCGCTCGTATTCAGCGGGCGTGCATGGTGTGCGCGTCGGAAGCTCTTTCATAATAATGAGGCTCCCCTAGTGCTAGCTGGCCGGTCCCTGCTGTAGTTGGGTCGAGACTAGAAGATGGTAGACCGCATTGCCATTACGTATCGTACGAAGAGACTACACACGCTTCGACTGAATCTACGGTCCAGATGTCATCATATAATTGCTCACTACAGTACTGTATCATCTGAAAAATCGACCATGGCATAGTTGCGCCTGCTGAAAGAAAACGAAACGAAGTCTCGCGAGGAGGAGACAGAAAAGAAGAACGACGATTATCGACGTACAGTAATAACGTACCACGTACCCGCCCACCCTAGCTACGACACAACGGCAAGCTCGCTCACCGCGGAGCCTGATACCCGCCATAATACCCGCCATACCCACTCGGCGGCGTCGTCGTGCCAGCAGCCGCAGCGCCCGCGACCGCACTCCTCATATGCGGCGGCAGCGTCGGCGCGACATACGTCCCCGCCCCAGCGCCCGCCGTCGCGGCGCCCGTCCCAGCGTTCCACGCCGGGGCCGCATACGACGGCTTCGCCGTGTTCGCCACCGCCCTCTGGCCCGTCCCTGTCGCGTAGTAGCTCGCGTAGTTCGCGCCCTGCGCGGGCTGGGGCGTCGAGCGCCCGGACGCCGTCGCCTGCCCCTGGTACCCGTACCACGGCGAGTAGGCGTACGCGCCCTGCCCCGCGGCGGTGCCGTACTGCGCGTTCGGGTAGTGCGAGGTCGGCGCGGCGGCCGCGGCGGCCGTCGTGGAGGTGGTGTTGGTGTAGCTGGGGTAGTAAGTGGTGCCGGTGCTGGTGCCGGTGCCCCCCGTGGGCGTGTACGTGCCGTACCCGCCGCGGTACTGCGAGCTTTGGTAGGTGCTCGGGTAGGTGTAGGGCGTGTATGGTGTCGTCGCTGCTGCTGTCGCGACGGGCGCCTTGACTGGCGTGGCGAGCGTCGTCGGGACGGCCGCAGTGGTTGCAGCGGTGGATTTGGCTGTGACGGAGGCAGAGGAGCGGACGTGTACGGTTGTGTCGTCCCGGAACGCCGTAGTCCGGCCTTCGGGAAGTGTTCCGTACCAGCCCTCTGTGGCACCGATGGGGAGGGTCCGTTGCAGCTTGTGCAGGATGGAGGGGGATGGGACGAGTGGTGATTCGGATGTATCGCCGTTGGATGGTCGGGGCCTGAGCGAGGCGAGGAGAGATAGGGAATCGATGATGCCTTGGGCTGAACAAAGCCAGGTGAGTGAGCGGAATGGTGGAGAAAGGGGAGAGATACATACCGACGTCCCACTCCTCGGAACCGACCTCGACGATGCTCGAGCCCTCTCCTTGCGCGCGGAACCGCTCCAGCTGCAGCTCTTCTAGCCGCTGCAGGGCCCTTGCGTTCCGCTGAAGCAGCTCGTCCACAGCTTGCTCCATCTCGAGGGTACCCAGGGCCGCCTTGATCGCCTCCACCTCTTCTTGCGGGAGAAGCTCCTCCAGTCCCTTCGACACATCGACCTTCTTGACCGACGGCCCAGCAAAGCTCTCATCCGAGGCGTCCTGCACGTCCGCCTCCGTATCCTCGGTCTGGGCCGCACTTGCGCCAACAAATGCTCTCCGCTTGCCCTTCGCCAGCGCCCTCAGCCTTCGCTTCATCTCCTGCTGGAAGATGACCTCGCCCATCGCCACGCGCCCCACCTCGACGCCGTCCTGGTCGAAGCACGGCGCGAAGCTCGCGTACGGGCCATGGTACAAAAACTTGCCGCAGCTCACCCTCCTCGGCGGCGGAGGCTTGTAGTGCGCGGCGTTTGACGGCCGCTTGGCGACGTAGTCGCCGAGCGTGTGCTTGTGTGCGAGCTCGGAGCCCGAAGCGGACGGGAAGATCGCGACGAGGTCCGCTTTGGCGGTGTACAGGTTCTTGAGGTCTTTCTCCTCCCTTTCGGCCGTCGGCGGTGTCGAGCTGACGGAGGACCACCAGTCGCCCGTGGGCAGGTGTTGGACGAGTGCGTACTTGCGCGGCCGGAGTCCGGAGGAGGACGCTTGCGACAGGGCCGCGGCGTCCTCGACGTCCCCTGTGTCGCCGTCGGCGATGAGGCTCTCGACGTGGAGCGGGACGGGGGCGTTGTGGTGCGAGGCCTGGTCGAGGAGGGAGATGGCGAGGTTGCAGAAGCGGAGCTGTTGCGCTGCGGGCTCGGAGGGGCGCGAACGCGGGTGCGAGGATATGGGGTAGAGGTGCTTGACCGCAGCCTAGAAGCAATGTGCATGATAAGCTCCTGTCAGGAGGGTGAGACGGGAAGGTATGGACGTACGCGCAGGACACTGAGAGGATATTCCGAAGAGTTTTGCAGGAGCGAACGGAAGGAAAGCATGGTGGGCGGAGAGGTTGAGGATGATTCGGACGGTTCTGCCTTTGGAGACTCGTTCGGGAGCGGGAAGACACGGTCGAGGAGACCCTGGTTGTCGACCCTGAGGCGAAGTTGAGAGAGAAACTGATTGTGGACGGCAGAATACGCACATTTCGAGCACCTCTAGGATGCTTGCAGCGTCTGTGCTCTGAATAGGCACATCACCGCTGCTAGGGAGGTCGATGACTTCCTTCTTCTCCTCTGGCTGGGTGTCGGGTTGGGCGTCGGGCTCAGGCGTACCCTCCTCCTTCGAGTCCGTACGAGCATGCTTTGTCGGCGGCGAGTCGCCGTGCTCTGCATTGGAATTGCGCTTGCGCTTCTTGGATGCGCCTTTGCGGGAGGTGGGGGGAGAATCTGCGGCGGGCTGTTTGTCTTTTTCGGCCGAGTTGGGTGCTGCTGATGTTGTGGCAGCAGAGCGAGTTGCGCGAGCCATGTTTGGCTGCGATGTCTGCGAGGATTGACGCCGCGGTGAGGAGAGACGCGCCGGTGGCTGGGGAGCAGGAGAGAGTGCGAGATCTGAACGCGTCGACGACTCGCGTCCCGTGGCTCTCTCTCTCTCTCGCGTCGTCGCAGGCAAGCACCGCAGCCGGCCAATCGTCACTCGCTGTTGTCACTCCGCCCGAAACTCCGATTGCCTGGTCCACATCGGAGTTACAACACAGCTTATCCCTCACAGCGGCGCTTACACTCAATTGTTACTCGACGCTCGCCGGCGTCGACGAAAGTATTCAGCTCCTGCCTCGAAGCCACCATCCGCCATGGCCTCCAAACTTGGTCCTGCTCTGAGGCCCTTCCTTCGAGCGCAGCAGTCATCCTTCCCCGCGAACGGCCATGGCGCATTCGTCCCCCAAATCCGCAAGCTAGTCTTCGAGTTCTGTGACAACTGGGCTTCCTCCACAAACCTCCGCACGTACATCCACAACCACCTCGAGAACCTCGCACGTCAAAACCCCCACGTCGAGTTTGTTGTCCGCAGGAGGAGCCACCGGGAACCCGTCATCCGCGGTTTCTACAGTGCGTGCATCAGGAGACGCGAACATGACCTGTGCTGACCCCACTGATGCTCAGTCAACAACCGGGACAAGGTGATTGGCCTCAAGGGCTTCGAGGTCACCGGGATCCAGCAGAAGGTCCAGCTTCTGCTCGATTCTTCGGGCGCGAAAATAAAGCCGCTCAAGAGGGAGACCGTCGTCAGTCGGACAGAGGCGGCAAGAGGTATCTGGAGCGGGCTGCATGTCGAGGAGCCGTTCAGGATATGAGCACCCTTATTTGTCTGTGGGGTCGGTAGGATCGTCTGGCAGTACGTGTAGATTTACCTCATTGCTCTCCTTAATTCATACTGGTGCGTACCATCATTTCACGGCGTCCCCTTTGAGGGGACGGCCCAGCGCTCCGTCATAAGCCTCGCTCTGATGCACGTCGCGCCCGCAGTTATTCGCGCAAACTCCTGGCCTTGCCGTGCCCTGGTCTCGTGTACAGTCGTGTGCCCTCGCCCAGTCTGAAGTCAGTACACGGGCTCCCAGAATGCCAGGAATTCCCTCGGACCGCCCGGAAGCTGCGGCAGCCTGCGGGCGCCTCCCCTGTCCGACATCCAGCCACGGAATGGACTTTAAGTGGCCAAGTGCATTCTTGCTCACCCGCTCTCAGACGAGAATACCTCCCTGCGACACCGCGCACGGGTGCTAGCGAACGGCTCTCCATTCCGGCGAAAATGGAGCCAGCGAAGACGCTGCGAATCGCCGGGGTGTGGTAACCTCGGAACCTTTCACGTGCCGCGTGTGCGCTGATACACGCCTCCTCCACGCTGTCCCTTGGAAGCCGGTGACTCGGTCCCCTCCCCTGCCCCTGCCCCCTTCGCCTTCCATCTGCGAGTAAGGTGCATACTTAATAGTGACGCCAGGGAAAGCGCAGGAAAATGGACGCCACGCGCCAGTACTAGTAAGGACGCTCCGTGCATTCCGACCGCGGGGTCGCACTTTGCCTCTTACCACAACCCCCCACCTCCCTGCCCAACGCTCGAGAGTGCGCCCGAGAGCCCGTTCCCCTCCTCTACCTCTTCTTTCTCTCAGACAGAAGACAGCTTCTCGCGCGTATCCAGCGTCGATTTTCCTGAGCTACTATGCAGAACCCTAGCAGCTACTACGCTGTCCCAAAGTGTGACGGCAGAGTCTGGTCAGACTGGCAGCAATCCGAGCGGGGTGGAAGCGTGAGTCTCGCGAGGAAAACCTTGTTGCGCCTCAAAGTGATGCTGATGATTGACCCTGTGGGGCAGTCTTCGTGGGCGAGTTCTTCTGTGATGACCCTCAAGGATGCATCGGTATGTCAACTGTATATTGTGGGCACAGAGCAAAGCTGATGAGTGCGCTCGCGCAGCTGTACCCCACCGCTTTCGCGGACCCCGCGCATTGCAGTGCGATCCCCATCTCCTACACCCTAGTCAGTTCCTCCCCACTCTGCTCTACAACGCCACGACGCTGATATCGCTACCGCTTCCCCGACTACCCTTCTAGACGCCGCCGACTCCAGATTCCATCACGGATAGCGATGTGTCCTCGTCCTCGTCACAGCTATCGATGGAGTCCATACCCGAGTTCGACGACATGCCCGAAATCCCGTTCGTCTCCGCCGAGGTCGCCTACCCCGACAGCTGGATGATCGCGTCCGATCAGCAGCCGCGCTGTGCGACGCCCTGCCCCTCGCCTACCTCGGCGTCCTCATCCACGTCCTTCTGGTCGAGCATCATCGGTCTCCGACCGAGCGCGTCGAAGTCGTCCGCGACCTCTTCTTCCTCTGGGGAGAGCTCCCCGGTGTTCGGCCAGACGAGCGTGCGCTCGATCTCGCCCTCGCGCGCGTCCAACAACAGCCGGAAGCGCGCGGGCTCCCTTTCTTCCATCGCGTCCTCGCGCACAAAGCCCGCACCGGCGAAGTCCATCCTCTCCTCCGGCTCCTCGGTGAAAACGCGCAAGCACAAGGCGCCGTCCGTCAAGTTCCTCGACATGCCCACCATCCACTACGACGACGAATATCCCCGCGACGGCGAAGACGAAGAGTTCGACGAGTACGGGCGCAGTGCGTCCGGCGCGTCATCGCCGTCATCCATGTCGCCGCCCCCGAAGAAGAAAGCGAAGGGACTCGGCGGGTTCCTGAGCTTCCGCTGGCTCTTCGGGCCGTCGTCGAAGGCGGAGAACCGTGACCTGCAGACGGGCGCGCAGTCTCCACGACCGGGCCAGGCGCCGGGGCGGCCAGCGATCTCGGGGCCGTACCCGCTCTGGGACTCCCCGCCGCGGCGAGCCCGCGGCGACGCCGGCGGCGCGAAGAGCAGCGCAGCGAGCCTGCGCTCCGTGCGGTCCAACGGGAGCCTCCGGTCCGTGCGCTCGTGCGGGAGCAGGCTGCCCACGTACTTCCCGAGGTAGTCCCGTGGGCCCCCGGCCGTGTGTCTGTGTGCGATACCCTGCCCTCCTCCGTGAGTGTGCTTCGCGCTGTGTACGAGTCTGCTGATCCGCTTATTCTTGGGCTGCGGGTGACGTATAGACCGTGCCACCCTTCCTTACTCCCTCTCTTCCTCCCTCCCGCTGAGGCTTGCGGAGAGCGCGTCCATTGCATGGCGCGCCCGGACACCTGTCTCGCATGCACGATCTCTGCGATACCCACACGCACCCACCCCACGCCTGTCCTTTCCGTGCACATACCTAGGCCCGCTATGCCACATACCTATGTCAGTGTCACGCACGCGGGTGCCACTTCGTGCCTCACACAGACCCTCTAGCTTCTATGCACGCGTTACGTATACGACCACGATTGATGACGAGTCTGCAGCTGATGGAGTACGGTAGAGCAGTTCCGCAGGAGGACGGGGGCAGCGGGGGAGTGTCGCGCTGACGTACTGGGTACTGGCGATGGCATGCGCGGCTCCGTCTGTGTACGTACTGTGGTCGCTCCTGGTTCCATGTTGTAGTCTTGTCGATGTCGGTGTTGTGGATGTATGCATGCTTGCTGTTTGACTCGGATGACGATACTCCGGTGTGTGGTAGGTTCAGCGCTCAGCCGGTCATGACGTCGACTGCAGTCAGTAGTTCCATTCATACGAAGCTCAAGCTCAAGCTCCTTTATCATCGCCCTCAGAACATTGTATGAACGAAGACTTTATAGGGTGGTATGTGTATGAATGAAAGGCGGCGTCAGCTCACACCTGAGATAAGCAGAAGCGGAAAATGTATATTCGAGAGCGCTGGCGCCCCAGCTAACATACTGACAGAGACCGATAGCTATGCAACATTTTGGGCAGGATTCACTGCAACGCCTCCGTATCGCGACTATGCTTGTCTGATGCCGTCTAGGCTCTGCCCTCCCATTCACCTTGGGACGAGAGCTGACTTCCCAACACCAAGGCGTCCCCATACGGCGGCGCGCCTCGCTCTGACACGGCAAACCACCCCCTCACGGCCTCGGGCGCGCGTGCGCACACCCTTCCTGAGGGGGAAAGTACCCGATCGCGACCTCGACCGTCGGACAACGTTAGAGACCAGCGAGGCAGGATTAGGCGACGTGTCGTGGAGAGGGACAGACGACAAACCGTGGGTTTATATAAGAGGGCCACGTCGGGAGTTGCCGAGCGCGTTTGCTGGAGCCTTCTTTTGGGCAACAGGTTCGAGGCGGACTGCGCCGACGTCCAGCATCCTTGCGGAAAGTGTCCTTTACGCAGCACAGGATCAGCGTCGAAGGTTCGTATTGCTCATAGGGATCGTCAATCGATGGTATTGATGCTATACAGGGGGTATGCCAGAGATGAGGTAATCGAGAAAATATCTAAGCCTGCGCGAGTCCATAGCAGGGCTGTGAAACCTAGCTGCTCCGTGCGAGGCCCACATGCAACACGAGCATGCCAGTACGGCAAGCGGTTACATCGAGCGCACACAATCAATAGCCTTCGGGCTTGCGCATGATAGGGAGGTCGAGCGTCAGGTTCCCTTGCTGGACATTCGCCACGAGGTCCTCTCGGCATGCGAGGGCGCTCCTGAATCGTCCTTCGCGCTCGCTAATGCTAGTCTCGAGAGGCACTTCCCAGATGGTCTTCATCTTTGGAATCGCCTCGTGGAGAAAGTGCAACATCATCAGTATGTCTTGCACGGGACGCGCGACCTCGAAGGAGTTGGTGTAGGCGTGGTAGTAGCACCCTGCCCCAGGCGATCTCGTCAGTGGACGCCAAAAGGTGGAGGAAGTATGTGTCTCACATGCGTGAAGCTCGTCGTCTTCAGGATAGACCTCGACAGCATTCAGGTACTCCCCTGCAGCGATCATGTGAGTGTCCTCTACTTCCTGGGTGATCTCGCTGCGCGCAGCACGTCTGGCGTTCACAGCGGTGTGGTGGAAGAAGAAGGCGCGGAGGCTTCAGCAAAAGGGTGTACACTGATTAGCGCGATGATACTGCTGGAACGGGTAGCGACCTACGTGTACGCTTGAGCCAGCTGATACCGAACGAAGCCCATGAACAGGCTGTATTCCTCCTCGCCCAACGGCTCCTTACGCTCTTTCTGGAGTTCCTCCACGAGCTCGTTGGACCCGACAAGAACTTCCCGCAGAGGATACTTGGAGTTCGGGCCAGGATCCGCCTTGTATGCCTGCGTACGTTGTTGAGCACTCTACGTTCTCACCGCTGCCAGTCACGGGACATTGAGCCAACCATACCTGCGTGAACGCGCGAAGACGGAGGATCTTGACAGCGCGGACGATTGCTTCCTGGAATATCAGCCCGCGCTCTTGCACATCCTCGTTTTTCCAGGTCTCCATTCCCCACTCCAGGACCTCCAGGGCGGCAGTGTAGTAGTCCAGAGCATGTTCCAGGGCGCCCAAGTAGAACTCTTCGATCCAGCCACTTACGAGCCAACCCCTGGAGTAGTTCCGGCATTCAGTAGGTCTTTCAAACGCCTGGAGACGATGCAAACTCGCCTAACGGTTACCGCTAGCCCGTCGCGTACTGCGTCCAGACCTCCTTGATTGTACCGCTCTGTTGCCTCTCTGATGACGCGCTGGGGACCTCCAGAGATCCAACCTCCCCAATGCATCAGCTCCAAGCGTACTTCAGCACTTCGTCAATCGAGAAAGAAGGTCCTGAGTAGAGAGTGTACTGACACTGGTAGGGATATTTGCCAATGGCGTCGGAGAAGTCAGCGCGCATGAATTTGAAAACTCGGGAGTCAGCGAGTAGAGCGTTGCTGAGATGCTCGATGCACTACATGCGTATCAGTATGATTACTTCTAACTGTTGCACACCAATCAAACGCACCACGGGCTGGCCGGCAAGGAACTTGCACTCGGCTGCAGGGCCGGGCGTGACTTCGAGCCTTCGCAGGATGTTCATACCTGTCTCCCATTGCTGATGAACACATGTTAAGCCGCTTCATGTTGTGGACGCTCAGACTGGAGTAAATGAGCTTACCTCACGCGCGTAGGTAATTAGCCAGGCCTGTAGAACAATATAACAACGTGAGATGAATATACCAACAAAGGACACCGGGCGCAATACGTACGCTGCTATTCCATTTACCCTCGCTCTTGAGGGTGGGGAGGAGTGTGGCCGCGAGCTTCCAAGGCAGCTTGTCGTCCGGGATTCCTGCCATCTCTTGCAGTGGTCGTGCCCTTGCGATCGCCTCCTTCTCTAGTTCTGCTTCCTTCCTCGCAATGCCCTCGAGCAGAATCGTGCACTCTGCTCTCAGCCGCTGTCCCGCAGGTGTCGAGTCCTTCGACAGCACCTTCAGAGCCGTCTGGAGGGCAGACATGGCATGAGGGTTCGTGTTCGGGCTACCCTGTGGCACGTATAGTCAAGATATCAGTACATGGTGCAATGTCGCAATAGGGATGTTAACTGACCGTGTTCGCCGCCGCAACGCGGGTCCATGCCTTCGCATACCCGGGATCGAGTTTGGTCGCCTGCGGTCGTATTATGTTCAGTGGCGCCACACCAGAGCATATGAGCCACCCACTTTGTCGGCATCATCAGCGGCGTCGAGTCGTCTGCAAAGAGAGCAGTGTCAGTGCAACGTCGATCATGTCGTGAGAGAACCATGATGCTGTTCCCACATACCTTCCGAGTGCCAGGGAGCATGCGGAGCGGTTTGCGTACAAGATTGCGTTCTCGCCATCATGGCTGATCGCCTGCGTATACTTCTCGTATGCACCCACAAAGTCCTTCGCCTGGAACAGCGTGTTGCCTTCCGCCTTAAGCTGGGCGGCAGCTTCAAGGTCCCTCGCTGCAGTGGTCATGGTGGTAGTAGAGAGAGATAGGATGACCGGGTGTGGCATGGAATCGCAGTTCACGGGACCCACAAACGTACATCGTATTGTTTATACCTTTGTAATTAGGTGTGTGAGTGGCACCTTGGCAATCCCCATTGTTGTGACTGTGCTGAATGGCAGGAGCGCCCGCTCCGAGTTCGAAGACCCTTTGGCGGCCCTTGCCGGTCACAGAAGACGTGTGGTCAACTACTTCCTCTCAAAGAAGTTTCACGCAGAACGAGTCCAAGAAAATGTGATAGATGAAACCAAGGATGAAACGAGACCACCTGAAGCTCCACATCACGCAGCACCATGCAACATCAAGCGCACTCGCACACAAACTGTATTTGAAGCATGAGCCATATGGAGTCGACCTCGATACACATCCACAAACCTATGGCGCGGCGTTGAGTAGACGATCGCGCAAGGCCATGTCCTTATCCAGTTTGGCGCGGCGACCCATCGTTGAATCGGCCGAAAACTCCCAGATACGGGTGACGAGCGGGATTGCGTTGTGAATACGGTTCAGGAGTGTCAGTAGCTCAGCATCGGAGGCTCTAGCCTCCTGCAAGCATTCGAGAGCGAGGTGCAAGCACTCTGCAGATGTACGGTCAGCAGCGATGTGCTGAAGACGGTACAGAACGAAACGCACCGATATGCTTCTCATCGTCTTCGGGGTAGATATCAGCCGCTCGAGTGTAGGACTCTGCAGCAGACTTCAAGTGGTCAATAGCTTCGGACGGAGGTCCCTTCGATACACGAATATTCTTCGCAGTCTGCCGATGGTAAAAAGCGCGAAGCCTAGGAAATTTCGGTGAATAAGCGGGTTCGCAGAGGCTGCAAGGCGACTCACATGTGCCCCTGCGCCAAGGGATAGCGAATGAAGCCGAGATGGAAAGGATATAGTCGCTCGTTCTCCGGTTCCTCTGGGGCCGAGGCGAGCTCACTTATGAGGTCTTCTGCGCCTGCCAGGATCTCACTCAAGGGAAGCTTGGACGTTGGGCCGGGGTGAGCGGCGTAGGCCTGCTCGGACGTTAGATCCGGCGAGGAAGAGGCTCTCAACGGCTAACCTTGATCATGACATCAAGACGAAGGCACTTCACTCCACGAACGAAGCTATCCTGGAACATGGCTCCTTTGACTGCCTGTGGAACGTCCCGCCAGAACTGGATGCCCCATTGCAGCACCTCTATTGCGGACGTGAAGAAGTCCAGAGCTGCGTTGACATCGTCCGTCAGGTTCCCCTGCATGAAAGCACGCATGATCCAAGTCCTTCATGTAGACGCAGCATGTTTAGAATGAGTCAACAACACGGCGAGATCGCAGCCTACCTGACGGTGAGGGAAAGGGCGCCGCGGACCTTGTCCCACCCCTCTCGTGCGATGCGCTTGGGTGCCTCCTCCATGACAGTTCTGGAGCTTCCATGCGGCCAAGCTCCTGTCTGCGTCATCTCGAAAATCACTGCATAGCGTCAATTCCTCGGGTCAATTCACTCCTTGGAGAGAAGCTCACCTTGCTTGTTGTACTGGTCGAGGAAGTTCTGGCTGGAGATACTGAATGACCGCGGATCTTCCATGATGGCGTTCGTGAGCCACTCGATGATCTGGAAGCGAGATTATGAGCGTTCCGCTGGGAGATCTCACTGGCACCAGCAATACGCACACCAATCCTGCCTACATAGACTTGTCCGGCTGGTGTGCGCACGAGTTGGAGCTGCTGCATTCCCTCTATGGCAGTCGTCCACGCCTACATAGGTTGACTTAGCATTCTGATCGCGGTGGACGGGGGGCAGGTTGACCACAAGACTCACCGTGTGCGCAGTTACAATGAGCCAGGCCTACAGGGGCATTACTCAATACGGTGTGAGTGTATCTTGCGCAGACCACGTACACTGCTGTTCCATGGCTTGTCAGGCGGCGTCAGACCGTTCACGAGGACTTGTTTGGCGCGGTCCCATGGGGCCTGGTCTTCCGTAAATTGCATAGGTACCACCGCAGCTCGCAGAGGTCCTCTCGCCTCGCGGGCTTCCGCAGCGGCAAGCTCAGCTGTATATTGGTCTTTCTGCTTCTGCTCAGCTGCTGAGAGATTCTCGACGGGCAGGACGGCGAGAGCGCGCTTCCAAGCCCTGACTGTCTCTTCTTGTTTGCCAAGCCCCTGCAAAAGATGAGCGACGTGCCCCTAAAGGCGGTGACTGCAGTGAATACCGCGACTTACAGCGCATGCTGAGGCTAGGCGAGCCCATGCCTTGGCGTACGTTGAATCGAGCTTAGTGGCCTATGTGGCAGTGACGATGAGACGGCCATGCCGCGGTAGACGGTAGTCGAGAAATATGACGGGAGTAGGTTACCTTTTCAGCATCGATGTACGCGTCCAAGTATCTGCACAGACCGAGAGTGAGTTGACTGGCAGAACAGGCGTCGGATTCGAGGTGTCGCGTACCTGTTCAAGCCCAGCGAGCAAGCCGCGCGGTTGCAGTATAAGACCGCGTTCTGCTCGTCGTGCTTGATGGCCTCCGTGTACTTCTTGTAGGCAGCGCCGAAGCTCTTTTTAACAAATAGGTCGTTGCCCTCTGCTTTCAGCTTAGCGGCCTCGGTCGTATTCGACATAGTAGGCTCAGTATGGTCCAGTGACTGCATAAAGTAGAGGCGGTTGGAGTCACTGATGCCGCGGATGGTGGTAGAGGCGCAGGAGCGGGACGTCGCTTGAGAATCTGCATCGACACTCTTTATACCTGCCTGCCGCGTGCTGGCGGAACAATGCGCTAGTCGATCGACCCTGACAACATGAGGTGCGGGAGGCGAAGTGCTCGTCCTCCTCCGCCTCCGAATTGCCTTCGACGGCCACGCGCGGCAGCTGCCGAGAGCCTGCTTCTGGTGCGCCTCCCTTCTAGCAAGACGAACATCCACATTCGCCTCCTCTATACGCCAGTTTGAGACTACCTCTCTTGCGTGAGGGCGAACAGGTGGCAGTCCCACTTTGCTTATGTTGCTCCCGACATATGTGGATAGCCACTTGTGTCGATGGAGTCGTCCAGCGCGCGGGCTTGACAGCGTGGATCATCCTCAAGCAGTTTTGGACCATAGGACCGATGGTTTTGGGTTAGAGACACATGCGAATGCACATACAAAGCTCCAGACACTGAAGCTGTCCGCCTTTCATGCAACAGTATGGGCCACGCTCGCACAGAGGAACAAGCTCTCACTGAGTTGATCGCCTCTGCTTCTCCAGCGCCCATTGCAACCTCATATTTGACAGGCCCTCCGCTCTCGACCGAATGATAGGCGATGCAAGTTGCATACCGGCGGCTTCCAGATGAGGTGGTAGCTGGCCGTCGTTTCGGATCACCTGCGCAAGAGCACTTCGGGATAAGGGGTGGCATGTTGAGATGAAGGTGACCTCGTACCGAACCGATGGCGAGGAAGAAAGAGAAGGTCGCAGCGCTGCCGAGCATGTACTGGGAAAGCGTCGGGAGCACACCTCGAGGACCAGCACCTCCTCTACGTTGAGACTCAGGAGCATGACCTCTGGTAGAGACAATCTAGGACGCACCGTAGAATGCTGAAGGTACCGAACAGGAAGCCCATCGTGAGCCCTACACCGGCACCCATAGCAGCACCCATTCTGAACAACTCTTAGTCCCGTGCGCGCATGTCAACAGAGGGCGATAATACCGTACTTCACTACAGAGTCAAATCCTGGTCAGACGATGCCTCACTGAGTACACAGAGATCAACGCACGCTTCTGCCAGACCGTCAGTCCTGCAGGATGTCCTTGCTGAGGTACTGCGGGCATTATGGATTAAAGTGGAACAGAGAGAGTAGAGATAGAGCAGTAGTATGGGATGGGCGGTAGCGGGTCTGACGTCGTGGAGGTTGTCCGCGAAGTGCGTCGGCATTCGGAGCGCCCAGCGTGCTTGCTTCCGGACACCGAACTCGCTTTCCCCACACCGGTGCGCACGACGGCGGCGCGGTCGTGTCCAGCATTGGACGCTGAGCGTAGCAATGCCGAACAACCTCCCGTCGTTCCCTCCGGCGCAACAAGCGCAGATCAGTACGTTATGCACTGACTTTGCATGGAGTGCAATGTGATTCTTACCCCGCATTCCGCGGCAGTACGGTCGAATCAACGCGACCTCTTCCAGGTCTCTGCGTTGCGCGAGCAGACTGAGAATGTTCTCCGCTCCTGGCTGGGTACGACATCAGCTCCTTTGGCTAAGCTATGGATACTGAGTGCGACTAGGAACGAGGTGGTTAACCCGCTGGGACAAGGAGATCGACTTTGCGGCGAATCTCATGTACTATGGGTTAACAGTCGGCTTCGGTGAGTGGTTTCAGGATCCATGGTCTCAAGGTAGCTGAATCACACTCGCAGGTTCTCAGACGCTTGGGGAGGAGTACACAGACATCTGGCTACATTCAACGCGAACACAAAGGCGACCATCACCTCGACTGAGAGCTGCCCTCATCTTGCTGCCCACTCTGCCGTCCTACCTGCTGTCAAGATGTGGCTCTGTTATACCCCAGACGTCGAAGACAGGAGCATTGCTTCGCAAGATACCTACGGCCCTCGAAGTCCTCTCTGAGATTAACTTGGCGATATTCTACCTGCGAGGCACGTATTACGGGATTGTGAAGAGACTCCTCGGAATCAAATACGTGAGTCCTGCAACTGCGTCCATGACCCCGCCCTGACACCGTGACGTAGATATCTGCAATCCCTGAGAATCCCAACGCACAACCACCTTCATATGCACTGTTAGGTATACTCCTGGGCGTTCGGCTAATTCACCGAGCCCTCAACTACCTACGTGCGCGCTCGGCGCAGTCAGACGTTGAATACGACCATGGGGCCAAGGGCAAGCGCGTCATGGACGGGGATGAAGACATCTTCATCGATGACCGCAGAGTCTCTGGCATGCTTGAGGCCGCAAGCAGAGAAGACGTGCCGCCCGTTCCTGCGGAAGAAGACGAGGGGACGATTCTGGACGTCTCCCAGATACCCCCTGAGCTTCGTGCCGGAAGAAATTGCACTCTCTGTCTGGAGGAACGCACAGATAGCTGCGCCACAGATTGCGGCCACTTGTTTTGTTGGAATTGTATAGTAGGGTGGGGTCGGGAGAAGGTGAGGCTTGTGCGCAGTCCAAGGTAGTCGGTCGCTAACGTCCTTCGGTAGGCTGAATGTCCTCTGTGTCGACAGTCCTTGAATCTCGCTTCGCTCTTACCTGTGTATAATCTATGATGCTATGATGGGGTTCAATCGATGCCATGAGGTTGCAGCGTGGAGTGCGAGCACAAACCCGGTGGGTGATTGTCGAGAGCGTCAAGTCAGGAAAGTAATACCACAGCAGAAACGTACAACATGTGGGCGAGTGGTCCACACTTTTACACGAGATGGGAGGCAGGGGCGGAGGCAACTCAGACTACTTGCTGGATCAACGTGATGTTGTCGCCTTTTAGCAGTATGCGACCTGTAGGACGTAGAAGAGATTCAGCAGAACGTTTCACAGATATGAGTAGGGCACGCACCGAGCTCTCGCCTTGGCTTAGCATCCTTCACGAAGACCTCCGCCGCGTCATCCATCACAACGTTCATGAACTCGTCAAAGCCCTGAGCACGGCACGGTCAGCACATGATCTCGGAAATCACAAAGAAGGGCGTGAAGGGGAATAAGAAAGTGGATGCTCATCGCGCGAGACCAGGAACGTGCAATGAAGAAGTCGTTGCCGCCTTCGTTCGTCCTGAAGTTCAACGCGTAGTGCTTGTAGGTGCTTCGAAACACGCACAATTATAGTTCCCTCAATGCGCATATCAATGTTGTCGTACAGCCAAATCACGACTTTCGTCCTCTGTCAAACGAGGTTAGTGATGTAGCACGAGACTGGTATTTCTCCGCATACCTGTTGCAGGTTCTTGAAGATGACATTCTGAGGAGAAAGTTCAGATAGGCGCAACACGACGATGGGCGACCAGTGTACTCACGATGGGCTGAACCATCACCCTCTGCTGACGGCCTGACATGTTGGGCTAGTTTGACGGAGAAAGAGGGCGAAAGGGGGGCGGATGGCTGAGGAGGAGGAGGTCTCTGCGAGAGCAGCCCGAGTTCGGCGCGGAAAGAGAGACGAGCGGTGTCGGGGCTTGCCGAGCGCCCATGGTCTAGCGACGCGACGCGTCTTACAGAGAACTTGTCCTCAACCAGCGTGTCAACAACCATGGAGGTGTGTTCTCCGAATCTGCAGACAGTCTGCGCGATACTGACGACCTGCTGCAGTTGTTGGCACCCTCCAACTCCTCTACCGCGGCGGCGGTCACCTTCATCACTTTCGTGCAAGACCTGAAACGCAAGACGAAGACATGGGGCCCTATGATCGAGCTCTGCGCCAGCGGCGAGAAGACACTCGAGCGATTCCGATACCAGTTTCCGGACGACTGGCTATACAGCGACCAATTAAGGGGAGAGTGGAGTGCATTCAACGAGATTCTAAAGAGGAAGAATGATTCAATCCAGGAGCAACTGGGTGCGTGTGGCATTACTACGAAGCGCCCCTCAGCCATTCTGACCGATCCGTAGCTGGACTGCAGCTGAAGATCGTCGCGGAAGACAAGATCGTGGAGAATAAGATCAACGACATCATACAGGAGTGGGAGCAGACTCGACCTGTGCAGGGCAACATGCGCGCCGACACAGCACTCAACACAATCAACGTCTTCGAGGGCAAGCTCACGCGCGTGCAAGAAGAATACGAGCTCGTCTGCAAGGCGAAGGAGGCACTTGACCTAGAGCTAATCCGCCATACGCGACTGGAGCCCGTCTTCGAGGAGCTGCGCGACCTCAAGGCGGTTTGGACAGCCCTCTCTGGTGTTTGGAGCCAAATTGGCGAACTTCGCGAGATGCCTTGGGCGACCGTGCAACCGCGCAAGCTCCGGCAGCAGCTCGACGGCCTGCTCTCGTCTACGAAGGAGATGCCGACGCGGATGCGCCAGTACGCCGCGTTCGAATACGTGCAGGACGTGCTGCGGGGCCTCTTGAAGTCCAACTCGCTCATCGCGGAGCTCAAGTCGGAAGCTCTGAAGGACAGGCACTGGAAGCAGCTCTTCAAGGTGCTGAGAGTGCCGTCGCAGGTTAGCCTGCCTCTGTAAGTCCTCTCGGTGGTCTGCATCCGGCTACTCCTTACATTGTCGCAGAATGACCCTCGGCCACGTGTATGACATGGACCTGCGGAGGAACGAGAACATCATCAAGGAGGTCATTGTCCAGGCGCAGGGAGAGGTTTGTCGAATGGCAACACTAATTGCATACCCTCACTAAATGGTTCTGCGGCAGATGGCTCTCGAAGAGTACATTCGCCAGGTCAAGGAGACGTGGACCAACTATACTCTCGACCTTGTCAACTATCAGAACAAATGCCGCTTGATCAGGTTTGTCACAGCGTGGCTGTATGATTGGGCACAGCGGCTCACGCTTGTTGTAGGGGATGGGACGACCTCTTCAACAAGTGTAGCGAGAATCTGAACTCCTTGACGGCGATGAAGCTCTCGCCATACTACAAGGGTACCACTCGCTTATTGTCCCTTGAATACTCACCATACTGACCTGTCATTTCTAGTGTTCGAGGAAGAGGCTGGATCCTGGGAGGAGAAACTCAACCGTATCCACGTGCTCTTTGGTGAGTATGCTTCCAGGTAAGTGACAGCTTGTATGCAGTACTCACGAAGTCCCCCAGACGTCTGGATCGACGTGCAGCGGCAGTGGGTCTACTTGGAGGGCATCTTCTCTGGGAGCGCAGACATCAAGCATCTTCTTCCCGTCGAGAGTGCGCGGTTCCAGAACATCAACACTGAGTTCCTCGCTGTCATGAAGAAGGTGTACAAGTCGCCTTTCGTCATTGATGTCATGAACATCCAGGGCATCCAGAAGTCTCTCGAGCGTCTGGCCGACCTCCTCAACAAGATCCAGAAAGCCCTCGGAGAGTATCTCGAGCGGGAGCGTGCCTCCTTCCCTCGATTCTACTTCGTTGGTGACGAAGACCTGCTGGAAATCATCGGTAACAGCAAGGAGATCCTCCGCATCATGAAGCACCTCAAGAAGATGTTTGCGGGCATCTCAACAATCATGCTGGACGAAGAGTTGACCCAGATCCAAGGTATGGCGTCCCGTGAGGGCGAGGAGGTTTACTTCAAGGACCCCATCCTCCTGAAGGACTATCCCAAGATCAACGACTGGCTCACCAAGCTGGAGGCGGAGATGCGCGTCTCGCTGGCTCAACTCCTCTGCGATGCTGTGACCGAACTCCAGTCTTTCTATGGTACCATCTCGCCTCTTCCTCAGGACCAGTTCATGGCCTGGCTCGAGAAGTATCCTGCGCAGCTCGTCACTCTCGCTATCCAAGTCGCTTGGACTGCTTCTGTCGAGGGAGCGCTCGAGAACTCTCAGTCTCTAGACGGCCCGCTCGATACTATTCGTCAGGGACTCGACCTACTTGCCGATGTCGTGCTGACGGAGCTCAAGCCCGTGACGCGTCGCAAATGCGAGCACCTCATCACGGAGCTCGTCCACCAGCGTGATGTGACGCGTACTCTCATCCAGCAAAGGGTCTCCGACAATAGGGCTTTCTCTTGGCTGTACCAGATGCGCTTCTACCTGAACAGGAACGTCGAGAACCCTTTGGACAGGCTGTCTATCCGAGTCGCGGACGCGTCTTTCCCTTATGGATGGGAGTATCTCGGTGTACCCGATCGTTTGGTGCAGACCCCACTCACGGACAGGTGTTATCTCACCCTCACCCAAGCCTTGGACAACCAGCTTGGAGGTTCGCCATTCGGTCCTGCCGGAACCGGTAAGCCTCACTCAGTAAGTCCGTCGGGCATTCTGCTCACTTACTCACAGGCAAGACGGAGTCCGTCAAGGCCCTCGGCGTGCAGCTGGGCCGTTTCGTCCTGGTCTTCTGTTGCGACGAGACATTCGATTTCCAAGCCATGGGTCGTATCTTCGTCGGTTTGTGCCAGGTCGGCGCATGGGGTTGCTTCGACGAGTTCAACCGTCTCGAGGAGCGTATCCTTAGTGCGGTCTCGCAGCAGGTCCAGAGCATTCAGCAGGGTCTTGCCTCCCTCGCGAAGAACCCGAACACCGAAATCGAACTGGTGGGCAAGAACGTCAAGCTCAACAAGAACATGGGTATCTTCATCACGACCAACCCGAACTACGCCGGTCGATCGCAGCTCCCGCCGAACTTGACCAAGCTCTTCCGGCCTATGGCTATGACACGGCCCGACCGCGAGCTCATTGCCCAGGTCATGCTGTTCTCCCAGGGTTTCCGGACCGCGGAGTCGCTTGCCTCGAAGATCGTGCCGTTCTTCAACCTTTGCGACGAGCAGCTCTCGCCTCAGCCGCACTACGACTTTGGTCTTCGTGCGCTCAAGGCTGTCCTGGCTTCCGCTGGTATCCTCAAGCGTGAACGTTTGCAGGAGTCGAGGTCCTCTGGTGAGGGCGCCGATGCAGCGGGTCTCTCAGACGCTGCCTCCGAGCAGGTCATCCTCATCCAGAGTGTTACGGAGACCATTGTGCCCAAGCTCGTCGCTGACGACGTTCCGCTCCTCACGAGGTAAGCATGATTATACACCATTTGGATGAGCCAGATGTTGACTCTCGAATAGCCTCCTCGCCGACGTGTTCCCTGGCGTCGACTACGTCCCTGTCAACCTGGATGCTTTGCGTGAGCAAATCAGCAAGGTTTGCGCCGAACGCCGCCTGGTCGAGGGCGAGCGCTGGATCAACAAGATCCTGCAGCTGTACCAGATCCAGAAGATTCAGCACGGTCTCATGATGGTCGGCCCTTCGGGTAGCGGGAAGAGTAACGCGTGGCAAGTCCTGCTGGCCGCACTTGAGCGGCTGGACGGCGTCGAGGGCGTCTCCTACGTCATTGACCCGAAGGCCATGCACAAGGATGCTCTCTATGGTACTCTGGATCCGACGACTCGTGAGTGGAACGATGGCCTGTTCACCCACACTCTGCGGAAGATCGTCGACGACGTCCGTGGTGAGAGTGGCAAACGGCACTGGATCATCTTCGATGGTGACGTCGACCCTGAGTGGGTGGAGAACTTGAACAGGTATGTACTAACTATGACTGCAGCGCACTTGTTGCTCACATCAACGGGCTAGTGTTCTGGACGACAACAAGCTCTTGACGCTGCCCAATGGAGAGCGTCTGAACCTGCCGCCCAACGTACGGATCATGTTCGAAGTCGAGCACCTGAAGTACGCGACGCTCGCCACCGTCAGTCGCTGCGGTATGATCTGGTTCAGCGAGGATGTTGTCGAACCATCTATGGTCTTCCGCCACTACTTGGAGACGCTCTCGACCGTACCTCTGGATGCGGAGGATGATGAGGCGATCGACGTGCCTGGTCGTCGCGCTGACCCTGCAAGTGCGGAGTCTCCGGCCTCCCCGCACCTCGCTACGCAGAAGCAGATCGCCTCCATCCTCGAGCCGTACTTCGAGGAGGGCGAGCTCATCATGTCCGCCCTCCAGTATGCGGAGACGATCGAGCACATCATGGACTTCACGACGACTCGCGCCCTCAACACGCTATTCTCGCTGATAAACAAGACCGTCCGCAACGTCATCGAGTATAACATCCACCACGCGGACTTCCCTCTCACCCACGAACGTATCGAGCAGTACGTGACGAAGCGCCTCCTTGTCAACATCATCTGGGCGTTCTCTGGAGATGCTCGTCTGGAGCTGCGTGCGGAGCTGGGCGACTACCTGAGGAAGCACACTGGCATCGACCTCCCGCCGCTCACTCAAGGCGGCTCGTTGCTGGACTTCGATGTACAGGTATCGAACGGAGAGTGGAGCGGTTGGCAGGCCCGTGTCCCTGTCATCGACATTGAGTCTCATGCAGTGACCGCCTCGGACGTCGTCGTACCGACCGTTGACACCGTCCGCCACGAGGAAGTCCTCTACTCTTGGCTTTCTGAGCACAAGCCGTTGATGCTTTGCGGTCCTCCTGGTTCCGGCAAGACCATGACTCTGTTCAGTGCTCTCCGCAAGTTGCCGGACATGGAGGTCGTCGGCCTCAACTTCTCCAGTGCCACTACACCCGAGCTGATCCTGAAGACCTTCGAGCAATACTGCGAGTATCGCAAAACGCCGAACGGGGTCATTCTGGCGCCTGCCCAGATCGGTCGCTGGCTTGTCGTGTTCTGCGACGAGATCAACCTGCCCGCGACGGACAAGTACGGCACTCAGCGTGTCATCTCCTTCATCCGCCAACTGGTGGAGTGCGGTGGTTACTGGCGGACGACGGACATGGCTTGGGTGAAGCTCGAGCGCATCCAGTTCGTCGGCGCTTGCAACCCTCCTACAGATCCTGGCCGTGTACCCCTGAGCCACCGTTTCCTGCGCCACGCTCCTCTGGTCATGGTTGACTATCCCGGAGAGCTCTCGCTCAAGCAGATCTACGGCACGTACAACCGTGCTCTCCTCAAGGTCGTGCCCAACCTCCGCGCGTACGCCGAGCCGCTCACGGATGCCATGGTGGCACTTTACCTGGCATCTCAGAAGCGCTTCACCACCGATGTCCAGGCTCACTACGTCTACAGTCCTCGTGAGCTCACTCGTTGGGTGCGTGGTATCTACGAGGCCATTCGCCCTCTGGAGATCCTCTCGGTCGAAGGGCTTGTCAGGGTGTGGGCACACGAGGCTCTTCGTCTCTTCCAGGATCGTCTTGTCACCGAAGAGGAGAAGCGGTGGACCGACGAGGCCATTGACAATGCCGCGATGGTGCACTTCCCGACCATCAACCGTGACGAGGCGCTCTCTCGTCCGATCTTGTTCTCTAACTGGACGTCAAAGGACTACATTCCGGTCGATCGTGAGGTCCTCCGAGAGTACACGAAGGCGCGTCTCCGTGTGTTCTACGAAGAAGAGCTCGACGTCCCTCTTGTGCTCTTCAACGACGTCCTGGACCACGTTCTGCGCATCGATCGTGTCTTCCGCCAAGTCCAGGGTCACTTGCTTCTGATCGGTGTCAGTGGTAGTGGAAAGGTAACTCCCCATCTCCATATTGCGGCCCCGCAGTGCTAAAGTCCATCGTCCCCAGACAACTTTGTCTCGTTTCGTGGCGTGGATGAATGGCCTGAGCATCTTCCAGATCAAGGTGCACAACAAGTACACAGGCGAGGACTTCGACGAGGACCTCAGGACTGTCCTCCGCAGGGCGGGTTGTAAGGGCGAGAAGATCTGCTTCATCATGGATGAGTCCAACGTCTTGGATTCTGGTTTCCTGGAGCGGATGAATACTCTCCTGGCCAACGCCGAGGTGCCAGGTCTCTTCGAAGGCGATGAACACTCTGCACTCATGACCGCTTGCAAGGAAGGATCTCAGCGCGACGGTCTGATGTTGGACTCCCATGAGGAGTTGTACCGCTGGTTCACGCAGCAAGTGGCCAAGAACCTGCACGTTGTCTTCACCATGAACCCTCCCGAGAATGGTCTTGCTTCCCGAGCGGCTACGTCCCCTGCGTTGTTCAATCGTTGCGTGCTCGACTGGTTTGGTGATTGGTCGGATCAGGCGTTCTACCAGGTCGGCATGGAGTTTACCAACACTCTCGACTTGGACCTGCCTTCCTACAATCCTCCGGCAATGTTCCCGATCGCGTATCGCGACTTACCTATGCCGCCATCGCACAGGGCGGCAGTCGTCAATGCCTTAGTGCACGTCCACCAGTCCATGCACCAGATCAACCAGCGTTTGAGCCGCCGCCAAGGCCGCTACAATTATGTCACTCCGCGTCACTACCTGGACTTGTAAGTGCATTCCTGACACCATGTAGTGGTCGTAGACTGATCTATGATCCCCAGCATCAACCACTATGTACGCCTGCATAACGAGAAGCGCGAGGAGCTCGAGGAGCAGCAGCGCCACTTGCATGTCGGTCTTGACAAGCTCCGCGAGACGGTGGAACAGGTCGAGGAGTTGCGGAAGAGTCTGGCCATCAAGCGCACACAGCTGGAAGCCAAGAATGCGGAGGCCAACGAGAAGCTGAAGCGGATGGTCGCTGACCAGCAAGAAGCAGAACAGAAGAAGGCCGCATCCATCGAGATCCAGGCTGCGCTTGTGGAGCAGGACAAGAACATCAAGCAGCGCCGGGAGATCGTCATGGCAGACCTCGCGGACGCCGAACCGGCAGTCTTGGATGCACAGGCCGCTGTCAGCAGTATCAAACGTCAGCATCTTCAGGAAGTGCGTACGATGGCCAACCCTCCGGAGGCGGTCAAGCTGGCTATGGAGTCCGTCTGCACTCTTCTCGGTCACAAGATCGACAGCTGGCGGACTGTCCAGGGTATCATCCGTCGCGACGATTTCATCCAGCGCATCGTGAACTTCGACACTACCAACCAGATGACTAAACAGCTCCGAGATATCATGAAGCGCGACTTCCTTAGTCGACCCTCCTACAATTTCGAGACCGTTCAGCGCGCAAGTAAAGCTTGCGGTCCTCTCGTGAAGTGGGTCATCGCCCAGGTTCGCTTCTCCGAGATCTTGGACAAGGTCGAGCCCCTGCGGAACGAGGTGCAGTCGCTCGAAGACCAGGCCGAGCAGACGAAGCAGCAAGCGCAGATGATGGTCACGATGATCTCTGAGCTCGAAGCTAGTATCGAGCGATACAAGGAGGAGTACGCCGGTCTCATCCGCGAGACACAGGCCATCAAGACCGAGATGGAGCGTGTCGAGAGCAAGGTCGATCGAAGCATGAAGCTTCTCGAGAGCTTGTCCTCAGAGAAGACCCGTTGGGAGGCTGGTAGCCGCACCTTCGACACGGAGATGGGCACCATCGTCGGTGACGTCTTGCTGTCTGCCGCATTCTTGGCGTACGCGGGCTTCTTCGATCAGCAGTACCGCGAGATGATGTGGCAAGAGTGGTCGACACATTTGTCCGAAGCGGGCATACAGTTCAAGGCGGAGCTCTCCCTCCCCGAGTATCTGTCGACCGCCGACGATCGTCTCAGCTGGCAGTCCAAGTCTCTCCCGTCCGACAACTTGTGCACGGAGAACGCGATCATGATCAAGCGTTACAGCCGCTACCCTCTCATCATCGATCCCACTGGCCAGGCGACGACGTTCCTGCTGAACGAGTACAAGGATCGCAAGATCACTGTGACAAGCTTCCTCGATGAGGCCTTCCTGAAGGTCTTGGAGAGCGCCCTGCGGTTCGGCAACACCTTGCTCATCCAAGATGTGGAACATCTCGATCCTATCCTGAACCCTGTGCTGAACAGGGAGATTCGACGCACTGGAGGCCGTGTCCTGATCCGTCTGGGTAGCCAAGACATCGACTTCTCCCCTTCGTTCACTATGTTCCTCTCCACTCGCGACCCATCGGTCGAGTTCTCTCCTGATATCTGCAGTCGAGTCACGTTCGTCAACTTCACGATGACAAGGAGCAGTCTCCAAAGCCAGTCACTCGACCAAGTTCTCAAAGTCGAGCGACCTGATACGGAGCGCAAGCGGACCGATCTCATGAAGATGCAAGGAGAGTTCCGCCTCCGCCTTCGTACGCTCGAGAAGCTCCTCCTACAGGCTCTCAACGAGTCCTCTGGGAACATTCTGGACGATGACAAGGTCATCGACACCTTGGAGACGCTTAAGCGGGAAGCTGCAGAGATCACTCGCAAGGTGGAGGAGACCGACCTCGTGATGAAGGAAGTCGAGGAGGTCACAGCGGAGTATCTGCCAATCGCCCAGGCGTGCAGTGCCGTCTTCTTCATCCTCGAGCAGCTGAACCTCGTCAACCACTTCTACCAGTTCTCGCTGCGCTTCTTCCTCGACATCTTCGACTACATCTTGCACCACAACCCCAACTTGCGCAACGTCAGCGATTATGCTAAGCGTCGAGACATCCTGATGAACGACCTGTTCGTTGTCGTCTACAAGAGGACTTCTCGTGCCCTGCTCCATAGAGACCACGTCATGCTGGCTGTGCTTCTCGCGCAGGTGAAGCTCCGGGGTGTCGAGGAGATTGGTGATGAGCTTGAGTTCTTCTTGGAGAGCGGAGACGGCGCAGTCACTGCAAACACCGAGTCCTTGCAGACAACCATCCTGACGCCTGATCAAGCACAGCGCCTTGTCACGTTCGCCAAGCATCCTCTCTTCAAGCCTGTCCTCACGCATGTCACAGAACATGAGGATGATTGGGTTGGATTCCTGGAATCGAACAGCCCGGAAACCTCAGTGCCTCAGCCATGGGACCCGAGCACTCGTACGTATCCAGAGATCCCTTCCTATGAGTTGTCTACTTACCTTGCTCCCATAGCTGCTGTCGAGGCCGTCCGCAATATGATCGTCGTGAAGTGCTTGCGACCTGATCGCATCCTGCAAGCAACGGCGGCCTTCGTCAAGACTGTCTTCCAGACGGACCTCTCCACAGTCTCTGCGTACGAACTTGGAGCAATGGTGGCGGACGAGATTCAACCCGCCACGCCTTTGGCCCTCGTTTCAGTCCCCGGCTACGATGCCAGTTACAGGGTGGAAAATCTGGTGCAGAACACTGGCTCTCGCTGCACGTCTGTCGCAATGGGTTCGCAGGAAGGGTTCACTCTCGCGGACCAGGCCGTGGCCCTCGCTGCACGCCAGGGCTCTTGGGTTCTCCTGAAGAACGTCCATCTCGCCCCGTCGTGGCTCGGACAGCTGGAGAAGAAGCTTCAGACGCTCAACCCCCACAGGAACTTCCGCTTGTTCCTCACCATGGAGGCGAACCCCAGCATTCCCGTCAACATCCTGCGGCAATCTCGCATCCTCATGAACGAGCCCCCTCCGGGTATCAAGGCCAACCTCTCCGACTCGCTGCGCAGCATTGCATCTGCCCGTCTTACCCAGGGACCGGCCGAGAAGGCGCGGTTGTACTTCCTGCTCGCCTGGTTCCATGCTGTCGTGCAAGAGCGTCTGCGCTACGTGCCGCTCGGATGGAGCAAGACGTACGACTTCAACGATTCAGATATGGCCGCTGCATTCAACACCATCGACACCTGGCTCAACAGCGTTGCGAAGGGTCGTGCCAACGTCGACCCCGCGTCCATTCCCTGGGACGCCATCCGTACTCTCATCAAGCAGTCAGTGTATGGTGGTCGTGTCGATAGCGACTTCGATCAGAAGATCATCGACGCCTTCGTGGACGGCCTGTTCACTCCTGCCGCATACAACGTTGACTTCGACCTCGTCCCAAGCGTCACTGGAAACCAGGTGCTCTCGGTACCCGATGGGACCAAGCTGGATCACTTCTTGTCCTGGGTACAACAACTACCCGACCGCGAGCCGCCGTCCTGGCTCAGTCTGCCTCCCACCGCTGAGCGTGTCATCGCTATTGCGCAAGGTATGGGCTTGCACTCTGCTGGAGTACGTCAGAGACTGATTGGTCATTCACAGGAAACGAGCTGCTCGGCAAGCTCCGCAAGATGCGGATGCTAGCTGACGACGACGATGAAGCGACGCCGAGCGCTGGAGCATCCCAAGGCCAAGCTTCACAACAGCCTGCCTGGATGCGGAACTTGCACGAGCGCTGTCGCGAGTGGCTGCAACAGCTTCCTGCTGTAAGTCCCACTGTGTATACCAGGTTCCCGGTGATTGACCCGGCATGCACAGAACTTCCACACATTGCAGAAGCAGAGCGCGGAGCATCAAGATCCGCTCTACCGCCTCTTCTTCCGCGAGGGTAGCATTGGTAGCAAGCTGCTTACGCAGGTCCGCAAGGACTTGGCCGACGTCGTCAAGGTTTGCGAGGGTGGCCTCAAGCAGACGAACCACCTCCGTACTCTCATGAGCTCGCTCACCAAGGGTCAGTACATTCCTACTACGTCTCCTATACCATTATTCACCCCTTGTTGATGATAGGCACCATTCCCGACCACTGGCGTCGCTACAAGGTCCACAAGACGATGGGTGTCTCCGAGTGGATCTCGAACTTCGCGCGTCGCCTTGCGCAGCTCGACCAGATCGCTGGGTTGGACAACCTGAACAACGTCGAGGTGTGGCTGGGCGGCCTGTTCTTCCCGGAGGCGTACATCACCGCCACGCGGCAAGCTGTCGCTCATCGCAAGCGGTGGAGTCTGGAGACCCTGCGCCTGCAGCTCGACATCGAGAAGGTGAACGACCCTGGCGCGTTCATTGTCGACGGTAAGTCCGCAGAGGACTTCTGTGTATATACCCTCGCTCACACGCAACTATAGGCCTCGTCCTGGAAGGTGCTGCATGGACCTCGGACAAGCTCGTCCTGAACGACGGCGAAACTGTGCGCCTCGGGCCATCCCAGATTCGCTGGGTGCAGTCAGAAGAGCCGGTGGCAAATGCAGTCAACCTGCCCGTCTACCTCAACGGCGACCGCAACGACGTCATGTTTACCGTCGACCTGCCGTTCGACAGCGCTGCTGGGGCTCTTGTCGCTACTCGCGCTGTCTGCTTGACCGCAGGCGGTTAGGCGTCGCAAGTCTGTTTGGATAGGGATAGATCTAGTATTGGAGCACTCACTGATACGCATACCCACGCATACACATACCATACGTTCTTTCCGCGCCATGTTTCCTAATGCCTAATGAACGCCACGATATCGCTTTCGTCTATGTTGCTGCAGATCCCATTGTCTATTAGCTACACGTTCAAGAGTTTTGTTGTACAACGCTGCCGCCCACGACCTCCAGGACCTTCCAGTCGACCTCGATGCCGTGAGTCTTGAAAATCGCCGCAGCGTCCTGCGCGATCGCTTCGAAGCCTCCAGTAGCCAGCGCGAGGATCGTCGGGCCAGCTCCCGACAGGCAGATGCCGAGGAGCCCCGGATGCGTGGTGGGAGTGATGTTGGAGGTCACTTCGGGCAGCCCGGGGATCTGACAAACGCCCCTGATGAATATCAAGCAAGGGGCCTTGGAGACCAGCAGACTCACCAGTGTCTTGCGATAAGGCTGATGAACGCGGTCTTTCATTGCCTCGTAGATGAGCTCGGGGTCAGGCGGGTTTTGTGCGAGGGCGGTGGTCAGCACAGCTAGCCGCTGCAGATTGAAGACCTGGGCCGTCACGATGATGAGTATGCCTTCATCTGCGGACCAAGATAGAGAGATGGGGCGTACCAGATCTTTTCGCGAGTACTCCTGCGGAAGCACCCCGCGCGCCTTCGCGGTACTGAGCTCGAAGCGCGGGATGATCGCGAGGGCCTTGATGCTCTCTGACCATCCGAATCGCACGTAGTGGCCGATTCCGAGAGGCGGTTGCGGCGGGTTCAGGCCCCATTCTTCTCCAGCGTCTGGAGGGTACTCGGGGAGGACTTCACTGAGGGGCACGCTCGCGGCCTCCGTCGCCGCCTGGTCGAGCTCGCGCAGGTACGAGCCGACAAAGCCGCCGACGAGTGCGGCGGTAACATTGTCCGGATGCCGTTCGACCATCAGGGCGAAATCGAGCAGTCTCTCGACCGGGAGGTTGAACTGGCCGAGCTCGTTGCCCAAAAGGACACCCGCGATGACTGCCGCACCAGATGATCCGAGTCCGCGGCCGAACGGGATCTCATTGTCGCAATGGATGGTCAGGTTCGGAGGAAACTGGGAGATGCCGTTGCAGCGGAGGACGTAGAGCGCGACGCGTGTGGTCAGGTTCTTGTATGCATCGAGGGGGACCTCGTCCGCGCCTTCTCCGGAGTAGGTGATCTTGGGCGGACTGCTTGGGCCATCATCGTCGACGCTGACCGTGAGCGTAAGGTGGAGAGAGAGCGAGAGGCCGACGACGTCGAAGCCGGGGCCGATGTTTGCAGAGGTCGCGGGGACGCGGATGGTGAAAGAGCGCATCGCGGGGACGGTTCATGCGCGTCGCGCGCCCGCGCGCCTTCTGTCTGGCGCGCTCATCTGCTTGCTCTTGGCCGCGCCCTCGACATGACTCGACCTGTGAATATAGTGGGTGGCAAGCAACGCTTCCCCCACAGAGTGTCGAGAGAGGTGAGAATTACGGTAGTCGACGAGGAGGTCGTCGATGCGACCATCCCATCCCTTCGACCCAGCCGGCGTAAGCGGCTCTCGCGGTCACGCAATCGGTACAGGTGAGCAACGATCGACTTGCTTGGACAACGATGTCTACTAAGGATACAGATATTGAGAAGCATTTAATGTAATGGAGCTATCCTGCGGTGCTCTGGATGATCTACACCCCCGGTATAAATACGCCAATACCCATACTAAAAAGCGTCAAAGGATCGTCTGACGCTTAGGCGACAGTGAAGCTGAGAAACACGGTGAGCATTTGTCCACTACCGTTCAACAGAGACACTACTCACTAGACCATGTCGTCCAGGGAGCCGTGCTGGGCAATGGCGACGAGGGCGGGCTGGTGGTTCGCCGCCGCGTTGATGGAAGCGAGACGGTAAGTACCAGCGGGAAGACCGCCGGGAACGGTGACGCTGAGGATACCGTTCTGCGCGGGGTCGTTGAGGCCCTTGAAAAAGACCATGTCGTTGAGGGGGTCAGTGGGCGTGGTCTGGTCGAGCGCGGTGAGCTTGTCAATGACGACGTGCGAGTGGCCCTGGATGTCGCCCTGTGCGTTCACGACCTGGGGCGCGGCGAAGTAGTTCTCCTGCGCGTTCGTGAAGTGGCCGGTCTCGAGGTGCTGGATCGCCATCTGGATCGTGAAGTTCTGGTTCGCGGGGACGGTGCCGCCGTTCTTGGGGAACACGAACTTGGACGAGGGCATGTTGTTCACGGACGCGATGACACCCATGGGCGCGGGGTTGCACGAGCCGGTCTTGATCTGCTTGCCGTTCGTGATCGGGAGGTTCGTCGTCGCGCAGAAGTTGATGAAGTTGTTCGTCGACGTGAGCGAGGGAACCTGGCCGGCGGTGGGCCTATGTGCAGACAGATTGTCAGCATGGGTACTATCGAGCCCCACATGTGTTGCCAGACACTTACTGGTCCTGCCCGTCGTTGGCGAAGCCGGTAGCGATGACCGACTGGAGGAGGGTCAGCGAGGTCTGAGGGTCATCACCAGCAGCCGCGCCTCCAGCGGCGTTGTTGCCCGCAGCAGCCGTACCAGTTGCCTGTACGACGAGGTGAGTTTTATTACATGACTTGCAAGGATTTCGCGCATCACTTACAGCGGCTGCACTCGAGGAAGCGACGGCAGCGGCGCTTGAAGACGCGACAGCGGCGGCGCTCGAGGAAGCCACAGCAGCAGCACTCGAGGACGCGGCAGCGGTGGAGGCCGCCGCGACGCTCGTTGCAGCGCCAGCACCCGCGGCCGCACCACCGGCCGCACCACCGGCCGCGGCGTTGTCGCCCCCAGCAGTCGCACCAGTGGCGGCAATACGAGCATCACGGTCTGCAGCGGTCGTGCAGGTGATGCTCGTTCCTGGGGAGTTGACCAGGGGCAGCGCAGCGCAGCTGCGGGGACGATCATCAGTAAGTGGTCGTGGGAGAAGGAGCTCGAAGACATTGTACTCACACAAGGCCACCCGCACAGGCCTGGGTGACGAACTTGCCGTTCACGCACTGGGCGAACTTAGAGTCCACGCACGCGTTCTCTCCGGCCGTACAGGGTGAGTCCGGGGTGAGCGTCGCGAACTTTTGGCTGTGGGAGTGGAGGACAATGTCAGCGCTAAGTTTGGAACAATGGAGGCGAAGCGCGGGAGACTCACTTGAGCGCGATGGCATCCTTGCCGTTTTGGAGCGTGAACGAGGCGCGCGGGACGAACCTCGGACTGGCGGACGCAGCGAGGGCGAGCGAGAGAGCGACAAACACGGAGTACTTCATGATGAGATGTCGTCAAGTGGGGGTATTAGGCGATCTACGCTTGGGCTGGAGGGAGTGTGGATATCTGGAGCGGACACCGGGTCGCTGGACGAAGCTAAGTCGACGGACTCAGAACACGATCCCAGATCGCTTGAGAGGGAGAGAGCGTTAGGGAGAAGAGCTGAATGAAGGGGTCACCCTCGAGACGGACTAACTTATATACAAGAGTTTGCCACCATTCCCAGTGTTTGCGCGCCTGGGCCACCCGAAAGATGCAACAATGGCTATGCAAGGCCGAGCGCGGCGGAAATACCACGTCCAATTGGAGGTAAACAAAGCCTCGATGCATGTGGCTCTTGCTGACGGTATGCATTCCCCAGCGTGGTTTCTACCAGGCGACCATCCGGTTAAGGATGGTTTCGTGCGCCGTATCGTGCCGTTGGTGGCGATGCTGCGAGGTTTGGTGTGATCGTAGGCACGCACTGCGTATGATGCTGATGCGCCGTTCATCCCGCAGCTTTTTTTAATGCCTCAAGCCGTGCTTGAAGATCTGGCGACGAACACACAGCACTGTTGCTTGCATCGGCGCGCATCGGCATCTTGAATAGCATCTCAGAGCATCAGCACATGGTCCCACCGAAGCGCCTTCGTATCAGGAACTCAACGGACTGCGTTTTCAAGCTTCAAAGCATCTATATGCACCGGCAATCCTGGGGTGGGGGACCACAGTCGTCGCCGGGCGCACGAACATTCTCGAGGCAGCGAAAGGAAGAGTTATGACGCCATGCAAGAGGGACATCCCGCCCATTTTCTTCACACTTGACTGAACCTGTCCATGCTGTCAGATCGAGCGTTGTTGGGTTGATGCTGTCGAGAAGTTGCTCGGAAACGTCTGTCACTGGTTGCTTCCTTCCGCGACGACGAGGGGCTCTGTGGACTTTCTCAGGCCGGGTCCGAAACGGTGAGCCACCAAAAGTTCCTTTGGATTGGCTCTCAGAGTCGACAGCTACACGGCCTCCGCCTCCCTACACGGCCCTCACCATTCGTTCACCATACACTACTACAGCCGACAGCGAGAAGGGGCCAGTGCTAATCATCGTGAATCAGGCCGCCCGCCCGTATCGCGCTGATGGAATTTGCACCAAACGAGGTGATCATGGAGGCCTTCGCCGCCCTCGCTGGGAATGCCGAGGGGAGATGAGGTTTCGACTCGGCGTCAGCATCCGTGGCCCGGCACTGTCACCCCGAGCTTCTCAGCCGTTGCAAGGCCTCAGATCTCAGAACCAGTCAGCTCTGGTATATTCGGAAAGGTCGGGTCATTGGGATTACTCACCCTGGATTCTGTCGACTCACGCACGCTTTCCCATAGAAACGCCCGTATCTTTTCTTGGTCACCGAGCGGCTTCGTACATGGCCACCGTCCCGAGCTCTCTTACTCCTACCCTGTCTTCTCTCGGTATCCACCAGGAGACATTGCAGTTGTATGGTGACAATGCAGCGCGCCCACCTCATACCCCGCCTTCCCCGAGGTGGCCGTATCGCGCATTATCCCGAGCGGTGCCGCCTACAGGCACAAGGAGCTTGGGACCATTACTTATGACCAGCAGACGGTGAGCATGTCCCCTCTCACATGCGAGCTTGCGTGATGTACGCCCACATCTTGGGCCCACTGGCAGACGGCCACGGCTATGACCATCTAAGTACTAGCCACACGCTCAGCGAGGTGTAGGCAGCCGTCGGCAAGTTCTACGGTTCTCTCTGCTCTCTGACCACAGCAGTGATAAACTACTGTAAGCACGCTGCGGTCGCCGATCTGCCGTGTTCCTGAGCTGGAAGTAGGCTCGCTCATGAGGTTGTTGAGCGCCTGTGCCATCTTGCGTCGCTGATGCGCCGCAGCTGAGCCACATCCTCCCCGCAATGTGTACCACTTTCGGCCGACGACGATGCGCCCAATGTCAAGCTTCGCGATGGGAGGCAAGCCACCGTCACTGCTCTGAGATGACCGCTAGGTCGTGCAATGTATCATCACATGCAGGCTGGTAGAGGCTGATGTGACTGGTAGATGGTGTATCAAGCTCGACTCGTCTTTCAAGATATCTATACCTTCTTCGCCATAGGATGAAGCAGGTCTGTCCCGTCTTGCATTTTCTGGAAGTGGTTGCCACGGGCTGATGCTTTGACCCAGTGTGCTCTTTCGACGAGGACCAGAGTACGCGCAAGACACGTTGGGCCTTCGTTCGCGAATCGCACTGGGTGAGTCTGTGACGGCGAACCGTTGACCTAATGGTTCGCCTATTTGCCATATGGGAGGTTGGGCCTGTCGCACGACACATGGCGGCCGTTGCGCCAGTGCCGTTTCTCGCACGAGTGACAATGATGGCCTGCGGCCGCTGGAGGTGGTGGCGCAGTCTCCTCTGAGGACATCGGGTGCATTGCCTGGGTACCGTAACCGCTCCCTAGAACAGATGGACTCTACGAAACTATCCCTTCTGGCTGCAGACAGTCACCCCAGGATATGCTTTCCCCTTGACGAGTCTCTATACTCTCTAGAAGGCGAGGAACTGGCGTTCATGAAGGAACAAACGGGCATGCAGGATGAGGAGGAATTGAAGGAACATATCCATGCTTACGAGGTCAGGCCGTTGCCACACCTATCTGTACACCGGTTGTTAACATTCCGAACGACTTAATAGGTCTTACCATTCCCCTGCATACGTCGCTACCACATTGTGAGATGGGCAGACTATCTATGCTCTCAAGACGTGGTTTGACAAGTTTCAAGGATAGCATCTTCTGGTTCATGTAAGTATTTGTGTGACTAGGCTCTGAACAGCATGCGCGGGGCGCGACCATGAACTTATTGAACGTGCAACCTCACCCGGCGTTCGTTGTCGATCTTAGACTTCGAGTGAGTTTTCAAGAATTCAACACCTCTTACTCCCGGATGTTGTATCATGATCGCTATGGATTTCTTCGGTTTATATGAGGTAGCACGGTCTTGAACTGAGGGATATCATATTTCAGATTGCCGACGGCCGACCAGTCACTGGCAAATTCAGTCAAATCTGGGGTTAGGAGGTGCCTCCCACAACGGACACGATTCGCAAACTCCGAACCCACTTGCAGTGATCCTTGGCTATGGCGGCAGATAGCGAACTCACCCTCATCCTCAATACAGAGCGTCCTAGTACTGCGCAGTACGTCAACAGTGACTGGTGACTTGCCATTAGACCTTCTGATGCACATGCACATGTTCACGACGGTGACTCAACAAGGTTCCGGTTCTTATCTGTACATCTACCACGTGTGTTCACGATGTTGTCCGTTAGGCTGTATTACGGACGAGTCATCACGTTTGGCGGAAGCCTTCCGAGTCAGAGAGCTTTCTACAAAGGAGTCCCGACGATACTGTGTTTCGAGCGCAAGTCTCCTCTTTCCCTAACTCCTATCGACCTTTCATCCTTGTCTTCAAGATTCGTCAAAAGAAAATATGGCCCCCGAGACTAGTACAAACGCCTCCGAGGCCACTAAGGTCCTCGAGCAACAGCCGCCAATGCCGCTCGATGAGAATCTGTACTCAATCGATGACGAGGCCCTCGAGTTCATGAAAGCACAGACCGGCATTGCGGACCCGGATGAGCTGAAGAAACATATCTTGGCTGTGCAGGCCGAGGCGTACTCGGTGTGTTGACTTTCTACGTAGCTCGAGCATAGGAGCGCAGTGAACTGATGCCAACGCCGTCCCCGATGTGTCATTCGTAACGCAGATCCACCCTTATCCATGCATCCGCAGTTTCTCGTTCCTTAGGTGGGTCCCGCACTCGTCGTTGCGATGTCCAGCTGAGCGGTGAATTTACCATTTGACTATACAGGCTGAAGCTGAACCGCATGCCGGCGTACAAGCAGGTCTTGGTAGTGGGGAAGGAGCGCAAAGGCGCCATCTTGCTGGACATCGGGTGCTGTTGTAGGTCCACGATCTGCGTCCGGATTTGGCAGCCCTTTTACTGAGCTGAGGACGATCGCAGTTGGTAACGACATCCGGAAGGCCGTCCACGACGGGTATCCGATCGAGAACTGTGTCGGCTCCGATCTGCACCCCGGTAAGTACGGAGACGGTGAATCTGCGTGTTTTGTAGTCCCTGACATTTAGCTGTCTCCTCCCAGAGTTCTGGGACTTGGGACACAAGTTGTTCAAGACGACTCCGGAAACCTTCCCGGTTCCATTTGTTCCTGGAGATGCATTCGACCCGAATCACCTCGAGGTCGTACCACCCTTCTACTCGCCGCCTGACACTCCCGTCCCTGAACTGTCGAAACTCTCCTCGCTGAACCCACTTCGCGGACATGTCTCCGTGGTGCACGCATCGCTTCTATTCCATCTGTTCTCTGAGGAGCGACAGTTCGCGCTTGCGCAGGCGCTCGCTGGCCTCCTCTCGCCCGAGCCGGGTTCAATGCTGCTCGGTGCGCACGCAGGACTGCCGGAGAAGGGACTCCGTTTACAAGGCCTGCATACGAACTCGCATGGCATTACGATGTTCTGCCACAGCCCGGAGACCTGGAAGGAGCTCTGGGATGGTCAGATCTTCAAGAAAGGGACGGTCAAGGTGAATGCCTTCCTGCACGAGATCGAGAGGGAGGACCTGAGGAGCAAGCCTGGAGTTGACCCCGCGACGAAGTTCTATCTCCTCGTATGGTCAGTTATTCGGTTGTAAGCATAGAATGTAAGCGCTGCTGCTCGTGGCAAGCGTGTCTGTTAGAAAGTCGTATGCGAAAGACAACCCAGCAGGGCTGCCAGACCGGTATTTCCACCACGCATATGAGAACCCGGGTGATGGTAGCGCAGTGCCTGACGCATCTCACCATGGCAGGATTTTCTATGAAACACTTCTCCACACTCCCGGGAAAGTACCCAGACTAATATCCATAGCGTTCATGAAGCCGGAGCTAATGATAGCACGAGAAGCATGGACTGGCTTGTCAGATGTTCGAATGGCGCGAGATACCACGTCTATAAAGCCCGCAGATCGTAGTAGAGTATTTGTGACTTTCTCCGTCGCGCTTACCAGACATCTTCCAGCAGCAATGGCCGATACGGCTAGCGGAACGCCTGAGCGACAACCCAGACCCCTTGATGAGAGCTTGTACTCGATCGACGATGAAGCATTTGAGTTCATGAAGGCCTTGACGGGAATCGAGGACCCGGAAGGCCTCAAGAAACATATCTTAGCCGTCCAGGCGGAAGCGTACGCGGTGCGTTGCAGGGTAGTCCGCCGCCGTTTGACGTGACTTGACACCTTGATCTTGGTTCCGCCCAGGTCCGACCATACAACTGTATCCGCAGGTTCTCGTTCATCAAGTGAGTTGGCAAGGAAGGCGTCCTCCCCTACAGTGATTCAAGTTGAATACGTTCGCTCAGCCTCAAGCTTGGACGCCTGCCGGCATATCAGCAGCTCTTGAGCTTGGGGACGGGGCGAGAGGGTGCGATATTCCTGGACATCGGATGCTGCTGTGAGCAGGACTCTTTCCGCTCCAGGCTGTCGCTGACTGGACGGGAGGATCAGTCGGAAATGATGTTCGAAAGGTCGTGTACGATGGCTACCCTGCCGGGAACTGTGTCGCCTCGGACTTGCATCCCGGTAAGTACGCATTCCAGGCTCATCATACATCGTTGTCGAGCTACTCACCCCTATCCGCTACCTAGAATTTTGGGAGCTAGGGCATAAGCTCTTCAAGTCGACGCCGGAGACTTTCCCCGTCCCATTCATTCCCGGCGACGCGTTCGACCCGAAGCATCTCGAGACAGTCCCGCCGTTCTACTCACCGCCTACCACCCCGGTACCTCACCTTCCGACGCTTACGTCGCTGAACCCGCTGCATGGCCACGTCTCCGCTATACACGCATCAGCATTCTTCCACCTGTTCACCGAGGAGCAGCAGGCCCGCCTTGCGCGCTCGCTCGCAGGTCTCCTCTCGCCCCAACCAGGGTCAATGATCCTCGGATCCCACGTCGGGCGGCAAGAGAAGGGCTTGCGCTTCGAAAGCGGGCAACCGAGCTCGATCAGGACGGCGCCCATGTTCTGTCACTCCCCTGAGAGCTGGAGAGAACTGTGGGACGGGGAGGTCTTCAAGAAGGGTACCGTGAAGGTAGAGGCGATCCTACAGGAGAGGGACGGGCGGGACCTGGAGGGTATGCCTGGATTCATCCCGGGAACGAAGATATACTTGTTGATTTGGTCTGTGACGAGGTTGTGAGAGGGGGCAGGGGGGTTCACGTTTGATAGCAGGAACGTGTTACGATAGTGCGGTCGGATCGACTGAGCCTCGAAGGAAGCAAACCCTGCCAGACCTTGAGCGACACTTGCCATCTTCTGTTGACACACGATAACTTGGCGGCTCATCGCAAAGCGCTTCACTGCGGAGCTACTTGGCGACCTTGCCGGACACCTACTCAAGGGACGTTTTGAGAGCGTAGGAGGGTTGTTCACCGTCGTCCACGATCGGCCCGTACTTCCACGCACTGCTACCCGGCGTGGATCGCGTTCACCCACAGCGAGCAGTCGCCGACTAGTTCCTTCCTGCGCTCTGGTGCGCAAATCCGCTATATTTAGCTCGCGCTCAAGAGCAGGTCATATCTATAAAAGCCTCCTTGTGAACACGGCTCAGTAGCTGACCTGGACCTCGTACCTTTCGCGAGCCCCACGAGCATCCGGAGAAATGCCAGCCAACTCCATCATCCGCGGGCGCGCGCTTCCTCTCGACGAGCGTCTGTACACCATCGACGATGAGGCAATCGAATTCATGAAGGCGCAAACTCGCATCCAAGATCCAGATGAGCTCAAGAAGCATATACTCGCAGTCCAGGGGGAAGCATATGAGGTGAGGATCGTCAAACTCAGGGAGACAGCGCGAGAAAGCTGACCTGGGCTGTATCTTTGGCCTACAGGTGTTCCCCTACGTGTGCATTCGGGGCTTCTACTTCCTCAGGTGGGCGACTCAGTACCGCGACAGAGATGATGGGTTTGATTCGAACCTCGGCAGTCTCAAGGTGGCACGCTTGCCGGCCTATCAGCAGCTACTCGCTCTAGGAAGAGAACGCCAAAATGCGATCTTGCTGGACATCGGATGCTGCCGTAAGCCCTTCATGCCTTGCTCAGCAAGCCACGAAGCTGAGCGGCGTACTCGCGCAGTCGGCAGCGACATCAGGAAGGTGGTCGCTGACGGATACCCAGTCAAGTATTGTGTGGCCTCAGATCTTTACCCGGGTGAGCACAAACGTGTGATTGAGGGATGTCGCAAACATGACTGACCTGTTCCTGTCAGGATTCTGGGATTTGGGGCATAAACTCTTCAGATCCACACCGGAGACTTTCCCCGTCCCTTTCGTCCCGGGTGATGCCTTTGATTCCGGGCATATCGAGCGGATCCCGCCATTTTACTCGCCGCCCGACACTCCCGTTCCTGAACTGTCGACGCTGACGTCCTTGAACCCGCTCCGGGGACACGTCTCCGCCATCCACGCATCATCGTTCTTCCACCTCTTCAACGAAGAACAGCAGTTCAAGCTAGCGCAAGCTCTCGCATGCCTCCTCTCGCCAGAACCGGGATCGATCATCCTCGGATCGCACGTTGGCCGGCCGGAGAAGGGCTTGCGCGTAGAGGCGGGCCAACAACTGAGTTCTACCAGGGCTGAGCCTATGTTCTGCCATTCTCCGGAAAGCTGGGTGGAGCTCTGGAACGGGCAGATCTTCAGGCAGGGTACAGTGAAGGTAGAGGCGGTCCTAGAGGAATCGAGAGGACGAGATCGGGAGCAACTGCCCGATCTCCTACCTGAGACGAAGGTGTATTCGATGGAATGGTCGGTAACGAGGTTGTGAAGGAGGAAGTGACTACGACCTGTAAGATACTGTGCACACCATTTTCGGGAGATATCACTTACTCACAGGGAAGTCAAACATCTGCGACACTTTGGATATAGGGTGTTCAGCGGCATGTACGCGACCTTTGACGCTTGTCAACCTCCAGCGCCGATGCCTCATGGCCCTTTTGAAGGGCGGCTGCTGTAGGTGCGATTCACGGTGCGAGGCAATGGGAAGCTTCGCAAGCATTGTCTGTCGGCGGACAGCTGACCTTCGTAGCGCGCGCTGGAAGTCTACAGTCGGAGTTGACCTATGTATAAGTACTGAGAGCATCTTGCAGCACGCTCGCACAACACATTCGCACCTTTTGACGAGCTTGTCCGACCCGAGCCGTGCAGCTATGTCCAGCAGAGACATCGAACGCGTCCGCCAACATGCGGATCCTCTTGATGAGAGCCTGTACAAGATAGATGACGAATCGCTGGAGTTCATGAAAGCGCAGACAGGCATCCAGGACCCGGAGGAGCTCAAGAAGCATTTCTTGGCTGTTCAAGCTGAGGCCTATCATGTATGCACGATGCAGATGAGACTCTTCAAGTATTGACGGCGGACATGCTGCTGCATCAGGTGTATCCGTATCCCTGCATCCGAGGATTTCACTTCCTACAGTGAGTGCTGACATCAATGTGTCGTGGTCGAGACGACAGAGATGGACATACGGTTGATCACGGTAATTCCACAGCATGAAGCTGAGCCGCTTGCCAGCGTACAAGCAGCTTCTGACACTAGGCAAGGAGCGCCAGAGTCCAATCTTTCTGGATATCGGATGTTGCTGTAAGTCGGTCGCTTTGATCGAAGTGTGAACGTGTATCTGAAGGACATACGATGATAGTCGGGAACGACCTGAGGAGGGCCGTTTATGACGGGTACCCGGTCGAGTACTGTGTCGCCTCTGACTTGAATCCGGGTGAGCACCTCTCTGTAGCTACAAAGTCTGTGCACTCGAACTCACCTCACGCCTTATCAAGCATTCTGGGAACTCGGGCACAAGCTCTTCAAGTCCACCCCAGAGACATTCCCGGTGCCCTTCATCCCAGGGGACGTCTTCGACCCCGCGCACCTCGCGCCAGTCCCCCCGTCCTACTCGCCACCGGACACACCTCCCCCGCAGCTCTCGACGCTCACCTCACTCAACCCTTTGCGCGGGCACGTCTCCGCCATCCACGCGTCCGCCCTCTTCCATCTCTTCTCCGAGGACAAGCAGCTGCAGCTCGCGCAGGCCCTCGCAGGTCTGCTCTCCCCCGAGCCCGGATCGATGATCCTCGGCTCGCACGTCTCGCGCCCGGAGAAGGGCTTCCGCCTGGAGGTGAATCCGCCGTACCGCCTGGGCGACCCGATGTTCTGCCACAGCCCGGACAGCTGGGCGGAGCTGTGGGACGGGCAGATCTTCGAGAGGGGGACGGTGAGGGTCGATACGGTCCTGCGCGAGTCGAAGAGGTGGGACGTCATGGAGTCGCAGGATATCGGGCCGGAGCTGAAGCAGTATGTGCTTGCTTGGTCGGTGACGAGGTTGTGAGCGTGTGGGCACTGGGAGGTGGATATATGCGGTTTTTCCCGGGCGTTTGAAATCACTGATTGTCAGGGACAGTGAAGGATGGCGAGTTATGGGTGCGAGTCTACCTGCACCGCGAGCGATGTACGATTAGATATAACATGGCCAGAAATGAACTGCATACGAGGTAGCATGCGCATATGTGGGCCCTTAGCGCAAGTCGCACGTCCTAGTAGAACGTATTGCACATGATTAGATTTGCAACTTCGTAAATCAGCAGGATTCATTACAAGCCGGCGCAGCGGTCCAACAATATACTGCACACACGTCCCCTTTTCATATACACAAACGACAGTGGCGGCGATGATGATGGTGGTGAGATTGCGATGGTCTACTTGACTGGGATGCGTTCACGGTGGGTGCTGGGCGCGGACTCGATCATGCTTTGGGCTCGGCCTCCTCGAGCGGCGGGGGACCCTCGTCGTCCGAGTCCGAGTCGCCGCCCGCGCCTGAGGGACCCGCCTCGTCGCCCGCGCCTCCTGCTCCGCCGCCCATCGATTTGAGCATCTGCGCCGCGATCGGGTCAGCTTCGCGTCTTGCAGACATTTAAGAAGGTAGACGTACCGCGTCCAGGTCCATGCCACCCATGCCACCCATACCGCCCATTCCACCCATTCCGGGCATGCCGCCCATACCACCCATGCCGCCCATGTCGAAGTCCTCGTCGAGCGCCGCCGCGTCGCCCTCCTGCTCGTCCTCGTCGACCCACTTGGAGAAGTCGGTCTTGATGAACTGCGTGCGGATCTTCTCCTTCGTCAGACGCGGCCAGTACTCGGCCTTCTTCTCCTTCTTGCGGATGAGGAGGTTGAAGGAGCGCGACGTCAGCTTCTGCGACGACTCCTGTTCGCGGGCCGATTATGAGCGGTGTTCGTCGCTGAGGTTGGTGGGTCGGCGTACCTCTGGTACGACCTCCTCGAAGAGGTCAAACGAAAACTCATAGTCCTTCTCCTCGATGCCCTTCTCGGCGCTTAAGGGACGCGTTAGCACGCGTACGCGCGTCTCGATTAGATTTCGAGCAAACTCACTTTCCCGCCTTTGCCTTGAAGGAGATGTGCGATGGTGTGAGGTTGTACTCAAGCGTCTCGGGCTTGATGTCGGGGAGGTTCACGGTGACATAGAGGATGTTCTATCGTGCCGCCACGGAAGAGTAGACAGATTGACATCAGCCCACGAGCTTCAAAACGCGCGACGAGCGGCCCACGGCGCGCACTCACCTTCTTTTCGTCAGACTCAGAGCTGCGCTGAGCCCAGAGGATCTCGGGATGTACTGGCATTTTTGGCGGTGTGAAGTGTCGGCGATGTTGTCGGGAACTACGAGGACGGGGGTGGCTATTAAGGGCAGCTGCAGCTGGAGAGGAAAGCTCTCGAACCCAGGAGAACACCTCAGCGCTTGTCCCGACACGGTCGCGTCGTGGGCGCTTCACGGTGGGCGCGCACGCCACCACGTGTGGGCACGGGCGTCTGTAGGCGCGTGTGTGCGCCTCCCAGTAAGCGCCCGCCCCTTGGGTGGTGGTGCCACGACCGAAGCCGCGCTCAGCATCTTAGCTGCCGAAGCCCTGTCAGTGCCCACCATGTGGTGAGTGGACGATCTGTCGACAGAAGCGACTAGTCAGCTTACTCTTCTGAAGGTGTACAAGATGGTATCTGCCACTGCTGCTACTGCCGTTCCCAATTGCGCCACCTTTTTACCTCATGCTCTGGATATTCTCCATCTCTATGCATGCACGGCCGTGGTGAGTAGTTTGGACTTTTGTTGCAGTCAAATGTTCTCACCTTTCACTAGTTTTTACTGCATGGCGCTCCTCTCAACCATGTACATCTCCCTCTGCTATTGGCCTCCAGTTCCCATCGATACCCCGCTCGTACGACCATGGTCGGAGAACATCACCACCTTCGCAGACGCGCTGCGGTACAAGATGCCAGACCTACCACAGGAGAAGGTCCCCGATATGATTCCCATCGAAGAACATTGCTGGTGCGACGTCTCGAGCGGAGCCTTCGCTCCCGTTAACCTGACAAAATGGGAGGAGGCAAGCGTAAACCGGCTGGTGGACAACCTGGAGAAGGACATCGCAGCGGAACGCGCAGCAGAGAGGAGGCGACAGTGCGAGGCCGAGGAGGCTGAGAACAAGACCAACGGTACGAGCTGCGCGGACCAGTTACCCAGCACACCTCCACGACGACGGCGTAGACGAACATTCCCCATTCTGAACTTGCTGGAGGTCTTCGGTCTTGGTCCGGCTTCCCCCAGAAGAGCCTTGCGGAAACGAAAGAGCGACGCTACCCCGACCCAGGAACAAGAACCCAATGCCGACGGCGGACCAAAGCCCGACGCAAATCCTCAGCAGCCTTCCGTGCAGCTGCCGTGGTTCCGACGGGAATACGACCTGCGACGATTCGGCTTCGCTATGGTGCTGGACTTTGGGTGGCCGAGTTCCCAGTCATGACATGCGCTGATGTAGGACGTAGCATAGATTGAGACCCCGTGTAATGTATGTACTGTATCTGAGCCCGATACCCTGCAGCGACAGTCTTGTGTTTGTTGTCTCGCTCGGCGCTCGGGTGTGCGTCGGGGTGACGATGGTGCACGTGGGGCGGGAGCGGTGGGCGCTTCCGACGCGTCGCGGTGCGAAGTGGGACAGAACGAGGCTCCTCAGCTGCCCTCTCCTCATCGTCCACACCACCCACCACCAGAGCACACCGTCGTCGCCGACGCCGCCCGCACTGGGCCCAGCAGCATGGCGTTTAGTGCCAAATCCTCAGGAAACAGCAGCAAGGACAAGAAACGTGAGCCCCGCGCGGCACTCGACCCGCTCGCCGAGGGCAGCAGCAGCAGCTCCTCGTCCGGCACCAGCAGCAAGCTCGACGCCGTATCCAAGGCGATCCTCTCGCCGTTCACCTCCCGCAAGCATGACTCGGCCAAGATCCTCACAGACCGTACGTCCCTTTCTCTTGCACCGGTGTCTTTCGGTGCGTGTGTGTATGTGCGGGGCGTTGAGGAGGCGTGGCTATAGTGGCCCCGGTCATCATGACCCCGCGCGTGTTCAACGCTGCGACCGTCTCTGGAAGACCCCGCGCGTCCGTCGGCGGCGCAAGCAGCTCGGCCGTCGACTTCGCCACGCTCGGCAGGGCTCCTCTCCGACTCGGCTTCGGATCGCGCCGCGTCACGTCAAGAGACCTCCAGATCGTCGAGGCGACCGAGGAGCTGCTCGAGCAGGAGGTGCCGGAACCCGAAGGCGTCGCGCAGAACGTATCGCTGCTGAGAGGATTCAAGGCAACAATACCGAGCGCCGAGAAGAGCCGCATCAGGAGGAGACAGACGCGGAACGTGGAGACGCCAAGACTGGGGCTGAAGCAGCTGGGTATGAGCGCGCGGGGGATGTTGGGGGATGATGAAGAGCATGATGGGGCGAGTGTGGCTAGTGAGGACGATGTGGTCATGGTCGGGCGGACAGACCGAAATGGCCGAGGGCGGAAGATCAAAGCGAAGCGGAAAGGAAGGCAGAGCTTAAGTGCTATGAAGACCTTCGGGACGGAAGAGCTCATGCGTCAGACGCATGAGATTGAGAGGGACAAGGAGAACCTTCATGTCCGCAGGGTGCGCTGGCTGTGTTGTGTCTCACAGGATGACACCTTGACGCTCTCCCCATAGGCCTTGATCAACAACGAGATCGAGGAAATTACGCATAAGATCGAAGCACTGGATGCCATTCGCACTAAGCTAGAGCAGGACCTCCTCAAGCTGCAAGAAGAGGAGCTGGAGTTGGACGACGAATGTGCGTACGCTACGCCTCTCGGTGAGATAACTCTATTGAACAGCTGTCATAGTGGAGGGCGTCCGAGAACGACTGGAGCTGGAAGAATCTGCCAGTCAACCGTCTCGAAGCCGATCCCGTACAGCCCATTTGCCACCAAGTTCAAGACGGCGGAAAGGTGCGACGTCGTGTAAGTTCAGTGGATGACGCAGTGCTGATAGTCCTGCAGGTCCGGCGTTCCTACCCTCAGAACATGACGAGTTGCCCCCAGGAGTGGCCTTCATGGTGCGTGATGCGCCGCTTCATGCAAGTCGTTGTCTGACGCGAAATATGCAGTCTCTGGAAAGCCACACCACTCCCATCACAGCATTAGACTTCTCCGAACCATACGGCACCCTCGTCAGCGCTAGCCAGGAGGACTTCCAGCCACGGGTGTGGGATCTGCTCACAGGGGAGGAGATCGGGCATTTGCGCGGCCATCGCGGTACAATCAAGTGCATACAGGTCGAGGACCAGATCTGTCTCACGGGCAGCGAGGACACCACCGTGCGAGTGTGGGACTTGCGGCGGGTTGATGAGGACGAGGTGTGGGAGACAGGTGAGATGCTGAGTCTGAGCGAGATCGCGGAGGAGGACGAGAGCACGGATGGGGGCGAGCGGAAAGCAAATGGTATCCGGGAAGGCGAGACCAGTCGTCCATCAAGCGTGGCTGAGAGGGAGGGCGCATGTATCCGAGTACTCGAAGGACATACGAAAGCGGTCACCGCGATGTACTTCGAGGATGAGTGTCTGGTACGTCCATCATCGTCAATGTCCCTGTATCTGCTTCTGACGATCTGGATAGGTAACGGGCGCGTCGGATAAGACTATGCGCCAGTGGGACCTGAACACTGGTCAGTGTGTCATGACAATGGACATCCTCTGGGCCATCTCGCACCCTCCAACATCAGCACCTGGTGCTGCTCTCCCTGGGCACCTCTTCCCTGGTGCGGCTGCCGCGGCTGGTACCTTCGCCGTCCCAACGCCACCGTACGCCGACGGAACCTGGGAGATGTACCAAGACTTCGTCGGCGCAGTGCAGTTCTGGGGGTACGGCCTGGTGAGCGGTAGCGGGGATGGTGCGGTCAGGATGTGGGACAGTGAGTGCCCGCTTGACGCTTGGCGAGTCGCAGTTGAGAACGTGCTAACGATCGGCGGAAACAGTGCGCACTGGCCAGCCGCACCGCACGCTTCTCGGGCACACCGGGCCTGTCACCTGCCTCCAGTTCGACGAGCTGCATATTGTCACGGGCAGCCTCGACAAGTCTATCCGCGTATGTCTCTCTCACCCTCCGCCTTCGCGTGCCTAGCGATCGTTGCTAAACATTGCGTCCCGTGTCTAGATCTGGGACGTGCGCACGGGTGGCATATTCGAGACCCTCAAGTATGACCACGCCGTGACCGCGCTGCAGTTCGACACGCGCAAGATTGTGGCCGCGACGGGCGAGAACGGTATCAAGGTATGCGAACTCTCTTGCATGATCGCTTTTGCCGCCCTTGCTTCTCTTGACGACACTGTCCGTCCACTTACATGCACCCGATTTCCTCCGTCACGTAACGCTATCGTCGGCCGCCGCTGATGCTGACCATGTCTTCCCAGATATACAACCGGACAAGCATGCAGCAGTCCACGCTTCTCACCAACGGACACACAAGGCCTGTTGAGCGGCTCCGGTACATGGACCGGTACATGGTCTCGGGCGGGCGCGACTCGGTCGTCAAAATCTGGGCGCTGTAACAGTGCGGTTCTACTACGACCGTCTCCGTGCACCCTGAAGTCGCCGTCCCGCCTCGCGAGAAGGCAGACTTGTTTCCCTGCGGGTCCGCGGGTCCGCGGGCCCGCCGGGGCGCTTACGTCACTGCTGCCTGGCTACGACGGGATCTTACTGTCGGGACCATTCTGCTTTATGGCATAGACATCGCTCCGGGACGGGTGCGTAATGCAAAGCCAGTGGTGTAATATACGTCGCACATACAGTACAGTTGATTAAACCATAACGATCTCTGGAGTTCTCGCGCTGCCGCATGCTACCAACCACCTTGCCGACGACGGTGCCGAGAAGTTCTCAAGCCATGTCTCGCCGTGACCTGTGCATAGGTCCCCCGTGATTCCAGAGTAATTTCAGCCATTGATCAGCTGTGCACAAGAAGTATGCTACTGCGGCGTTTTGACAATATGGGATAGATGAAAATACCTGCGAGACCGTCTTCGCGATGTTCTTGATTTTCTTGCACTCTTCGCGAGCGTTCGCGGCTCGCTCCGTGCGCAACGTCCCCTCGCGATAGTACCGGTAGAGGTACCTACGGTGCTGTGGTCGTTATGTATATTCGGAAGGAGGTAGCTTGACGTACCTGAGGCAGGACTCCTCCTTGAAGTCCGAGTAGAGCTTCCGGTTTGACTTGCGCTGTGAACGCGGACGGGGGTCAACATGTCAGCTGCAGTGCGGAGGATATAACGGCTCAAACGGCGTCATACCTCCTCCCTTCTAGCCTCTTCTTCGTACTTGTGACTCTGGTGAATCAAGAAGTGGTCCGACAGAACGTAGAATGACACCCCGCTAAGGTACATCTCGAAGAGGCAAGCGGCCTTGTTTCCTCCGTAGCCCGCGAAACGCTCGTCGCACCTGCCCGTCGAGCGGCGGCCGTCAGCGGTCTGGAAGGGTGTATTGAAGTAACACTCTCACCAGCTGACGCGCTTGCTCGTGATAACGTAGGGCTCATACGCACTTTGATAGTGCTCCACCTTGTACACAGTGTGGGAGCCAGGCGGGATCGAGTAAAACTTCTCGTAGTCCGTGCTGTTGTGACCTGCAGCCCATGATGCATGGAAGGACGCTACGACGGGCGGAGCAGCCTTGACCAATCGTAAGAGAGCCTATGGCGTAGATAAACATTAGACTTCGAGGGAGCGGAAAGTAGATACCGAGTAGAAGGAGGACGTACCTCCTTGTCTGCAGGGAAGGTTCGCTGGTCGACACCCTCTTCCTGCTTCACGTACTCGAAGGCGGGCACGACGAGCGCCGCTGTGCCTTCGCGGAGCATCCGCACCATGTCCGCGCTATTTATACCGTTGCGCCCCTTCGGTGCCGTGCGAGCTGCATGACGGATTGGGGGCGTGGCCGCCGCACGGAGCGCGTCTCGGACGGCCCCGCGCCAGTCCGTGCAGACAGCGAAGTCGACGTCGAGCATCATCACGAAGTCAGACCGCGCGAACAGGCGCGCGGCGTTCCTCCAGACGTTGAATTGTCGGCCACCTTCGCCCTCTGGGCTCGGGACGCGTCCTCCAGACAGAGCGCTAGTGAAGGGTGACAGCGCCAAGTGGACGTCGACAAACTCAGAAAATAGCGGAGAGGACGCATATAGCGCATGAAGGTTATTCAGAGCAGTTTTAGAAGGATGGTCTGGCCCCAGCGATGCGAAGGAGTGCAGAGGAAGCGGGATATGGATCGTCACCGATATAGGGCCGCGGTAGCGTTCGACCAGCTGCTTGAGAACTCTGAACCTGTTGCTCGTCACTAGAGTGGTTATCGTCACGTCATCCGCATCTATAGAGCCAGATGCCTTGAAGTAGAATGGGATTATGCGTGTCGGGTGCATGGCTTCTGAGAAGGCCTTCGAGAGCATGGTCTCTTCCCGTAGAGCATAGCTGGGATTGCCGATCGCCTGTGGGTGGGCACCCGGGCGCCGCATGTAGACTTTTTCTGAAGATGCATACCCGGGAGGCCAAGTATCCGCCCAGTGATTGTCGTCAAGAGGTACGGCGACATCGAGGTCGAGATGGACTTCGTTCGAGTCTGTGAGCAGAGATAACGGTCGCCTAGAGCTCACGCCAGAAGACTTGGAGTAGCCAGTAGATAAGCCTTCCACAGGTCCAAATGCAAGTCCAAATGTCGCGATGACTGGCGACAGTATATAGACATACGAGGTGAAGAGGACCGCCGCGAGGGTGTAGAAGCAAAAGCCATATTGTAGGATCTTGAGCCACCAGTTAGTCATGCCGCCACAGCCCAGGCAGTGCTGTAAGAGTTCGTTTATTAAGATGCACGATCCGAGTGATAGACGGCCTAGAGTCAAACCAGGGGAATTCGGCGATTGCAGGCAGGTCGTAGTCGAGAGACAAGGAGCAGCAGCGGCAATTTCCTTTCTTGAACATTATTCGTCCCAATCGGGATGAGGGGGCGCTTGGTAGCGATACCCGCAAGTCGCCCAGCGCTCACTCCGGGGATTTGTCCTTCGTTGCTCCTCCTACTCTCCCGCCATGCTCGCCAAACGCGCTGTCTCTCTTGCTTTACATACCCGGATAACCGCGAGGGCCTTCTCCTCCACGCTCGTCTCTCGTGACGCTGGACTTGCCACTCCCAAAGTTAACTACGAGGAGAAGTATGCGGAGAAGCTACAACGTCGAGCACAAGAGTGAGTTATGATATGGTTTGCCCACTTCATCGTTCTCACAGTGGATAGGCAGGGGAAGAGCGTCGAGCAGCTTCGTGCCGAGCTCAAAGAGCAGGAGAGGCAAAGGCGGTTGCAGAAGCTGAAGGAGGAGAGCATTAAGAGCTCAGGAATGTCCGAGTCTCCTCTGCCAGCCAAGTCCTCCGCTGAACCATCATCTGCTGCATCCAAGCCTTCCGCAAGTGCCTCCTCACGCAAAGACAGTTCACCCGTCAAGGTGAGCCCAGCGTCCTCCCGATAGGTGAAGGCCTAACCACTATCACTAGCCGCTCTCTAGCATATTCAACCTAGACAAAATCCTGGAGACACCCCATACGTCTGACCAGATCTCCGTGCTTTGGAGGGCGTACCATGGGTCTCGTTCCGGAGGTACGGGGCGCGGTTATCTTTGCGCGGCGCTCCCCGTCGAGACCTACGAGAAGATGTTGGACGTCGCGATCAAGTACCCGAGATTTGTCATTCCTGTGCCACGAGAAAACGCCCAGGTGGAAGAGGGTTCGAAGGAGCCCGCATACGAATTCTACCTGATGGAATGGGGCTTCCATGGTTCACCACCGGAACCCCCGACGAGCGGTGACCTGTTCGCGCAGTCCAAACCGTCAGGGAATCCTCAAACATCTACTATCCTCTTCACTCCACTTCAGGAGTACAAGCTACGGACGTCGTTCGCCACACCTTACCTCGTTGTGACGCATTACACCGACCTCGCCAAGACGCACGGACTGGTCCTACTGCGTGGCGAGATTACTCCTTCTGCTGCGGCATCGTCGCCCAGCGTGGGAGCTAGCGACGATGGCGGTCGATTCATGCTCAGTCAACAAGACGCGCAACTGCTCGCTATCCACGTACAGAGATTCTATCTCTGGAATGAAGGGTCGGGGGAGAGGGCAGCTCTCCTGAAGGCTTTCCACGAATCGCCGGCAGAATTCAAGTGGGAAGAGCTGTTGAAACACACGGACTTCTCGGCTTGAGCGGTCTACATCTAGCGAGGCCGGCCCTTCGTCAGCTCCGTGCGGAGATGTGATCGCTACGGATGCTACGCCTGCGATGGTCCCTTCTTTCAGGCCCAGACAGCGACATAGATAGAACAGTGAGTATTGTCGATGTCCGTCGTTTTCAACGTCTCCCATTGCTGATTTCAGATTACTCGCCAGTATCGTAGCGTCAGACTAATTAACGCCGTCTACTATCACTCCGTTGCTCCATGGAGGCGCCGCCAAGCCACTGATGCAAGATCGTCACATTGATCGAGGCAGTTTGCCGCCTGCAGAACACCGGCACTCTCGTAAGATATGTCTTCTCCTTTCTCTGTCGGAAAACGTCACGCGTGTCGCGCTGCGTCAGAGACAGCCCTTCATAAGCAGCAGCGCAGTAGTCATGCGTTCAGTGCGCTTCTGGTTCTCTCGTCCGCATCATGCGCATGGGCTGACCTGCCATAACTCGGACATGATGAGGAGTTACCCTTCTCACTCTGCCGGAATCATGAAACTTCCGTTCTGTGCAGTTTGCGCGAAGACTGCTCCTTGAGCCTGCGTTCCCCGCATCGGGCGAAAGCAGCCTGGGAGCTCCAGCTCTGTACCTCCCGAGTACGGACCGCCCAAGGGAGCACTTCAGGGCGGCTTCTTCAGTGGTGCGTCTTCGTGGAGGGCGTTCTGGACCTTACGACACCGCAATTCTGCAGGACACTCCGTCTGAGTGCTATAACGCCGTCACGCGCGAGCACGGCCAAAAATACCTGTGAGAATATCTCGCCTGTCCGAGCACTCACACCGGTGTTTGATGGGCGGGACGCGCCAGGTGGAGGGGCGACTGTCAGAGTTCTGTCTCCCAGCCCTATGTGGCACGTTAGGGGCGCCTTCGACCTTCCGCGCGGAAGCACGCTGCGTGCATATGCTGCGTGGGCCGCGGCCATGGGGCGGGTATTCCAGTCCTCGAGTCGTCGGCGGGCGATCCGACTCGGCTTGATGGCTCAATAGGCGTTCCTATCCAAGTCATCCCGTTTGCATATGGCAAGCAGGGGCGTTCCAGATGGGGACAAGTCAGCTTCTGTATATTGAGAGGCCGATATAAAGAGGAAGCTTGCTCCGAGGCTTCGCTGCCTTGTTCGCTGAGCGACGCCGACTCTATACCCCACACACCGGACGCCATCTGCTGCCCCTTCTAGTCTGCCTCACTACAAGACCCGTCGTGCATCGTGATACACCATGTCTCGACTCTCGCTCTTCAAGTTGAAGTCGTCTTCGAAGGTCTGTTCTTTGCTCAGGGTATACATGCCACAATCGCTGACTTTGGTGAACAACGACAGACCTCCGTCGACTCGACCGGTCCGTCTCGGAGATCATCTATGACGAGTGAATGTTCTTCGCCAGTGTCCTATGTTCAACTCGCAAGTCCCCTTTCGTGCCCAGCAAGATTTCCGAGAGGTGCTGACCTCGACTTTTAGCCTATCTCGCCTGCACAGCGACAGGGGTCCTTCCAGTCCAATGACTCGCGATCAAGCGCGGCGAACTACGTGAGCCATACCCTGCTAGAAACGTAACAAGTTCACTCATCTGGATTTCAGGCGGAAATGATGGACGATGACAACCTGGCATGGGGCAAACCCCGGAAGCACTCCAGACGCTAGGAAGAAGTCGTTGCACCCAGAACCATCTCACTTCCTTCTGCATCTCTTTACAATCTGCACGATCCTGTATACTAGTACTACGTTTTTGTATCATTTTGTCCCATTTTGCAATCTTTGTTTTAGCCACTCTTTTACATGACCCTGAACTCCAGGAAAGCTTGGCGGCACACATTCGCCCGGTCAGCACGGGAGATGCAGGCGTCAATGCTCTGTCTATCCGGTCAAGCTGCGCTAAGTGAAACGGCCCCCGGTAAGCTCAGAAGTACCTATGGCGCACGGCGTATTGCCCAAACACACTTTTGAAGCCCCGCAGGCACAGCATCATGCGCCTAGCCGCGGAAGGGAACGACCTCTCTTCCACAGCACGGTCACGGACATACACTGTCTATAGTGCGCGGGGAGATAGAAGGCTGCAGCTGCATGACCTGTACGTACGCGGGATGTCTATTTCCTGACCGAGACCATGGCATCGGAGCACGGGGAGCCGATGACAGGGTGCCGGGACAGATGTAGATGCCGTGCCACAGCGGGCCGCAGAGTGTATACTTGTTGCCCCAGGAGGTGTGGTTCGATGTCCTTCCGCCCTACACACATAGGCCGTGCGCGGCCCGCGGGTCATTACGAACGCAACCACTTCTAACTCCTGTCGAGCGAAGGTTAGCCCGCTCTGGGGAGTCGCGATGCGAGTAATTGGGGAATGCCGGTTCAAGGTGCGCGTTGCGCAGCCTAGGTTTGCTTCCCACCTGCGAAGTTCGCGGGGCAGCCAGTGTGCTTGACCCTTCCGAGAGTGGGCGAGCGATGTTTTGCGGGAGTTTCTGTGGCGAACGTGCGCCGTAGTCCGGTATCATTTACGAGGAGCCGTTCTCGAGTGGTGACCGAGTCGCCATCGCCAATCCACTCCTCGAATACTTCAAGTTGGGTCAACACTGAATTCTGAAACATTAACAGCAGCGGTGCCAATGATATCAGCTTGTGCACTGCGATTAGAGGTTGGTGGCGCCAATGATTACCCCGACATACGTACCGCCATGAAGATGATTGGGGCCAAGACACATGCTGACCCAGGTTCAGTCAGAAGGCATTCCGGCTTGAGTACTCTGGTTGGTGGTCTGAGCATGTTCAATGTTCCAGCACTGGTGCAAGACTCGGCCCGGAAATTTCATGCAGGTCACGTTGGGAGGATATCGTAGCTACAAGGGATATCGAGGAACAATGTCTGTCAATCGTCCGTTAGAGGGCTGTTCCACGATACGCAGCTGTGCACGCACCGTAGGTACGTAGAAAATGATGACATGCATCCTTACAGCATGTTGTATGGGTTGAACGCTATCGACTGCATACATGAGTATCATAGGACCGTCTCCTAAGGACTAGCGAAACTCACCATATCATGGCGATGAGATCAACGGCGCCTTCTTACACCACTCGTTGCTTTCGAGTTCCTGAAGAACGAAAGCGGCGAAGGCGGCACGGGAGAGCCTCGTCCCAACCTTCCCATCTCCCACATATCCGGCGACGAATGTCTTATCCGGTTTCTCCGTGAGGATAGGGACCCGCGCGATGGTCCATATGAGGTCTTCGCCTGAGGTGCGCACTGTCTGGCCAATGGCGACTACGTCTTTGTAGGCGTTGTGCGCGAAAAGCGAGACCCCGCTGACCAGCACGGTGAACTGAAGACTAAACTTGTCGTGTTCGTCCTTCATGCTCGGGGTACCGAGAAGGATCAGGCGCTTCAAGTCGCGCTTCCTCATGATGTCGATGATGACGGAATAGGCATGAGCGAGCGGTGTGTTGCTGGGGTGGAATGGCCCATTTTTCACGGCTGGTCCCAGGGCAGACAACACCGCGTGCACCCCGTTCATCGCCTCAGAAAGCTTGTCCGCCTCCGTCAACTGCCCCTCCACTACGGTAACAGCTGGGCTCTTCCGGACTGATTCGGGGAGTTTCTGGGGCGAACGCGCGTAGACTATGAGTGTGTGGTGCAGTGCAAGAGCTTGGTCGATGAGCTGGAGACCGCACGGCCCCGTGCCGCCCAAGATGAGAAGATGCATTGAAAAGGTTGTTCGCTCAGCTGGCTGCAATGTCTTCCACCGGCCGTGGAGTATGGAGGCGCAGCGCGGAAGCAGATGCAACAGGAGGAATACAAGTAGTAGCGCGGGCCCTTCAGCGTCGTGGCAGCGCGCTCAACCCTGTGATCGATGTCCTGAAAAGGGTGATCTATTCCCATATCGGGACTCAGCACTGCATTCCCGGGGCAGCGGCGGCAGCCACATTCAGCGCTTATTTGCATCATCCCTGCAACCGCCGACCCTGCTCTGTATTCGCCCTCAGAATCACAGTTCGCTATCTCATAGCTGAGTGCTGAAAAGTCTTACTACCGCCGGTTTGTATCCATCTGCAAGACAACACAGGAATATAGCTACGGATAACACCGCCGGCAAGCTAACAGGCACGGGAATGGGACAGGCCCACATGCCGGGATGAGCAGCATATTCTTACCGTCAGCTGATACTGGCGAACTTCTTGCATTGTACGTATGGCAACCACAAGGTGACCCTATGAATACGATCAGCTGCTTCATAAGTACCTAGGACCGTGAGGCACTAGGCGCTATATCACGCGCCACAACTGGTGCGGCCGAAAAAAACGCTGCGGGTTGACAGGCTGTCGGTCGTAGAACGGTTCCATCCGGGACTTGGGCTGTCTCCACGTTACAACACTCATCAGCTTTGTTAACACGCTTGCTCACAGGATGAGGTTTGAACAGGTCGTTCAGACCTTGATGGACGTGTCAAACATGACGCTCGCCCGCCGCTTCTCAGGCCTCAAGCTGCGACCGGGCCGCGAAAGACTACAGGGCCCTTGCATCTGTCACCCAACTCCAAAGACCCGCATAAACCAACACAGCATCCACCTTCCTGTGGCATTGATCATCTCGCAAGTCCGGAAATCACCATTCGATGCCACGCACGGGCGGGGCACGCTTCTCAGCGGACCAGGAGGCCCCACTGCCGCACGCTCTCTAGTTTGCCAGAACGTCGTTCTAGCTCGCTCGCCGTGACCAATTTCAACGCTTCTCACGCGTCAATCTAGAGCATAAAGAGTGGCCGAGGACGAATGCTTCCTCACAAACTGTAGGACAAGATGCACCTCCTTTCGCTTCTGGCTGTTACTCTCGCTCTTCCCCTCCATTCGCATTTCGTCGCGGCTGCGAATTCCTTCGCTGGCTCAAATTTGTATTATGCTGCTGGATTGCGTCCAGACACCCGTACCACTTTGCTGGAGTCAGTCTTTGTATGCCACAGGGCGGTTTACGTGAAGCTGACCGGTGGATCTGTCTGTAGCGGCCTGCAAAGCGCTGGCATGAAGGTGCTTCGTGTCTGGCTAGATGGCCAATCCACTACCCAGAAGGCAAGTCCGTCCATGCACGCTCACCATGTCTCGATTGTATTCACACCATGGTTCACAGGGCACCGACATCGACCCTTTCCCCGACCTGGAGCCGAACCAAATCTGCAACGGAGACCAATCGTGCTACGATGATACCGTACTCCAACGCCTGGACGACTTCATGATCGATGCTCACGCGCACGGCATCAAGGTAATTCCCCTGGTTATCTGACAGATGTGCTCAATCTGATAGCTCCCTAGCTCATCATCACAATGCACAGCTTCAATGCTCTCCAGGCAGGGGACGTCTACGGTGCTGAGTTCGGCACGGGCTTCTTCTACGAGCAGGACTTTCCCCAGCAGGCCTTCGACGCGCGGCTCGTGCACATCCTGAACCACGTCCACACCACTCTGGGCAAGCCGTGGAAGGAGCTGAATGAGTACATCTTCGGCTTCGAGGCTGAGAATGAGGCCATGATCGGGAAGGTAGAGAATATCCTTACATTCGGCACATCAGTAGGTTAACTCGCTGATGACCGATCCCTAGGGCCAGGACTACATTCAGCAGCACCAGCAATGGTTGGTTAGGTTGCGCTTTCTATGCCTCATATACTGACGCGCTTTCAACAGGCAATGCGACCGCGCGAAGACCATTCGCGGACAACTTGGCGACAACAGCGGGGTCCGTTCTCTCTTCTGCGAACCAGCGCACGTTCGACGAACTGATCAACTGCTGACCCAGATACTCGTCATGACCGGAGGCGAATCCTTCCTGACTGAGTCGGTCCAGCCGGACTGGCTCAGCTGCGCCGAGCTCGATGTCATCTCAATTCATGCGTACGGCGTGGGGGACCTGCAGACGTCCGCTCTGCAGCCGTTCGTGCAGCAAGCGCAGAACGCTGGCAAGAAGCTGCTCATGGAGGAATGGTACGTCGGTACTCAAATGCTTAACGACCAAGAGGCTGAACGGTGATTATCTAGGGGCGCGTGCTTCTTCAACACGGAAAATAATGACTGCCCGAACGGCGACGCGCTCTCGACGGACCAGCATAACGCCAACATTGAGAGTTTCGCGAACGCGATCACCGGGGCGGGCTTGCCTTGGCTCTACTGGCAGGTCATCCCCAATGCGGATCCTCACGTACGTATTCCGTACACAACCAGCGTGACAAATAGGCCTGACGCGAACATGTCTAGAACGGCTTTGACTACGAGATTGGTATCGGAGAGCCGTCCTGGAGTACCCTGCAGAGCGTCGCCCAGCAGGCTCTCCAGGCGCCTGCGGCGTTCGACTTCTCTGCTTTCCTCCTGTGAGGAGGAGCCCAGTAGTATGCGTCGGACATAGCTATCGGACAGTAGCTAGTTTCAGCAGGTTCCAGTGGACATTGCAATACATACTTGATGCTATAAGGCCTTGCTTCGTTTGGTGCACAACTTGACAGGTCACGTCACCAAGCAGTGGAGTAGGGCGCTGTGGCTGCCAATATCTCCGCTACCGCTCTCATGTAAAAGTGATCGAAGACTTCTCTCACGTAGTGCGTGGAGACTCTCAGCAGAAGTCGCAACGTCTATGTTTCGCCGTGCAAAGATAGGGCCGAGGCCCCATATATTCGAGGATCCAGGTGAGGTTATGAAAGACAGAGACAGCCAGCCATCTACTGGAGAGCCTTGGTAAAGATCGAACATACGGTCCCAGCGCCAATCTAGTGCTACACATTCGTACAGCTCGTGCTGACGAAGACATGGTATCAGCCATCGACGCTCCGGTATGCAGAGCACAGATCATGCTCACCCTATGCCGCTGCTTGTTGGATATGATCTACTCGTACACGTGCACGCCGGCGATGTCCCAGAAGGCATCGTTGAAGGCGCTCGGGTTGTTGTCGACGAAGTCTACAACCAGCGATCACGATGAGACCTTGCAAGGATGTATGGGAACCAAGGAAGGTTACTGACCGTTGCAAGTTCCGGGGCAACCGCCCTGGTCGTTGAAGAACTGAGGGAGACCAGCCCAGTCACCGCCTACAGGCCCGGAAAAGTGAGAACATGAGTGATGCGTTTCGTCGCCATCAGCAGGTCCTGCACTTACAGAACGTCAGGTTGATGATGATGTTGTGCGGGCCGAAGTGCGCGTTGATGTCGCACTGGTCGTTGACGAACAGCGCAGTGGGCGTGCCCTATGCACCAGGATCCGGATCAGTCTCCTGCGAAACGCTGCGCCCGAGCTCCGAGGCCCAACGATCGGGCGCTTATTGAAGAACGAGACTCACCCACGCGTCGGTGTTGACGGTGGCACCCGCGGTCTTGACGTCCGCGGGGACGGCAGGGTCGTTACGAGACCAGAACCAGACCTTGATGAAGGTCGACGTGCGCTCCATGGCGTAGAATCCACCGCCCGCGTTGTTGAACGACTTGCCGTAGCTGTTCGGCACGGTGGACTGCACGCCACAGCCCGTGTTGCCATTCGCGGCGACATCGCAGTTGTTACTGATTGAGTTGCTGCGAAGCCGGATTAATGAGTGACTGTGCTGGTGAGGACTTTCTGTGAGTGATGGTGCGTACCCGTTCATCTGCCTGCCGTCAGGCTGGGCACAGTTCGCGCTTGTGTGCAGCGTGGACTGGTTGGGCTCGATGTCGTTGGTCCCCTCGAGCTATGAGACAAGCGGTCAGCGATGCTCTCGCGTTGCCAGTGGCATTGCTTACAATGTCGACTTCACCCTGAGCAGGCCAGTTCTGGCCTACCTCCCAAGCCGCAGGCCAGGTGCCGCAGCCTTGAGGCATATGCCGGATGTCATATCTGCCAGCAAATTGAGCTAGGGAACGTAAACAAAGATATGAATACGGCTTACACCGAGACATGCGTCGTGTACTGGTTGATACTCTGAATGCGGACAGAGTTACGGCCGGGCGCACTCGCGGGTACGACATTGAACGAGTCCGCCCGCATGATGAACGTGTCGTCCGTCGCGAACGTCAGGTTCTGAGCCAGCGCGGTCTGTTGATCGACATAGTTCCTGTAAGGAGTACACAGGTCAGCTTCTCCCGCACAACATGGTGGTGGGGAGAATCAACTTACACCCTTCCGTGAGTCGGGTCAGCGATAGCCTCGTGGGTGAACCCCGACAGGAAACCCTCGCCGACAAACGAGTCCTTGAGGTTGTACGTCGCTCCCAGAGCAGAGGAGACCAGAGCAGAGACGGTGAACAGCGCAGCTGTCGAACGCATGGCGAAACGAGGGAGAGGATGGGGAAGAGAACGACGAGGGAGGTTGGATCCGCAGGATCTGAGGAAAAGTAGTCCTCTGGCGACTCCACTTTATATGCATGCATATTGAGGGCGGAGCACACGGACGCGCCCCGGATGGCAGATCATCCTATCTTGATGAAGTCGTCGGGCTGAGCATCATGAGGAACGACTACTCCGCCAGCATGGCGACGATCAGGGAACATCCTGTGGATGTGGAGACCATGCGTTTGCAAGACAAAACTCCACTCAAGAATTGGGCGGCGATGCGCTAAATGCAGGCGGGACCGACGACTGTCCGAGGGTGGGCTGCAGCCGCGCAGTATGCGCAGTCGCTGTCCATTGCGTTCTAGCAACCTGGCGGTCTAGATCGGCTGAACCGTATACGATGGCAAGTGCGATCGTGTAAGGCACAGCTCCCAACAGGCGCAAACAACTGACGGCGGACCCTTCGAGTGTTGGAATCGCCTAACGCCACCGCCACCCACTGACGACGACAGTGATGGTCTGGTACACTGCTCGGCGCAACCACCCGCTTGGGCGCACTCGCCTTTGCAGGCAATACATCGTTGCAAGGGAAGCTACTGGAGAGTTGATCTGCGTCAGAACCCTTCGTCGGTTTCACAAGGAAGAGATGGTTAAAACGGACATTCTCCGACAAGATGACAACATCAGGAGTTCGCATGTGGCTGGCCGGTTGACGAAGTGGCCATGCGAAAAACACATAGAAGCTGCATTTAGCAAATATCATGCATGTCCGGTGGTCTCTCACCTTATGCTCGCCATCATTTCATCAGCACTCTGCGAGAGTCCCGGCTGATGCAGAAGCAACCACAGTAGCCTCGCCGGAGGTGTTCCTATGTAGGTGATCACACCGATCTTGCCACGGCCGGAGCGTTCGCGAGCAGCGTGCTGCTGACTGCTGAGGAAGCTGGGAGCAGAACGTACAAAGATACTAGTGCGCTGAGGAGGGATGTACCAGCGTCATTGTTGTGCCGGCCTCTGCAGGTAGGAATTATGAGATACATATATGGAAGACTGCCGAGAAGCAGACTGGCGAACACATTCATCCAGCAACGACGCAACTGCGCCAAGGATGACACACATCAAAATGAACAAGATTGTCATGATGATTGACGACCTGGCGCACCTGCTGCACTGTGAATCTCTATGAACAGGGAGGTCTATTCGTCAAAACACCGGTTTGCGGGTCCATGGACCTCGAGTAAGAGCCTTCATCTCCACTAACCGCACGGCATCCTCTACCTCACCCTCCGAGGAGAGATCTAAGGGTACCATGTCCCTGCCATATATTCGTCCGAAGCGGCCGATGAGTCCGGGATACTCGCCGGCGACAGAACCATAGGGGTCTATGCCATCAGGCTCTGTAGCGTTGGCGATGCATCCTGCCTTCACATCCGCCAGCCCACAAGCCACGATCTTCTCGAACCAAGGAAGAGGTTCCCGCGTGACGTTAAGGGCGAAGCCATGTGTTGTGAGGCGATGCCTGACTTGGACGCCGATGCTGGCCACCTTGGTGCGCTCGTCCAAGAAGACGCCTGTATGCTCGCTGGCGATGTGCTTGATCCCGTGTTCTTCGACCACATGGGTTTGGAGGAGCTTCTGCATCCTGCAAATGTAGTCACGAATGCCCATGGCAGGAGACGTCCGTCCGAGGTCGAGGAGAGGGTATCCAATGATCTGACCAGGGCCGTGGTATGTGGTCTGACCTCCTCGAAGCGTGAACACGCAGTCTGCGCCCGTAGCTCTAAGCCGCAATGCCTCCATTGCAATGTCCGAGTCGTCCCCTTGCCGTCGACCAAAGGTGTAGACAGGTCTGTGTTCGAGGAGGAAGAGGTAGTCCCTGTGATCACCGGAGGTTTTCCGCGCGAGCAGCTGCAGCTGATGGATTCGCTCCTGAAGGTTCAAGCCATCCACGTATGGTACGGGGTTCCGGAAGCAATGGTAGAACACGGGAGGTAGACGCATACTGGTCGTCGTGGTCGTCGGGAGGAAGGGCGGGCCTGTGCTGGGCGCTGTAGCGCGCGGTCGTCTCAACGCGGAGGACGACGATCCCGACGCCGAGGTCGTCCGTCTGACGGACCTACCCACGACCAGCTGACCCACATTTAGCCTTTGCAGGTGCATTTCAGCTGATCATGGACAAACATAACGCTTCCGGCATACATTGCCGGTCGCAGCGAGCTCGTTATAAACATACCCACCCGAGAAATCGACCTCCTTCTCCTGTACACGCAGCGTGCCTTGTGTGAACCTCCCAGCTCGCTCACTTACGGCGAACGCGCGCACTCGACCTCCTCCTTCTTGCAGAGCCCACGTTCGTACACCGAATTTACAGCGGACATGGCAAGCAACGGTCAGAGGACGTTTCTGATCGGGGTTGGTTGCACGGCGTTCATCAAGGTATGTCCAGCGTACGGTCTTGTATATGATTGAAGCTGATACATGTCGCCGCAGCCTCGTGGACTGAGGTCTACGGAGGAGGTGCGTAGGTGGGATAGCGAACGCGTGTAAGGACAGTCTTCTCAGGGATGGAATGGCATAGATGGGGCTCGAGGCGGCAACAAAGGCTCTGCTGGACGCGGGTACGCTTGAAGTACTCACCCCCTACATCTTGCGCATATGACTCAACGGGACTGGGATGTCCACAGGCCTCACTTACGATGACATCGAAGCGGCGTTCGTAGGGTACTGTTACGGGGACTCTACGTCGGGCCAAGTGAGTTGTCACCATCCTCTCCTGTGGCCCTCTATTGAACATGCTCGCAGAGAGCACTCTACCAACTCGGAATGACTGGCATTCCCATCACCAACGTCAACAACAACTGCTCGACTGGGAGCACCGCGTTGTACAATGCCAACATGCTCGTGAAGGGCGGGCTCGTGAACTGTGCATTAGCCCTCGGCTTCGAGCGCATGGCGCGCGGCAGTTTGGGCACGAACTTCCCCGACAGGGAGCCGCCCATGAAGGTGTTCAACGAGTCCTCGTACGAGCAGGAGGACAGTCTCAGCGCGGGCAAGAACCACGGCCCCGCCGCGCCTCGGATGTTCGCCAACGGAGCGCAGGAGTACTTCGACAAGTACGGCGCCAACATAAAGCACCTTGCGCAGATCGGTGAGTGCTGCGTGCTGCGGTTCGCGAGGTGTTGGATGGACTAACATTCGGCAATATAGCGAGCAAGAACCACAAACACTCGGTGAACAACCCATACTCGCAGTTCCGCGATGGTTGGAGTGTTGAACAGGTGCTTGCTGCGCCGATGATCAACAAGCAGCTCACGAAGTACATGTGCAGCCCGACCTCTGTAGGTTTTCACAGGCGGGCCCTTCGGACTGTGCTTAATGACTATATGCAGGATGGCGCTGCATGCTGCATCGTCGCGTCTGAAGACTTCGTTCGCAAGCACAGCTTGCAGAACCAGGCCATTGAGATCGTCGCCCAGGCACTCACAACCGACGAGCCCGCTACGTTCGAGAGCAAGAGCGCAATGGAGGTGGTCGGCTTCAGCATGTCCAAGAGCGCGGCGGACAAAGTATTCGCTCAGGCTGGTTTACATGGACGGGAGGGACGTGACCAGGTCGGCGTAATCGAGTTGCACGACTGCTTCGCCGCAAACGAGGTAAGCCTGAGCCACCGACTGTATTTCGCCATTGTCCGTCTTGCTCACCGGCGTGCGTAGCTCCTCACGTACGACGCTCTGGGACTTTGCGAGCCGGGACAGGCACACAAGATGGTCGAGCGTGGCGACAATACGGTCAGTAACTGCAAGGCCGCACGGGAACTTTGGCTCACGACTGCACAGTACGGCGGGAAGTACGTGATCAACCCCAGTGGTGGGCTGGAAGCCAAGGGTCACCCTCTCGGCGCCACAGGCTTGGGCATGCATTTTTACATAGCCAGTAAGTTCAGCTCCCTCGGTATACTGCGCTCGATGCACTGACCGTGCGAACCCGTCTCCAGTGCAACTGCGACAGTGTGAGTGATCGACGGATCGCCCCATCCCGCTTTCGGCTGAGTTGCCTAATCGCTGACGCTCACTCGCAGGGGCCGGTCCTATGCAAGCACCTGGGCTCTTTGACGTCCCTGACAAGCGCGGCAAGTACGGTCTGGTGCACAATATTGGTCTTGGCGGTGCTGTCGTGTGTAGTCTCCTGCGGCGGCCGGAGTTCTACGCTGAGGGTGGCGAAGACGGGCGGAAGAGGTGAGAGCGCTGGTTACGGTCTGGCTTTCGTGCAGCAGCTGATGCTGGTGGTTACCAGGCTTGGATACAATCATGCCCATGAATGTCGCCCGATCACGCGTGCGGACGTGGATAAGGTGAAGTCGCGCAAGAACTCGCCGTACCTATTGCAGCGCGCAAAGCTTTGAGCTGCCTCGCTGTACTCATGATCCCCTCTCCTTCCTGTCTGTTCTCTGTATGTAGGATGATGTTGTAACAATAGCAGCGCTGTCGTGCCCTTTTCACGCATACTCGCCCCCTCGAAGCATCCTGGTCCGTCTTCGGAGGGCAGCCGTAGTGCGTCCGCCCACCCTTTGTCTGGTCGTGCGTTTGCTGACTTTGATACTGACTTCGTTCAGTTGCAGAATGCGTTTTGGTTCATATTCACTGTCATTTCACAGGATTACAAGCGTCTCTACTGGAGTATCGCCCTTACATGGGTATAAATAGATGCAGTCCAACGGCCAGCCACGGAACAAGCGACCAAATGACCTATGCCGCTCAGTACTCCTCGCTTTCGGAAATGCCGCGTTTGCGTCGGCGAGACTTAGACGGCGTTCCTCCCCAAGCCAGGTTGTCGTCTTCAAGCATATCCGCAACATCCGGCTGAAGGTTCATGTCAATCATGGCAGACACACGGGAATCTACGCGTTGAGGGACACTCACAAGCTCCTCTTTGGGCCGTCGTAGCCGACTCAAGAAGGAGTTCGACCTTTGGCTGTCCCGGCTATCCTCTGTTGGTGCAGTCTTGAAGGATCACATGGTGAGCTGCGGAACATGTTCCAGGTTGGACCATGTGCTTACAGTGGAGGCAAGACTTCGAGTCAGGCTGCCTGAGCTGTGAGAGTTATACGATCGTTGGAGATGCGCGAGGTCCTGCAACAGAGGTTAGGTTTTGAGGCAAGCAATGGTGCACGCAATGACTGCTTACTTGGCCATTCCCCGTAGGGAGTCCCATACGACGAGCGAGTCGCTTGATAGGAGATGGACGAGCGGTGGTAGAGCGATCGTCGACATCTGAGGGTAGACTCTGAGACCCAAATAGTCAGCATCCAGCGACGATCCTGGAGAGTTATGCCACTGACCGTCGGCTCCCAGGATGGGGAGTACTTTGGCGGCGAGCTCATTGTGGGGGAGATCAAGGATTGGGTACTGGGTGAGTATGCCTCGACAGCGGTACTAGCGTGTTGCTTTGCTGCGGGCCTCCCAAGAGCAAGCCTTATATGCTGACAGCTATACCAGCCTGCAGGTGCAGACCTTTGCTTCGGATTACACCCGAGGCTTCGGACACCGCGCTAGGTGCGAGTTTTCTAGGGCCCGATGCGGCGCCTCCGGCCCCTTGTTACTTTCGTCTCACCCACTGTCGATGTTGCCCGGGAATGCCACCGAGCAGCCCGCGGCTGTTACGCCAATCCCCGGTTGCTCAACGCGGTAATAAGTGTGAACGGGTGACCGCTACTCTCACGCTGTACCGGCATCCTTTGCTCTTCCCAGGATTTCGCAGAACGCTCGTGAGCCGGGACCGACGCACGCCAGATCCACTGAGCTCCACGAGAACGAGGTCTGCACTGGTTCATGGCTCATCCTTAAGGCATTAACTGGTCCCGCGCAATTGACAACACCGTCTCCTGCGATCGCCGTGCGACAACGCCTACCAAGGATCGCGCGATTGTCGTATTCGCTTTGGATTTCATGGCCTCGTGACATGGGATCTTGTAGGAACTCTTCATGTCTTGGGACCCCCAGAATCTTCTGTCGTCATCCTGCAGCCCCAAGTGTTTCCCGGGATAGCCAATTTCCAAGCCATGTAGGGCAACCACAAACCTTCTACGTCCCCGATGCGAGCCATGCACTCTACCACCCGCGGGAAAGGGTACGTCGACATCCTTGTTGTCCCGCTTCGAGGCGCGCTCGCTGACGCATCCTAGAGTGCCCTGTGTCTCTTCATGAGTATGCATCGGCATCCGAGCCTCAAGCTGGTGGGGCATGTGGCACTACAGCGACCGGACTCACCTGCCCTTTCAGGCGACGGTTCATCTCGTATGCACTCGGGCGCTCACAGGGACTGAGGCCACTCCGAACGCCGGGCCCTATTCAAGCTTCCCGATCGCCTTGTGAGTAATCATCTTTCTCCGTCTTTCTCGCACCATTCTCACAAGCACGGGGAAGTATTCGAATACGCTGGTAAGCCCACACTACATCGTTCCAAGATTATGATTCACGGGGTCCAATACCGCGCTGAGTAGCCTTACCTTGGGGCTTGTCACCGAGTAGTTCCAATGCAAGTAGTTCCAATGACACACAAACCGATCTGGCCTCCCAATACGCGAACAGTGGAATATGGGTTCCGTGACGCAAGGTCGATACGGTCCTCTTGGTGCGTCACAGCGGATTCTGGCTTCTGGTGGCATCAAACTAAGCACAGCTCCAGGCTCCAGCGGTTCTACAGAGCAACTCGCTGCTCTTCGGATGTATTCTTCGTTTAGAACCTAGGTCACGTTCTGGATTGGCAAGCCTAGTTGCTCTGTTCGCATTACCTTTCCCACCATAACCTCATCCTACGCTGCCGCCCCTGGAACTCGAGCTCGCCTAGCCACTTGGCCACGGAACGATGACGTGCAAGACTCGGCCAATACCCACGATGACCGTAGAGCCCAACTTGTCTTCGCCAAGTGCTTCCGACATCGAGGTGGCTCGTTAGTTCTCGGCTTCGGCGTTCGTCTTTTCCCTGGGCTACAATTCTCCCGCTTCTGGCCGCCGTGGTCGCTTACTACTCAGCAGGATAGATGAATCGTGACCTCTGCAAAGTCTGACAAACGTTTCACGCCCTTCCGCGCGCTTCGGACAAGAAGCCTACCCCAGGGACATCGAGCTTGTAATGCGGTCACGAGCACGCACCGCTGCACTCGTCTGTCTGACCAACCCGCGAAGGCTCGGATGCCGGTACGTACCAGACGCTGGGAACGCGCAGCCCAATGAGAGTGAGAACCATTATAGATCACGGACGTGCCTTTCGCGCTCAGGTCACGGAGGACACCGCGCGCACAGCATTTCCGTCATCGGAGCAGCCCCCGCTCTACCCCGCACTGTCGCCTGTCCCTTCCCGTCCCGGGCTGTCCTCCCCAGCGATGGTGGCCGGGTCAGCTGCCCTGCACTCATTGTTGGATGTCGCGCAGCCAGGAGGCCGGCAAGGTGTGGCGCCGGACCCGTGCTCCCCTTACGAGATGGGTAGACGGACGGGAGATCCGCCCACAGTTCCTGGTGCCATTCGTTGCATGATGTCCCGCTAGGGCGCGGCTGTCCGTGTAGAAACGGGCGTCACGCTGCGGGATGGACGCTATAAGAGCGGAGGCGTTGGAGCATGATCATCTCCTCGAACAGACCTGATCTCCCGCCCTCTCCCCATTTCTCGCTCTCAAGTGAAACACCTTCACCTTGCTCTATTGCCCGGAGCCACCAACTCTCGCAACTGTCAACGAACGCCTCCCAACCCATCTATCCACCGCACCCTCGATCGTGACTCCCTGGTGTCGATCACCTATAGCTATCCCGTCCGCGACACTCAATGGCGCCTCTCTTCGCGAAGCTCTTCTCCCAGCGCAGCTCCAGCGTACGTCTCCGCTTTCGCACCATCCCCATACATTCACATCTGACCGCGAGCAATCCATTCATACAGCGATCCACTGGCTCGGGCAGGCGCACCTCAATTGACTCGTACGACTCTTCGGAGAGCTATGTGATATCTTTGGTGAGCCACTCCTAGATGCCTAAGAATATAGAGCCTTCGCTCACATCACTATCTCCTCGGCACCAGCCTTCCATCTATCCCGGGGCCGCTTCGTTGTCGTCAGTAAACTCTACGACAAGCAGCATGCAAACTGTGAGGGTCACTTGCTGTTCCATTGCTCCCCGAGGTCACTGACAGCATCCCTGGGTAGGCCGAGATGATGGATGACGACAACCTCGCCTGGGGTCGTCCCTCCCGCTCCAGCCGCCGCCGTTGGTAGCTGTCTGCTCTTGAAATACCCGTTCTCTTGCACCTCCGATGATGCTTGAATGCCACCACTAGTGTACGCTATGCCTGACGTAGTCACGACCCTGTATTATACTGTATAATCACTGTACCACCTGTTGTACCACAATGTACAATACGTTCTTGAACGCACTTGCATCACACCTTCACCTCTGCTTCAGTGTCATGCATGCCTGTCTTCACGAGGCTCTAGCACATCGGCAAGGCAGAGAGGCGCGAGACGAAAGTAATGCCATAAGGAGCGTCCAGGATACTACAATATCCGCTATAGTTATAAAGTACAGGCTACAAAGCTCGGCGGCCGACGCTAGCGAGTCGCCTCCGGCATATGATCGACGTTGTCGTAAGACAGACCGTGCGTACGTTTCGTATCTAAGTGAGTGTGCGAGCGAAGGCAAAAGGGACGTTTTCAGGGAGTGGCCTCACCGTCATCCGTGTCCTCGTTGAAGGCGTCCGTTCAAAAGGCTATTGACCGGTGCATAGGCGTATGCTCTTCGGCCCCTCCACTTGTGCTGCTATCAATGGGACTATGCACACGAAGATGCGGCGCAGACTGTGTGTTCCTCTCTTCGACCTGCTACGTCTGAACTTCTTAGGTCGATCTGTTTCTGGAAGACCTTGAGCATCACCAGGGGTTTGCGACCATCCAAAAGGCATCTTCCACCGCCAGCTCCGGTCCATACTGAGGGAATATCCTCGTGAAGACTTCACACCATGGGCGGTATCCCGCTCTGAGATAGAGTGCATTCGTGTAATCCCAGTACTCCGGAAACCATCCAGCGCATTCCCAGTCGATCCATCCCGTAAGCCTACCTTCCCGTAAAAGGAAGTTATTAGGGTGCAGATCTCCGTGGCTGAAAAACAGACGATGGGGTCGCGTGCGGAGCGTATCGAGCCTGGCACGCAGACTGTCGTGGTGACGCTTCGGGACTGTGCGGAGGAGGTGATCCTGAAGTTGCTGTTCGGTCTGGAATGGCCCGAAGTCGCGATCGTGGCTTACACGATAGCAACGGCAAGCGTTTCCCGCAATTGAAGAGATCGTAGCCGAAGGTGGGACGGGGATGTTCCGAAGTTGCGCGAACCAGTCTCGCAGAGTGTCTTCGAAGTCCTGTAGCTGTTCCGGGGACAGATCGAAAAGCGTCTGCTCCCGGCCGAAGGAGATCCCTGGAAGGCGTGACATGATGATGCAAGTTCCCCGGCTGCCCTGGAGCGTATCCAGAACTCGAGGAATGGGGATTGTGGTGTGGCGAGTGACCACCTCCATGGCTACTGCCTCGTCCTGCCTGACACGAGCTCCGTACTTCATGTACAAGTTGAAGGGTATGCGTTGAGTATGCCCTTCCGGGGGACCGTAGAACTTCCTTCCCATGAACGCCAGGCAACTATAGGCCAGCATCCGCAAACGACTAGGGACAACAAGCCATGCACGCCATAGTAGGCCAAAGATGGATGAGGGACTACTTCCGGGAAACGATTTCAGTAAGCTGCTTCTAGCCAGGGTTATGAATGGAGTGCACCACATACCAAGATGAGGAGGCAGCCCTAACGCTCACGACATTCCCAATAGCCATGGCGCAGAGTTTGCTTGGTGGCCCAGCTGCCGTACTATTTGTTCAGAATGGCCATCTAGATATACGCGGCGGATTCCATACCACTGACGATATAGCTAATGCCCCTTCCTGTGTTCACGATGTGATGATCTAGAACAGAGGAAGTGTTCGTGTTACCATGCGCATGCGCTCGCGGGTCGTTGAAATGTGGCGATACAGTACAACGGACTTCGCACGCAAGTGAGCGCCACTGTAGCATAAGCGCCTGTCGCAAGGTGTTCTCCAGAGCTCCTCTCCTCGAGTCGTGCTGTATTCGGAGGCTGCAACAGGTTACTTTAGCTGGATTATCTGAAGAGTACTTCGTTCCCAGTCATGGCGAAACCACAAAAGCCGACAGAGAGCAGGTGAAGTACTAGGAGACTTCGCGGCTTGAATTCATCCACTTCACCTGAGCTACTTCAGTTTCTTGTACGGTTGACGTCTTCACGGGACCATCCAGCACATTGGCCAGGTAGGGAAGTGCGAAACGAAAGCAATGCATCGTAAGGAGCGTCCAGGATACTACAACATCCGCTATAGCTATAAGATACAGACTACAGACAAAGCTCCGCGATCGCCTCCGGCATATGATCGACGTCGTCGTAAGAGATACGTATGTATGTAAAGTGAGTGTGCGAGCGCTACGAAGGCGAGCGAGGGCAGATGCGGATAAATACCGAACGCGGGCGGCCGCGCGCCCGGATGGCGATCGCGAGTCGAGTGCGTACAGTCGTCGAAGAGCGGTGAAGGGCGAAGGGGAGATCTATGCAGCTCACGCAAAGGGCAGGGTGCGCGCAAGTCGAGAATGGAGTAAGCAAACAGACAAAAGCTCAGCCACCAGCACCGTCGCGATACGACGGCGGTTCGCTCTCAGCAGCGTCCACAGGAACGTCCACAATCCCATGCCGTCGTCGCTCCCGCGCGGTACCCGTCGGCCGCACACGAGGCTCGGAAAGCGTCTGTCCCTGCCGCTGGGCAACGATCTCCGCACGGCGGGCGCGGAGCGCGCCCTCCGAGCGCGAAGCCTGCAGGCTGGGATCCACGGGGTCGACGCGTCTCCGCCGTTGTGACGGGGATAGCTGGAGCTGCTGTTGTTGATGTGGTTGCTTTTCTGGTACGCGGGGAGGGACGAGTGAAAGGGGGGAAGGATCGGCGGGGGAAGGGGAGGGGAGGAAGGACTCTCCCGTGTCTAGGGTGTTCATCGTGTACTGGGCGCTAGGAGGAGTCGTGGGTGAGGTCGTTCCGCTTGACGTGGGGTCCCCCGCTCCAGGAGCTTTGGGAGCGGAGTATCCCCGGGCACGAGCGTACGACGACGACGACGAAGGCATCGCAGAAGGCGGATGATTGGCCGTCGACATCGACGTCCCCGCCGCGCCCGCCCCCGGTGCAGACGGTGCCGGTGCAGTCCCCGAGCGCGCGCGCCTGAGCGGGTGCGCATCGACCGCCTGCGCCTTCGCGAACGGGTGCGCGTGGTGGCTCGACAGCGTCGTCGACGAGTCGCCCGGCTCCAGCTGGAACACGCGGCTCAGGTTCGCGTGCGAGCCCGACGACGCCGTCGCCGTCGGCGACGCGATCAGGTACGTCGCCGAGTCCGGCGGCGCCATGCTCGCGGGCGTGCCCCACGACGACGACGCGGGGCTCCCTGGGGGGTCCGCGCGCGACTGCGCGGCGGCCTTCGAGGGGGAGAGGCGGAACGTCGGGATGCTGTGCAGCAGCGCCGGTGGGACGGTCGGGCTCTTGCTGCTCTTGGTAGGCGCCGCTAGGGTCGCAGCTCCGCCAGGGAAGGACATGGCCGTCTGAGAGTCCGAGCCGCCGCGCTTGCGCTTTCCGGACATCTTGCGCTGGTTGCCAAGAGGGAGCACGATGGCGCGGCGCACACCGGGCGGAGGGGAGAGCGACGAGTGTGGGGGGTCCTCGTCGCCGCCCGCCCATGTTCCCTCGGCCCACCCACTCGTCGCCGGGTCGACTTCGATGTGGGACGGGCTCCGCGGGATGACGCCTCCCTCTGACGGTGCGTTGTACTTGTGGGAACGCTTCCGGATGCAGCAGTAGGAGACTATGACGATGACGACTGCCAGTCCTAGGACGCCGCCGACCGATGCCACCGCGATGATGATGGTGCGTTTCTGGCTGGAGTTCGTAGAGCCCGTGGTAGCCGTTACAGGGAGGGATGTGGGTTCAATCGAGGCGGATGCACTACCGGACGACTGCACGGATGACGCTGGAAAGGATGATGATGAGGCCGAGGACGACGAGTCTGATGTCGAGTTCTCTTCACGCCTGCAATACCCACATCTCATCAGGACATGCACACCACAAACAGCGCTGCGACGCACGTGTAAACGATGTAATCCAGGAGTATGAGTGATTTGTTGCCGTTCAGTTCTCCGTTCACGATCGCTATGGAGTGTTGGCCGGCGGGGAGCGACTCGTTCACATATACGGGGACGTTATATTGGAAACCTGCGTCACCGTTCGGTGGTTGCACGAACTTGCCGGCGAGCAGTCCGTCGAGGAAGAAGCTCATGTCGGAGTTCCCGTCCGGGGACACTGCGGAACGGGTGACGATGCAGAAGACATACACGGCCGTCCCTTCGCGCCCACCGTGAGTGAGCGGTCGCAGGACGCAATGATGGATGCATTACAACGTACCTTCGAACGTGACCGCCGCACTAGCAACCTCGGACGACGGTGTCGTCGTGTCGACTCCATAGAACGTCGAGTCGTGCCACGTCCCGTTCCCCGCCAGCTTCGGGTCAGGATGTGCCGTGCACGCGGAACAGCTCTGCCCGGCGTTCCACATCGTCGGCGGAAGGTACACGATCTGGTTCCCATTCGACTCGTCCCCGAACGTGTCGTCGATCGTGACATTGACCGAGGCCGCGGCAGCACAGCGGGGCGCGCCGAAGGGAGACGCAAGGAGCAGCGCGAGCAGATGCAGGGAGAGCGGCGCGTCTACAGGAAGCCGCATTGCCAAGAAGGATTAGCAGGCGGGAGCAGTGGGCGGCCGCCGCCGTGTCCGCGCCGTATTAAGTATCGTCGAAAGGAGAGGAGGGGGGCAGCGCAGGGCGGTGCCTGGCGGGGCGGGGGGAGGGGTGGATGGGAGCAGGAAGCAGGGAGGGGCGAGGAGGGCGAGCTTGACATGGCGTCGAGCGCGGGAGCGCAAATGGCTTGTCTGTCCGGGGTTCTCCAGAGAGGCTCTAGGTTGCCCTTCCCTCGGTCCGTTGCGTTGCACATCAGGAAGCTTGTCTGTCGTCTCCGACGGGCAGGCGCCCGGCGTTCGCGAATGCGATTTACCGGTTTAGGCAGCGCTCCCCGCCCGCGTGCCTAGCCGCCACCGCGGAGCGTGATTGGACGGATCGCCTGCGCCGCGGGGAGTGCGTCCGGCGAGCCAATTACCGCGAATTTGAGGAGAGGTGCAGCTCGGCGGGTCGAGAGAGAGTCGCTCGACCGCGGCGTGGGCTGAGCGAGCGCTGCGCGGTGTCCGTAGGTTCGTGCGGAGTCGGGCACCGCGATTGAGCTTAACTGTGCTTCGCCTCCGCGGCAAAGTTGTGGGAATGGCAATGCGCGAGCATCCGTCCGCCTCATCAACGTCCAATCATCTGTCAACTCGACACGCTGTTCGCGCACAGACACTGTCGGCCATGGCTGCGGTGGGTTGGTGGCCAAGCATACCGGCGGCGGGGCTTGGGCGTGTGCAAGTCAGTCCACCGCGCGGCGCTCAGTATCAAGTGCGGTACTTACCACGTCAATTACGCCCTCGAGTCCTTGACGGGCCCGACGTCGTTACGCGAGCGGAAGCATGTGGGCATGTGCACCCGTGTGCGCAACGCCGCCGTAACTCGACGTTCTGTGGATTCGCGAAGCGCGGCGGGACCGTCTCGTGTACGTCGGGGTGCTGTCTTGTCTCGCGGCGCGGCGCATACAGTCAGCGCAACTGCCCAGCTCGGTGAAAGCCGCCCCCACAGTGTCAATTCGGAGGTCTTGGGTCTGCCGGGATGCCGTGAGCACCGACAATCCAAGAAGGACGACCGTCACGACGGTCAGCCCACATCCTGTTCTCGGGTGGGAACGAGAGTGGGAAGAGACCAAAATGCGGCGCGATGATCAGTCTTCGCCGGATAGCACTCGACCTGCGTCACTCACCCGATGACGGCCGTGTGGTGGGCGCCCCTGGCGCGCAAAGATAGCCCTCAGCGCAGGTGCTGGTATGTCGAGCAGAACGTCACGCACAGTTCTGCACCGTCTGGAACACGGAACTTGGAGGCCTGGTCTCTCGCACTATGTGATGGTCGTCGTCGGTGAGCACGGAACGGAGCGCGTGTATGACGTTGGTGAGGAGCAGACTCACCTACTGTGCTGCGTGAGCGCGCCGCCGCAGCGACAACACAGATATGCTGTGAACGCAGCCCCGGTCCCCGGAATACTGTGAGTATGTTTGGAAGCCGACACCGGCACATGCACCCAGCACGAAGTGACCCCTGTGTCCGCTTGTCGACATGCTACGAAGTCGGGCGAGCACGATGCCTTCGGTACGCAGCGGAACGCCATCGTGGTGGGAGTCAAGAACAGTTTCCTCGTCACTCCGCCGTCGTCTCGTCCTACGCACATGTGAAGAGCGAGGCAACGAGCGACGGTGAAAGGTGAAGGGAAAGAGAACTGCCGCTTCGCGCGTCCCGCTTACGCGTGCACGTGATCGCGACCCTCGCGACGAGGCCGAGTCTCGCTGAGCGCGTTTCAAGTTGGGCGTGTCCACGGTCGAGTGTCCGGTGTCGTATTTGCAGAGGTACATGTACATCGAGAGGGATGGGGATGGGTCACCCATCAATACATCACTGGGCAGCGGCACAGTCAATGACGCGATGGCCATCGTCCGCGCGCCGTAGACTTCATCGTGATCCGTCACGGACGCAGCCTTCATTATGTTGGTGACTCGGGGACCCAGCCAGAACAGCCGGGCTCGATCCCGGCTACCGGGATGATATCCAACAACTTCCAAGCTGCGAACAGTGCAGCACTTCACTGCGAAGTCCTTTCGTAATTCGTCAATTCATAAACCCTTAGGACAGCGGGAAAGGCACGGTAGCCCAGATCGTCGACCAGGTCTCAGCCGGCCCTTGTCGAGTGCGTTCCGGTTGTACATTCAATACGCCGCAGTGCTACTCGAGCGAGCAGACTCGACAACGGTCTCAGATTCAAAGCAGCGGTGTGGCGGAGCGCTGGGATAGGCAAGCTGGCAGACGTAGCATGGTACCCGAGAAGGGCTCCGTGAGGCCCTGAGGATCCCCGTCACGAGTGACACTAGATAGAAGATAGAGCGTGGATCCTCACTAGGACAGTACAGGCGTAGAAGCAACCATTCCCAGCGGTGCAGCTACCGTGTGTTGTGCCGAGGCGCTTGGGAGACGGAGGACGTGCCTCGAGTGCTAAGCGACTCGCACGGAAGGCTTGTCCCGTCTGACGTGTGGAAGACGGAATGAGATATAACGAAGACGCGTGCCGGACAGCACCTGCTCGGCCGTGTATACAGTACTCGTACAGGTTGCTTCAGTGCTTGACAGCCGCCGCCGCATTGACAGGCAGGTATATACGGTGTCCCCGGTGTCCACACGGTCTGACCAAGGAATACTGAGGGACCGGGACGTCCGCACAGTCTGGGCAAAGCCAATACTCAACAACGTCTTACATAGAATCGAGCATTCCGAGACAGGCGAGCCCTCAAGGTGGGAGTGTATGACTATAATACATTGCGCATGGTGCTAATACACTAACATGTAGGAGTCCGTAACATAGCGAGAAGGCGTGTGAGGGCGACGCCTTCACTTCCGAGCCTCCTTCTCGACATCGGCCTTGAAGTCTCGGGCGCCTTCCCGCACGCCAGCAGCGGTCTACGGAAGCAAAGTCAGACAGAAGGCCGACGCAGCAGCAACGAAGGTGATAGATGTACCTGGTTCGCCTTCTGACCTGCTACTGTTGATGCCTCGGACGCCTTCTCCTTCACGGCGCCTGTATGCGCACGCATGAGCGACCCGACGTTCGCGGGAGTAGGCGAGGGCATATACTCACCGAGAGTCTCCTTGGTCTTCTCAGTCGCCTGCTCGCCCTTCTCGATGGCTGATGCGAGGCTCTGTCCGACCTTCTTGTTGACCTAACAGCGCGGCGACACGAGGATCAGCCGCGTTCGACCGAGAGAAAGGTGGAAGCACGTACCTTGTCGGCGACCTCGGCGACCTTCTCGGTCACCTTGAGCGACACAGGAGACGAGTGGAAGCCGCGCGAGCTGCTCGCGACAGCAGAGCGGGCGGAGGCGGCGAACGCAGTGCGGATCATCGACATAGCTGTTGTGGTCGTCGGTAAAGGCGTTGAGTTCGTTGGGCGGAGGATGTGGGCGTGGTCGTTGAGGTGGGTCGTGAGCTGGTGGGAAGGCTGGTGGGACGGCCCCGAGCCTCAAGTATTCGGCGCTGGGGGAGAGATGACGTCGGTGCACATCACTGTGCGATTACGCGGAGAGGAGCAGAGAGGCGCATCTGCATCTCCTTTCCTTTCCTCGTCTGCCCTGACGTCATCTGGACGCGATCACGTGGGATGACGGAACGCGTCGAACAGTGCCCATGGAGGACGCGTCGGGGCAGGCTCCTATGTTGTTCTTCGCGCGTAGGACCACCGTCCTTCGAGGGCAACGCTCGCCTACGATGCCCTGCAGCCCGCCGCAGAAGTCTTGCTTGCGCATCCGGGCACATGTCAAGCATCACGAATATCATCATCAGCGCGTTCGGCTTCTTCCGCTGTCATGCTCCTACTAATCCCTCCCACTCGCCTCCAGTCCAAATCCACTCGAGGTCCCTGGTCGATACTTACTCAGGGCAAAGACATTTCTTGAGCTCGTGCAGCTAGATAACCAAGTCTTACGATGATAAATAACCATCATACAGCTGTTGCATCACGACGCAGCTCGGGGCCGACGCGACCAGCATCAAGGTACGTCGTCGATCCAACTGTCATTGTCGACATCCTCACCACGCCTCCACCGCAACGCTTTACGGCATCCTCCTGCTCTGCCCAATTTGTTGCTCATGCGCTCATGTCCCGCATCAAGCAAGGAAGGAGATCTGACAGTATTACCTCCGAGCGGATCTGTAATCCGAATACTGGGACATCTGTAGCAGGACTCTCTGGTGCACTACGACGATGCTCTCTCTCTCCTCCTTGCCTCCTCCCCTGACTGTCAGGAGGTTCTCCTCTGGTGCCTCTGCTACCCCGGGGGACCTGGTGTCTAGAGGGCGACTAGTCTCGATACGCCCGCCTGTGGCATGTACAACGTATTCGGCAAGTCGCGATGTTTCCTAGGCGCACTTCGATATCCTTCAAGTTCTGGTCCTTCCTCTTCGCAATCCTCTTCTGCGTTTCCTCGTTACTCTCCCTCGCATCCGCTGGCCGCGTGAACGTCACCATAGACGACACCCTTGGCGACGAACTCACTGGACAGCTCATCTCGTACACTCCGCAGGGCGCGTGGAAGCTAGGACAGTCTTGCACCGACTGCACAGCCCACCCGGATGCGTCTCGTGCGCACAAGGGCAGCTGGCATGACGGGACGTTCAGGAATCCTCAGCTGAGCACGCTCACGCCGGAGCTCACAGCCACAGTATCCTTTGACGGTACGTCTTGCATTTGCCTTGCACACAGATCGTCCGCTCAAGTTCAAGTGCACTACTGCAGGCGTCGCTGTATACGTATACGGCATCACGACGGGCACGTCCTCCTCCCTAGACAGCTCCGCCCTCCTGAGCTTCTTCATCGACGACGCCCTCGTCGGGCACTACGTCCACGCTCCGAACGGGGACAGCGCGTACCAGTACGACGTGCCGCTGTTTGTCAGCGGGCCGCTCCCCGCGGGGCAGCATGTCTTGAAGATCGTGAACGGGGCGAGCAGCGTGAAGAAGTCGCTCGTGTTGCTTGATTATGTCGTCTATACGTGCGTAGCTCGCCGTGAACAAGTGAGGGAGCTGTGGGGAGGCTGACGCTTGCGCCCGGATGCGCAGACGAGAGACAGACTCAGAGGGATCCTCCCTCGTCCACAGCAGCAGCCTCCAAGCCGAGTCAGCCAGCACCACCTTCCCCCTGCAAACCATCCAAACCATCCCAGCCACCTCCTTCATCGCCTCTCCCCTCCCCTCCTCACCCATCTCCCCCGTCTCTCCTTCCCCTTCCCCCTCCCCTACCTCTCAATCAGCCCTCCCAGTCGCGACCGAACTCGACCCCCCGGCGAACCACCACGTCCTCCTCGTGGCGCTCCTCAGCGTCGCCGGCGCGCTCGTCCTCGCCGCGCTCGCCGTGTGCGCGGTCGTGTGGTACAGGCGCAGGGAGGCGCGGCGCGTCGCGCCGTCGACGGCGTGGTTGCGGAGCGTCGCTGTTGCTGCGGAGGGCGGGGAGGGGCATGCAGGTGGGTTAGGCAGGTGGGGGTCTGCGTCCCCTGGGATGGGAGGTGCGTTCGGTTTTGCGGAGATGTATGGTGCGGGTACGCTGACCATTGTGACGTACACGGTACAGGTGCTGTTGGACAGATTCAGGGCCGTAATCTGCACGGAGACTGGAGTTAGGCTAGGAGGCAATGGATATGGTTATGCGAGTTCTTGTTTTACGAACCTTCACGACGGAATGGATGTCTCTGCACTGTACGATATCAGGAGAACGATGGTCCATCTTTCGACGATGACAGGCTGATCCGCGATGCGGTTCACCGACCGGTGAACGTAGCGTTCTCGCGAGGACATCCAAGGCAGGTATGCGGGCAAAGAGAGATTGCATACTTCGACACTACTCTACATACATTTGAGCGAGCTACATGCTACCGGAGCTACAAGTACATTCCGCAGAGTTGACATCGCAAGTCCAAAGAAAAACAGAAAGAAGAGATCAGCACTTTTACACCTTGGGTATTGTCCAGTCTTCAGGGTATCCTCCTCACCGTCCACATCCCACTTTCACGCCCTCGCCCTCGCCTTACCCTTTCCCTTCCCCTTCCTCTCCACCGCCGGCTTCTGGTTCCCAGGCAACCACGCCGCATTCACATCGCCCACACACCCGCGCGCGTTCCGCAAATGCCGCGTCAGCGCGTCCTTCCTGCTAAACCCCTTGAAGCACCAGCCGACCATCCTCTCCCCCGCATACTCCAGCACCTCCGCCTCGCCCTCGAGGCGCACCCCGTACTCGGGCGCGAGCCGGAGCGGCACCCCGCAGCAGACCCAGTCGTCGGGCGACGCGGTGTGCGTGCGGACGTGCCGGTCGAGGTCGGGCTTGCGCCTCCCCGGCGGGGCGTACCCGCAGTACGGGCACTCCCAGGGGTTGGAGGGGTCGAGCGGGAGGGGGGCACCAGGGGCGAGGGAGGAGGAGGAGGTGGGGGGAGGGGTGACTTGGCGGTTCCGCGGTTGCGAGATTTTGAGCTTGGGAGTCGTCGCTGAGGAGGCGGAGGAGCTGGAGGAGCTGGAGGAGCTGGAGCTGGAGGAGGAAGGGGGATAGGGCGAGGAGCGCGCAGGCATGCGGCGAGTGCGCTGCACGAGCGCGGTCTTGCGCAGGCTGGGAGGCTGCTTGCGGGTCTTGGGCCGCGAAGTGGTGGGGAGGTATTCATCATCGTCATCATCGCCGTCGTCGTCATTGTCGTTGACTTTGACGGGAACATCGTCGCACTGGCACACCGAAGGCAAAGGCGCGTCGGAGAGCGCGGGAGTGGAGGGAAGCGAGAGCAGGGAGGTCGCGAGAGAAGGGGGCGTGGTGGGCGGCGTCTGCGGCGCGACCGCGCGGGGTGTCACCGAGTTATCCATCGGACCGTCCAGCGAGAATACGGGAGTCGAAGGAGAAGGGAGCGGACCCGGAGTCGGGAATTGACTGCCGGGGGTACCGAACCCGGGCGACTGAGCCGCGTCGATCAGGCTCCCCTCGTGCAGCTTGGCCGGGGCGATGGCCTGGGGCGTGAAGCCGTATACCTCGCATGAGAGGGGGTCGGCGGAGGCGTCAAAGGAGTAGGACGTCTGCGCGCCGAGGGACGCGAGTCCGGAGGTGTGATCGTCCAGACTGCAGCCAAGATGAATACAAACGCGATATGGAAGAGGAGAAGTGACGTACTATGCAAGCCGGAGCTCGTCCTCGGCATATGAGTTGCAGTAGGTCGCATGGCAGATGCTCTCGTAAGAGCAAGCCGCGCGCAAAGCGTCGGTAGTAGAAGCACGAGAGAACGCCGGATCCAAGCCAGCCGTGTCAGGCTTGGCCCCATCCAAGTCGACGAACGCGTCAAACGCCGCGTCAAAAGCCGCGTTCAGCGCGGCCTCGTCGCGCTCCAGGGACGTGTAGTTCACGTCCGCGTACAGGCTATGCTCAGGAAACATCGCGAAGTGCAGTGCGGGCGAGAAGCAGGGAGGCGGGGAGGCGCGAGCCACTTAAGAAGAGCCTGGTACGGCGGTGCATGGCGGCGGCGGCGGACAAAGGGCTTTATAGGACGGGTGGCAAAGTACGCTTTGACGAGGAGCACAAGGTGCAGGTCAAAGGAAGAGCTGAGCGCTGCAGCCCTGCGCCATGACTTCACGCACACATAGCACATACAAGTACGATCTTCCCACGGCGCGCACAGATCTCGCGCCGTGCCACCCGCGCACCGTCGCGTTCGCCATCCCGGGTGGCACACCGCGCCCGCGACGACCAGTATAAGAGCACGGGGCTGCAGAGAGCGCGTCCTCGAGGCAACCTTGTGTGCTCCAGCCGACAGTTCCAACCGTCCACAGCGAACGCGCCGGTCTCTTGCTATGTCGCCGGTAGCTCGATCGTCTCTACCTTTGTGACCGCGGGTGGCACACTCATGCCGCTGAAAGCGGAGCGGCGGTTTACTGCAATCGCAACTTCATCTAGAGAATGGGGTTGGTTGACAAAGTACATCGACGCGCTTGTACGATGACTGTAGGGAAGCGCGACATCCTCACGCACAGTAAGTGAACAACGAAAATACGGGACCTGGGCATTTGATATGGCTATCAGAACGGAAGTCACCGAAGGGGACAGCACGAAGTGGCGCAAGGATGTCTTGAACAGCCCCCTCGCCGTCCCTGAGGCCTGCGAGGGAGAAAGTAGAGTCGTGAACAATGGATTGCAAATCCGAAGGTATGGACATCAAACAGAGCAAGTCGTGTCCGTCGCAGGAAACGTCGTCGACAAGTCGTGAGAACAAATGGTACACCGTAATGCGTATACGTACTTTCAGACATCGTTCAGCTCGCAGCGTGCGCCTCCTCCATCCATCCACACACGGGCGCGCGCACGCTGCGATAGTCAACACAGGATGCGATTCATGCGAGGTGTGGTAAGTAGAATGAGGGCGCTGGTGGGTGGCAGCCATCGGAGGTCTGCGTCTACTAGGGTACTGGGGGAGATAGGTATGGTATTTTCACCCGCCGCGCGCATGTCCCACTCTGCTCGGGGAGCGGGGCGCCGTTCATGCGAACGTGCGCGGGGTGAACTTCATCAAGCAGCCATCCTGAGGGAAGAGCGTCGCGATGATCCTGCGCGCGAAGTGCATAAGCCACAAATCGGCATCAAAGGCAGGGAGATGATACTCACTGGACCTTGTCGCTCTTCTCCGTCCGGATGTGCTCCCAGTCCATGAGCGCGACCGCGTCCGCGAGGACGAGCGCGATGTTCATCATCGCGTACTCGAGGCCGATGCACTTGTGCGGGCCGCTGCCGAACACGAGGTAGTTCTTCGGGTTCTGGTTCGCGCTCCCGTTCGGGTCGAGCCAGCGCTCGGGCACGAGCTTCTCCGGCTCGGGGTACACCTCAGGGTCGTGCAGCGAATTGTAGAACGAGGGGATGACCATGCTCCCCGCGGGCACGGTGTAGTCGTCCGCGAGCGGGAACGCCTTCGTCGTCTTGTACGGCACCATCGTCACCGGCGGCTTCACGCGCAGCGTCTCGCGCACGAACGCGCGCAGGTACGGCATCTCGTCGAGCATCTCGAGCGTGATCGGCCGCTCGTAGTCGCCCGCGCGCACGCGGTCCTGCTCCTCGCGCACCTTCGCGAAGATCTCGGGGTGGTCCGCGAGGTGCTGGATGCCGTAGATCAGGCCGGAGCTCATCGCGTCCTGCGACGCGAAGAGGAACGAGAAGACGACCATCGCCATCTCGAGGTCGGAGAAGTCCTTGCGGCCCTTGTACGACGGGTCCTCCATCGAGCGGATCCAGTGGTCGAGCATGCACTCGGGCTCCTTGCCCGCGGCCATCGCCTTCTTGCTCTTCGCGGCGGCGTTCTCGAGGTGCTTCAGCGCAACCTTGCGGCACTGAATTGCCTTGTAGACCTTAGTGCCAGGGAGCGCGAGCGGGAAGTTGACGAGCTCGAGCGCGACGGTGATCGACCAGTACTTCTCGCCAATCTCGCGCGCGGCGTCATCGTCGATGTGTGAGCCGCAGAACACGCGCAGCGAAGTCTCCATGTTGAGGTCACGGCAAGTCATCATGATGGGCTTCGGGGACGGGTCGGCAGCAGCGGCCGCGAGCCATTGCTTGATGTGCTTGCGGGTAATGAGGTCTTGGATGCCGACGTAGATGCTGCAATAATGCGGAGTGTAAGCATCGGTTATAGCAGGCCGATATTCAAAATGGGAGCCAAAAATAGACACGAATACGCCTCGGCAAGCTGAAGCTGCTCAGGAGCCGTCCTATCTGAGTGGGCTGCAGTGCGGCAGGGCTCCGGGCTGCTTTGTTCGGAGCTCCTCTGGCCAAGGACCCGGAACCCAACGGGAAGCAAGGCCACAGCTCAGGTGCCCGATCCTCGACAGCTGGGCGCCTTGCATTGTCATGACGCAGTTTCGAGGTCAGGGGAACGTTCGTTCACGATCGAAGCAGTGATCGGGCCTGTTCTGAATGCTACTTTCTGCGCGTCCAGGGTCCACAGAATACAGGAACGAAAGACAAGCGAAGCGAGGGAAGCCGAGCCATCGAGAAGAGCGAGGAGACAATCGATAACAATGAACAGAACAAATTACGTACCCCAGTGCCTTGCGAGTGAAAAGACAGTTCAGGACGCGACGGTACTCCACATGCACCTTTCCGGTAAGGAAGACCCTGCAGGGTGCACAAAGGTAATCACCATTGGTGCACATGACAAGAAGACGGGAGCTTCGTACCAGTTATCGGGGCGCAGGATCTGCTTTCCGGCGTACACGAGAGCAGGTTCCGCGTAGTTTGGCGAGTTGAGAATCTTCCGCGAGTACTCGTTTGACGAGGCCATGACGATGAAGCTGCGGGTCGGGTACACGACATTGTGACACGGAGGCAATAGTGGTTTTCGGACGGGAGTAGCGCGCATACATGGGCGTAAACATAGAACGCAGCGACGATGATTGCATATGGTCAGAGGCTAGCTATAACGGGAAGCACGCTGGCGGAGAGCTCTTACATGTTGAACACGCTCAGCGCCGAGAGCGCACCCGAGTTCCACTGCTTCATGTAGCCCTCCATCGTCGGCTTCATGCTGTCCGCGAACTTGCCGATGAGGGGTATTGTCCATTTGTCGCCCGGGAGGTGGCGCTTCTTATAGCGGTAGACGGACTGCTCAAGGGCGAGGAGGGTGAGGAGGATGGCGGCGGTCGTGTAGAGCCATTTCGCCGTGCCCTCGGGAGCAGAGAAGAAAGACGGGAGGGGAATGTGCTCGAGGGCCTCTGTCGCGGTGTAGGAGGGGACGACGGCAGAGGATGAGCGTTCTCTGAGCATGGACGCCATGGTTGTGTGGGCCGTCGGGGACGGGCTCGGAGGGGAGATGGTGGACGGCGGCGACGAGCAGCAGCAGCGAAGCGTTTGCAAGGTCGACAACGGCTCGCACGAGAGAGGGCGACTTACAAACACACCCGCGCCCTTCACACCCTCCGCTATGCCCCTCCCCATTGGCTGCCCTCGAAATCGGTCGATTTTGAGGATGGTGGAGTCACGTGGTCGCGTATCATTCCCTCTTTCGGTCCGATGCCGGTCATCGCGCGCGCGCTGGACCGACGCGTCCGGACGCCTCGGCCGCCCCTCCTCGGAGGTGGGCATCGAGCTCATCATCTCGCTTACGGGCTCTCTCGGACGCTGCCTGCACGAGGCCAGCTGCTCGCGCCGGGGTCAAATGGCGTGCAGTGCATTGAGCACAGCGAACGGCTTGGCAGCGTTCATGAACGTCGCTCTGCGCAAAAACTTTGCAGAGCAAACCTGACCTGATTATTCAGAGCATCAAGCTAAACCCCATGGAGATGCATACTCGTAGTACAGTAATCCACCGCTCGTCATTGCACGAACACACAGCGAAAGCCCGAGGTAGTCGGCACTCGACCTGGACGGTCCTCGCAAAGGCCACAACTGCGACGACCTCCATGCGATGGTGCCCAGGCCCCAGCATGCCGCCTTCACCGACCCGCCAACGCCCTCCGGCGCGGCATGCGCGCGACCTTCTTCTCGCTCCCAAACACCCGACTCCGCGCCTGCAAGCTGTTCACGTCCTGCACCAGCGGTAGAGGCAGCGGGCTCGGATGGAACGGGATCGGCGAGCCCCACATCGGCTGCTCCAGATTCGCCGCGCTTGCCGCACACTGCTCCTGCGCCCCAGCCCTCGTCCTGCGATCCCTCGACCGCTCGAGAGGCGGGCTGGGCGACGTGAGGTCCACGTAGTCGGCCCAGAACGGCGGCGGCGGCCTCCTCGGCGCCTGCGACTGCGATTGTGATTGCGACTGCGACTGCTGCTGCGACTGGGCGCGCTCGCGGGCGGCATCGAGCGCGCGCATGTCCTCGTCCAGACGCGCGACAGCCGCGCGGAGGCGCACGCGGATGCTCGAGTCGTTCGCGTTGAAGAGCGAGCCCGGGGTGTTCTGCGTCGTCGAGACGAGGGAGAACGGGCGGACCGGGGGCGGGGGCGGTGGGATGGACGAGTGGCCGAAGGTGCGCGGGGGCGGGTCGGGCCCAGAGAGCTCGAGGGCGCGCGCGCGCATCGCCGCGATCCTCTCGTCGTAGTCGGGGTCACCCGGGAGCGGTGTAATGTGGTAGGCTTCCATTCTCCCGAGGAAGCCCGCTGCGCGACGGCGGGCGTCATATCATCAGTACACCTCGAAAGAGCACGTCGAGAGCGAATACGCACGTCGGCTACCCCGTTCTCGTATCCTCTCGTTAAGGGCGGTCGCGAGCGGCATGGGGTTCACCCAAGACCGCCGCGGGTCGTCTGTCCTCGTCTGGGGCTCGGGGTCTCGCGAGAGCGCGTCGAGCCGCCTGAGCGCCCCCAACCACGCAGCATCGTCATCGTCCTCGCTGCTCAGCGGCGACGGAGTCCGGCGTGACGAACGACTCGATATCGTGCGAGGCTGCCCGGGTGCGTCGCTGCGCGCGCCGCGGTAGGGCTCATCATCATCGTCCGGGAGTGAGTAGGGCAACCGTCTGGCGCTGTCCAAGCGCCGCGTGCGCTCGCGGGCATGCAACTCGACACGCATGACTTCCTCGTCTCCGTCGGCATTGAGCCGGCGGCGCACGCGGTAGCTCCGCGTCTCGGTCGGCTCCTCCTCATCTTCCCTGCCCTCGGTGTGCCGCCTCGACTGTCGGGCACGCGCGAGCGCACCACGAACGCGGGAGACGGCGTCGCCGAACTCGGAGTCTCCGAACGCGCCGCCAGCCGCTTCGGCATTAGAGGCAGCAGCGGTACGAGAGCCCGTCTCCCTCGACGAAGAAGACGGTGAACCAACGTCCATGCGGGTGCTACCTGTGAGCGGCCCGTCGCGAGCGTCGCTGCGCGTGCCAGGGTCTCCGCTGACCCTGAGAGGCCCCCGGAGGGCCCGCACAGCATCTGAGGGGCGCCGTCTACTCGGAGTCGGGTGCGCGGATACAGCGACGGTCCTGGAGCTGGGGCCGACGTGGATGGTGATGGAGGATCCGCCCTCGGTCAAAATCGTCCTGGACGTCATGTTGGGTATATCAGGGATCGCCGACGCGGGGTTTCTGGCGAGGCTGGCATGGGATGGCCGGGGCGTACGGTTGGCACTGGGAGACGGGGAGCGCTCTGCGCCTGTCGCGCGCTCGGCAGGGCGACCGGCGGCGAGCGTCGCGTCGATCCGCGCACGGTTCTCGTTCATCCACGACATGAGCGACTCGCTCTGCTCTGAGATGCGGGATATGTCTTCCTGGATATCTAGCGCGAGGCGCGTCAGCCGCGTCGCTATTCCGGTGGGTATCGGCGACAAGGACGAGGAGCCTTGGGCAGGAGCTGAAGATGTGCTGGGAGAATCTGAAGGTGTACGAACGATCGTAGTGGTTATGTTACTTCTGGGAGTGGTAGGGGAAGGCCGATTGGTGGGGCTTGGAGGCGAAGATGCTGTGCGGGCGGACACCATGAGCCCGAGCGACGTCGCGGACTCGTCCGACTGTACGCCGCGCCGGGCGCCAGACTCCAGCATCAGTTGTCGGTAGCGTGCTTGCAGAGCTGCATATGGGGTGAGGGGGATTGGCCCGGACGAGGATGAGGCAGGCGCGTCTGCTGTCGCCGTACCTTGCGATTGTGCACTGTCAGCGGCTGCTTGGCCCGCTTGCCTGCGCCGCTCTTGCGCATGTTGGACGATCACGCGTCGGAGGTCGTCTAGTTCGCCTGCGCGGCTGCGGACGCTCTCTGTCGACGCCATGATTTGAGTGCGGAGGTGAGAGAGTGAGGTCGTGTCGGATGTGCGCGAGCGTCGGGGAGACGATGAGCTCGTCACCTCCATAGCGGGCGCGGAAGGAGGGTTGGTATTCGTGGAATTGGTAGGTTGGGATGAAGATGAGAGAATGATGGCGTCGTGTCCGGGATCCATCGTATTCCTACTGTCACTTGTTGAGCTCGGTGAGCCACTAGTAGGCAAGCGGCCTTGTGCGCGCAAGGAGGTAGCCTCGGTAACGCGATTGTGCAGGGCCGTCAGACCCTCGAACGCAGACTGGATAAGCTCCGCAGAGCGGTGGATCTGCCGCTGAGTCTCTTCGATCTCTGCCTCCAGGCTGGCAATAGTGGACGTCTGGATCTCGGCCATCTAGAAGTGCGGGTGGCTAAGGGCAAGTTGAGGGTGAGAACGCGAGTACCCAGACTTTCAGAGCGTACTTCAGGGACGGTTATATGTCGTAGTCTGCCTCGTTCTCCGGATATCCAAGCAGCGAATGGCAGTCCTGCACTAAGTCAAGCACAAGCGCGAGAAGGAGGGATGTAGCCCGAGGACGGGGGCCCGGAAGCGCGAGTATATGCAGCAACAGTCAACCAAGCCCTTGGCGTCGGGTCTCACCAGAACTCAAGGAGTTGAAAGCTGCGAGACGGAGTGCCGTATGAGATGAAGGTGGAAGGAGAGAAACAAAGTCTGTGTTGTTGCTGTTGTCGCTGTGGCTATGGCGTCAGATTCAAACGCGATCGGGCGTCCCGACTCCCGCCTCTGCCGTCCCCGCACTGTTAAGCGCTCACTCTTGCGGGATGTGCAAGCATGGCCAGCCTTCTCGCTGTGGATGCTTCATGCGAATACATAACCTGTGAGGAGTCCAAGCACACCGAAGATTGATTAGTGGGGGACGAGTGCAATCAATGCGTATGTCGCGTCTATGCAAGCGATAACGATACTTTTCAAAATTAACCCGCGCAAAGCGGTACTACTGTCGGACCCTGTGTACAATCCTCACAAGAGCTAGCTACAACATGTGAGTATTCATGAATGGGCACAAGCTACAGAGGAGCGTACGAAAGGGAACTATTCGCTTTCGTCTTCATCCTCGTCCTCGCTGTACTCCTCGGCTTCGTCGTCAATGAAGCCACCCAGGGTCGGGTCGTCCCCGTCATCCTCCTCCTCGTCCTCATCTTCGTCCTCATCCGTCTCCTCAATCGACTCGCCTTCACTTTCGCTCTCTTCACCGCCAAGCTCGACATCCTCGATGCTGCCCTCCTCGTCCGCGCTCTCCACCTCGACTTCCATCTGCTCCTCATCCTCGTCTTCACTCTCACCCTCCACGTACCGCCGCGCCTCGCGGGCCTTGGTCTGCTTGTTACGGCTGCGCTTGTTCTTGGGCATGGGCAAGGGCGCGGGTGGGCCGGAGGAACGCATCTCGATCTGGGAGATGACCATATCGAGCTTCCCGCTGAGGGAGAGCAGGCTCTCCTGCAGCGTCAGTCGCTGGGTGAGCGTCGCGTGTAGGCCGGATAAGCGAGCGACAAGGTCAGGCATCTGTCCAAGCTGTGAGCAAGCACATCCACGTTACATCACCGACATACGCACAGTCATGAGATGTCCACTATGCGTGGTCAGGACCGCCTTGACCCAGTTGATGAGAGCGGCACCGCGCTGCGAGCTTGCGCCGCCTCCGCCACCCTTCATGTTGTTCCCTCTCGCTCCTCGGCTCAGGCGCTCCACGCAGGCAGTGACTAGAGGTACCGCCAGCTGAGGCGGAAGCCTCCGGACTGTGTTCCTGATGAGCGTAGGGTCGGAGTGAGCAAGACACGTCTCGAGCAGACGCGAATCGGACGAGTGCAATGCCTGGATAAGCGTGCGGGTGAGCGAGCTCGCAGGGACCGCGTCCACCGGCGCGCCTTTACGCGACTTCCCGTTGGGTGCCGCAGCCTCATCAGCCTCGGACTCTGATTCGGATGCGGATGCACGAGCATCACCACCCTGCACGGCGGTGAGTCGCTGACCCAGACTAAGCTCGGCAAGGTCAGCGTCGAGCGTGCCGTCGACGTCGCGCATGACGAGGTCGTCCAGCTCGCGGTCTTGTCCCAACTCTGCGCCCGTGCCGACTGCGAGACCAGCAGCCTCGTTGTAGCGCTTGTTTGGCGCGCCCTGTATGGGCTTGTTAGCTAATATGTGTAGACTGTAAATTGGCTAGAGACCCACAATGCCATCTTGGGCGTTCGCTTGACCGACAGCAGCATCGGCAGTGGCAACGGTGACCGAGACGTCGGGGACGAAGTGGCCAGAAGAGTCACGGTAGTCCTAGATGACGCTAATTCAGGCCAGGTCCTCGACACATCTCTGAAAGTTCGACTTACAACCGTGTCAAAGGCTAGCTGCACTCCACCAGTGACCGTTGCAACGCGCAGACGACCTGCGATGTCATCCGCGGAAGACACCGCAAGAACAGATAATGCAGAGGCGTTCTTCTTGGAGGAGGGGGAGATTACGGACTTGGGGTTAAGTGTAGGGATGGCGCTCTTGCCCTTCGAGGGACTAGCAGTGGCCAGGTCGGCAGTAAGGGTGAAGACGGATACCTTGCCTGCGGCAGACAGGGCGAACAGCAACTGCTGTGATGAAGAGTCGGCGGATGAGGGAGAAGTGAGGTAGATAGCACGGGTGTCGGAGTCGAGGGGAATGGTGGCAATGATCTTGCCGTCCGTCTTAGGAGCCGTCGGGACCTCCCAGACGTTGATGAAACGATCTGCAGAGGCGGAGGAGAGGAAGCGCGCCCGGTCTACCCACTGCAACGCGTTCACGGGAGACGCGTGCCCGGTGAACTTGGCGAGTGTCTTCGGCTTTTGGGAATCAGGAGAAACGGCCAGCAGGTGTATCGAATGGTGCGCGGCAAGAACCTCCGTGACACCTTCCTCATCAGAGCGTCGTACTGAGAGGGCGGTATACGGTATTCGATCGTCAGAGAAATGCGACTGCGAGACTTGGTTTGTCCGCGCATTCCATGACCGGAGAGCACCGTCCGAACTTGAGGTCCAGAGGGTGTGTGGGTCCTCCGAGTCTGCGTCCTGGCCAGCAACGGCAAGCACTGCGGATGAGCTAGAGGGGTCCGAGAGGGTGCGCAAGAGCCTCCCATGAGATGGCGAGAAAAGGAGAAGCGAACCGTCGGAGAGACCAAGCACTACCAGCTGGGGAGCTGCAGCACTGGGCGCCGCAGCATCCCCAGCCAGGCTGCTCCTCTTCTTCCGCTTGCTTTTCCGCGACGCATCCTCCTCTTCCGCGCCCTTCCCTTGTCCCTCCGCGAGGTCGAGCCTAGCCCAGCATAGAGAGGTAACGCGCGCCGCGTCTACGACATGTTCCGCGACAGACCGCCGTGTCGAGGTGTCGTAAACCTTCAGGGCGTGTTTGTCAATCGCCAATGACAAGAAAGCGAAGAGCTGTCCGTCCGGCGAGAACGAGGAGAGGTATGTCGAGGTTGTGGCATCCTCCACAGCGGGCTGCGAGATGGCGGACGTCGCCGGGGGCCGTCCACGAGGCGGTTTCGTGCGGGCCTTTTTGGATTTTTGTGGGGAGGGTGCCATTTTCTATCTCCTGCGTTCAGCAACGTTCTCAGAGGCGTGCCAGAGAGAGCGAACGCACCTGGGGCCAGGGGAGGACGAGGTTCGCGGCGAGCAAAAGATTTGCTTCGCGCCCATAGACGTCCGGTCACGTGCCGGGCGGCACAGAAGGAGAACGGGCGCCTGGAGCCGAGGGCACTCTCAACTGAACCGCGTTCTCTCCGACCTCTGCGACCGCCGATATCTCTCTCCACCGTATCATCTCGACTTACTTAAGAGCATCTACAAGCCGCTCCTTTACAGCTGTATTCCTTTGCTTCATCCGGTCTACTTACTCCCAAAGCCCTCACCACCACTCCGAGCTTCTCGGCTATATCGAGTCCTTGGGTAGCGGATAGCCATGAATTACGTTCAGGTCAGTTTTTGGTCAAATCCACCTTAGGGGTGCGCATCTGATCACATCTTCTGCAGCTTGAGAAGCTAGGTGAGAAGTTCGAGCTTGGCGGTACGTTTCATTTGAGGCTGATCAACCCGGGTAGGCGAGGGAACCTACGCCACGGTGTACAAGGTATAGTGGCATGGCGTTGTTTGTAGTACCCGGACGCTAAGACCAAGCGCAAGGGTCGCTCACGAACTACGAACGAAATTGTTGCACTCAAAGAAATCCACCTTGATGCGGAAGAAGGCACCCCTTCTACCGCCATCCGCGAGATCTCCCTCATGAAGGAGCTGAAGCACGTCAACATCGTCCGCCTCTATGATGTCATCCACACCGAGACGAAGCTCGTCCTCATCTTCGAGTACTGCGAGCGGGACCTCAAGAAGTACATGGACGTCCATGGCGATCGTGGTGCACTCGATCCCGTCACTGTTCGGAGTTTCATGTACCAGCTCCTGAAGGGCACCGCCTTTTGCCATGAAAACCGGGTCCTGCACCGCGACTTGAAGCCACAGAACCTGCTGATCAACCGCAAAGGCGAGCTGAAGTTGGGTGACTTCGGTTTGGCAAGAGCATTCGGTGTGCCGGTGAATACGTTCTCGAATGAGGTAAGCCCAGTGGCCCCGTCTATGGTCTATCCTTCGTATGCTGACCGTCTTCTCAGGTCGTCACGTTGTGGTATCGTGCACCAGACGTCCTGATGGGCTCGAGGACATACAGCACATCCATCGACGTCTGGTCCTGCGGGTGCATCTTTGCCGAGATGATCTCTGGCGTCCCTCTGTTCCGTGGACGAGACAACCAAGACCAGCTCCTGCACATCATGCGTATCATCGGCACACCCGACGAGCGCACACTACGCAAAATCGCTACCGAAGGAGTGAGTCGCATGTATGCGCACTTCTGCTGCTCGGTTGCTCAACTTCTCGATCATTCTGTAGCAAACAGAGGGTCAGGCCCAGAAGCAGTATCCTCGGTATCCGAAGATCCCCTTCTCACAAGTCCTCCCGAAGGCGTCACCACAAGGTACGTGGGGATTTCTCAGCAGCAATGTCGCATGTGACCGACGCCGTTATCAAGCCATCGACCTGCTCGAGCGGCTCCTCCAGTTCGACCCCGCGAAGCGCATATCCGCCGCCGAGGCGCTCAACCACCCCTACTTCACCACCGCCGTCCCTGTCTACAACAACCCGAACCCGTTCCAGGGCACGCTCCAGCATCCACCCTACGCCTACGCGCAAGCACAGCAGCAGTTGCAGGGGCCACAACCGCCCCAGCAACAGCAGCAGGCCTACGGCCAGCCGTACAACCTCGGCGCGGCCCATGCGCAAACCCAGCTCGCCCTCGCGCAGCCGCAGATACCAGGCGCCGGCTACGGGATGCCGTACACCCAGCAGCAATACCAGCAGGGTACGAGGTAGGATGGCCTAGATGCGTGAATGGACGGTGGCGTGGTCTTGTACGATGAACTTGGTTGATTCCCGCTTCTTTCCTATGTATTCTCATCGATCGGGATGTCTGTGTATCTCTCGTATGTGTATGTGTTCATGAAGGTCCCCTCCTACTAGCTATGTCTTCAATTCGTTCGTTAGATGTGTCAATTGTCTCGTAGTGTACGTTGACTCTCGGGCCCGGGGTTGTAATATTTACATAGTACGATCGATGGGAAGCATGTGTACAGTTGTACTCGTCGACTATTAGCCTCATCCAGCAAGCGCAAGCAACTATGGTACAGTACTAGTAATACACAGTGTATGTCAAGAACCTCAAGACCGGTTTTTAAAATTCAAGGCTAGGATGTTCGGGATCGTGTTGTTCTTCGTCGGGTGGATCGTGACGACGAGGCTTCGTCGGTCTTGAGCTGCAAATTGTCATTCACCGTCAATCCTCGCAGGACTGGTACGATGCAAAGCCGATCTCACCTTGCGTTTCAGCTTGCGCGACACTTTCTCGACCTTCTCGTCATCATCGCCGGACAGAGGAGTGAGGTCGCTCTCATCCGCCACTTCTCCCTCCTAAAACGATCTCGTGAGCGTTCGTACGCAGTATCTCGGAGATGCGGCCGCGGGTACGCACTGCAGCATCCCTCGCGGCGCCATCTGTGACACCGCGCTTGAGCTTCTGCAGCTCTGCGACATATGCTGAAGTCCGGCCACCGACGGTAATCCACTTGATGGTAGCCGGTTTTCCATCAGGCTGCAAGACGCGTCAGGTCGGGACTGTTCAACCGACACGCACGGGCGGTTTTGAACATACCAGCTTGAGCGTGTGCTTCTCTTTCTTGCCCTTCCCCTGAAGACGTACGCCTTAGTGACACTCGCATCGGGAGGTCGAGAGCAAACTGACCCAGCGATGTTTGAAGAGCCAGTGTTCGGGGAACTTGGAGTCGTCTGCGTTCACCGAGACCGCGAACTTGCAGACTTCGGACGTCTGTTTGTGGAGCGCCTCCAATTGTTCGTCGGTGAGGATGTTGCAGCGCTCCTCGGGATGTACACGTGCATGGTACAGGATCTCATCTGGCGTGACCTCAGCCAAATCCTTGCGGCCACATCCTTGCGGCCACCAGCCGTTCTGACGTACCCGCCACCCAATTGCCCACCCCAGCACTGAACGACTGGTCCAAGAGCAACGCTTTGATAGGGCAAGAGCGCTTCCTCACGCTCTTCTTGAAGTCCTCCAGGTCAGGCATACCGAGGATGGGATCAAAGCCGAGTGCGGAGATGGGAGGCTCCGTCAGAGGGGACTTGCAGAGTCGGACCCGGCCCAGGCGGCGTGCGTCTAGGAAGGCAACTTGGGTCTCTTCTGCATCTGTGTCTCCCTTCAGGTGCAGGATGAACTGGCGAGGGGAGTGGTCAGCGTCAAGCGCGGCGCTGCAGTAGGCGGGTAAGACACCGTACCTTCATGAAGCGAGGCGGCCAGTCGGTCGACGCTTTGCGGGGCGTCTCCCTGTAGTAAGTCGCTAGCTCGCCCTTCACCTGCGTCGCCCAAGTGAGCAAGGCGTCCGCGATGGGTCTCAGCTCTGCTTACCTGAAGCATCCCCGTCATGCCGAAGTGCATCACGGGGTGTCTCCCGTCGCCATCGAGGAGCAGATAGAATACTTTTCCTGTGAAGCAGTAAGAAAACGTTTAAGGGCGCGCCGACGGAAGAATCACCGTATCTCTGTGCGTCCTTCACCGTTCGTCCTCTGAGTTCGGCTGCCTGGTACAAGCGTCATGAACGGCGCGAGGGAGATACTGTCGGCACGAGAACGCACGAATTCCTCATGCGTTGTGCCAGAGAAGACGATGGTGTCTTCCTTCGCTTCGACGTCTATGATCTTCTTGCCCATGGCGACCTCTCGCAGCAGCTTTGCTGCTCTTTCCACCTCTGTGAAATCCGTGGTAGAAGGTCCAGAAGGCGACAAGAGTGCAAGAGGGGCCTTCGATGAATTCTTGAGATCTCACTGAAGTAGAGTAGCACGCACCGGGGAGCTCGGGCATACTATATCTCTTGCTTAGATAGCGGTACTGTAGATCTCGCGATAGTTCAGGTCAGATTCATCCGTAGTTGTTGTTCACGGCGTGATCAACGCTAGTAAACTGTGGGGTAGGTTGACTTGGTGGACAACGCGAAACAGAGCGGGCCACTTCGATGCCCGTTTCCTGCTACGCAAAACTCGGGTGTACAGCTCTCGAGCTGAAGCAATAAGCTGGCCAGAATCGCTTTGAGTATATAGCGTAGATACTTTTGTGAGCTCACGAGCGGGACCTCAGCGCATTGTGGCAGAGGACGAGATGACGGCGCGGCGGGACGCGCGGGGAAGAGCAGCCGGCGGTCCCGGACATGCACAGTCGCACCGATCGCACTTGTGCGCACCTTGCCTCCGCCCACCACTGCTCTCAATCACAGTCATGCATCTCAGCTCGGTCTCCCAAGCACAGCGCTCGCATAGCGGTCAAGACGAGAAGGCAATACGCGCAGGATGGCAACGAAGCGGCGTGGATAAATGAGGGACACCGCATGCGCGTGGCACAAAAGACAAAGCCTCGTGTTGTGAGTACCGGAATGGGCGATTGGCTCCGACTGTTCCTTTTGTGCCCAGACATATTTTCTCCACCCCGTTGCCGCACCAAAGCCTCTCTGCTCGCCCTGAAAACTAGATAAGCTTCCGGCGACGCGCGGTGCGCCCTGGGTTATCACTTTTCTCCGCACACGCACGCGCCTTCTCCCGGCCACTCCGTTCCACGCAATCTTCATCTTCGACTTCCCGGGCTGCGCCTGGGACATATTCTGCTGCATCCTCGTCTCTGACCACCACCCATCGACACTCCTTCAGGCTCCGTCGACACCCGCCACGATGCGCCTCAACCTCCACATCCCCATCCTCGTCTTCCTCCTCGCCAATACAGCACCCTCCGATGCCAACCTACTCGCTCGGAGCTCAGAGTCGCTCATCAGGGCGGCGAACCGTGTGCATCGGAGGGCTGCTAAGCGCAGTGCTGGACTAGCCAAGGACCTCCGCCGCGCGTTCTCAGGCATGCTGTTCGAGCAGGAGCTCGCCGCAAGCAACCCCCAGCGTGTCTACTGCGTCAGCGGAACCAGCCTGACGAACTCCAACGGGACCAGTGGCGACGGCAGCAATGGTACATCTGTCTCTTCAGTCAGCTCCTCTCCCTCCGGTTCCGCTTCTGCGAGTTCGTCGGGAACCGCTAAGCACTCGTCAACAGCGTCCAGTCCTGCGCCGAGCGGAAGCAGCGGCAGCAGTGGGTCATCCACACCTGCGTCGCCGTGGAAGCTCTTCAAGTCATACGTATGTGCCGTTCTATCACGCCCATGCTGGCTCCTGACAAGTCGAATGCTCTAGCAAGGAGAAACGTTCTTCGATGGCTGGGACTTCTGGAACTTCGACGACCCTACACACGGTACCGTCCAGTTCCTTGACCGGGACACTGCGGTAAGCACAGTACTTGCCACAGCAGAGTTGATCCGCTAACCCCTCCGCTCCAGAACTCCTCTAACCTGATCGAGATCAACTCGGACGGGCACGCCATCATGCGAGTCGAGACGACGGGGCAGGTCTCGGGGAACCGCAAGTCCATCCGGATCACGACGACAGCGACGTACACCGGCGCGCTCGTCCTCCTCGACGCCGTACACGTGCCGACCGGGTGCGGGACGTGGCCCGCGTTCTGGAGCAACGGCCCCAACTGGCCCGCGGGCGGCGAGATCGACATCGTCGAGGGCGTGAACGACTACGCGAACAACCAGGCGACGATCCACACGAGCCACGGGTGCACGATTCCCTCTTCGAGCAGCTCGGCGCTCAAGATCTCGGGCAACGTCGTCGGCGGGACGAACTGCGCCGCCGCGGAGACGGGCAACGCCGGGTGCGGGATGACCGCCACGCAAAGCAACACGTACGGCGTCGGGTTCAACAACAACGGCGGAGGCGTGTATGCGAGTACGTACCACCTTGCTGTACACCTGGTCGAGGCCTGCGTCGTGAATGTGGAGTGCTAACGTGGCGTGTTCGTGCTGCAGTGCAATGGGTCGATAGCGGCATCTCGGTCTGGTTCTTCCCTCGCAACTCGATCCCCTCCGACATCACTTCTGGCGCTCCACTGCCGGACGGCTGGGGCACGCCCATGGCGCACTGGCCCGCCACCGGCTGCGACCCGACGAAGTTCTTCAGCGACCACTCTGCGATCTTCGACACCACCCTCTGGTGAGTACATCCGGACACGGAAGCCTTGTTATAGCTTGCTGACGCGATCGACGCAGCGGTGACTGGGCTGGCAATGTATGGAACGATGCTGGTGCGGCAGGACAGGAGCAGAGCTGCGCGCAGCGCACGGGAGTCGCTACCTGCGCGGACTTCGTGAAGAACCACGGGTCGGCCTTCGCGGATGCTTGTGCGTGCATTTCATTCAGGACTCGCTACGAATCGACGCTAACTACTCATTTGCTCCGTAGACTGGGAGATCAACTATGTGAAGATCTACCAGTAGGCTCGAGCACGTACGCCGCGCGTCTTTGCTTGATCCTTGGGGTCTTTGCTCTGGGCTTCTTGGCCGGTTGTTGCAAGGTTATAGATACGACATATCACGACATCTTATGGGGTTAGGATGTATCACTTGGATGTACACATTTAACTTAGAGGCAATGTAGCATCATTATTGGGGCTTCGCGTACTTCGGTGGTGCCCGCAGCCAGAAGACTGAGAAGCAGTGGAAGTAATGCAGCCTCCATCCAAGCCGGAGGCGATAGACCGACTCAGCCATCCTTACGCCTGCGCAATCTCATGAACAGGCTCTTCAGACAAGCATGCAGGCAAGGTGTCATCCCAAGCGACGGCCGGTGAAGCCCATGTGCGGAGAGTCGTGTTAAGCATGGCATACTACTGCATACATGAGGGGCCCGTTTTATGGTGTGCTGTGCCGTGCAAGAGGGTGGAGAGAGAGATGAAACCGAGAGCGATCGCAGAAGGGGGCTGAGATGCTACAGGGCGCTCTCACCGGGTCTGTCGCACGCCCCGCGCCGTTCAGCTTCGACAACATGCTGCGAATACGGGGGCAGAACGCACCTTCTGGAAACCGATGGAGGCAGCCTTCTCGCGGAAGCACTGACGGCAGAGGTCAAGGCCGTACTTGCGGATGAGACCAGCCTGGTGCGCGCAGAGACGGCTGTCCAATCGACCCGTCAGCATACATCCCTCCCCAGCCTCTTCCGTAGGGCCGACTCGCAGAGCCATAGCATGGCAGGAACAAGGTCCATGGTACTCACCACTGACGGCTGCCCTTGCCGTACTTGCGGGGACGAGAGAACCAGATGGCGTCGTGGGTCATTTTGTACGGTCTTGAGGAGAGTGGAAACTGTGGGTATCAAGCCAAAAGCACCGTCCAGGTCAATTTCGACGTCGTCTGCACGCAGAGAGGATGGCTTGCCTGGTCCGGAGGATGAGCGGAGGCCTTGCCGTCGGTGTCGTTGTGCGCGCGCGATAATTTGTGTTGTCCTGTACAGTGGCAGGCAGGATTAAGGTTCAGATGGTTTCGAGCTCCGCTTCAAGCACTGTGGCTGCGCATTCTCAGTTGTCCGAATGCGGCACGGGCGCTCCCCACTCTAGGTTCGTGCTCGTTGCAATAAGTCGGGTTCTGTTAGTGATATCGCTGCAACCAGTATCCAATCCAGTATTATCATTACATCGCTCAAGACCTCCACATGAAGCAGTAGTATATAAACACCAAGATGTACAAATGTCGCAGTATCCCGCACGGTACGCGCTCGTCCTGAATCACAGACACGCTCCCAACCGTGTCCTCTCAAGTCGAACTCTCCATAGGCCACAACCTATCCTCTGGGTCGAGTTCGGACGTGAATCTTGCATGTCGTCCTAAGCCGCCGCACCATCCGCGACCTGGACCTGTTTGAAGGTATGCGCGAGTATCTCGATGTCGGAGTCCTCGTCGTCCGATAGCTCGATAGTGACGCGAGCCTCGGGTTTCGAACCTTTGGGTTGGATCACAGGGGTCGCGGGGAACGCTCCAGGCATGACCAGTGGGGACTCTGCAACGTACTGGCTGAATTTCTGTAGCAATGCCGAGGGGCGTGGCGAAGCTCACCTCGGCCGCGGACAGCGGCGTTCTGGCTGTCTGCCTTGGGCTTGGGCGTCCTCGGAGCCCGCCGGGATTGGAACTGTGGTATCAGGCGGCCTTTGCAGCCTCCACAGACTATAGAGGTATTGCAGTTGACGCGTGACGGTGCGTACGAAGAGTGGCAATTACTGACCGTGCTCTGCAGGATTGATCGACTTGGAATGCCGGCCGTATCTTCCGAGTAAATCGTGATTGCTTAGCAATGTGTACAAATCACACTAAAAGTCGACTTACATCTTGTCGCAGTCCTCGCATTCTGTGGTGAGCCTCAGCACATGGTACACGGCATGTGTAGAAAATACTGAACACGCACTCCATTGGTACTTATGCTTGATCTCGTAGTCGTGCTTCGTCTACCATGATCCACCTCAGAATCAGGAAATCAACGCATGCTACAGCAGGAAACTCACCGTGACCTCAACATCACTGCGCTTCCGCATCACCTGACGGGCCCTGCGAATCGTCAACTATTCGTCAGGAGGATTGAAGGTCAGGGGCGAGGGAAGTTGCGCACCAGCCCTGGAATATAGATCCATGCTGCTCCTCAGGAGCGTCACTGATAATCCAACACGCAAGATGACACATCTCGTGGGACAGGGTGTTCCTGATACGCTCTGCGAACCCGTTCAATGTGAGTATGCCGAAGGGTGGAGCAGCCGAAGATGCGGACAGACCTTCGCAGTCGAGAACCTTTTCCGCCAATTGAATAGATGTGATGTGCGTTCCGTGGCGGTCTCTCTTCCAGTGAGCCCGCCCAGCGGTCGTCAAGAGCCGCTTGCTCCAGATGAGCTCCGTGTTCACGGGAATCCCGCCGGCGAACACGGTGTCGTTGAGCTCCTTGAAGAAGGCGCGGGCGTACGCCTGGAGCCGCTCGAGTTCGGCTTGCCTCTGCATCTTCTTCGTCATGCGCGGTGCCTTGGCTTTGGCCGGGGCGGGGCTGGGTGCAGCGGGCCGTGCGTTGGAGACGAGTGTCGTGCTGATACCTAACCTGGGCTTGACGGGCTCCAGGTCGTCCTCTTCTCCAGAGTCGCGCGACAGATCGTCCAAGGTTTGAGAGTGCCGAAGAGGCGTGAAGGGGCTTGCTGCTCCCCCGCTGGAGGTCAAAGGGACACGGCGGATGGGCTTCCGTGCACTGCGCGGTTCGTTGCTGGCATGAAGTCCTTCAGTTGGGTGTCGTGTGTCTTGGCGGGAGTACTTACAGCACGAGTATAGATCCGTCATCTTCTGCGAACGGATCGTCGGGTTTCGCGTCGTCGTCGCTATCGTCCGCGAACAGCGGGAGCGTACGTTCGGCTTCCTCGGCAGCGGACTGCTCAGTGGCTTTGCCCTTGGTCGTATCACCCTTCAGGCGTATGGGGACGATGGAGGGTCCAGCATTTCGCGGTTTTGAATCCTCCTGTTCAGGAGAGGATATCGTGAGGTCGATGATCTCGTCCTCCGGTGGAAGGGGCCGTCGGCGGGTCATGGCAGGCGTCGTTGCAGCACGTGTCTCGTCCTCCGAGTCGGAGCTGACAACGACGCGTCGCGCACGAGGGGTTTGGCACTGTTTCTGTTTGCGCTTGGGGGTGGCCACAGTGATGTCCGCCTCCTCATCACTGAAGGTGAAGGCGATCAGAACTGCGCTTGCGTATCATACAGGCGCGACCGGTCTGCTCACCCGTCAGAGTCATTTTGGGCTGGGCGTTCGCCATTGCCTAAGCACTCCGGCTCAGGCTGGGACACGCCCTTTTGAGCAACCACCGACGCGCTATTCAAACAGTTGGGTTGAATTCTGGAGGGAGGATAACGTAGCGCTAACTTTGACGCGTCCTCTTCGTCCGAGGATATCTCTATGACGGGGAGCTCGTTGATGTTCACATTCGCGAGCACCGCGCGTCTCGCTTTCACGCGTCTACAGTGGGTGTAATTTACGTACGCCAATCGTCGAGGCAGCAAAGTCATGGTCAGTTCTTTGTGAACGTCCTAGTAGAGAGGGGGGTTACCGTTGGCGTTCTTCCTCACTGTCGGATACGACCATGGCGTCCTCGTCCTTCCTGGGCAGAAGCAGTGGAACACGCCCAGGTATAGACGCGTCCTTCCTTTTGGACGGGCTGCCTGTGGGATGAACGCCAGGCTCCGACGCGCTAGAGGCAGCCAAGCCCTTCGAAGCCGCCTCTGATGCGTCCGAGGTCGTCCCGTCGCGTTCAAACTCGCTGTTCGACTCGATATCCATGGCACTGGTACACGTCCAGAGGTTAGAATGTGAGCAGGAGTAACCACGCCCCCTCGCACGACTCGCTCTACGCTGTGGACGCGCTGGAGAACGTGGGCTGTGGCACTGGTGGCAGGGAGAAAGACGCGTCCAGGCGCGACTCCCCGCCAAACCAACATTGACGCTCCGCGGCGAGCACCCGGCGATCAAACCGGCGTCTTGAGCGTAAATGGAACGGGAAGCGCCAACCTCTCGACGCCCGCGCCCTTGAGTTTCGCGGGACTTTTCTCCATCTGCTTCGCCATGTATTCCGTCAATCGCTCTGTTCATTTACTCTATTAGCCGTACTGACGGACTCGCAATGAATTACAAAAGCGAACGCAAAGGAGAGCATATCGAGGAACAGATATGATACAGCTAAGTACATAGCATACAACACGGCCGTGGCCGACATCCGATCCCAACTACAAACTACTATCCACGACCTCTATGGAACGTGCGTATCATTGCAGTGTCAATGTCACAGAAGCCCCTGATTCCAACTATTCCACCAGGGTCTGTGCTGCTACTGAGAGCTGATAATGTGATGTGCGCGGGAATCGTGTCGTAAGAGTCGTTAGCGGCGTCGGTGGCGGGTAGGTGTAGGTGAAAGGCGGAGAAGAGACGTGCCGGCCCGGCCTTGCGCTGTCTCTAAACGAGTCATTTTGTACAGTGCGCTGCGCGCCGGATTGAGGTTGTAGGCTCTTGAGCACTTGGGTCGGGCGGATGGTCTCGAAGCGCCCGCCGCCCCGGACTGTCCAATTCGGCCCCGCACGATCGACGATCGAGGTGTGCGCGATCGCCAAGACCGCGGGCGGTTGTGTATCCAAGAATGAGAGGGAGGCGAGCAGCGGGCCCGCGTTGCGCTACACCAGGGAGGGTGAGGCAGAAGCGCTCGGGTAAGAGTGGATCAGCTCTTCTGGTAGATCTTGACGCTCTTGACCTCCCAGTCTGCAAAGTCACGCGGTGAGCTCGCTGTATGCGTACAGAGAGGAGACGCAAGCGGGAACTTACAAGCTTCGGTGAACGATCCGCCGTTGTTGAGCACAAAGTCCTGGCACGACGCCACGCCGGTGCGCGCCGCGCAGCTCTGGTCCTGCCCGGGCACGCCCGCAGCGCCCCACACGCCCCCTGCCCAATCGCCGCTGGAAACATGCCCAGTCAGCACCGCGTCACGGGTCATGCGCACAGCAGCAGAACATGGGACTTACCACAACGTGGTGTCGAAGATGGCGGTGTGCTGGTAGAAGTACTTGAACGGGTCGCACGAGGACGCGGGGAAGGACGCCATGGGTGTGCCCCAGGTCGTCGGCTGCGGTGCTCCGGAGGAGAGGTCGGACGGGATGGAGCTCCGCGGGAAGAACCAGGTCTTCACGCCGTCTTCGTCCCATAACGCTGCAGGCGCACGCAAGCAGTCAGTGTCGTGTTACTTCATGAGAACGGTGAGCTCGGCAACGTACTGGCATAGACACCGCCACCGATCTTGTTGAACGCGGCGCCGTACGAGTTCGCGTCGTTCCCGCGGATCCCACAACCCGCGTTCCCAGTGGCGAGCGCAGCACAGTTTGTCGTCGCCACAAGGGTGCCGGCGATATCCAGCGCGTTGGGGTCCGAGGAAGGTAATGTGCAACCGTTGTCCGTGTGGAGCGTCACCTGGTTGTTCGTGTAGTCGTTCACGCCCTCGACCATATCGATCTCTCCGCCAAGCGGCCAGTTCGGGCCTGCGCCACCAGAGTCAGTCACAATACATCAGTAGAACTCACAGCAACTGAGACGTACCGTTGCTCCAGAACGCTGGCCATGTCCCGCACCCAGTGGGCATGTGCACGGCATCCAGCACGATGAGTCCACCGGTGTAGCTGTACTCGGTCGTGATGCGTATGCTCTTCCGGTAGCCTTGCACCACAGGCGTGGTCTCAACTCGCATAATGGCATTGCCCGCGTCGTTGATGTCTATGAGATTGGCGGATTGCTGGAAAGGTGGGTAAGCTGAATGTCCTAATATGATGTTAGATATCCAGGCATGTTGAACTTACGGCAGAATTGCGGTCGATATACTGGGCATAACCGTGTGTCGTGTCGTCCATGCTGTTCTGGAACACCCAGCCATCGAAGAACGAGTTCCCTTGCTGCGAAGATCTCATGAGTCACTCATACCTGGCGTAGCAAAACTTCATGCAACGTACGTAGCTCTGGGCGACCTTCCACGGCGATGAAGGGGCGCTACTTGAAGAGCCGCCAGATGTGGCGGAGGGCGCGGCCGTGGCTGGGCTCGTCGGAGAGCCTGCAGGTGTGTTCAACGAAGTCGTCGTCGGCGAGGATGGGGTGTCCGAAGAGGCAGCGTCGGGAGAAGACGATGAGCTTCCGTCAACCGTCGGACCAGGCGTATCAGACGCACTTGTCCCGTTCGCCACAATGCCCAGGCCCCCGGAGCCGGGGTTGTTCACGCAGTACATCTTAGAGGACTGGAAGAGCACCTGCGGCTGCTGTTGCTGCTGGAGGCGTATCCCGGCGTACGCGAGGCGGATATCGTCGAGGAGGCCCGCACTCCGCTTGATTACGTGACGGCGGACATGCCGCGCTGCGGCGGAGAGCGACTCGGAGCTGCGCGAGAAGAGCGCGGCGTCGCCGGGCGCGGCGTTGGCGAGCAGGTAGAGCAGGAGGGGGACGTGCAAGTACATCTCGCGGGTGTCCGAGGGTGGAGAGTAGTGCTGGCGGGCGACTGAGGAGCGATGAGGGTGTAGGTGTAGTCGGATCGGAGGGCGCGAAACCGAGGCGCAGCCGGGGTCGTGTGCAGGGTCGTGGACGATCGACGCAGCCAAATAACGGGCAGAAGGGGAAGAGAGCCGGAGAGGGAGAGGAGGGTATATGTACACGGAGGAGGAGGAAGAGAGAAGAGAAGAGGAAGGGTGAGTGAGGCGGAGAGCTCCTCGCTCGCTTGTGGAGAAGACCACGCCCACGCAAGCGCCCGCGACAATCCTCACCTCATGCATCGGCCGGCTTCGGCCCGGACATCATGCCCCTCCGCCAGCGTCCATGCGCCTTGTCCTCCTCCGTCCATGCGCGAGCTCGTCGCTGCAGGCGTCGTACACGCTGGCCGGCAGCACATGCACGCCCCCTTCCGCCTTTGCGACCGCTCATCCCGGCCGTCCGACCCGTGCGGCTCTTCTCTATGAACTCCGGCGTTGCTCCGACGACCCAAGGACGCTCGCTGACCCATCCCGTCCCGTCCGAAGCCACCCACACCACTGACCCAAGAATAACCCTGCAGTCATCGCCTCGACCCTCGTTCATATCTCGTTCATATCCCTGCCTTCTCCACGGCCGCAGGCGCCGGATTCTACCGCAACAGAGCAGATTACTGCGTTACTTGGAAATGCAGATGACACGAGCACGCGCTCCGCGCCGAGGGCAGGCGGATGGGGAAGCATCCGCAGCCGCAGCAGCGCAGCGCAGTGCCCGAGGGTCCGACTGTGGGTTTGGAGGACAGCTTTCCCTGCGGACGCGGTTGTGCGTGGGATGGGATGCGCGAGCACCCGCGATGGTCTTCGGTCTTCGTTGTAAGTGGTACTGCATCGCACTGGGAGGCTCAGACGTTTGCGCGCGCCCATGCCCGATGTGCGCGGTGCGCGGGCACGCGAGAGCATGCGCAGGTCAACACACATAGCTGGAACTCATTTCTCGTGGTAGGCACGAGCGCAGGCGGGCGGTACATCCACGAAATGGGGCTGTGATGTGAAGCTTTAGGAAGCCACGATGAAATGTGGTATGAACGATATTGTATTGCATCTACATGCATACGGCATAGGAGGATGGATATTGCAAAACAAGAGCTCGACGACTATGCGAACGAGGAAGGGAGACAGAGAGGAGCATATATGTACATCGCGTCAATTATACCTCATCCTACAAATAGAGTCGAAAAGAGGAGGGGAGTGCGTACGCGAGGAGAAGTGGGAAGGGGATAGCTACTACCACACACGAACGCCGAAGGGGAGAGAAGTGATGACGAGGGGAGAAGAGGGGGAGGCATTGGAGATAATAAACAAAAGAAGTGCGACGAGACCGGAAGCTTGGATGAGACCAGGGAGAAGGATGTGCACACGCGTGCAAGCGCCGCAGGAGTTGCAAGAGTCGGAGCCGAAGGCAAGATGAAAAGAATCGTCCCGGATCGTCCGCTGCCCACCGCCCTACCACCCTCAACCCTCCGCCACTCGTCCACCCGCGTTACCCGCTACATAGGGGGATGACAGTGCCAATAGCGACGCACTGCGGACTAGTGGCCAGAGCCGCCGGCGAACGCCTCGCGCACGCTCTTGCGGAGCTCCTCGTGGTCGCGGCCGCTCACGCTCTCGTCGCGCTGGCTGAACGAGCTCGCCTGGAGCTGCGACGCGAGCGCACTGGGCGTCATCACGCCCTCGGTGTCCGTGAAGTCCAGGATGCGCCGCGCGAGCATCTGGATCTCGCCCTGCCCGTCGCCCGTCTCCGTGTCCTGGTACGACCGGCTCTGCGAGTGGTGCGAGTGCGGCGTGCCACCGAGCGAGGACGTCGGCGTGGACGTGCGCGTCTCGGCGAGCGTGCGGATGTTCGGGATGAGCAGGCTCGAGTTGCGGATGTTGCTGGTCAGCTGGGGATCTGCGGTAGGGCGTCAGTCATGAACGAGTATGAGCGCGTAGGGATCGTAACTCACCTCCGGACTCGAGCAGCTGTACGATGGTCCATACCGCTATGTGCTGGAACGTTGCGTCCGAGCTCGTGAGGAAGCGGTACAGATACCTGTGCATGCCGCCATCAGGCTTGTCCCACACGTCGTTGAAGGCCGAGTAGTCGTCAGAACTCGTACGCCCGTCTTCGCGAGAATGGGTGAGATGCGCCAGAACAATATAACTGTGACGGCTTACCCTTGGAGGACAGGTTGCCCAATGCAGCAGCGCTGTTGCCTTGTACCTCGGAACTTGGCGAGTTCGTGAGTGGGATCAAGACCTCACAGATACCCATCTCCAGAAGCTGACCCTTGAGATCATCTACATATTCAAGGTCAATCTCCGGAGAACATTTGCATTCAATTGCACATCAACGCACCACTGAGAGCCAATACCGCAATGCACGCAGTCATCTCGCTCTGGACGTTCATGGGCACCTCGAGCACAAGCTCCTTGATGCTCTCAACCGCACCAGCCTTGACAATAGCTTGCTTGTTCTTCTCTGAGCTCGCGGCGAGGTTGCGCAGAGTCGAGATCGCATGGCACTGAACCTCCTCGTTCTCCTTGAAGGAGAGCAGGTTAATGAGGGGTTGCAGGAAGCCGGACTCGATGATCGGCGATTCGTTCAGAGGATGAATCGAGACATTGCGCACGCAGGCCGCTGCTGAGAGGATGAGCGGGAGGTATGTGGACTGCAGGAGGCGGAGTAATGAGGTGAGGCCGTCTGCCTTCACGATCTCGAGCTGGTATTTCTCTGCAATGCAACACGTGAGTGATTGTGCCCGGCAGTACATTGTGATGGACGTACCATCACTCGCAAGATTGCGGAGTGCCAAGGCAGCCTGGCACTGCACCTTCAGACTGGGGCTGTCCATCAGCTGTACAAGGCTGGAAACGAGCTTGGGTTCCGTCTGCGCCAACTTCTTCCGATTGTGAGCTGCAGATTGCGGAATTATCAGATGATGTATCATGAGTGGGTGTCAGAATGTCCTGTACCGTCGACCGCGATGTTGCTCAACGCAGTTGTGCAGTAGTACTGCACATCGGTATCTGGTGAGTTGAGCAGACTGACAAGGACCGGGATGGCGCCCGCATTCACGAGCTGTTGCCTGTTCTCATCTACAGCATTCATTAATATCAAGGCTAACCGAGCAAGTGCGATCGAATCGTGCTCATACCGGAATGGGTCATATTGAGCAGTGCGCCGGTCGCGTTGCGTTGCACGCGCATGTCCTTTGAACGTGCCAAACGGGTGAGAGGAACAAGGGCACCCGACTTCGCAATCTTCGTCTTGTTGTCGTCTTGCGAATTTGACGTCAGTCTTGCCGCAGCTATGAAACTCTCCCAATCGAGGTATCGCACGTACCATGCGTGGCCAGGTTGGTTACGCACCCGACCGCGTTGCACTGCACCTCGACATTCGGACTGAGCATCTGCCTAATGAGGGGCTCGAGACCGCCGAGCTTCACGATGAGCAGCTTGTTCTCAGCTGCACAGGCGCGCACGAGCGCATCAGCACCAACCTGGAGACACGCCGGAAGTACACGCACTATTTACTGCGAGGTTCCCCAGAGCCGCGCTGGCAGCCCGCTGCACTTCTGTGTCATGGCTGCTGAGGAGGAATAGGATGGGGTCGAGCGTGTCGCGGCCTACGGGGCGGACCTCCTTCTCAGTGATCTCGGCGAATGCTAGTGCGGCGCTGCGTTGGAGGTCGACGTTGTCCGAGAACGAGAGTGTTGTCAACGCTGCAAGAGGCGAGTCTCTGAAGAAGTCGGTCGTAGTCCGGTCTTTGGGCGACAAGAGGCACGCAGTGAGTTCCAGTAGTTCGCGTGCGGGGACGAACGCCCCGTCGTGTGAGCATAGCCAGACGTACTCTCGAGGTATTGCAGCAGATCTGCCACGGCCTCCCGCTCATTCTCCAGTAGCAGCGGCTCGTAGCCTGCCTTCCGCGAGCGGACTGGGAGCAAGATGTCAGGCATGTGTAAATCACGAGGAAAATGTCGTGGCGCAGGAAAGACTGCTCACAGCAAGACTCGCAACAGCTCGAGACGACACCCATGTCAAGGATCCGTGATGGCGACGGGGAGCGGAGGAAAGAGGGGAGGAGGGTGAAGAGGAGGAGGAGGAGAGGGGGAAGAGAAGTTCAGAGAAATGAGAGTCGAGCCCAGTGCACCGCAGCACCGCGAAGGCGAACTCGAATGCGGCAACGCCGGTAATTTGTTTGTCCGTGTTGTGGAGGAGCCATATATGGCAACACGCGCATCCGGGAAATAGAACGCGCAGGGATGGTGCGCGCTCGACGTCCGCAACATCGACCAGGGTCTAAACTGCGTTCGCCATGCTGAAGTGCCGGCGAATGTCAACGGCCTCTGACCACCGGTATGCGGGCGGGCGGGCAGACAGAACTAGTCGCAGGCGAGCGAGCTGTCAAGAGGGACTGCACCTGCGACTGCGGCGTGCATGGGCGATGCAAGGGCCATGGCGATGAGGTGCTGCGCACGATTCTAGCACTCCTTTCGAGTACCGTGGGCATGCTCGCCAAGCATATAATGCGTGATTGTTTTCCGGGGCTGGGCACAAGACCACCCAGCCAGGCGCGACCGAATGGCCACTGCAGGAGCGAACGCACCCCGCACCGAACCCGTCGTGATTGCCCCGAAGACGGAGCACTCTGCGACCATCGTCTTCGTCCATGTGAGTATGTTGACGTACCTCTGATTCCCTCTCAAACTCATCGTGGATGGAAATTACAGGGCCTGGGCCAGCAGGGCGAATCATGGGTCCCCATCCTCCAGCCAGTCGTGGATCGACTGCCCGGAGTGAAGTGGGTGATACCTCAGGCGTACGTGTGCATTCCAGGCGTGTGCGACCGCTGGAACGACGCTCACACTTGTGTGGTAGACCTAATGCTCCGGTCGCCTTCAGTCAAGGGAGGGTGCGACCCAGCTGGTTCAACATCGCAAACCTCCCTCCGTGCAACTGCTACGACGAACCGGGTGTAGCCGCATCTGTAGCAACCATCGAGGATCTCGTCATCTCCGAGGTGCGCGGAGGCATGGAGTCTGCAAAGATCGTCCTGGTGGGCTTTAGTCAGGGCGGATCGCTCTCCCTCATGACCGCGCTCACAACGCTTCATGAGCTAGGCGGCGTCGCTTGCTTGTCGGGCTGGATCCCGAAGCAGGCCAGACAGGTAAGCTGATTCGCTACAGTCGCCCGCTCGTTACTCACCCATTCTCATAGGCCATGCTGCAGATCGAACCTAGTCTCCCTGTCTTCTGGGCTCACGGCACGACGGACACCGAGGTTCCGCTGTCTTACGCCGAGGAGTGCGTGTCGTTCCTGCGCGAGAGCCTCCATATTCCGGAAGACAAGGTCGTTTTCAAAAAGTATGAAGGATTGGAACATACTGTGAACGAGGCGGAGCTGGACGATCTGGCTGTCTGGTTGTCCGGCCTGCTTGGGTGAGAGCCCATCGCCGACATTATGATGCGTACGCTTTTATGTAGGATTATGTGGCTGCCCTCGAACGATGTTATACACGGGTGCTTGCATCCTTACTTTCCGTAGAGTCACTGGCAGCTTCCGGCGGCTGCATTTGCAGTACACCCAACACTGCCACCATGAAGTCAGATCTGCGTGACGCTGGGCAGCACGCCGAGCGGGCTTGACTCTGTTGCATATCTCGCACACGGCGGCGCCGTACGTCGTAAGGCCCGAACTTCTCCAGAACGACTTGAAGCAGGAATCCTTCGTCTGCGACATAGACGCGACTGTCCTTGCTGCAGCTCGTGCATGCAGTTCTTCCGATCAGCGATCCTCCATTCAGTCCACTTTGGGAATCAATACAGCAGACGTGCCCTCTCCGCCCGCGCTCTCTACTGGACTCGCGCACAAGTGCCAAAGATGCTGGAGATCAAGCTGACGGCGGAAGAAGATGAGCTCTGCACGCTGCTCGACCAATGCACGCGTCATATGAAGGAGACCGAAGGGATAGAGACGTCCTGCAGGATTGCCGGAGGGTGGGTGCGGGACAAGGTGCGTCCCGGGGATCCTTCGTCGTTACCAAGCACTGATAATGGTTGTTCATCTACGGTGCAGCTTCTCGGATCTCAGTGCAATGACATCGACATCGCGCTCGAGAACATGATGGGTGTACCCTTCGCCGAACGGTTCGTGGAGTACTGCCGCACTGTGAAGGACATGACCGTCAAGAGCGTCGCGAAGATCGAGAGCAATCCCGACCAGTCAAAACATCTTGAGACTGCGAGGACGACTGTACTAGGCATCGAGCTCGACTTCGTGAATCTGCGAAGTGAGGAGTACGCGGAGAACAGCCGTATCCCGACCCAGGTGGTGAGTATACCCTTGTCGTATACAGCTGACTTGACCTTATGCTGGACGTTGTTTAGGCGTTCGGTACGCCTCTCCAAGATGCGCTGCGGCGAGATATCACCATCAACGCGCTCTTCTACAACGTGCACTCAAGAGAAGTAGAGGATCACACTGGCAAGGTAGACCTTGCGACCCGTTCTCTACTGTCGAACGTTGCTGACAATATCGAAGTAGGGGCTTGACGACCTTCGTAACGGGGTAGTCCGGACGCCCCTGCCTCCCCGCGAAACATTCAAGGACGACCCACTGCGCGTGCTGCGATGCGTCCGGTTTGCGAGCCGATTCGGGTTCACCATGGTGTCCGAACTAGAAGAGGCAGCTAGAGATGCCGAGATCCAGGCGCGTGAAATATGAGGAGGCTCGTCGCATGTCTCGTACTGACTTCTCGCAGGAAGCGCTGCAAGTCAAGATTAGCCGCGAACGCGTAGGCGAGGAGCTCGACAAGATGATGGGAGGTCAGTCTTCGAGGGAGCGTTGACCGCTTCATCGCAGCTGATCGTTCGACCATAGGACGAAATCCTCTGCTCGCCATTGACCTGATCAACAAATTGTCGCTCTATCGCGCTGTCTTCAGCATCCCCGAAGGGGCAGGCGTCAAGCTCTCGGGGTCACCTTCCTCGTCGCAAGACGCATTGAAAGCTGGCGTGATCCTGCACGCCTTGTCCAACCAGGCCAGCAGCAGCACTACCACCCTCTCGAGTCTGCCCGTCCCCTCCCTACCTCCCGTCCACGCACTGCTACTCTCTGAGCTCTCGATGCCGACGAACGCCTCTCGTCGTCTCTACCTAGCGAGCGCCCTTGCCCCGTACCGCCACATCACCTACACAACCAAAGCGAAGGTACGACCGGCAGCCGAAGCTGTCATCCGCGACGGCCTCAAGCTCGGCGCGCAATACCATTACCTGGACGGTGTCCCGACGCTGTACCTCGCGACAGAGCTCCTGCAGAGAGGTATCGCGGAGTACGAGGCTGGGAAGATGGACAAGCCCGAGAGAGCGTGGATAGGCGTCCTACTACGCGATAAGCTTGTCCACAACCCGGCAACAGGCTCAATGTGGGCGACGTCGCTCTTGTTCTCTTTGGTCGAAGAACTCGTGGAGCTGTGGGACACCAATGCGAACACTTACAACGGTAAGCATCGTCAGTCGAAGTGCCGTAGTGCTTTCTCTGATGGCTTCTTAGTGGAAGCTGCATCGAAGCGCATAGAGGTGTACAACAAGTTCGTTGCCCGCATAGAGGAGCTCGAATTGCCTGCGGCTGTGGATGCAAAACCCATCCTCGACGTGAGTGGCCGTACTGCCAGCAGTCGACGCCATGAGCTGACCGCCGTCCAGGGTCGAGAAGTAGTTAAGACGCTTGGCGCGGCGAGCCCAGGCCCGTGGACAGGCCAGGTCCTCGGCCGAGTTGTGGAGTGGCAGCTCGAGCATCCGCAAGGGACCAAAGAAGAGTGTGAAGCGTGGTTGCGTGCTGAACAGGCCGCGGGCAACATCAACACCTCTGTCGCCAAGCGTGTCCAAGATGGTAACGCAGACGCGAAGGCAAAGAAGGCGAAACGGTGACTGCAACACGGCTCGCACAGAAAACGCACGGGGTGAAGTGGATAATAACCTAGTGTATTGACTACGCCTGCGCGGTGTACATTCTATGTACGCGTCCTACGGACGACTAAATAGGGATACAGGATGACGGAGAGGACGCTAATGTCACAGTGATGGTACATGGTGATGGTACAGGGCTGAGAGTACGGCCGAGAGCAAGGACACGTGGGATGAATGTGCGGGTGTGAAGGGCAATGCTGAGAATGATGAGGACGATGATGACGCGAGCGAGAGCTGATAGCAATGCGGAGGTATGTGGAGATCGGGTAAGGGTAAGATGGGTGAGAGCAGATATGTCGCAAAATCTATACGTAGTATGTGCAGGAGTGCGCGCGCGACGACAGCCTTAAGTGTTAATCGTCGTACTGCATCCACTCAGAAAAGTCCAGCTCCGAGGAAAGGGTGCCAGGATGGTAATCCTCAGCGTATGGGTAAGGGTTCCAGTCGCCGTTATATGAGGCATTTTCCGAAGAAGGCTCGAAGTGGCCAGTGTGCTCCTCCGGCGGAGTGCACGAGCGGAGATGAGGATCATGGCTGGAAGCACCGAGGAACGCGTCGGAAAGAGAGGATGATCCCGCACTAATGGTGTCGTCAAGGGGAGAGCGAGGATAGTGCGCAGCGCCGGTCCCGAAGGGATGGGAGTTGAACTGCGAACGTCATGAGGATCCTGGTACTGCCACGAAAATGTAACGTCACACACCTTTCCACTCAGGTAGGACCCACCGATGTCGATGTCGGGGATCTTGCAAGTGGGCACGAACGATTCCGGTTCGTCGGCTGGAGCAGACTGATGGACCAGAGCAGGCGAGGCAGATTCCTCCTTCACCGAGGCATCCTGCATGGGAACGTCCTCGGGTGCGGGTATGTACTCGTCGTCGTCTGAGAGCTTGACGCGACGCTGTCGACGAGGCGGCGCTGGTATAGGAGCCTTCTTGGCGGGCGGTCGACGAGCTTTCTTACGACGCGCATCGTGGGCGTAGTCGGAGGAATCTGAGAGATGACCATCGGATCCCTCCGCCTCGCGTCTCTCGAGCTCCCTCTCGAGCTCGTCCCCTTCATAGCCGCGCTGCATCAAGCGAGCGACTGCGTGGCAACGAAGCACCTTGTCGGAGTGATCCTGCTTCGGTTTGCGCTTCGCGGGCTTGTCACGACGGTAGATCGGCGAGTATTTGTACTGAGGATACTTCCTCGCATGCTCCTTCTTCGCCTCCTCGGCGAGCTGGTGGTATGGAGCGCGCTCCGCCTCCGACAGGTCGTTCCAGAGGTTCCCGGCGATACGGCTGATTTGACGGTGGTCGCGCTCGACGGTGCTCTTGATCTTCTCCTTGTTCCAGAGCTCGGAGCGAAAGATCATGAAGGCATTAGGAGGACGGGGGATATGACCTGGCTTCTTCTTCCGGGAGTGGGACGTGCGCTGACCCTCGTAAGCAGAAAGCTTTGCGGGTGATACCGTCGGGGACCCATGGTCGATCTCGGGCTCGCCAGTCTCGTCCGGCAGAGAATGATGGACGTCGGGGCTGCTGGGGGCGGCGGATGTGGTCGCGCGATCGGGATCCGGATACATGAGTTCGAGGTCGTAGATATCGTACTCGTCGCTTCCTATACCAGATCGGGCCGTGTCAGCGACTGTTCATGATCGGCGATTGGAAGCGCGGAGTGAAACAGTGATGATAACATACCAGGATCGCGGGGAGGTTGCCTCGAGAGGCGGCGGGAGCGTCGAACGTTGCGAAAGGCAGGCATGGTGAGGTAGAGACGAATGTGAGTGAAGAGATGAACAAGGACAGCTGCTGCAGAGCAGGAAGTGGCTGTAAGGAGCACATCTCCTGCTCTGTGCGCTTGCTTTTCAACGGCAGAGGATGCGAGGATGTGCCACCCGATAGAAGTGCAAACACGATTGCTGCAGAGGACACCGCTATAAGATCACCTCATGTTCGCCTCGCGGCCTGCAGTACTCCCATCCCTTACCGACATTAACTCCCTGCACGCAGAGTTTTAGCTTTCTTGACGCGTGGCAGTTACCTTGTAAGGCTCGCGGAAGCAAGTGCACGGCGACACAGGCACAAGGCTCGGCAACATCGCGGACGACGACCGACGCGACGTCTGCCACAAGAACATCATCAGCGACGTTGTTCGCAGAGTTATATACCCTACCTGGCTACCCAAAAATGCCCGGAGTATGTCCCTGGCGGACACAACAGGACTTCACGGATGGCAATTGCCGGCCTTGTTCCCAGGACATCCTACAGGTACCGACAATGGGGCAGTTGGATTGAAGTCGCAACCCTACCGTCGGGGCAATCCTGTCATCCCAGAATTGCAGACTCGGCACCCCGCCATGTCACGTTTGAGGGAGATCTTCCCATGCTTGCCCCGGATCTAGGAGATTTTCTTAGCGATAGTTCCTTGTAGACGCTGCGGTGGTACGCTGTGCCACCCATTCAGCGGAACTCGCGTCCAGGCCGACATTCATTTGCAGGCTCTCCTAGACTCTATCAAGGAAATCTAATCCACCCAGCATCCAGCTGAGTTCTCCGGACGCTGTCATAGGAGTCAACAGACTGTCGAAGGGTGTGATGTGCCACTCGGCGTCTTTGAGAGACGCCGTCGAACCTCTCGACACGATTGACACGCGAGTGCAGACTGGGGGTGTCGGCGCGGAGGCCATACGTTCCTACACGTACCACATCAGAGCGTACCAACAGAACTTCATTTACGAGCTACCGTTCCCGTCGTCGGCGGAGGGAGCGGAAGCAGCGGCGACCTTCTGTTTCCTTTGTTGCTCCTTCTCCTTCCGTCTCTTTGATCCCGCTATCATCTCCCTGCGATGAGGAGTCAGCAAGTCGATCACGCCCGATAGCACACTCTGGAATGCTCGCCTCTTCTTGATGGCATCCATCCGCCCTATGCGTCTTGCATTGTTGACGGCCTCCGCGCGCTTCACTTTGCCCATTTGCCGGCGCTTCATCTTGGAAGGTTTGGGGAGCTTCAGTATCCACTCCGGGACTGTGGACCCCGATTGCAGCAGCACATTCGCGATCCTGCACGAGCCCGTCAGAACGTCTGTGGGTACAGTGAGCCAACTGACTTACGTCTTGAGGAAGGGCGCATCTTGATCCGTGAAGTACGTGATTGCTTTGCCCTCCCTACCAGCACGGCCAGTTCGACCTGTGTATGGTACTGAGTTAGTCGAATCCGGAAGGGCTGCTTCGGAGGCGAACTGACCGATCCTGTGAACGTAGCTCTGCACGCTCTGAGGGAAGTCGTAGTTGATGACTTCCCGGACGCCCTTGAAGTCCATTCCACGAGCCATAACTTCGGTGCTGATCATCACCCAGCTCTCACCACGGCGCATACGTGAGACAGCATCTTCGCGCTCCTTTTTGGTCATCCCGGCGTGTAAGCAGTCGACGTTTGGTATGCCGTTGATGACGAGCTCTTCTGCTAGTGATGTCGCACGGGGTTGCGAAGAGACGAAGATGAGGACGGGTGGATTGTACGGTTGTGATAGATATTGGAGCAAAGTGGGCAGCTTCGACTGATCGTCGGCGACGTAGGTGAGGGACTGTGCGATGAGCGGCAGCGGTGTGTCTCTATGATGCGACGTCAGCCGGTTTGTGGAGGACGGGCGAGGACAATATACAGACTTCAGGCCTACAACTACCCGGATAGGATCCCGAAGCATGGACATCGCGACCTTCTCCGCGTTTGCGGGCAGTGTAGCGCTGAAGACGGCCTTCTGCACGTCGGGGTAGGTACATGCAGCGATGACTTCTTGGACTTGCTCGAGGAACTCCGTGTCGAGCATACGATCCGCTTCATCGAGCACTACGTGCCGTACACTGGAGCCAAGTCAGCAAAGCGACGTTGTTCGTCGAAAACAGACGCACTTGTTCAGCTCCAAATTTCCTGCCTGCAGCGACGCTACGAGCCGCAAAGGTGTGCTGATTATGATGTCTGCCGATCTTGTTAGAGAGAACGCGCATGCATGAGGTAGCTACCTCGGCTTACCGATCTTCTCCCGCACTTTCTTGTCCTTCAAGGTCGCCGCCGTCGCCTTGCTGAACAATACAATGCGCCATTTCCTGCCCTGTGCTAGCTTCAGGCACTCGTTGTGGATCTGATGCGCAAGCTCGCGCGTTGGCGCGAGGATGAGAGCCCGCACGCCAGTGCCCGTGTCTGATTTCGAGCTTGCCGCTGGTGCTCCAAGTGCAGACATGACCGGTAGGAGGTACGACAGAGTCTTACCCGTACCAGTTGGCGAGATGGCAGCAAGATCTCGATGCTGTTTTCGTGAGTGATGCGTACGGTGCCGAGGGAACCTGCAGCACTTACCTCCATGAGTATTGGAATACCGTACGACTGTATGCCGGTAGGTCTCTTGTACCCATGTTCCGCTAGATTGGAGAGCAAGTGCGACGAGAGACTATACCGGTCGCGCAGCTCCTCGAAAGTTTCTACGTGCTCGGGAACGTTGTTGCCCTTAGTTGTGACTCGATGCCGGGGCATAGGCGGGTCATCCTCCCGCTGCTCTACGTCCTGCGCCTCGTCTTCCTCCTGTTCGACTTTGCGCTTCTTGCCCTTGGGGTCGGACTCATCCGTAGTAGACGCTTTGCGCTTGGGTGCCCCACCCTCCGCGTACTTGAAGAAGTTGAGCTCGGCGGGGAGTTCGCCGTCGGCTGCCTGCGCAGAGGTAGAAGCCTTAGGCTCCTTCGCCTTCGTGCCCTTCTCCAGTGTCAGCAGGGGCAACCACACTAGCAGACCTCGGGCTCACATTGAAGAGCTGCACATCTCCCTTGAACCTCTTCTTGTTAAACTTGACTCCTCCTCTCGATAGCAGATGGAAGGCCTCCATATCCCCAGAGTATTTTGGGAGAAACGTAGTGCGGGCGTGACTTTGGCGTAGTACAAGCTTTTCGAGGCAGATGCGGAGTCGGTAGTAGCAGCTCCGTGAGAATACAGATGAATCACGTAGAGTAGAACAGAGCCGGATATCAGAACTCCTGCGTGGAGGTTGGGACTGCGTTGCAGTACTCTGCTGCTCTGAGAGTGGCAGGAAAACGCGATCGCGCTGAAAATGCATGTCACGTGACAGCGGCTGCGAACGCACAAGTCTCGCCCGAGCTCGTCTCGCTTGGCCCAGGGTCCGAGGGTCGTGCTCGCAAGATTGTCGTAGAAAGCCACCGCACACCACAGGAACGGGGAGAACGTCCGATAAACAAGACAGCGGGAATAGCATTATAAGGGAAAGATGATAGCTCTAGTCTACCGGGTTGTCTAGGTCCGTCTAGTCTAGATGCGAGCATAGCTGTCTAGCAAAAACCAATAATGATAGACACGGAGAAAGGTCAGCCAGAGTCAGTGAGGTAGCTGGCGGGGAAGATGGTTCGCCAGCCCTTCTTCAATTGCTGCACAGGACATGAGTCAGCTGAGCGCACAGAGGTGTATTTGGCAGTTCGTACCTCGAAGAAGACGAACATGAGGACGGTATTAGGGCCGAGCCGGATGAACGCTGGGGTCCATCCTTTGAAGAGGAATCGAGGTCCCTCTTCTCTCAGGGCGGTGGTCAAAACCTGTACTGGGTTCGCATGGCCGTGCTGGAACCAAGGGTTAGGACGCGGCATCTATGTGAGGAGGTGGTGTACTCACCGCAGACATCAAGCGCGACCTGAGCACATCTGCTGGGGCACAGACGGCTAGACGATGTCAGTACGCACGGCGACCGTCCAAGAAGAAACAGAGCATACTGGTCGCGACTGTGCCAGCGAGGACGCTGGAGATGGTATGGAGCACCAGACCATCCTCCAGCTGGTGATCAATGAGTGGTAGCCGGTTTCGGAGAAGCAACGTCTTGAAGAGGTCATAGCTGAGCAGCAGAATCCGTCAATTATCCGCATACTTCACCTGATGATTCGAGCCCTAGCGCTAACTCACGAGCCAACCTGCGAACCCTGTGAAGCAACAGTGAGACACTGTAGTAGCAGAACATGTTGCACGTCGCCCAACTCACGTTCATCAAGACTGCCCTAGTCTATGAGAACGGCAGTCAGCGACGGTGCTACAGCAACAACACGCAAGCGCGTACCATATTGGTACCCAGCCCACGGAACAGACCCTGGGCTCCCTCTTCTCTCAGGATGGTTACGAGTCCGCTCAGTGCGTTGCGGTAGTTGTACCTCTCTTCGGGAGGTCGCACAGAGTCACTTGTCATCCTCACGAGGAGAATGTCTGTGTATGCCCATGTCGTGAGTACAACACAATGGCTTTCCTTCAGCTCATACTTACCAGCAGGATTTCCCGCCAGACCACCCATAGCACCCGCGACCATAGCAGCTAACAACAGATGGCTGCCCGGGGCTGGCCCGTTCTTCGACAAGCTCGCCTTCATCTTCTCGTAGGTACCCAAGCGAACCAACGAGTAGGTCATCTGTCTCAGGACAGACGCAGAGAGTCCTGTATACAGGCTCTTGAGACCAGTCTCGCGTACGGTCATCCGTAATATTGATAGCGTCGAAGGGCGGACGGCGCCAGAAGTGGAGTGAATAGTTTGCATCCGACTGTTGCCAGAGTGAATATCGCGGAAGAAAGATGCCTGTCAGTATGGGCTTCAACTCACACTTTCGTCAAATCTAGAGGATGCGTGCAGCACGCAGCCACTGTGGGAACGCTGAGGGACGTCATACGGCATGTTCATAGAGCTGCAGCACTCACTGGTGGCCCCGACCCCTAGTATTCGGCTTGCCCCGGTGAGCATTATCTGTACAGCAAGCCTTCGTCAAGACAGTACGCACCTCCGAGCCTTGGTCCAGCTCTCGCTTTAGCACAGGAAACTCGTCATGATCGAGCGAAGACTCACCAGAAGGGATAGCTGGTCTGTCTCCTGCCCGGCATGTTCGCGTCGTCTGCTGAACTACCAAGGAATCGTCTGTGGTGTTATAGACCTGCACAAACCCTCAGACCGCGACTGCACCTGCAGTGCGTGGTTTCCATGAAAGAGTGTCCGCAAAGAGTGAGGCGGTATAAGACTCAGGCGCCGATAGCTTGATCACCGTTTTCCATTCGGCATCCGAATTCGGCATGCGGTGGACGGCGCCCCGCAGACGCGTCTGGACCGCGTCGCACATGCGTGGTGCGGGTTCATGTCGGACAACAGTGTCAGCACGACGTGGTGGATGGCGAAGAGCGCAGGATGCTCGTGGATCGTATTCAAGTCGTATTCGCGTCGAGCCCCTGCCCCAACCGCCAGAAATGGCGGTCGAGAGAAGACCACGGGGTGCTCGTGACGATCTGAGGCGTGACCGGGGTCCGTGCACACGGTGACCCACGAACAAGGTTGGTTCGGCTCGAGCCGAGCGTTTCATTTTGGCGCCGCGCGTCGACTCGCGCGTCGCCTTTTTCTCCCTCCCACCGCCACCTCCCCCTCGACCACCCCCGCTTGCTTCCTTTCTTTCCCCTCCTAGCTTCTCTCTCTCGCCTTTTCTGCCGACAATGAGCTCTCACGACAACGAGGAACTCATCGACTACGAGGACGAGCATGACGTGGTCACCAACGGTGCTGCAGCGACCTCTGCCACCAACGGCGCTGTCACCACTACAGCGTCTGCGGCGGATGGCGAGGGGGAGAAGGACAAAAAGAACTTCTCCGGAATCCACTCGACGGGTTTCAGGTGTGTGCTGTCGCGCCTTTGCTCGATTCTAATCAACCCCTGACACGCGTCGTTGTTCCCAGGGATTTCCTGTTGAAGCCTGAGCTGCTGCGAGCTATCAGTGACCTTGGTTTCGAGCATCCTTCAGAAGGTTGGTTATCTGAGCATGAATTTCCCTATATGAACGTGTTGTTGATACTTGTGCCACTCAGTCCAACAGGAGTGCATTCCTCAGGCCGTCCTGGGAATGGACGTGCTGTGCCAGGCAAAGTCTGGACACGGAAAGACGGCGGTCTTTGTCTTGGCAACTCTCCAGCAGCTCGAGCCGGTGAACGGCGAAGTATCGGTCATCGTACTTTGCCACACCCGCGAGCTTGCTTTCCAGATCAAGAACGAGTACGCTCGTTTCGCCAAGTACATGCCTGACGTCCGTGTTGGCACCTTCTACGGTGGCACTCCTGTGGCGAAGGACGCCGAACTCCTCCGCGACAAGAACAAGTGCCCCCACATCGTGGTGGCGACCCCCGGCCGATTGAACGCTCTCGTGAGGGACAAAGTCCTCGACGCGTCGAAAGTCAAGCATTTCATCCTGGACGAGTGCGACAAAATGCTCGAACAGCTTGGTTAGTCTCATGCGAATTTCGGCCTCCCATCGTACTCCACGTGCATCGTGCATCGTTTGTGTTCCTCGCATCGCGGCATCGGCCTTGTCGGGTTTCAAGCTGCAGTTCGGCTGTCCGTCTATGCGGCGCACGCGCGCTTAGCGACCTCCTGGGACGACCATCGGCCCTGGTTCGGCGGACGGTGTGGTAGTGGTGAATGAGGGTGTGTGGGTGAATGGAGGGGACAAGGGCGGTTGAAGCAACGACGAACTCGACGGTCAAGGCAGCGGTCGTCTTCGTTGGCGTCTCACGCCAAGTCGCAAGCAACAAGTTCCGCGGTCAGACACCTCACGAAGCTGACGGGCTCCGTTACGATGCACATACGCGCGCTTTCCTTCGCTCCTTCTTCGTTCATGCTTCTTTTACTGCTCCGTTTTGCGTACGACGGTCATCTTACCATCTCCGCCACCGTCCCTCCAGACATGAGACGCGACGTTCAAGAGATCTTCCGGGCGACGCCGCACCACAAGCAGGTCATGATGTTCAGCGCCACGCTGGCGAAGGACATCCGGATTACGTGCAAGAAGTTCATGGCCAACGTAGGTGGCTCAAGTTCTGGAGTCTTGTTTAATACTGACGCCCGTTGTAGCCGCTCGAGATCTTCGTTGACGACGAGACGAAGCTCACTCTCCACGGTCTGCAGCAGCACTACGTCAAGCTCGAGGAGGTCGGGAAAAACAGGAAGCTGAACGAGCTTCTCGACACGCTGGAGTTCAACCAGGTTGGTGTGGGACCCGGTGACTGCGTTGGCTCCCATGTTCAACCATTTGCCACAGGTCGTCATCTTCGTCAAGTCTGTGGCGCGCGCCATTGAGCTTGACAAGTTGCTCGTTTCGTGCAACTTCCCCAGTATCGCCATTCACTCCGGTCTGGCGCAGGAGGAGCGGTGCGTCACCTCGCCCCAGCTGGTGGTCATCGTCGACTGACATGTGCTTTGCAGTATTGCGCGCTACACTGCGTTCAAGGCGTTTGAGAAGCGTATCCTTGTGGCGACTGACATCTTCGGTCGTGGTATCGATGTGGAGCGGGTCAACATCGTGATCAACTACGATTGCCCGCCAGATGCCGACAGCTACCTGCACCGCGTCGGGTGAGTTTGCGCTCGTTCTCACTGGGCCATTGTTGCGCCTTGCTGACTTTCGCGGGTTCGATAGTCGTGCTGGCCGTTTCGGCACGAAGGGTCTCGCTATCACGTTCGTGTCGTCGGAGAGCGACCAGCAGGTGATGGCAGCGATTCAGTCCCGGTTCGAGGTGGCGGTTCCTGAACTGCCTGACCACATTGATCCCGCGAGCTACAGTACGTGTTCCCACGGCTTCGTTCTGGACTCCGCGACTGAAGGTGCTGTCTGCAGTGACATCCTAATCCCCGAGCACTGCGAACGTGCTCGCGCTCTCGCGCTGTCCCGCTTTCTGAGTCGTAGATTACCTTGCGTCCTTGTAACCATACTGTCTGAGTCTACACCACGTCACCCCCCTCGAATGGATATTATTGGCTTGTACCGCTGACGCGTGCGCTGTGAGAGCGTGTGCTGGTCTGACTCTGATGGGCGAAGAAAAGAGAGGCGTGACGAGGAGTGCCTGGAAAATTGGGCGGACTGTGGCCAAGGAATTGATAGTCCGGCGAGAATTGCCGGAAGGGGGCGGATGACGTCTGCGTCGCTGAGGTGATGCTGGGGGGGCCTGGACCGGCGGGCGGATGATGGCATTGGCATGCGCTCTCAGCCCAGCTCAGCTCTCCCGCTGCTCTCTCAGTCTGGCTCTGGCTCTGGCTCTGTCACACCGCGCGCCCGCGCAAACATAGCCCAAACGTCCATGCCAATTTCCCGCCGCCTCTCCTGCTGCCCAGCAAGGAAATTCCCACATCGCATCCTCGTCTCTCCCTCTCCCGTCCCCGCCCCGTCCCCCTCCCCTCCCCCGCCGCACGCGCCATCTCTCCCTTCGCACCCCACGTCTCCCGCTCTACTCTAATCGTGCTCACCGCCAGGCTCCTAGAGCCTGTCCCGCATAATGCGCCGCAAATATGCGCAACCCGCCCTCCCGACGCTCTACTTCAAGGACGGCATCCTCTCTGTCCCCGGGTACACTTTCGAGAAGGTGCGTCCTGCCGTACTCCTCCGCGGGAGTCTTGCGCAGTCGCTGATCGTGCCCTGCGTCCGTGTCCGCTCCGTGTACAGGCGGTGCCATGGGAGGACACCGGCAGCATGACCCTCCTCGCCGAGGGGACGAACCTGCAGGACGGAACGAGCGTGCTCGCCAAGATCGTACCCGCACACTCTAACGCGTCGATGCTGCTCGAGCGAGAGGCCCACATGTGAGTAGTCCGCTTCATGTTCGCCAAACCAAGCGCGGGGATCCGCGGTCGAGCTCATTACCCCGCTGCCGTCCCGCGTTCCTCCCTTGCCGGCTCGTGCTCACGATGAATGCTATTCTAGTCTGGAGAAGATGTCCACGTCCCCGGAGTCCTCGAGCGCGACCCTTAGAATGATCGACTTCTTCACGATTCCCAAGGCGAACGGCGATTGCGTCGTACTGTTACTCTACCACCCCGGCCTCAACATCCTCGGCCGCTACTTTCCCCCAGCCAAGGTCAACAACCTTTTGTTCGGCGACATCTCCCGCGCGAGACCCTCGTCCTCTCACCGAGACATCTACATGTCCGGCGTGGAGGAACCCTACACCATGGAGGAGATGGAGGCCATCGAGATCATGGACTTGGCAACCTTCCTCGAGTTCGCCATCCAGGCGACACATTGTCTGGAGATGATGCACAGAAACGGACTCATACACCGAGAGGTGCGCGCAAATGCCTTCCACCTTAACCACCACAGCGGGCTCGTGCGACTAGTGCACTTCGGCAACCGTGCCGTATCATTAGAACAGTTCGGCGTGCCGTCCGAGTTCGTGCTCCAAGCCGACGCCTTCGAGGAGACGCAGAAGCTCAAGGTGAAGGAGGCGCTGTGTTACTTTGCCCCGGAGCAGACAGGGAGCATGGAAAACCTCGCGGAGGACCACCGAACGGATTTGTATTCCCTGGGAATCATGTTCTGGACGCTCCTGGTAGGTCGCGGGACGATGCCCTTCGAGGGCGGCCCCCTCGAGCTCTTGCACGCAGTCGTGCAGAAAAGGCCCATGCCTGTGCACGAAGTCCGAAGGGACATCCCGCAGGTGCTCGCGATGATCATCGAGAAGCTGCTGCAGAAGTCGCCCGACGCGCGCTACCAGAGCGCGTACGGCCTCAAGATGGACCTGCTCGAGTGCCAGCGGCGGCTGCTCGCGGCGGTCGCGCTCTCGTCGGACGAGCCGGCGGAGCTGATCCCGTACTTCGACATCGCGACGGAGGACCGGTGCATGGAGTTCACGATCCCGAGCCCGCTGTTCGGGCGCGAGAAGGAGCTGGAGACGATCCGGAACATCATCCGCCACACGTCGACGAGCTACTCGCGCCAGATCGGCACGTCCCGCGGCTCGTTCGTCGTCAGCTCGAGCGGGAGCACGGGCACGAGCACCGTCGGCACGGCCGAGGACCCGAGCGACTCCATGTCGAGCAAGAGCGAGGCCTCCGCGCAGATGATGGTGTCGCCCGAGTCGCCCGGCTCGAAGGTGTCGTCGATCGATACGATTCAGGGCTCGACGACCACCATTACGTCTGGCACTGTGTCAACGAGCGACGGGCTCAGGCGCGTTGCACTCACTCCTTCGCAGAGTCGGGCGCGGACGCACGCTGCTATCATCCTCGGGCCGCCTGGGTAGGTGTTCTGTCTTCTATCCGTCGGGCGCTCTCCTTCTGACATGTGCTCTTAGTGCCGGGAAGAGCTCGCTTATCCTCGCTCAGCAAGCCAAGTGGAGATGTGCGTTGCTTTGCAGGAGTATATTCGGGTTCGGTGCGTGCTAACATGTCTTTCTAGCACATGGACTGTGGGGTCAGGCAAAGTTCTCGGAGGTAGAACCCGGGCCGTTCGCTTCGCTCGTAAGTGATCCGCTCGACTCCAGCGAGCGTCGTGGCGTGCTCACCAAGACTTGCACACCCTCAGCTCGCGTGCCTCTCGCACGTCCTCCGCCAGCTGATCGTCTTCCACTCGGACCTGCACCGGTTCGTGAACGACCTGAAGCAGCGGCTCGGGCCGCAGCTGCAGAACGTGCCGCTGCTGTACGAGGGCGCGCCGGAGCTCAAGACGATCTTCGCGCTGTTCGACATCGTGATCGACACGCCGCAGGAGACGCTCGAGACGAACGAGCTGCCCGCGCGCTTCCAGTCGCTCGTGGAGAGCGTGTTCGCGGTCCTTGCGGAGACGCGGCTGTTTGCGCTGTTCTTGGACGATTTGCATGATGCCCCGGATTCGTGCGTGTTACATGAATTGACTGCGTGTGCGTTAGTGTGGGGGTATTGACGCGTGGTTGTCAGGTCGCTGGATCTCCTGAATGCGCTGGTGAACTCGCGCACGCGCTTGGTGAGTCGCGGTTCCAAGACGCTATGGCAGTGCCCGTACTGACCCATCCCTAGCTCATCTTCGCCACCGTCCGTTCTGACAGACCGTAAGCAGCACCCTCTTTCCCATTCCCCTCCTCGCCTGTGCTCACCTCACCTCATCACGCCAGCGAGCGCCTGGAGCGGATCCGGCAAACCTTCTCCACGAAGTCGACGACGTGGATCCAGCTGGAGCCGCTGAGCTACCCCGCGGTGTCGACGCTCGTCGCGCGCACGCTGCACCGGCCGAAGGAGGAGGTCTCGCACCTCGCGCGCATCATCCACGGCGCGTCCGAGGGGAACCCGTTCTCGGCGCGCAACATCTTGACGACGCTGTATAGACAACGGCAGATTTGGTACGATTGGGACAAGAATAACTGGCAGTGAGTGTTTCTTGTCTTAGGTGTGGGAGGAGGAAGGGATGGGGTGCTGAGAGGGGGTTAGGTTCGATATTCAGGCGATCGAGGCGACGCTGTTCGACAAGAAGAGCGTAGCGACGCCGGGCGACCTTGGGTTCTTGATCAACCACTTGCGCGAGCTGCCGGAGGACGCGAGGAAGTTCGTCATCTGGGCGTCGTTCTTTGGACCAACGTACGTAGCTTCACACATCCTTTGAACTGTCCCTGGACTCACCCATGTCTCCATAGCTTCAAAGTAGCAGAAGTCGCGCTCCTCATGGACTGGGACGACTCAGGCAGCAGTGGAAGCGGGACCGAGGAGGAGCATGAAGACATGTGGAATGTCTCGAAGGCGGTGCACAACCTCAAGGAGAAGGAGAACGGGTCGACGACGCGGCGCTCGATTCGCGGGCTGCAGACAGCCATCGCGGAGGGGTGGCTCATCCAGCGTGCGAGAGACATGTGCAGTTTCTCGCACGACAGGTATCGTCAAGCGGCGCAAGCCGAGGCGGAGAGCCAGCCCGAGGAGACGATTGCGAAGATGTCGTTCAGGGTGAGTCGGCAGCCTGACGAATGGTGGGTGTGGTATACGGTACTGACGGTATATGGACAGATTATATTGATGATGCTGCACGAGGCGACGCCGGACATTTACCGTATTGCGGAGCACGCCAAGCGGTAGGATTGAGGGTCCTCTGGGCCGTCGGCTTCGCTGACTTTATGCGACGTGCGCAGGTGTTTGCCGCTGCTCCGCGAGCACTCGAAGCGCGACGAACTGCTGGAAATGTCGATTGATGCCGGCGACTCTGCGAGAGCCCGGGGTGCTCATGAGGTAAGCTCGGTAAGTGAGGTGCGGTGGCGTATGGCCTGACGCGATGCCGGCAGCTTGCACTGCAATCATACATGAATGCGCGGTCGCTCCTGGATGAGAACTCGTGGAAGACGGATCCGGTCAGGACGTCATCGCTCTACATACGGCTGGCCGAGTACGCGGTTCCTTGATTGTTTCCTGGTTGGGGTGTTAAAGTGTTTGGCAGGCTGTATACGTGGAAGGCGGACTTCAACCTGTCGGACAACCTGCTGCAAGAGTGCCTGGTGCGGTGCGAGAGCCCTGAGGAGAAGGCGCGGCTGCTTCGGCTGCGGTCGCGGAACCACTGGATGCGGGGGAACTACTCCGCGGCGCTGAATGACAACATCCTGGGGCTGCACCTGCTGGGGGTGGACGTGAACGCTGCGCCTACGCGGCGGGAGGCGGACATTATGTTCGAGCAGGTCAAGAACGAGATCCTGGCGGTCGGCTTCGAGGACATCCTCTCGATTCCACGGGCGCGGGACAGCCGGACGGATTTGGCAATCGCACTGCTCAACGACGCAGGTCGGTATCCTCGTGGCTGGACGTGGCTCCGCGATCTGATGCGTGTGTGGCAGGGACGAACGCGTACTGGAGCACGGGCGAGGGCTTCGCTGATGTCATCGGCCTCACGGTGGGTGGACCTGCGATTGAGTGCGAGTGCGACGCGATGCTCACGTCCACGCCCAATCCGATGACAGACGATCCAGCTCGCGTTGCGGTAAGTCGCGCCCCGATATGGCAGGTGCGGTGTGCTGAGCGACTCGGGCAGGGCGGGGATGTGTCCCGGCACGGCGCTGGGCTTCTTCTGGGCGCTGGGAGGTAACTTACGCTCGATCTGGTGCCGCTGTCAGGCGTCGTCGTGCTCACCATCTTCGCCCGCAGCCGCGGCAGAACGACGCGAACTCTATCGTTTCTCGGCAGACCTCGGCAAGCTCGCCTTGCGGATCGCAGACCAGTACGGCACCAGCTTCGAGAAATGGTACGTGACGGCCCGGTGGAGTGCCTTTCGCCCCCTGGCGTTCGGCCGCCCTGTCCCTGAACCGCCCGTGTTGACCTTGGCTTGCTTGTGTGCACCAGCCGTGCGCTGCTCTTGTTCTCGATCATGGTCTCCGGCTTTGACAACGTCCACATACGGGCCAACGTGCCCCGCCTCGAGCAGGCGATCAAGTACGGCCAGAGTGCGGGTGACAGGTGAGTGAGAACCTGATGGGGTGGCGGCAGGCACTGACGGCGGTGCTCGAAGAATATACACGAGTTTCGCAACGGCGCACTTGATCGTCACAAGACTGTATATATGCGACCATCGTACGTCGTTTGACAGTGCTGGTTCTGCGTTGAGGTGCTCACCGTTGAGCAGTGAGCGAGCTGGTCGTCGCTGCAGAGGAGGCCGTCTCTGACATCACGCTATGGGCCCCCAGTGGAGACATAGCGGTCCTCGCTCAAGGCACTCTGAACTGCATCCGCGCCTTGGGCGGCTATACCATCGCACAGTCCGCGGAGACAGCCTTCGACACCGAGACCTACAAGGAGTCGGAGTACCTCGCCCAGGTGGAGGCCCTTGGGACCATCAAGGTCGCGATGAACTGGTATGTCGTCTTCGGGTGATCCCCGTTTAGTGCCTGCTGACGTGCGTGCGAAGGTACAACGCATTCAAGGTATGAGCCACACCTACAGACTATGAAAGTATTCATTGACCCCACTTCGCAGGTTGTCGCCTTCTTCTGCCTTGGATTTGCAGATGAGGCCGCACAGCTCGGATTCTACGTCTATGAGACTCGAGACTGCAACCCCAAGTAGGCTCCACTTTTCGGTATGGACGGTATGGATGAACTCACCGCTGACGCCCACGCAGCCATCGGCACACCCGCTATGCTCTCTTCTTCCACAGCCTGGCGCTGATACAATGTCTGAGGAAGGGTAACCTGTCACCTGAGGAGCGTACGCGCTACTTCAAGCAGGTGGAGGCGAACCAGTCGTACATCCGGAAGTGAGTGGGCAAGGTTCTCGGCGTCTACTCGTGCTGACTTTGAGGTCAAGGTGGTTGTCCCCAAGCCCGGTGAACACGAGCACTTGGGTTGCACTCATTGTACGTGATGATGATTGCCTGAGTCGAGTATTATTTTGACCGTCATATCAGGATGCCGAGATTGCCTCGTTGACGAACAACCCTGACGCGTTCAAGCTCTACGACGTTGCGGTCAAGTGAGCAAATGGACGCATGGAGCATATAACGGGAGTCTGACTTGGTTCTAGGCTCGCGGTCAACAATGACTGGTTGCTCGAGGGCGGTTGGGGTCTCTACTTGGTACGTACTTCTCCGCCCTGTGCTCCCGCTTGTGAATCCAACATCTCTACAGCAAGGAAGCCACTTTGTACGATGTGGTGTGGAGGGCCTCGGTAGCGAACTGCAGCGTCGTGGTATCGCACGGCAAGCTCAATGGGGAGCTCGCGGCATTGTGTAAGCGATCATTGACCTCCATTACCTTGCGCGGTGCTCACGGTCATTGCAGCAACTACCTCTCCTCTCTCCTCGAGACCCGTTCCCAGCCCGTCCCACTCAAGAGACACATATTCTCCGCCGACGTCGCCGTACAGACCGACAGCGTCGTCATCGCCGCCCAGCCCGCTCTGCAGGGCACCTACGAGCGCACGAGCCTGGAGGCGACCGAGGAGGAGCAGATATCCACCCTCACTGCGGCGGACCTTGCGTCTATCCTCAAGTGGAGCAAGGAGATCTCGGGCGACATCAACTTGTCGATGGCGCTCCAGCGGTTGACGGAGATCTCTACGGGTGCGTGTATGCGTGTGTGGGCGTTTGTCGGGGGGTGGCTGATTGTTTGTTCGATGGTGGTGCAGAGGTGTCGGGGAGTCAGAGTACTTGCGTCGTCATCGCGAGGGAGGCGGGTGATTATACTGTCGCTACGAGCATGAACCCTCCAGACGCATGCAAGGTTCACGAGTAAGCGTCAAGCCTGAGCTTGCATAGTACGGCATGGGACTAACCAGAATGTTGCAGGAACCCGTTGCCGATACGGTCCATTTCCGACCCGCTGCGGCGGACAATCATCCAGCATGGTGTGCATTCAGAAGTTCCGACCGTTGGCCTCCCTTCTGACATATGGACGTAGCTCTCAACACCAAGGAACGCGTCTACTACGAGGACATCGCGTCCGAGCCGCGCTTCACGTCCGAGGCGGCGCAGAGCCCGCACCGGTCGGTGATCTGCATCCCGATCTTCAGCAACCGGGGGCAGACGTTCGGCGCGGTGTACCTCGCGTCGAAATACGCGTTCTCGCCGAACATCGTGACGATGTTGACGCTGCTGTGCCAGCAGGCGAGCATCGGGATCTCGAACGCGCTCCTGTTCCGCTCGGTGCAGGCGGGGACGAAGGAGAATCTGAAGATGATCTCGGCGCAGAGGGACGCGCTGGAGGCGGCGCGGAAGAGCAGGGAGGACGCGTTGAAGGCTACCAAGGTGCGTGTGGGAGGGTTGTACCGGGAGGGAGGTGAGGGATTAACGGTACGGGCATGTGCAGATCAAGAGTAACTTCTTGGCGTCAATGAGCCACGAGTTGCGGACACCCTTCAGGTATGTACATTCCTCGACGGGTTGGGGTTGCCTCTGACGCCGCGTCGCAGCTCCTTCTATGGTCTGTTAGACATCTTGAGCGGGACGGAGCTTAACCCGGGCCAAAGGGAGATTGGTGAGTAACAGACGAAGCACTCGCGGAGGTTGATCGCTCATCGGTATCGCTAGTCCAAACGGCGAAGCAGTCCTGCGAGCTTCTGCTCAAGGTAAGGATTATATACGCTGAACCGCCTCTTGACAAGCGCTGACCGTCACTCAGATTATCGACTCCATCTTGGACTACAGCAAGCTCGAGGCTGATGGTATTGCGTCCATACTATTGATTGGAAGATTAGCGGCCAACTGACACTGTTCTCAGCGGTCAAGCTCGAGTACTCCGGCTTCTCCGTGGAGAACCTGCTTGCAGTACGTTTCATTCCTTGTTCGACTGGCGGTTATGTTCTGACCTCCACTAGGACTGCATGGAGTTGCTCCTGCCCATGGCTGCCAAGAAGCTCGATCTATCCTTCAACATCGAGTCCAGTGTACCTCCTTGTACGTATTTCACGCGGGATGTTTTGGACATGTTACTGACCTTTGAGTTCGTAGGGGTGAAAGCCGATTACGCTCGAATACGGCAAGGTATGATAGCGCATCCACATAGATGTTGGAAGAGGCTGACGTGGTCCCGCAGTGTTGATGAACCTGATCGGCAATGCGGTCAAGTTTACGGCGAACGGCTTCGTACGAGTAACCTGCGCTGTCGACACGAATCAGCCGCGCACTGCGACGGACGTACACTTGAAGTTCTCAATACAGTATGTGTCACTCTGCCATAAGTATCTCCTAGACGCTAAGAACACCTTGCAGGGATACTGGCATTGGCTTGAGTTCATCCGACGTTGACCAGCTCTTCGTCCCCTTCCAGCAAGCAGACAATTCTTCGACCCGACGATTCGGCGGGACTGGTCTTGGGCTTTCCATCTCCCGGCAGCTGGTCAAGCTGATGGGCGGCGTCATCGGCGTGCAATCCGAGCTCGGTGTCGGCTCGACATTCTGGTTCACCATCCCAGTGAAGGTGTACGAGTCCGAAGAGTCGAAGCAAGCCCTCATGGAGGTCGAGAAGCTGAAGGAGACCCTCATGAAGACGCGGCCGCTCCGCCTGCTGATCAGCTCCGGCTCGAGCGCGACGGTCGCGATGCTGAGCACGATGCTGAGCGGGTTCACCGTGACCGCCGTGCCGACGATCGAAGACGCCGAGCGCTACCTGCGCAATTCCGAGTTCGCCGCAGAAGAGCTAGACTTTGTGCTCCTAGACGACCAGTCGGAGACCCGCGCGGACGACCTCGCGCGGGTGCTGCGGTCGCTCCCATACCCGGCTCTGAAAGATACCAAGATAATCCACCTGTTTACGCCGACTACGGACAATTTGGCGGGCGCGCCGATGTTGCGGAACGACACGGAGACGCCGCCTGGAATCACGAGGATGACGAAGCCACCGCGACAGATGAAGCTTCTTCAGATGTTGGCGAGTCTGAAGAACGTCCTGGACCAGGTGCCTATAAGACCTGTGATCAACGCCTCCGAGCTTCGGGAAGAAGAGGCATTGGCGCAGAGGACGCTCTTCGGCAACGTCCTCGTGGCAGAAGGTCCGTGCGTTGCTCCTCGCGCTACTGCTGATCGCTCACCGTCCTATGTAGACAATCCGGTGGCGCAGAAACTGCTGGTGAAGCAGCTAGAGAGGTACGATCTCAACGTCATCGCGACCTCGAACGGCGAAGAGGCGATTGCAGGTGAGTTCACTGCTTTCCTGTGGCTGGAATTTGCTTCTAACGGCAATGCAGAATGGGAGCGGCACGAGCCAGGATACTTCAGCGTGGCATTGTTCGATCATCGTGAGTAGTTTCCTGCCTTAGCATCTCTCCGATCTCTGATTTTACGCCTCCCAGACATGCCAATATGCGACGGCGTGGAGGCCTGCAAACGCATACGTATTCTGGAGGGGAAACGGAGAGTGCCTGTATTGCTGCCCAGTATGTATACATGACACTCATGTCATGATCTCGCACTAACTATCCGGTCTAGTTGTCGCACTGAGCGCGGATTGCCAAGAATCCACGAAGCAGTTATGTCTAAGCGCAGGCATGAACGGCTTCTTCAGTAAGCCGCTGAAGAAAAGTAAGCGCAGGACGGCACGCTTTTGTGACGCATTGGCTAAGCGTGCTCTCCAGATGACCTACTGTCGCTTCTTGGAATGTTCGGTCCTCCAATACCTGCGCCAAACTCGTCACCGCCGCCTACGCCGCCATAGTCGCGGTGGGTTCCGTCTCTTTCTTCCTTCGTCGAGTTGCTCTGTATCGCACTGCTCTCCCACTTGTAGTACACGTCCCCCCATCCCAGATTACACGCACGCACGCACGCACACACCCAACCCACCCTTGTACGCTATTCTTCCCCCTTACACAGACTTACCGTATATACATCCATATAGCACTACTCCCTCCATGATTAGGACCTATGTTACATGCAATGTACCTGTTGGCGATACCACCGTAGCAAGATATCGATCTGCATTTGTGTAGCCATTGACGTTCCCGAACCGAAGAGAATTGGTTGTCATCCAGATCGACATGTTAGAACACTGGAGAAAGACAGGGAGGATGCGATAGAGAGCGGGGATGACGGTGTATGCTAATGTACATGCCAGAAGCTTCATTGCGTGTGATAGCGGTCATGAATGTCTAAGTGATACGGCTTCTTCCCAGCGAGACATGTGTTATGCGGAGGACCGGTTCTCCTGCTCGGGCTCGGAACGGCGCGCGAATCGCTGTGCGACCCGGTGCACTATGGTGCGCTCGCCAAAGTACGTAACCGTCACGATGAGGTTGACGATGGCCAGCCCGGCGTTGAACAGGTTGAGCGCCATCCAGCCCTGCTTGGAGCTGACGTGGTCGTAGAGCTAGGTATCATCGTTTCAGCAACAGAGCATCAAGCAAGATGTCATATAACCTCATACCTGTCCTCCGATGACGGGACCGACTATGTCGAAAGAGTCAGCAAATGCCAGTGAATAGATGAGCAAATCCGTTGCACTCACGCGCAGAGCCGAGACCATATGCTACGTTGAACGCGCCATATACGTGTCCATCTAGCGAGTTACCCATCAGCTGTGGTATATTCCGGACGCTCCAGCAATTGACACATACATCCGACGCCCTCCAGACTCCGCGTTACCGATGCGAACTCGGCGGTGACGGGGGAAATCGTGCCGGTCGCGAAGAGATCTAGTGAGCCACGTGAGAAGTTGTCAATCATCTGTGACGTCGCAAACGAAGATATCAATGTGGAGCTTACTGAGCAGTCCGAACATGACGAGGAAGTAGGCGAGGTTGACCCGGATGAATATGAGGAACCAGAATGGGAGGGAGCCGAGGAGGCAGACGATGGTGCTCGTGGTCGCGCCTCCGCGGTCGGCATACCATCCGCTCAGAGGGGACGCTATGTGGATCGTGAGTAACTGATGAACACGACGAAGCGGTTGAGTGACGAGACGTACAGACGAAGGATGGCACGACGGCCACGATATAGATCAGGCCGATTTTCGAGACATCGAGGCCGAACGTAGATTGGAGATAAAGTGGCAACACCGGCTCCAGGCTTGTGAGCATGATTCTGCGTCCGACGTAAGCATCGTGTCCGGCATCATCATGGTAAGGTTTGGGCCAGATACTCACCCGAAACTCAGTGTGAGCCATGTAGCGGATAGCGCCCGGGGCGATCTGGCGAGCTTGAGGAGCAGCCGCGGAATCGATAGATGTACAGGGTCTTGATCCCTTTCTTGGTCATGCGCTTCGGTCGCAGTAGCAGCGCGCGATGGAACGCGAGTACCTGTTTCCGCTGGTTCTGCACCTTCTTCACGGGCCTCTCCGGCAGAAACGTTCGTAGGCTGCTCCTTCTTCTCTTCAGCGGCTGTAGTACCGTACGCCAACGTAGGGGACGAGTTGCTCCTTCGGCTGACCAAGGTCGTGAAGGAAGCATCGTAGCGTATAGCCTCTTTGCGCTCGATGATGAGCAGACGTCCGATGAACTCTATGGCGGTGACGATGATGCCGAAGATGAAAGGCCCCCGGAAGCCGAACCGCTCGTCCAGGGCTCCTGACACCGGCGGACCGATGAGGAAGCTGAGGCATTGTCAGGAGGAGTCCTGCAGGTGGAGACAAAAAATCATTTACCCCAGCGACATTCCCATCATAGCCAATCCTAGCTGCTCTAAGAGACGGACGGGTTCAGTGAGGGCGCCGAAGTAAACGCTGGCATTCTCACTTACTGCCAACGATTTTCTCAGGGACAGTATCGCAGCTGCGACAACGTCAGAAACAATATACTCCTCGAGGACCGCGGGGAAGATATCTTACATCAACGCCAACCCAACAACCCAGATGACGCAAGCACTGATCCCTTGAGCGATGCGGGCCAGGACCATGACCCAAAACGCAGGCGCTTCCATGAGCAGCACTTGGGAGCCAATGAGCGCCGCCTGACCGAGCAGTAGCGGAATCTTGCGATTCCTGTACATCTCGGACAAGAAGGCAATTGGAGGGGTAACTGGAGGAAGAGTGACGTCAGCTCAAGCTTTGTAGCAGTCTTCTCCTGAACCTACATATAACCAGCGCTGCGGACTGACCAGCATTTGATTTTCAGTGATTCGATCTACAGGATAGGAAGTCGTACCACCCACGTATGCAAAGAGTAACCAGCCGACCAAGCCGGAGATACCCTCATAGCCAAGGCTTTGAAGGCGGAATGGGATAATAGGGACAATCATCGAGTAGATGAGAAGGTCAGTCGTGATGGCTGCGAGGCCGTCAGTACCATACTCGAAATTGCTGGTGACCGCATACCTATTCCGACGACTTCGAACAAATGGTTGCGCGTCAGCGAAATTCAAGCGGTGGACGCATTGTGATTCTGCTCTCACCAAGGGTTATGAACCAGACTGAGCTGCGCCATTCCAGGCCCCATGGCCGCCGTTGCTTGGGTTTGGCACGCTCACTCGTGTGCTTTTCCCGTGTTTGGCCAGGCGGATATTCGTGTGAATTTGACATCATGTACGAGGTACTCTTGCCGATGAGATTGGTCCTGGATCGCGAAACGAGGAGATGACCCCGAGCAGCTAAGGAAGAGGACGTTATGCAACCGGCGTACGCTGTATGTGCGGGGCTGAAGCTGCCTCCCACGGGAGGAAGGCTTTATGACATGAAGAAGTCGATGGACCACAAACCGGCTCACTTCGGTTGCCGGAATAGAAAATGGTGCCACAGTGTGGAGGCATTCCACACTGGGAAATCCCGACATTCCGGAGTCAATGAGCGCCTACCCGACGTCAATCGGTGGCGGTGCACCAATCCATAACAAGCAGGTAGGTAGAGGTAGACGCCGCACGTCTTTCATCCTGCCACGCAGTTCTCGACCAACAGACCCCTTACTCGCTCTGCGACACGTACATATCTATTTGGGTGCTTGTGGCTCTGGTTGTGAAGGTCAGATGTACCGGCCCTGTCGGGAGCAGCGAGCTTGTAAACGTGGTCGGCGGCGCTGCGCGCTCGTCAGACCACGCTGTCCGTTCGTACAAGGGCATATCATTCCAGCGGCAAGGGTTGTCAACTGTTTTCAGCGTAGCAATTACAGCTGTGACACGCCTCTATGTTTCTGACACGTGTGTGCGCGATGCTCTAAGCTCTTACGTTGTCAATAAGGACCGAGGTCGAATGACACCTTCGATTACTGATGGTCTGTTGGACTCAAGGACGAGCGATTGAAAGTCAGACTGACACAAGGGATTGTTATTCTTCTCCATTTGAGCACACGCTCTAAGAACGCTACTCTGACCTTTCTGGTGCGTGCTGTCGCGCGTAGCAGTGAGCAAGGGATGGTAGTTTGAGAAAGGCTCTCACGGACGAACACATCCTCGCGCGCCAATGGCATCTGGGCGCTTATGCATCATAGCGAGGCGGACGCGCAGGCGGCGGGACCAGCATACCCTCACCCCGCATCGCTTGTCGCATGACGACCACTCCGCTCCCTCCTAACGGCAAACCACGTCGGCGACAGGCGCAGAAGGACAAGACTCCTGACGCGCACACCGGCTCTATGCCACATCCCTCAGCCCACGCTACCTCCCTGGAGAGCATCGAAATCTTGCCACGCACGCCTCTGTCCACACGGACACCGCGGCGGGTGCAAGCGGGCTGGTCGCCGAATGAGGATGGACACGCCGAAGAGGTTGAGTTAAGCTTGCTCGGGGAGGAGGAACGTCGTCAGGCCGCAGCCGACCTCACTGTGGAGGAGGAACAGGCTTACCTCTCGCAAGCCGATGGGAAGCGGCCGATGTCTTCGCGGGACAAGCGGGCCATCGTTCTTTTGATCATCCTGTGTGCGTGACATCCCTTCTATTGCGTCGATCCGTCGCTGAACGGGAGCACTACGCGTGTAGACCTCATTCAAGGATTCCCAGTGAGTTCGTCATGCGCCTGTCTGATGAACTAGCTAACCCTCCAAGCCAGCTGGGTCTTGCCCTAGGTGAGCACACTGCATGACGCGTCACGATCGCGTCTCACTCTTGCGCAGGATCCGTGCCATTCATTCTCCGAGAACATCTCTCCTACTCCGAGATTGCCGTCTTCTCTCTGGCTGGATATCCGTATTCCCTCAAGCTGCTATGGTCACCCATCGTAGACTCTATGTTCTTCCCCACCATTGGCAGGAGGAAGTCATGGATTATACCAATGCAACTCGTCATTGGAACGATCATGCTAGCCATATCGTATCATGCCGAGGAACTCATGAGTAATGTGAGCCGTACCCCGCTCTAATCGCTGGAAGTTTATCGCTTAACGAGGTGCAGCCTGGAGAACACTTGTATACCTTGAGCGCCGCTTTCACTGCCTTGGTGTTCTTCTCCGCAACACAAGGTTTGCATCCGTAGCGTTTCAGGTTTGCGAGTCAGTGCACTGACGTACATGCAGATATCGCCGTAGACGGTGGGTACAGCGTCTCTCGGTGATCTGTTCTTTGACCGACGTTGGCGTTCAACAGGATGGGCACTTACACTCCTTTCCGAGGATAACCTCGCGTTCGCGTCAACGTGTCAGACCATTGGTCTGAACACCGGCTATCTGATGTCCTACACAGTATTCCTCGCCCTGAATAGCGAAGACTTCGCGTAAGTCGCCGAACCTTGTGCCTTCTCTAGTACTGAGGGATTTGCACAGCAAGAGATGGGGTATCCCTCGGCTGAGTCTTGCAACCTACCTGTCCTTCTGCGCCTTCATGTCCTTTGCTGTCACCATCTGGCTGTTCTTCATCAAGGAGGTCAGTATAGCTGATCGATCCCCATGACCGCGACTGACGCCCATGCAGGACAAGGAATCTACAAGCGAAGATATCAGCATCAAGGCAGTGTATACCACCATGTGGCAGATATGCAGGCTGCGACGTAGGCTATGTTGATCACATACACGGTATCACTTACTGAATCTGCCTGACAGACGTTCAGATACTGCTCGTGGTGCACTTGCTCGCCAAGATAGGTTGGCAAGCAAACGACGCCGTAACCCAGCTCAAGATGGTCGAGAAAGGCCTGGGTAGGGAGGACTTGGCTATCACTGTCCTCATCGACTTCCCGTTCCAGATTGTGGGAGGATGGCTAGCAGGAAAGTGGTCGCGAGGAGACAAGCCCCTGCGGCCATGGATATACGCCTTCTGGCCAAGACTGGCCCTGACGCTCTTCTTCACGCTCATGGTGTACTACTTCCCGGCGCCGCCCATCTCGACCGGGTTCTTTGTCATGCTTGTGACAGCGACAATAGCCCAGTCGTTCGCAGGGTGCGTCGCATTGCTGGCTGACTACGTCCCTCTTTCTGACATCGTATTGTCTTCGTAGGACTATACAGTTCGGTGGAATATCGGCCTTCCACACCAGGATATCAGATCCAGTTGTGGGTGGAACATATATGACAGTGAGTTGGGCAGACATTCCGATAGGTGACAATCCTGATGGTATTGTAGCTGCTGAATACCTTCACCAATCTGGGCGGAACCTGGCCCCGATACTTCGTCCTGAAGGGTGAGTACTGTGTGACATCATCGAGGCAGAACGCTGACTGCTGCGGCAGGTGTCGACTTCTTCAGCGTCGCGACTTGTCAAATCAAGGATGCCGACTTGTCGGTGCCAGGTGAAATGATCTGTTCTAGTGCGCGGATCCCGTTGGCTCATGGATTGTTGCAGCGCATGAGTGTGTATCAGAACATGGGAAAGCTGCTTGTGCAAACCTCGGCGGCGAGTGCATAACAGAGCGGGATGGCTACTACATCGTATCCGCTATCTGTCTTGGCTTCGGCGTGCTATCTGTGATCTTCTTCCTCATTCCGACTGCGAGGAAGTTACAAGGTTGGTCTGATGATCTTTTCCGACATTGTCGTGATCCTGATTCCGCATTGTCCAGCTGTCCCGGTAAGCAAATGGAGGATATATTCGTGACGTGGGCGTTTGTGTGTGGTCGATTGTAAAAGTAGACATACTGTATCGCGCTATATATTGGGTAGCTAGATATGCACCGAAGTGTCATCTTGGATTCCGCCAGTGTCAAGGTGGAAAAATGAGGACGAAAACGTGTAGAAACCGAGGATTTTTGCGCACTAGGCGGGGCAGGCGGCAGAGAGACCGGCCCTGAGGCGGGTCACGCCGATCGAGCCTCGCAGCACGCCTGCGGTTATAGGTGAAGTGAATAGGCTCTCCGCGACTTTTCACATAACTCCCTCCGTCATTTAGTCTGCGCCCTCTGCACACTAAACAGCGACCTGGTACTCGCGAGCACACACTCTCGACACCCTCTGCGACACAACCTACGAGCAAAATGACTACTACAACCATGCATTTTGGTCCCGAGTGGATGCGCACTAAACAGGGCTCAGCTCGGCCTGCACCCTCGCCTCCTCTGACAACGTCTCCTGCTCCGCCTGGAAACTCTACGTACTCTGCGCTCGTGACCCCTGCTACGCACCCTCCACCCGAGGGGCGCGATGACGCTCACCCGTTCCGCTATTCTAAGGAAGAAATGCTTCGGATCTACAAGGAAGGAGGAGGAAGGGGTGGCCTGGGACTCGAAGTCGAGCGGTGGGAGGGTATCGTGCGCGAGATAGGCTACGATCCTATCGGCCTGAAGGAGATGAGCGAGGCCGAGAAGAAGGTGAAAAATTCCCGTCCGAGGTTGCGTAGGGGGGTGTCGTACTGAAAATGGTGCCTTTCTTCTCCAGCTCTTCTCTGGCCCTCTCAACTCGGAAGTGCGTCGACGCCAGTCGACGGATTTCTTATCGCCTCTCAACACCACTGGGCTCGGAGAGCGTCCCAAGCTGGCCCACGCTTCATCGGGTACTGGGAGCCCTATGCGCGAGCGGATTGGGAGCTTCATGGGCAGGCGCAGGGATAGCACAGGTAATGTCAACACGGCCTGTCTTTATTTCTCTGAACGTCTGCTGAAATTGAGGATGTCATGCAAGACCAAGCGCCGTTGACCATTCCTCGTAAGTTGTCGCTATCCAACATGCAAGGTGGTCTCGCGTCTCCTCGCGACGGCGCGCTTCCCTCGCCCAGGGTCCGTGTTGGCCTTACGCCTGGGTTTGACGGTGTGCTCAGCGAGACGTGGTCGGCTCGGAGGCGCAACGCGGACCCGTCTAAAGCAGGTAATGGACTGAACAAAGGGGACAAAGAGGGCGAAGGGGATGCGAAAGGTCCTGACCTGAAGGAAGAGGACGAGCTTCATGCTCAGGAAGGAAAGACCGGCGGGCCAGGCGGAGGCACACCGTCCGAAGCTAAGCACACGAACGGCAGTAGCAATCCCAATGCTACGCCCGCGGACAGGTTGAATGGGCAGCTCGAACAGCTATCCATCAACACGCAAGGAGACAGCCAGACGTCGACCGCTGGTAATCCAAACAAGCCTCCAGGTCTTGGAGACCTCTCTAGTGTGGAATGGTCCTACTTAGATCCCCAAGGCAATGTACAAGGTACGTTATCGCTGAGCATCATCTTGGACAGGGTGATTCACGGCTTCGACTTCCAGGACCATTCCGAGCCGATCTAATGCAACGCTGGTACAATGAGGGCTACTTCACGTCGGACCTGCTCATGAAGCGAACGCACCTCGACACCGAATGGACACCTGTCGGAGTACTGAAACGTCGAGCCGGAGATCAGCCTCTCTTCCTCACACCTTTGGTGCACGCTCCGACTCCGCCTGGCCTGATTCCTCGCCTGGACACTGTGCTGGACAGCGGTATCCCGGACAGAAATCAGCACTCTCCGTACCAGCCTGTGCCTACTCGCAATCTGCGCAGCTCGACCTTGGACTCGTACCTGATGAACGGTGGCACTGCTGTCCCGGAGTCTCCTTCGTCTTCTTTCGGCGGCCGGTTTGTGAATGGCTCTCCCGATCCCTCCCTGGTGGACAATCGTGTCGGTGGTCAGACCGGCTTCAACCAGGCAGGCGAGTCGCGTATGCCTTTCGCCAGCGGACCTGGGCAGCGACGGGCGACACTGAACGAGTCTATGGACCCGGTGTTTGGCAATCGAGGCTTCGGCGGTCTTGGTGCGGGACGAACTCCTGGTGTGGACGGGGTTGGCTTTGGTGGTTCGTTCATCACACCGTCTAGAATGTTTGCCATTCCTCACAACTTGTCCTCTAGGGGGCGATAACCCTTCTGTCTTCAATGATGCGGCCTCCAGTCCCTTCGGAGCTAGATCCATCCATGATTCGACCAGTTTGAATGGACAGGCAGGTTCGGCCGCATTGAATGGCACGGATCTAGGCCCCATTGGCGGAATGCACTCCAACCAAGGCACCCCCTCGAGGGTGCTCAACCGTGACGCCTTTGGCAAGCCATTGGACGACATGCACAGTGGCACTTTCTCGAATGGCTCTTCACCGTTCATCTCCAACGCTCAGGCGGCGTTCCCTCAAACTCCGCTCTCGCACTTTGCGGGGCAGGATAACCGCTCCTTGCATTCTATGACTCCCATATCTGACCGGCAGTCCATCTCTTCACTGCCGTTCTCCCATCAACTTCAGCAGCCATTTGCCCAGGGTCCGGGCTTCACCAATGCTCAGTCGCCATGGCTATCCGGAGAGGGTGCGCCTTTCCGCCGCCCGGGGCCATTCGATCCCAACCATCCGACCGTGAGCAACACATTCATCACGCAGCCCCTTGTGCACTCGCAGTCCTTCGGACGAACCGCGCAAGGTAGTATACCGACCGAACAGTCTCCCTGGCAGACGCATGCTCAGCCCGTCAACAACGATCCTTGGGGAACGTCTTCGTCCAACAATCTCACCGTGGCGAACCTAGGCCAGCATGACGCGCAGCAACGCCAAGCGGAGATGCAGCAGCAGCAGTCAACGCAAGTTGCGCAGGAGCCAGCGCAGCCCGAACCCCCTGCTGCTCCCGCAGAGGAGCCTCAGGCGCAAGCCACTCCTTCTCCTGCTCCTCCTACTGCTGCACCCGCTGTCGCCGAGCCCGCTACTCCGCAAAAGACCAGACGCAAGTCGGGTGCTCAGACCGCTCAAGCCGCGCCTCAAGCACCGAAGGTTACCCCCGCTCCTCCCCCGAAGCCTCCCTCGCCCGCTCCTGCTCCCGCTCCCGCGGCGGAATCGAAGGCCGCGCCTTGGGCCGTTGATGATGAGAAGAAGGCCAGGACTCCTGGGGGCACCCTGAACCTGCGCGAGATCCAAGAAGCTGAGGCGAAGAAAGCGGAAGCGCGTAAGGCTGCTGAGCGTGAGCGCGAACGCGCGGCCCGCGCCGCTGCGAGCGCGCAGGCTGAGGAGTTCCAGCCATTCACCGCTTCATGGGGCCTCCCGACGTCGCAAGCGGGGGCAGCAGCTCGTGCGAACAACGCCGCGAAAGAGACCCCTGCTGCTGCCACGCCGACCCCGGCGACACCTGTGTGGACAAATGCGGTCAAAGCGCCCGTGGCGAAGAAGACCATGAAGGAGATCCAGGAGGAGGAAGAGCGCCGGAAAAAGCTCGCTGCTGCGAAGGAGAAGGAGACGATGGCGGCCGCTGCCAGGAGAGGGTACGCGGAGACCACGACGAAGGTACGTTGACTCAAGTCCCGTCTGCCGGGCGTCTATCTGAGTAGTCTGGTAGCCTGTCGCTCCTGCTCAACAAAGCGGAGGTGCATGGACGACTGTTGGCGCTGGCGGTAAGGCTTCCGCTGCGACAGTCGCAGCTGCTCGTCCTGCGGCTACGCCCGGTGCTTCGACCAAGTCGGTTCCCACTGTTGCAGCTGCTTCCCCGGCTCCGGCTGCCCGACCCGCCGCCACTCCTCGTCCAGCCGCTGTTGCTCTTAAGTCTACGCCGTCCAAGGACGAGAGCGCCGTTGCGCCTGGCCCATCGTTGGAGTTCCTGAAGTGGTTGGGTGATTCCCTCAAGGGCCTCAACAGCTCTGTCAATCGTGAGTAGCCTCAACACTGTGCTAGCGCTTAGACTAACGAGAGGCATGCTCAGTCGAGGAGATCACGTCCATGCTTCTCTCCTTCCCTCTGGATCCTGACCAGACTACGATGGAGATCATCTCGGACCTCATCTACGCGAGCAGCACAACCTTAGACGGTCGCCGTTTTGCTGCCGAGTTTGTCAGCAAGCGTAAGGCGGACGCGACGTCAAGGCCGAAGGGCGCGAATGCGGGAAGCGCCTCAGCGAAGCCTTTGTCGATTGCGGACGTTGTCAAGGCGCAGCCGAAGCCAGCTCAATCGGAGTGGGGCTTCAAGGTAGTGAACAAGAAGAAGAAGGGGGGCCGTGCGTGAAGTGGTTCGAGCGAACGACTGCGAGTTCTTGAGCCGAAAGCCTGGTGCTTGCTATCTCATAAGCTGCTAATGGTTGTATAGTTGTTGTGCTCGTAATGTCCGCCTGGGGACACCATGTTGTTGCATATCGTACAGAATCCGATATCTACCCCGCTCTGCAATCTGAACAGCTAGTCCTACAGCGACGCGACGTGGTGCTCGTGAGCTCGATCAGCAGGCGGTCGTTTCAAGAAGTGCCGCTGCCACTTGGATTCGTGCCAGTGCCAAAGCCGGTGTTGACTCCCATGTTGAAAAGATCCATACCCATCATGTCCATCTCTGAACCACTGCCGTGTTCGCCAAAGAAGTTGGAGTTGAGATCGAAGTTTTGGCCGTCCAGCTGGTGATCCTGAGGAACTATGGCCGAAGCGATCCCAGAACCATCTCCAGCTTGAGGTGCTCCGCCGAAGCTGGCGAGGAAGGCGCCTGGGGAAGGAGCAGCGGCAGGCGCCTTCTGAGGATCGGACACGGTACTGGACGATGCTGCTGTCGCCGACAAATTGTTGGTGGAAGAAGTCGCAGCGCCCAGCGAGGCGAAGAGTTCCTCCGTGCTAGCGGAGGCTCCCACCGATTGAAGCTCTCTGAGCATGTCTATGTCCATGTTGTCCTCCACTTTCGGCTTGACCTGCTGCTGAGCCTGGGTGGCCACGGCCATTCCTTGAGTGTCGAACATGTTCTGGTTCGCGCTGGTTGACGTGCCAAGCTGTGGGTCTCCAAAGAACTCCATGTCGATGTCTAGGTCGAGCTCAATCGGCTTGTCTGCCGAGCTGCCAAGTGAAGAGTCCACAGGTTGCGCCATATTCTGCGAAAGACTGCCGGCGCCGCTGGGCCCAGCCATGTCCATATCTGTATCGACGGTGAGGTCGATGTCGACAGGCCTGTTCGCGGCATCGCCGAGAGCTGCCATGACCAGTTCTGGAGGTAGTGATGTCCGAGCCGAGCGTGGCGCTAGTGTGACAGGTGAGGAGAGCCCGTTCGGGATCATCTCTTCCGGTTGTAGACGGAGAGCGGAGGCGGAAAGGTCGAGTTTGTGCGGGAACGCAGGGCGTTGCAGAGAAGACAAGGAAATGGTGGACTGGCGACGCGCAGGCGTGGGTATGGGAGGCTTGGGCCGCTGGGTACCATCTGGCAGCGTCTCCGTCTGGGATTGGCCAGGTGAAGCGGGAGGTGTCGTCGTCGTAACCGTGCTCGTGGTTGGTGAAGGAAGTTTGGGTGCGGCAGCAGCGGCCTCTTCTTCAGCCTTGAGGCGCTGCTCTTCGCGCGCGAGGTCGCGCTGTAGTACTGCGATGGCACGGAACTGTGCACTATTAGGCGCATGGCCATGGCGGTGTGGCTGAGACTCACCAGGTGAGACTCCATGGCGTCGCATAATTGATCATATTTTTCGACCTCCCGACCCAAAGACGCGGTCAGAGTGCGTGGCGGATGAGGCGCGTACTTCTGTATTCCCCTGCATGCGCTTCAGCCACAGAGTATATCAAAGCAGAATGTCTCTTACAGCCTCTTCACGTCGGCGTAGAAGCCATATATCTGGCCTGTCTTAACCACAGCACTCTTCGCCTCACATCAGTATCCTGCGAGCTGTCTTCTTCATGTGAACGCGCTCACTTGGAGGCACGAGGATAATGCAGTAATCTCTCCCTCGAGAATGCCAAGCGGTTGTACCGGATCCGGCGGTGGCGGCATGGAGGTGCTCGGCGTCGGCGCATCTTTCGCCGCTGGCGTCCCAGTGGCATCCTTGGACGTCGTTGACGACGACTTGCGTATCGGACGGGGCTTTGGGGCCATTTTGGTGTGCACTGGATGAAAGAGAAGCGGTGGGAGGAGGAAGGCCGGGATTGTGGCTACGCGCGAGTCGCGACCGCGGCAAACCGACCGGGGCTTCGCGCGCGCGTCACGACTCTCCCTCCGCATGCCGCACTCTTGCACTTCCCTCCACCGTCTGGACGCTTTTCCTCATCGACGGCGACGGCGACGACGTCCTCATCCGCAATTCTGACCTGGGCAGACTGGGCTTGACTGAAGGCTTGCAATTCGGCTGCTTGTAGACGCTTAACATATGCCACGCCTCGCAATCCAGACTTGCCGCCTGATTCTCTGAAGCAACTTGTCCGACCTAGAGTCTGCCTATCAGTAGAGAACGTGCTGATCTCGCCATACCATGCCGCTGTCGACGACGCCTTCGTGGAACAGCGCAGTAAGTGACCCGGTGCATTCGTCCGTCCTTCCCGTGAGTGCCTCTGGCCAGTCATAATCAAAGTTGCTCAATATCAGGGTGTGAACGTAGCGGCGCGTTCGCCATATCACAACCCTCCAAGTACGGAATCTAACTCCGTTTCCTGCTCGCGATGCTTTGGCTTCGGCATTGGTGCAACCCTCGGAGCAACCGCAGTTCACTCCGTACGGGCATCTAGCTGACGACCTGGATGTCACGGTTGGTCGGAAACGCGGGAGGCGAATCTCTGCTGCAAGCTCTACGTTTTCGAACGCGCGGGCGGACGATGATATTAGCCACGGTAGTGCAGACCGCTCTGGAGAACCGACCTTAAGGAGGCGCACGTCGTCTCGTGCCAGCATACCTCTGTCATCCTCTGTGGGGTCGTCATCAAGCCCCAAACTGGGTCGGCGGCCATCGAACATTGGAGGCGGCTCTACTATTCGACCTACGCATCGTCCCCGCACCCTCTCCCATACATCATCCCACTCGCTTACGGCTGCATCTTCATCCAAATTATCTGGGGACCTCGGTACTTCGACTTCCTCCATCTTCCCTCGCCTGTTCGGGGACACCTCTCAGAAGAGTCTGGAGAAGATTCTGCAGTCCCGCTTGGTGGAGACGTTCGTCACCATCACTTTGCTCCCAGGTGAAGGCAAGCAGTCTAGTACTCGGCCGAGTACACCTTCGAGCGCACGGGAACATTCGCAGTCCCGTCCCTCCACACCTTCACGACTCTCCAAGGATCCAACAAACGCAAGCACTCCCTCCCCAAAGACGTCGACGGTGTCTAAGGCTACACCAAGGCGCGGCACCGTAGGAGCTGCCAGCAAGTCTGCCAAGCCTGCACCTCTGGCGCGACATACGCCGTCGGCCTCAACGTCTTCGCTCAAAGATTCTGCGTCAGGCCACGGGAGGTCCCCCTCGAGTTCTTCGACGGCGAATGGTAGGACGCCCAAGTCGCCCTCGTCTCCTTCGCTGCAGAAGACACGCTCTCCTGGGTCACCTTTGACATCCTCTTCGGCTACCTCTACATCACAATCCCCTGGCAACTCCTCTTCCAGGGCTGCGGCCGGACCCTCCAAGGCACCTGGCGACGCTTTGCCCGTTCCTGATTACATTTCGCCGGTTCACTGGCCGTCGACTAACCCGGGCTTTCAACTGAGCAAATATGAGTTCGCTCCCGGGACTGATCTGAGCACGTCCAAAATGCGAGTCGAGATTTGGGGTCGGACTGGCGGTGGAGACACATTGGACAGCGGTCGCAAGACGAACGGCAAGATGGGAGATGCCAAGGGTAAGGGGAAAGAGTGGCAGCCCGGGCCGGAAGGGAGCAGCACGGAGTGGAAAGTCTTGGAGTGTTGGGACGTCGATCTCAATCGACTTCTTCCCCTGACCGAAGATGTGAGTCCGTCTGACAGATTGTGCAATGCATGTGCGCTCAAACAGCCATCATTAGCTCGCATCTCACCCGAGTCACCTACCCTCTAACACGCTGCTAATCACTCTGTCGACTGGCGAGACACTCTACTTGCCTCCGCCCTCTCTCCGCTCTAGCTCTCCGTCGCGACCACCTTCTCCGAATGCTGGGTACAATTCAGACCCGGAGGCGGATGTTTCAAGAGTACGGGATATCGGCGAGATCGCCTTGCTTTCTCCCAGGCCAGACGCAAGCTTCGAGAGTATGCCGACCAGTCCCTCTGGGAGCGAGTTCGACGGTAGCCACTTGCGACGGAAGCGCGCGGTGAAATCGGCCACTCTGCAAGACATCCTGAAGTAAGTTGACCGTGCGTGAATGTCGCATGGCATTGCTTGACATTCGCTATAGGTTGATCAACCTACAAGCCTGTATCGCGGACACGGAGCAGTCATTGAGCGAGATCGTGCGAGAGATCGACAAGACGGTCGTCCACAATGAAGTCAGCATACTGGTGAGTAGAGCGGATGGACATTGCCTAGCTGTTGGGAAGATATACCCCCTGTGCAGTGGTGCTGGAAATTGGCCGCTGCCCCTTGCGCCCCTGCAGTATTCTCACGCAACGTCCGCAGCTCCGTGAGGCCTCTGAGCGAGAGGCGTGGGGTTCTGAGCTGAAGGATGAGCGGTCAAAGGTTGACCGCGAGGCAGACGAGTGTAAGCTATTCCCATCTTGCAGTGTATTGGCGGACGATGACCAAATCTATGCCGCAGTACGGCGCCGCATAGAGGCACGAAGAGAGGACATCCGACAGCGACGTGAGATTCTTGCGCTAGCGCGTCAGGTGCACGAAGAAGATCTCGCGGAAGAGTCGCGCGTAGAGGATACCATATCAGAGGAACGGTACGGTCCCATGCTATCCGCTAGTGGTGCTGGGAACTCACCACCCCTGCACGCAGGGCCCGACTATCATCACTACGCAGCCTACTGCCAATCATGCGCAGCAACCTCATTTCTATCGTTTCGTTCATATACCCCATAGAGCTGGTCTCGCCTCCGGACCTGCTTTTCACGATTCTGGATGTGCCCCTACCTATACCCGTGGCTCCGACGGACCCCGCCCCGCCGCTGTCTCTGCCGGCACACAAGGAGGTGACGGAGGATAGTGTCGCGACCGCACTGGGATACTCAGCGCAGGTCGTCCAGCTGCTCGCTGCGTATATGGGGCACAGGCTTGTGTACCCCGTGACGTGCGTAGGGAGCAGGAGTATGATCAAGGATGGGATCTCGGCGATGGTCGGTCCACGGAAGTGAGGCAATATACGGTATCTTCAGTCGCCCTCAAACTCACCTTATGCCTTTGCCCCTAGCTTCCCACTGTTCTCAAAGGGTGTAGACACGTACCGGTTTGAGTACGGTGTCTTCTTGCTCAACAAAGACATAGAACTGGTGCGCTCTTCCACGCGGTGACGTCCGCGCATTGCTGACGTTCCTATCCGATTTTCACAGCTCATGTCGGAGCGCACTCTGCGCGCTCTGGACATGCGCCATACGCTGCCGAACCTCAAGAACCTGCTGCTGACCCTGACGGACAACGAGCAGCACACCATTCCGTAAGTTGTCATGAGATAATCTCCGGTCCGCTGCGGTGCTCATGTCGAAATGCAGGGGCCATCGCGTCGCTTCGTCCTCGGTCTCGATATCGTCCCTCCAATCGCAATCTCCAATCCCCGACAAGTCTTCGCTTCCTGCCACCGCCGAGGCGACGTCAGGCACCCCCGCTGACGTCGCGGGCAAGCGCGCACCTGATGGCGGCCCAGCTTCAGCCCTAGCCCCCGTCTCGACGCCCGCGACCGTATCGCCAGCCGAGAACGGGGCCGGGGCCGCATCGAGCAGCACGCCTCCTGCGAGCGGGTCGACGACGCCGACGAAGGCCGCGCAGCGCAAGAGCCGCGCGTTTCTCGACCTCGCGCCGCTCACGGGCTTCCTGACCCTCCGCGGCCGCTATCCTTCGAGTCAGAAGCCGTCTGTCAAGCCTGTGGCAGAGACGCCGGATGCGGAGGCGCAGGCGTCGCTTGGTCAGGCGAGCGCGCCTGCCGCGACTGGCGGTGTGTCGGGCGAGGCGGGTGAAGATGGCGAGGCTGGGGAGGACGAGGATGATAGGAAGACGATTAGGGCTGGCGGGACGGTCAGCGGGGAGGAGGACGAGGAGGCTGTGGAAGGCAAAGTGAGCACCGCTAATGGTGACGCTCGGCGTTCTTCCCATGTCCCCGCCGGGCGCGAGAAGGGGTCGGATGAACATGTCGCTCGTTCGCCTCCGATTGTCATTAGCTCATAGGGTCTTTGGACTGTGGGAGGGTGGTCGGCGTGGAATCGGACTGGCAACATACGCTATTAGTCTATCCTTCATTGCTTCGTTCTACATGGAGGTGCTGTCATTTGTTGTGCTCTATGAACCGCGTCACTCCTTTGTCGTGATTCTAGCCGGTGTTCAAACGGAGATGTCCTCCGACGAAGTGGAACAAGCTTTACGCTCGCCGTCGCGGGCATTCCGAGGTGCATCCGCGGCGTCTGGGGCACGTCGCCTGCCCCCGACATGCGTTCTGACAGAAATACGATCGAGCGAGCGCGGGGCGCATGCTCTTTCCCGCCCAGACCATGACACCTCTGGCGGATGTCTCTATGACAGCGGGGAGAGGCACCCGACGTGCGCTTGGGCCGTCCGCAGCGGGCGAAGAGGACCCAAGGGAGGAGGCGGGGGCGGGCCGGCTGTGGCGGCGCGATACACAAGCGTACATGCGACGCGCGCGGATAAGGAAGAAACGGTATTCCGAGGCTTCCCGGGTGCGCTCTTCACAGGCTCTTCACGTCGCGTAGAGGCGCGCTGGTGCGAGGCGCGAGCGTGCACGGCTGGCGTTGGGCGTCCGGCCGCTCGCGAGTGGGCCAATGGAAGTGCCTGGAACAGCGATCTGGTCCAAGTTGGAGTGGGCGCGCCATGCACGCGAACGCTGCAATTGCGAAGGCCGACGCGTCGCAGCCCGGTAATTGAGGGCCACGCTTCGTACATTTTTTTCGCGACGGGAAGGAGTACGGTACGCCCACAGATGACAAGTCAATGAATTGTGGAGGTTGTGCGCTCCCGCTGCCTTCGCTGTGGGAGAGGGTGGTCCGCATGATGATGGGACGAAGGATGACCACAAGGGACTGTCCAGAGAGAGGTAGTCTGGAAACTAGGGGCAATATGGCAAAGGCTTTTAGCGTCCGCCGGAGGGACGGCCGGAGGACGAAGGGCCAGAAGCCGATTATGTGTAAAGAAGGCGACGTGCGCCACTGCAGAGATCGGGACGTCGCCTTTTCGGGGAGGTTGCGCCGGGCGCCTAGGCCGACAAGGCTGCGGCAGATGCCGATTCCGGGGCCGGGGGTGGATTGGCGGGGCTGGCGGCGCGGGATTGTGTGGAAGATTGAGAGAAGAAGGTGTTGTGATATTTTGTGTGGATGGTGCTTAGCCTTAGCGAGGCGGAGGCAAAGCAGACGGCAAAAAGTGAAGGACTGATGATGAGAGTTTCAAGGGGCGTTGAGGGCTCGGCCGCGTTGGTAGTCGGAGGTTTAAATTCGGGGGTCTCCCCGCCGAGCGTGCATTTAGAGTTCCCTGCTCTTCCCCAGTAAGGACGCTCCTGTACACCGCTAATAGTCCTTCGCACCGCTCTCGACATCCTCTTGCTATCAAAATTCGCCCCAGCGTACGCACTCCCGCCAGCTCACCGCTCGTCTTGCTCCTGACCACCACCACCACAGTACTTCCGATACATTGTAACAACATAGTCGTTATAGACGGGCTAAAAATCAGCTGGCAGGTGAGGCCCCCATCATTTTCGTCCTCCCCCGCTCCCCCCGACGCTCATCTCGCTCGCTGGCCGCGTCGGTCGCCCCAGGATTACCCCTTGTGCAATTAGGCTTCTCTCGTTCTCTACTCTAACCGTGCTGCTCAATCTGTTCTCGTCGACTACCTTGGAGCAAAAGTATCCGCCCTCTCTCTTTCGCTATGAGTACTACCTTGGACGCCTCTACTTCCCCCACCGACACTCGTCAGGCCCATGACGAGAGGATCCAGAGCCCGCCTGCCTTCCTGGACCTCGCGGATTCGGTGCGTGACGATCGCGCGAGTTTCTGACGTATCCCCGCACACTCATCATCCGCGCCTCCCCAGGCCGCGAGACTCGGTGGTAATATCCAGGACGTGACCGCTGTGGGTGTTTTCATCGTGTCAGAGCCAGTTGATCTTCCCGTAAGCTGACGGACCCTCGTCGGCAACAGCAACGCGCCCTCAAGCGCATGGAGCATGAGCGTCAGCGCGCCCTCCAGCGCAAGATGTTCGAGGATCAGATGCGCGCCCTTGAGCAGCAGCAGGCCAGAGAGCTGCTCAGCATCCCCCTCGAGCAGCACTTGGCCGTCTCGGCGCCTACGACCCCTCCGCGTGTCAACGCCGTGCTTAGCGATGACCACTCGCCTACCTACCACTCCAGCCTCTCCCAGTCGAGCGTCGACGCGGACATGCTGTCCAAGGCGGTCGGGAATGCGGACAAGCGTAAGTCTGTCACTTACGCGCCCTCCGTCAACCATTCCCCGGAGATGCCCTCGGGCAATCAGTCGTTTGCGCGCCCGGGCGGTGCGAAGAGCATGCCCGCTAGCCGCCGCACTTCCGCCAGCGAACATGACGAGGAGCTTGCCGGGCACCTGCAAGGCTTGTCCCTTGCCGGCGAGAGGGCCGAGCGTGGCACTCCTTCCGGCGCGATCCCGCAGTCCATCCTCCGCTCCAACAGCGGACGTTTCGCGAACAACGACGGGCAGACTTACGGCAACGTCTATAACGCTGGAATGATGTTGGATGAGCAGCTGGACAAGGAGATGCACAGTGCGTATTCCCATCGACTTCTGCGGCGCCCTTCGACTGATCTGGTGCAGATGCCATGCGCCACCTCCCAACGTCGGATGAGGACAAGTTCTCAAACGGTTATGGGAACAAGGTGCGTGTCGGATTCACCCCAGGGTCCGCCCTTCCCTTACCTACGCTTGAAGCTGTCTTCTTCGTCTGCTGCTGCTGCGCTCGATCTGGCGCCTCTCTCTCAAACGCCTCCCCGTGCTGCTTCTCTTCCTCGGACTGGCACTGAAACCTATCAGAAGCCTTCCGAGTGGCCCCAGTTCAACGGCAGCACGCGCCTCCCTGACGGCATCAACCGATCGGACCGCCGGAACGTCACGAACCCTACGATGACCCTCTCCCCCGCCCTCGGCGAGTTCTCCACTGGCAAGCCGAATGGGACGGTCTCTGGTTCCACGACGCCTCTTCTCCAGCAGGTCTCATCTGGCCTTGCGCAGGGTCTTGGCTCCCGCCGCGGTTCTCCCCTCAGCCTCGGCGATACGCTGTCGTCCATCACGTCTGCGCGTTCCGTCCCTGCGACGCCTCTGCCCGGTATGCCCGGCTCCGCCGGTCAGCTTGCGAAAGCTCCTGGCACGCCCCTCGGTACTCCTCTCTCTGGCGACCCGCACAACATCAACGGCATCCTCAATGCGCAGCTCTCTCGCCAGATCGGCGACGACAGCGAGCTCAACCCGTCGCTCTCGCGCATGCCCTCGGGCCAGTTCGACAACAGCCCGCTGAGCTACAACTCCATCCAGTCGGGGATCGACGACGTAAGTGTTGATCATGACGGATGCTGCTGCAGATCGTAGACCCTGATTTTTGTTCGCACAGCAGTATGCTGGTGATGGCGTATACGGCCTGACAGGTGGCATGGACAACGGCCGTTTCAACTCGTATGGGTTTGAGGCAAACGGTCGCGCTGCGGCGGCTGTCGGAGGTACCGGATCGACCGCGCTGTACCACCACAACGGCGCGAAGTACGGCTTCAGCATGAACGGACGTCCGAACGGCGTGGATGGCAAGATGAACGGATTGCACGGGCCCAAGCACAAGCGCGGCGATATCGACCGTGAGTGTACGTCGTTTCGATGCTAGCTTGATGCTCGCAGCATGGTCGCTGAATCAAACATGTAGTCAACCGTTTCGCGGGCACGCGTCTCGAGGACTTGGCGGGTGAGATCCCACAGTTGTGCAAGGACCAGCACGGTTGCCGGTACCTGCAGAAGAAGCTGGAGGAGGGTGTGCCGGAGCACCGCGACATGATCTTCCGCGAGACGTTCAGCCACTTCGCGGACCTCATGACGGGTACGTAGCGCAGCTTTGACCGCGTGGGACCCGCTGCTTACACACCACTACAGACCCCTTCGGGAACTACCTCTGCCAGAAGCTCCTCGAGTATTCGACCGATGAGCAGCGCAACGTGATTTGCGAGTCCGTCGCGCAGGATCTTGTCAACATCTCGCTGAACATGCACGGCACCCGCGCTGTCCAGAAGATGATTGACTTCCTCTCGACCCGCAGACAGGCGAGTGTCGCACCATCTGATCTTTCATTCCGCTTACAGGGGGCCTGGTAGACTGACCTCAGATGCAATGGCCAGATTCACTCCATCATCCTCGCGCTCAGCCTGCACGTCGTCGTGCTCATCAAGGACCTGAACGGCAACCACGTCATCCAGAAGTGCTTGAACAAGCTCGCGCCCGAGGACAATCAGGTAGGCTAGATTGCATTCGTCTCATGATAACAGCGGCCCTGATACATGAGTACTATCGCACAGTTCATCTACAACGCTGTCGCTGCGAACTGCGTCGAAGTCGCCACTCATCGCCACGGCTGCTGCGTCCTCCAGCGCTGCATTGACCATGCCTCGGAGCATCAGCGGATCCAGCTCGTCAACGAGATCACCTACAACGCGCTCACCCTCGTGCAGGATCCTTACGGCAACTATGTAAGATTCGGCGCTGGCCAAGATGTTTGCAGATCGTTCTGATGCTGATGCCGACAATTTACAGGTCGTTCAGTACATTTTGGACTTGAACGACAACCGGTTCAGCGATGCGGTTATCCGGCAGTTCACTGGGAACGTGTGCGCGCTTTCGGTGCAGAAGTTCAGCTCCAACGTGATCGAGAAGGTGCGCTGCGCATTCAGCTTCCTCCGTCTTCGAGTCGCAGGCTGGTCTAACTATGGCGTATAGTGCATCCGGGTTGCGGAGCACAATACTCGGAAGATGTTGATCGGCGAGCTTCTGAACCGCACGCGCCTGGAAAAGCTCTTGAGAGATTCCTATGGCAATTACTGTGTCCAGGTGGGTCAAAGGCGTCTTGTGCGGTTAGTCAGCGGCGGGGCGCTCATCTGTTTCGCTTGCAGACTGCATTGGATTATGCGGAGCCCGCGCAGCGTGCGCTTCTGGTCGAGGGAATTCGCCCTGTTCTGCCGCTCATCCGCAACACCCCGTATGGGAAGAGGATCCAGAACAAGCTGCAGCGCGAGCACAACGACGCGTACGGCGGCGGCGGAGGCTACCATCACAACCAGCAGGCGCTCGTCAACATGGCGCTCGGCAATCAGGGCATGGGCATGGGCCACACCGGCCACGGAGGCGGCCGCCACATGTCTCACCTCCAACCCGGCGCTCTCGCGGACGCGTACACGGCGCAGAACGGTCTTTACGCGCTCCAGGGCGGGCCGGCGATGCATGCGCCCCTGCACGGCGGCCTCCAGTCGCACAACATCGACAGCTACGTGATGCAGAGCTCGGCGAACCACAGCCCTGGCCTGACCCCGCCCCACACTCACGCCGGCGCGTTCTCAGGCGTGTCTTCCTACGGCAGCGTCAACTCCTTCCCTGTCGGCGTTGCGGATCCCTACCAGCGGTCTTTCGCCTACGGCATGTGAACTGCGTCCTCTCCTCCTGGTCTGCGCTCTCCAAGGTCTCTCTGCGTCGTCGAAATAACGAAAAGAAGAACATCATGCATACCTTTGTCACTCCTTTGGTCTCGCCCTCGTAATCGTTCCCGCGCGCCATCCCGTCGCGTGCGGGATTATACCTATGCTGGCTCGCTATGAACCCTGTTCAGTATCCTCTCCCGGTCTCCATCCGTCTCATCCGCCCGTCGGGCGCCATGCATCCGGGCACTCAACTATATTACCATCCATCGCGCAATTGTATTTTGCAACATCCGCATCAACAGGTGTTTCGTCATATATCTCGCTCTTCTCGCTTTCCGTCTCCTCCCTCCTCTACTACCCCTTAAACGCCGCAGACCAGTCCCCTCTTACCTCCATCCGGTTCCGTCTCCCCCTCCTGGTATCATCTACTCGAACTTTTTACATCGTTGCTGCTTGCACTGCTCCGCACCTGCCCAACCCCATTTGTACTGCGTACTTCTTCACACGTGTACAGCGTACCTTTGCAACCACCCCCCATTCCTAGGCCCCGTAATTTGTCTTATAGTATATCGAGAGCATTATTTGTTTGTCATCCTGTACTTATTCTGCAATCTACGAGTCGTTTGATTAGGTTCAGGACAACTCTCGCTGTATGCTTGATATTGAGTTGAGCGTTCACGTACAGGGGTAAGTACGTCGCGATCGGTGGTGAGCGCGACGCGACGCGTCGAAATGCAGACGCGCGTCCGGTGAGGTAGCACGTGGGGCGCGTCGGTGGTATCCCTGCAGCAGTCAGCATCTACTTCTCCGCAGACGCTCCCACCATCGACGTACACCCGAGATGAACAGGCGGGATTTTGTGCCATCACCGAGTCCGGTAGAGGAGTATGAGGGAGATCCAGACCAAGAATGGGTCGTCACTGGTGTAGTCGGACAAAGCATCGACGTCTTAGGCGTGGAAAGGTAGATTCACTACCGCGTTCAAGAGGCTAAACATGCGCTTACATCGCGGCCATACAGATATGAGGTGCCCGTCCATTGCTGCTTCTGGCTTACGAGAGATGAACCGCTGCAGGTGAAATGGGGCGAGGGCTGGAAACGCCCGGATGGGACGAACACGACCTGGGAGAAGCCCGGCGGTAGCGAGACGGTAGAGAAGCTCATCCGGAGGTGGAACAAGAGGCAAGAACAGAAACGAACGCAGAATGCCCTCAAGTCACCCGAAATCAGCATTGCCATCGAGGACCACCAGATGCTCCACGAGGACAGGACGTTCTACGAGCTCGTGCGGGGTTACAAGGAGCTCTTGCGAGAATATCCGGAGGATCCGCATCAGCCGCTCGACTTCGAGGACACGCTCATCCGAATCGGCTCTCCGGAGGTGGATGCGCCTGAGGAAGTCTTGCGGTCGTCCTCTCCGCCAATACTGAGTTCATCACCTGTTCGACCAAGGCCCATAAGACCTCTCCCCAAACGGGCAGTGGTGGTGAGGGCTCTTTCGTCCTCCCCAGAGCCTGCGAACGACCAGCCAATATCAGGCCGACGACCACCATCACCTCGCAGATTACGGCGTCGAAAAGCCCTGGAAGAGGCATGGGCCGCGAAGCTCGACGGGGCGGCCACCATCACTTTCGTGAACAGAGTAAACTCTGAAGAGATCCCAAAGCTAGTCGATGACTTCCAATACGTCGAGCGCAGCTATGTCCGGTAAGATATTTCGTTGTCTCGCGGCTCACCCCGAAACTCACACAGTTATCATGAGGACAGCGCCGAAGACGTTCCGGCTAATAGCGACGTTGCGGACTGTCTGGTGAGCTGTGACTGCGACGGCGTTTGCTACGATGCAGAGGACTGCGAATGCCAAGATCCGTCGGAAGTGACAGACCTCTACGGGAGGAAGATCTTTGCTTATGATGAGGATGTGAGAATGAAACCCCTTCGAGGAGTATGAGGGAGTATGCCAGCTGACCCAAGTCGGTGTCGTAGCGTATGTTCAACTTCCAGCTTCCTCCTGGGACCGAGGCAATCGAGTGTAATGAGGTATGTACGCCGCCTATTGGGTATAGTATGATCGCTCTCTCACACGTCTATGCAGGCGTGCACCTGTACCAAGGATTGTTACAACAGGGTTGCCCAACTACCTCGAGATGTTCCCATCGAGATCTTCAGGACAGAGAGCCGTGGGTGGGGCGCGAGAGCCACCTGCGATTTGTTCAAAGGCAAGGTCGTCGGCATCTACACAGGGCTAGGATTCCTTTCAACTCTTCCTCATGGTGATGACTGCTGACTTGGTGTGCACAGAAAACTGATGTGAGCTCCGGTCGTTTGAGTCTTGGGAAGAGGGCTTTGGCCTGACACTCCATGTTGAACAGCCGACGCGAAGAAGCCGACCGGCGGATCGACGAGCGCAGGTCGTATATCTTCGACTTGGATGTCCGCGAGAGCGCGGATGACGATGACGAGGAAGAAAACCCGGATCGTTTCTCCGTAGACGGGTACGCGCACGGTAAGTTGCAGTGCATCGCTTCTGTTCATGCTGTCTCTCATACGGTCTGCTTGTCGAAGGCAACTGGACGCGCTTCGTCAAGTGAGTGCTCCATCATATCTATTCCTCCAACTCGTATGCTGACCCGCCCTGGGTCTCGCTGCAGTCACTCGTGCGAGCCCAACATGCGGGTCTTCCCTGTCATCTGGGACACGATACCTGAGGTCAGCCCTCATGCACAGCTCAATTGGTTTGACTTTAGCTCACTGGTGCGAACTCGCAGCTCAATCAGCCATACCTCGCCTTCGTGGCCATGGAGGACATACCTGAGCGGACAGAACTCACGATCGACTACGATCCCAAAGCAGGCGAGGAAGCGCGTACCTCGAAGCAGAAGGGCAGACAAGTCATACCGGAAGGCGCGCGAGTGTGCATGTGCGGCACAGATAGCTGCAGAGGGTGGGTGCGGGTATGATGTGCTGTGGAGTGGAATACCCTGGCCAGATACTGTCGATACCAGGCCATCATGCATCATGCATAGCTGGTAGAGAGCTGCGAATAACATTGAACAACAGCGTCGCTAGTATGGTACAGTAAGTACAGGCGGAGTAGATTCGCGCAGGCCGTTTGTGTACAGGTAGGTATTCTAACAAGAAGGGCCGGAACACATGGGCGGAAGGGTTTCGCGGCGGGCCATGAGGTATAGTAAAGCAAGCAAGCAGACCGATATACCACCAGCTGTTACACTACGCAGAGCGCTACATACATGAAGAACTCGAAAGAACGGCCCCAGGTACAGTACGCCACCAGCGCGTTCCTCAACATCCTGCACGTCCGGGCAGGAGGCTCAGGAATCGGGCTGGGGCCTACTATTGCTTGATGTGCATCTTCTTAAACAGACCCATCCACCCGCCTTCGAAGTGAGGATGGGGCACGTGCGGATGGTGGTGGTGCTGGTTCGCCTCGGGCACGTCGAACGACCCCGGCATCTGCAGCTCGGGGGTCTCCCGCCCGTCCCGCTGCTGCTGTTCGCCTTCCTGCGCCTGCTTCTCCTCCTGGGCGGGGGCGGGAGACTCCTCACCGGAGTGCAGGGGCGTAGGCACCTTCTCGTGCAGCGGCTGGTGCGCCTCCGACTCGTGCTTTAGCGCGTGCTCCTCGCTCGGGCGCGGGGGCGTGCCCTGCGCCTTCGGGAGCGGCGCATCCTCGCTCACGCCCTCACTCTTGCTCTCCGCCTCCGAGCGCGCAGGGGACGCGTCTGCCTTCTCCTTCGCACCCTCCTGGTGCGCAGCTTCGTCCTCCTCTGGCGCGGTGACCTTGACGTACTCGTTCTCGCCCGGATCAGAGGGCGTAGAGCCGGACTGATCGCGTGCGCGGGGAACGTGCGTCTGCGTGCCATCGTCGTCATCATCATCTTCGTCATCGTCGTCCGTGTCGATGGTGCGCCAGCCGCCCGAGCTGGCGGTGCCGGAGCGCGAGGAAGAGGAGTTGAAGCGATGGAGGGCGCGTGCGCCTGCGATGGCGGCGCGCCAGCGCGCGCGCGGGTCGAAGTGCTCGCGCAGGCCGGTGAGGTCGTGTTCGGTCGAGGGGAGGTGGTCGGTGAGCCACTGTGGGTAGCGCGATCAGTGTGTGCTCCCGGGTAGCTGGAGCTACGGGACTCTGTACCTTGTGTTTCAGCGCTTCCTCCGCCGTGGGCCGTTTCGTCGGGTCAGGGTTGAGAAGTGTCTTGACAAAGTCTTTCGCTGCATTCACAGAAAGCAGAGTTAGTATTTCGCATTCTCTGCGAGTCGACGCGCGAGGAGCAGCGTACCTTCGGGCGAGACGTTGCACCAATACCGCTCGTGGAACTCGATCTTTGCCTCCGTCGTCTCCCGGATCAGCTCCTTGACGTCGTCCGAGCGGAACGGCGAGTAGCCGCAGAGCATGACGTAGGTGATGATTCTGCGCAGCCGCGAAGTCCTGTCAGTCTCTAGCAGGCAGAAGGGAAGCGGGAAATGGGGTGCACAAGCGGGAAATGGGGACGCACCCTATGGACCAGATGTCGACGGCCTTGCCGTGACCCTTCTTGTTGAGCACCTCGGGCGCGACGTAGCCGAAGCTGCCTGCGAGGGAGTAGAGCTGCTCTTCGGGGGTGTGGAGGTGCTTGGCACTGACGATTTAGGATGAGCGATTGCACATCGCGTCCGGGAGGGCTCAGGAACCTACATGCCAAAGTCGGCGATGACGATATCGGAGTGCTCGTCCTGTGTGCGGTAGAGGATGTTCTCTGGTCTGGGTAGTGCGTCTCAGTGTCAGCTCTCAAGCACGATGCGAAGGTGACCTACTTCAGGTCGCGATGAACGATGTCGTGATCATGCAAGTATTTGACTCCGGAGAGGACCGATCTGCGAATAATCGCGGTCAGAAACTGTGCTGCTGAACACGTAGAGCGCGCATACTTGATAACAGCAACAGCATCGGATTCTGTGAACTTGCCGCGCTTCGTGATGCGCTCGAAGAGTTCGCCTCCTTGTGCGAGCTCGAATGCAAGGTAGTACTTCGTCCGCGACTCGAACCATTCATAGAATTTGACCTATACCGAGGTATCGGTCAGTCCGCGAGGTTTCTGATACACGCTTCAGGGGGAAGGACTCACGATGTTCGGATGATCAAGCCCGCGCAGGACCTCCATCTCGCCCCAGACGCTGCTCTCGTTCCCCTTCACCTTCTTCTTCGGAATGACCTTGAGCGCGACTTCGACCGTGAAGTCGCTCTCATCGTGCTGCTTCTTAGACTTGTGGGAGAATGCGGCGGAGAGGTGGGACGAGGAGGAACCCCCCGTGCTTGCGCTAGAGGGTGTCCGGGACGGCGGAGAGGGCTTGCTCGCGGCGTTGGGAGGAACCGCGACTTCGTGCGGGGCCGCGGCGGCACCGCGAAGGGCTACGGGAATTTGGCCTGCAGGTACGTGCCATGTCGCACGCTACGTATAGTCGCGCATATTGAAGAGTGTGGTGATACAGTAGACCATTCGCGCGGTGACCAAGAAGAACGCGATATGTGGATATCGGAGGCAAGGCAGCATGAAGTGACCAGGCGCGAAGATCAGAACGTGGTACAGATGTTGTGATTACGTGCACGCGGGACGTACCATGACCTTGCCGAAGGTCCCCTCGCCCAAGACCTTGTGAATCTCATATGCCTTCTTCTTCTGGAACGAGGGTGGCTGCGGCAGCAGCGTTTCTGAGAGGGAAGGCATGGTGTAGTATGTCTCGTCGACGAGCTTGGCAGACGAGAAGAGGGGGCTGGATTGGAGTCGGGCGAGAGGGGGTGCGGGAGTGTGTTGATGTCAGAGGGCGCAGGGCTGTACTTGCACTCCTCGAGGTTAGGCTGGAGGACTCCGATGCGGTACAGGCGTCTGCTCGTCACGTCGCAGTGTTCTCGCACACTTTCTCGTATGTTGTACGTGTCGTTTCGTGTAACAGAGGTAGGAGAGCGAGGCGCAGAGAGAGCGGGCGGGCAGGAGATGGAGAAGATGGGTCTGGCCGTCGAACGCAGATGTCCTTCAAAGTGAGGTCCCTGCATAAATGTGGAGTTCTTCCAGAAATAGACCGCTCTCCATCATCCCAGTATCCCGGGTCCTGATCAGGCACCTCACTTCCCCTCTCAACGTCATCCTTCCCGCGAGAGCTGACCCCGAACACTCCCTGGACCTACACTTCCGAGTCTGGCATCCACGCATATGCATGCCATCCACTCACATTTACTACTACAGCAGCTCTATGGTCGTCTATTCGGTCATGATGCATGATGACTGAACAGACGAAACTGGATACTTCCCTACATGCGGCCGAGCTGCGCGACACTTGAGGAGCACACTTGTCATCCACAGCGATGAAGTACTGTACCTATTCGCAGACAGGCGAGTGCCAACCTGTTGGTTTGAGGCCATGAACGCTGGCGCGAACCATCTCATCCCATTCCGTTCTTAAATCATCAATATGTTAGGTGAGTCCTGCATTAAGCGTTTGCGCTGATACAGATCACAAATACGATTACGGACTACTTAGCTCATCAACCGCGATTGTTTCCAAGGATGTCGCTGAGTCCTCCCTTAGACGCCTCTGCAATGACGAAGTTATCGACATTGCGCTTCGTAGTCGTCTTGCGCTATCCCTGGGCAGGCTCGACAAGGAGTCGAACCAGATACGGCGAGCGGACGGGGTGCAGTTTCGCCGCACAGTCCACGTCCACCTTACAGCGCTACCTCACGGCCACGAGTCGGACGCGGATCCCGCATTTGCAGCTGGTGAGACTGTCAACATTGTCTCATCCTATGCCGCTAGTCACTCACCCCAGCATGGCAGTCTTGAGTGATCGTTATGGCTGTCCGTCATGAATGGACGAGACTGTCTCCTTCTGAGGCTTCCGTGCCCTTGCTTATGGTCCATACACGCGACTTCACCGATATCCATCCTGTTTGGCATGATGTAAGTTGACGTTGTATGGTAGCTGACCATTATCGTCACCTGGGGGTTGTCTATGACGGTCTGAGGCCAGCCGGCGCGTACCTGTTCGGTCATCATGCCCGGGATAAACCAGCTACAGTCGGTGGGTGGTATCATCCTATGCTGCTCAAAACTCTGCTCGTGCATGGTCTACTCCCGCAAACGGTCTGGAACGTATCGTCAGGTAGGGCGGCTTCTCATGCAGATCCCGTACAAAGAGGAAGCAGTCGTCATGCACGATTGCGTCCGTGAAGCGTCCCAGGTACCTATTCTTCTGGCCACGCTAGGGCTGTACACGGCCTAGCCTGTCGTTCCCTGGAAATCCACCCTTCACATCTGGATCAGGCAGGACGAGGCGTGAAACAACGTCGATGACCCGATTCGTGTTGGCCAACGCGCACGAGGTGAGCCGGTAACTTGAATACAAGGCGGAGAGTTGTTGCTGATTCGCTGGTCGCAGGGATCTTGGGCGATCGGAGGTCGGTCCCTCGCCTCCGGGGTATCTCCCGAGGTGTGCCACCCGGCTGCATGCGCGCGCACTCCGCCGCACACGAGGCTTCGAAACGTGAAGGGTGGAAGTCTGCGTCGTGACATGCACATATCAGTATGCAGGACATCGCATGCAGTCTAGAGATCTGTACTGTTACAAGGCGGGGCTGGTGCGGACGCTAATCCTGATCATGGCAGCGATAGGGCTGTGTCGTAAAGCCTCCGCTGGCGGGGCGGTACTCTAGTGCTACCACCCTGCGGGGCCGTAGATCTATATGCCGCCCAGTGCCGGGTGGCGTGGTGCGCGAAAGTGTTCCCGAGCCCGAGGAACCTATCGACGGGTAGGCAAGCATACCGTCCACTCTGCCCTCGCGCGCATGCTGATCGGTTCGTTCATACAGGTCGTATCGTCATTGTAGGAGTTCACTTGCCTGCATTCCTCAAACTCAGAACTATCATCCGCATTGATTTGACCTGATCTCGTCCTCGTACAGTGCTGAAGACGTGGGGAGGGGTGGCAAGGTCAGCGCACACGCTCTGGATGCCGTGCCTCGGTGCTCCGACCCTACGAGAGCGGCCACACGACCTTCCAGAGGTCCGGACAATGAGCTAGCCGGTGCTATTGGTAACCCAAATGGGACGCACCAGGGGAAGGGCGTGCCTTCGGGATGTGACCAAGAACACGCCCGTGTAGGTAGGTGATCTTACAGCGGGGGATGCAGGAGTGCACACTTACTTAAGCTGATGCTAGAGCCTTTTATGGAGAGTGACGCCCGGTGTACTTGCCACGTGGTGATCTTAAAGTGTGGTTGTGAAGAGTCGAGCACTGGAGTTGCCGTTCACGGAATTCTCATCCACTCACGCCCTGTACGTCCGTACGAGGTTTCCGACATGCTCGCGCCGCCCTCCCGACATTTAAAGCAAGGAGCCATGGACGTCCTTTCTTTCAACACCCTCCGACGCCCCGCCCCGTCCGATCCCCCATAGCTCCTTTGAATCGCACATGGCGTCCTCGCGATCCCTTTCCGCTCACCGCCACACTCCTGGTAAGCACCTCTTCACTTCATGTAGCGAACGTTACATTGACCGCGTCTCAACCACAGGTGCATCATTTGACTCTGACATCAAAGGGTGGAATGATAACTCCCTCGCCGGCGCTCTCGGCGAGCACTCGTCTTCTCGGGCGGCCGCGCCGCACGAGTGGCACAACTCATCTGACCCGTTCTCGGGGCCTTCGTCACCTTCTTCCTCCCTCCCATCGTCCCCCTTTTCCTTGGACTCCCCTTCCGCCTCCTCCAGCTCTTCCGTCGTTTCGTCTCCCTCTCGCCGCGCCGCTACCTCGCGTCCGAAGAAGACGACCTCGCGACGCGCCGCGAAGTCTCTGGATCACATCCCGCGCCCGCGCAATGCGTTCATGATCTTCCGCAGCGTAAAATGCGCTGATCTCAAGCAGAGCCGGGTCGAGCATGATCACCGCATCATCTCGAAGATCTTGGGCAAGGCGTGGGCGGCTCTTGACCCAGCGCAGAAGGACTACTACAACGGCCTCGCCGCGGAGGAGAAGCGCCAGCACGCACTGAAGTATCCAGACTACCGTTTCTCTCCTCAGCAGCGCACGGAGAAGCCGAAGAAGCGCAAGGTGAAGCGCAATGGCCTCACTGACAAGAAGCGCTGCGAGACGGTCGCGAAGCTCCTTCTCGAGGGCAAGGGTGGCGAAGACCTTAAGGCGGAGGTAGACAAGTTCGACCTCACGGTCAAGCTGGAGTCTCCGGAGGAGGAGTCGCCCAAGGACTACTCGACGGGCGTGTTTGACCTGCGCGCCTGGCCGGCCCAGGCGGACAGCCCCTCCTCCTCGATCACCTCCTCGCCCCTCTCTTCCTCCCCGTCCTCATTCACGTATCCAGACTCTCCTGCGTTCCGGAGCCCACTCCTCCCACCGTCCGCAGCCCGGACGCCTGCCTTCAGGAGTCCCCTCCAGATCCCCGACATGGCGCGCCTGGACATGCTGTCGCCCATTTCGCCGATGCAGGTGTCACCGCTTGAGCCCCAGGTGAGCTGATTGTGATGTCTATCTCTTCGAATAACCACTGACCACACGATAGGCTCATGCCCCAGTCATCGCGTCCGTTCCCCTACCCCAAGTCGCTGACTCCCTCTCTACTGGATACCCTCCGCTCTACAACTCCTCGTCCGCGGGCCTTGAACTCGGCGGCGCGCAGCCTCAACCACAGGGCGAACTCGGGCTCAGCCACCTCTACACCCCTCGCAGCGCGTCCATCGCCATGCCCGCAGACGAGTATGCGTACGCGAGCGCAGCGCCCTTCCACCACCAGGTTCCCTCCTCGGCCGAGCCCGGGCTTGAGTCGACGTCATACTTCCCCGCCATTCCCGAGGGGAGTCACGACTACTCCGTCGGGTACGTACCGGCGGATTTGAGCTCTGGCTCGAGCTCGCCTTCGCTGGATCACTGGACGTCTACCCAGTACTCCGCTACTCAGTTCGCGGCGACCCAGTACGGGGCTGGTGAGCTCCACGCGTATTCCCAGTGTCATGGATATGGCTTCCCCAATTCGTCCGGCTGCGCGACGCAGGCTGGGCAGACGGGAGACGCGACCGGCCTCAACGCCTGGTCGTACGGCCAGAACTCTGTGCTCGGGCTCCCGCTTCAGGGCGAGGCTCCGTCGACTGCGGGCTGGATGGGCTACTGAAGGCGCGGACGAGTGACGCAAGCGCCACCCACTTGCACGACACGCTAGGTGTCTGCCATTGAAAGCTCGGATCCAGAACGGTCCTGCGAGATAGGACGTATCGCTGGTGTTTGGTGATACCCTCATGGACAGGACGATACCTCAAAATTATTCTTCCTCTATTTCTCTGGTTTTCTCTCTGTTCTCATTCACGACTTTCCTCTCCTCTCCTATGACGTGCTCCTATCTGGTTTCTTATGCTCACCCCTTAGTCGTCTGAATTCCGTGTACAAAATTGCTGAATCACCCTCTGCCTTCCCTGTAGCTAGCTGGTCTCTTCACAGTTGTATCTATCAGACATTTCCGTTCTCTCTTGTATAATAGCGCGCAGCAGAGTACATACAAATTCAGCCTTTCGAAACCAACTACGTCACGACGTGCGATAAAGAACGGATCAAGACCTTTGACAAGATGAGACCCAGGATCATCGAGGCACTCCTGGCCCTTGCACCGACGTCATGAGTGCCCCGCAATGATCTCGAACGCCCGTACTCCCTCCCTCCCAAGCAGCGTAGCGCACCCCACGACCGACGCGCCCGCGGCGCGCATTCGCGCCGCCGCCGCTGCAGACGTCACGCCGCCAATACCGAAGACGCGAACGCGGCGCATCGCTGCGTCTGGGTGCGCGGCGAGCATGCGCGCGAAGGTGTAGACGTTCCCGAGCGAGATCGGGTGTATCGACTCGCCGCCCATGCCACCGAGCGCGGTGGGTAATGCGAACATTGAGGGGGATGAAGAGGGAGATGGCGGTTGTGGTGGAGGCGTACTCGATGTCGAGCTGGGTGTGCGAGGCGATGGTGAGGGAGAGGGACCACGCGCGTCGGTTTCGTCCGTGTCCATGTAGTTCGCGGAGGGTTCTTGGGAGTTCCCGGGGTCGTGGAACATCTGCTCCGAGAAGAGGAGACACGACCCGAGGGTGTTGGTGCATGCGAGGTACGCGAACGGGTTGAGCGAGCGCAGCGCTTGCCCATCCGGGGCTGCTAGTTGGTGAGAGTTGCCGTTCATGAACACCGCGGGGCGGATCTCGCGCGTGTAGGTATGGATAAAGCGGACGGCCTCGGCGAAGCGCGTCGAGTAGAGGTATGGCGGGAGCTTCAGGCCGATGGTGAGCGATGGATCGGAGTAGAACGCAGACGAGAGTACGTCGAGCAAGGGGAGTAGGAGGGCGAAGGTGTATGAGGGTGGCGGTGCGTCCTTGATGTTTGGACAAGAGGTGTTGAGCTCAATGCCGACGAGTGTCGCGGGATCGATGAACGATGCAAACGTCGCTGTGGAGGAGGAAGGTGGCGCGCTTGTCGAGTTGCGGTTCGATCCAGTAGGACTGGATGGAACGAATTGTCCGAACGACGTAGCGGCCGAGTACGTCGCGCGGAGCTTCTTACGGAGAGTCTGGATGTTCTCGACCATCTCAGCGAGAACTGTTGGTGTCGATGCGGTGATGCTGATGATGATAGGCTTTGTCGGAGGACTGCCGTCGAGACATGGCGTGGTGAGGAGTGTGTAGACCCAGTCGAGGTACTTCGATAGCGGATGTGGCGAGTAGCCGTAGGAGTTGACGGAGGTGATCGTGTCTTTGGCAAACACGACCTGACGATCACGTCAGAACGTGCGAGGATGATGGGGAGGAGAGGGTACGTACAGTGTTTGACGAGTCTTCGCTAAAGCCGTTGAATGTTGCAGTGCGGGTAATCACTGCTCCTGTATAAGCGGAATCGTACAACTCTCGCAGCTGCTCGTAGTCCGATGCCCACGCGCATGACGCGTTGACAACCGGTGGTTCAATGTTGAGAGTGTGTACCTTGACCATCGTTCGGGTTGCTCAGTGGAGGTCAATGACGGACACTTTTGCGGTCACAGGCTTGACTCGGGAGGTAGAATGCGGGGGAGAATAATGCGAGTGTCCCCCGGGCTTACAAACAGATATATCCCTGGGAAGACGGCCTGGAACGGACCTGTCAGCGGTTGCAGAAGCAGAGCTTGGAGGGTTCATGGGCTGCTCTCGAGCCACTACTGAAACAGGAAACCGTGTACAGTCTCCCGGTAGCTAGAACGCAGCGTCTAAGCCCCTTGCCGGGTTCGCAGCGCTGTTACGACCTGACTATCCGGGGAGTTTTCACTGCTGAAGGGGCAGCGAAGACCCGGGGCCTGGTCTGGAGCAGGCTGTTGTAGTCCTCGACGCCACAGAAGGAAAGTAACACTGCACTCGCTGTTGTCACAGCACACCTGCTTTTCGTCCTCGCGATGGTCTAGGCCATACTGGGCTGCCAGAGGCGCCAATGGCACGCGCAGCGCCGCCCACCTAGATGGGTCCGCGAGATATCCAGATTTCCGTGGGTGACAGCATCAAGCAGAGGTGAGGGTACAGCAAGTGCGGCGCGGGCTTTTGTTCTGACACGGCCCCAGCACCACCATCGAGCGTTCTCTGGCAGTAATTCTGTACTTACCGGGTACACCAGCAGATATCTACGCGAGTTAGACACAGCAGTCTCGCCTGTGTGATACCATACACAGCTGAGCGGCAAGAATACAGAGGGAGCAGATCAGGCAGAGGGAGGACAAGATGGATAGCTTTCCGAGATACGAGTTATCGTCCTCTCCAGACTGGAAGTGCCCGTTCCGAACCCAGATAAGCTCAGCAACGGAACGAGATAGGCGCCTACAACGGATCACTTTGCGACGGAGCGCCCATACAGCACATCCGCCACTCAATCTCGACTCAAGAGTGTAGCCTGTTCTTCCACCTCCTGTTCGCGCCCACACGATACTCACGGAGACAGCGCCATCGAATGAAACATGTAAGCTGCATCGAATGCCATGAGATTTGCTCCGATTCACAAAATCCTAGCACGTACTCCCGACCTACCCCATAGTACACGCGGCGACATCTCCGTATGCCTGTAGCTCCGAAAAGAGCTACAGAGGCTTCCTGGCGCGATGCCTGACGGAGAGAAAAGCGTCCAATATCTCTCTCCAGGTGTGGATGGCAACGCCGCACACCAAAGCAGCGTCTAGTAGTCGGCGCCTGTCGTGAGCGTAGTCACTGCGAGCCCTGTCGATTCGATCCTGCGATGCATGGGCATCTGATAACTGCATCGCCACTGCAGACTCTGTACTGAAGGAGGCGCAGCTCGCTCGCGGCTGCAAGTACGTCAAGGAAGTTTCTTTACGTCTTCAGCGCCTCCTCGCGTTCGAGAACGGATTTCTCGAGCTTGATTAGGATGGTGGTTCGATTGGGATATTGGTCAGTGGGCGTGTTGTGCGCAGTGACGCGTGCTGACTGGAGTATCGTTTCGTCAGAACGGCGAAGCCACGGAGAGATAAGAGTGCGGCACTTACGAATCCCAAACCGTCCAGTACCGCTTCTACGATGCCAGCGGTGAAAGACGAACAGCTCAAGGAGCTCATGTCGCGAGGTACTGAGATGTTGCGCGTAATGGGAGGATCGTTGTCGATGATCATATCTGCCGCTGAACGGTGAGATAGGAACCAACGCTAGAGGGTAACAACATACATTCGTCTGCGTTTTCGACACTCTTCTCGATGGCGTCTGCTGGCTTCCCGAAGACAGCGCGCCATACGTGGGTGTGAATGGACATGAGCGCAGGCAGGAAACGCGTCTCGCGCTTTGGTGCCTTCGCAGCTGATTCGTTGCGCCACGCCATGAGTTCAAGGACACGCGTGCCGATGCGATATCCAAGGGTGTTCAACCTGCCACAATGGTGTCAGCTCGTGCAGCCCCCCAGGAAAGCGAATTGCGTACCTGCGCTCGAGATCGTTGATACCACTGACGCGTTTCTGGGTGTATTGGACGATCTCCGAGAAGAGGAACGCGAACGCCGCGGAGGAGACTTCAGCATTCCGTGTCTTGTTCAGCGGTCGGTCATAGATGTTCGGCCGAGCGCCAGGCTTGGGGGTTGTCGCGGTGTTGATGGAGGGTACTGAAGGTAACGAGAAGCGTGATGACGACGCAGGAGACAAGTGTTCGCCCGACGATAGAGAGGAGTTGGAGAGCACAGAGAAGCGTGGATGGGGCTGGGCGTAACTCATGGCTGCGTTCCTAGGTGCAGACCGTTGTGGCGGGGACGAGCTAGACGATGAGCGTGGTGGAGGTCAGCGGGAAGCTGGGTAGCGCCCTGTACAGTAGCGCCGCTCGGTCCGGGGAAGCGGCAATTTCCCAGAATGGTAATACACGATGTGATCGTCGAGGGCGCATGCTTGCTCGCCATCTTGAACAGCGACGGCGAATGTCTCTTCGCCGCGTGCCCCGCGCGTACTGTCAGGTCTGCCCTTGTGCCCAATATCACGCCTGATCCACGCTACAATATCCGAAGGCTCCGCCAAGCCTCCCATAATTGATAATGTCCGATATATCTGCCTCGAGCTCCTTCCCTGGCCCCTACTCGCGTTTCTCCCATCTCTCCGACTCGCTGTTCTCCCAGCCCTCCTTGCCTTCGCTCCGCTCTCATGTCATGACTCCGACGCCAGCGAGCCCGACTCGCCCCTCACCTAACGACCTCCAGTCCCATCTGTACGCCTCGTTTCTGCAGCGCAAGACTGCGGATGTCGCGCTCCGAATATCCGGCTCTTGGCATGCAGTCTACAGACTACATCGTGTGATTCTCATCCAAGCTGTGAGTCTCTGGCGTGTCCTGCCTGCTACTGTCGAACGCGTGTCTGATCTCGCCGCTGGATAGGGCTACTTCCAGTCGCTGTTCACGTCAGGATTCAGCGAATCGAAGTCTAGGCACCCCGGCCACCGCGAAGACGCAGACTACATTGACATTGTATTCGACGATCTCAATATCACACGAGCAGGTGAGTCCAATAGTGAGATGTCGGAAAGGCGCTCCATGCCATTGTCGGCCGTCCAGATGGGTCTCTAGCAGCTTGACAGCTCGCTGACTACTTCTTATACAGCTTTTGAGTATGTCTCATTTGTCCTCCGGGAGTTTTACACAAGGATGCTAGCTAACGCATACGACCTCGACCAGAGTATGTATCGCAAGACTGTATGGCGGTGGTCCGCCCCTCTGGATATCCCCCTCCTTGATACCCACGCCCACTTGCCCGTTAACACCTCCATTCTCGCTGGACGGGCTGAGCTATACCCCTCAGCAATCTGGCAGCGCTCTCCCAGCGAGCCTTGATATATCCTCTGCGCCAACCTTGCCCGCCGGGCACCACCCTGCAAGCCCCCGCTTCCTATTGTCGCTCTTGGCTACGGCGACATTTCTCTCCATACCATCAGTAGCCTCACAAGCGCTATCCGCCATACTACGAACTATGGGCCCGTATACTGCTGTTCGCTATCTCAACTTTGCTAGGAGTTGCGGCATTGGCACCCCTGGCGAGATCGGTTCCGCTGGAGACCAGCAAGACCACGACGCGGATCCGGCCGTTGGGCTTGAGCAGGTCGCCGAACTGATCAGGGAGGAAGAAGCGACTTTCGATTCATCCAGTAGCACTCAGACTCGTGATCAGGCTCCGGTCGCCGCAGACGAGGGAGCCGTGAAGAAAGAGCCGAAGCATTCTCATATTGGAAGCTCGTCTGGCGCGGACTCGGATACGGACTCTGAGTATCATGAAGACGACGCTGCGAAGCCCGAGACTGAGAGATTAGAACCCTGCTACTACTACGGTGCTGTCTCTGACAAAGTGGGTGAAGCTGCGGCATGCTGGCTGACACGCTGGGGCGTCGACATGCTGCGGTATGAGGAGCAGACTCTAACCAGTGGGCCCAATGGTACGGGAGAAGCGCAGGAAAGCCTGTCGCTCTGGTCTCCGGCAGTCCACCATGTCCAGTGGGCCAACGATCGTCCTGGCTCGGCACCGCCAGAAATGCGCGGTTCGCGAGTAGGCGCATCCTCTGCTAGACACCCCGTTCCGGAGCCCGTGGCACCCGTCATCTGGCGCAGAGGCGGCCTAACCGCTCGGTGGGTCCGTGGCATCCTGTCATCCGATGCTCTCTTTGTGAGAGGTGAGAAGGAGCGCTATGAGATTGCACGGACCGTCGTCGAGATGCGGAGGGCAGCGCGAGTGACGGGTGCCCCCGGAGAGGCCGAAGAAGTTGAGGAAGCTGAGTTCGAGAGGTTGTTCAGGGACGGCATTTACTACGCCAACATGGTGGGTTTCCACTCTTGTTGCATAACACTGTCTCATCGGTATGCGTAGCATCTGGACGACCTCATGGCAATATCGAGAGATATATCCTCCACTACCGGGAAGCCCTTCGTACCTCTTTCTGTACTCCAAGCCGCGCACTGGAACCAGTCGGCGCTGTACCACAGGATTACCGCGCGCCCTCCCGGCTCATCTTCGCCCTCTCTCTCTCCGTCGAACGCGGTGAAAGACCTTGGCCTCGGAGTTGCGCCAGAGGATATAGTGAAGGGGCTCGTACACCCAGAGGAGCATGACAAGGCGTTCTATCCCGTACCAGGCGATTCCTCGCTGCGTTTGGGTGACAGCACGGGCTTGGAAGGAGCCTCCATGGACCAGCTGTTCGACTTGGGGAACGCAAAGAAAGGTACTCATGCTACGGAGGCGAACTTTTTCGGATTGGAACAAGCTCGCAGGCCTGCCTCTGCGTTCGCGACCTCCAACCCGATTCCTGCTGCGACTCAGTGGACGGCGTACCCACCATTCCGCTTTGCGGTCGAGTTTTGGGATGTGGACGCGCTCAAGGAGAAAAGCCGCCTCCATTCGCACACAATATGGTACGCAGGAAGTCTGTACAACGTCTACGTCCAGGTCGTGCGCAAGAAGGGGATACAGCTCGGTATATACCTCCATCGGCAGTCGACTGTGGATCCTATTCCTCCCTCTTCTGCTCCTGTATCTGGGATGCTGCCCTCGCCGCCGCGCGACAGGAGCACGATCGGCCGCGGCGCATCTTCGTCTGTGTCAACGCCTCGACCACCTTCTGTCTTTGGCAGCGGGAGCCCAGCAACCTCACAAACGGCCGTACCCATGTCGCCTTTGGCCCGTACAAGCACTACAGCTTCTGTCCCGCACTCACCCGCTACAGCCACTGGCTCTGCCCTCTCCTCATCTCTTCCCAACTCCCCTGGCTTCGCGCGCTCATCTGCGAGCCTGCACGGCAGTTCCAACAGCATCGGGTCTATAACGGGACCCATCAGTCTGCCTGCGACCGCGCCCGCGGTGACGCCGCCGCAGCCGTACCGCGACCCGCGCCCGGCGGTGAACGCGTACTTCACTATCGCATGTGCGAGCGCGACGGGCGCGAGCTTGACGCGGTTCACGAGCGCGCCGGATGTGTTCTCGGTGAGTCAGAGTTGGGGGTGGAAGTCGAGCTCGCTGAGGGCGGAGGAGTATTTGGAGGTTGATGCGGAGGGCCAGCCTGCCGCGGTCGTGATGCCTGCGAGGAGGGAGGTTAGTCTGAGGGCGACGGTGGTGCTGGGCGTCGTGTGAGATACGTACGCCCCCAGTGTGCTATGCTACTGTCGACTTCGCATGCGTTGTTCCCTTGTTCCGCTTTCACGCCCTGTTTGTATCACGCTACTCACGCCTATTCACGACCGTCCTACTGAACACGTAGGGTACTGTCTGCTTTGTAAACGTCTGTATCCTATCGTACATACCACTGGATATTCGGGAAGGGATCCGAGTGCCAAGATTGCAACTGGATCATCGCCTGCGCTTTCCTTTGTTCGCGTCGAGCGCTTCTTCCTTGCGCGCCTCGACGCGCTGCAGGAACTCTACCTTCTCTAGGTATCCGCCTCCGCGGCGGTTCGCCTCGAGCTCGTCCTTCACGCCAGTCTCAGCCTCGCCCTCGACGTGTGCGCGCCAGTCCATCGCAGACTTATCAAGCGTCGTGAGCTTCTTGACGGGCTGTTTCTTCGGGATGGGCGCGAGCGTCGTCTTCGGCTTCCGGGGCCCAGGTCGCTTGGCTTGCTGTTTCCCCGAGGTGCTCGCCGGAGTGTTGGACGACGAGGCGACAGGGGTCGCGCTCCCGCTCTGAGACGAGGACGGCCGTTCGGCGGCCGGAGGTGGTTCGGAGGTGTCATCGGAGGGTTGCCATAATGGCCATTGCTTCGCTTCGGGCGAGTCGGCAGGGACTTCCTTGACTTCGCTATGAAGTGTTCTCGTTAATACAAGGGTACAAGAACCGTGAAGCAATTTGCTCACGTCACTTCCTCCCCGGCGAACCTGTAACGCTTGATAATCTTGACTGTCTGTGGGACAGCGGCCGCCGGGGCGGTGGCGGATGGCGGGGGCGCGCTCAGGGAGGCCTTGAATGCCGCGTACGCCTCGTCGCCCTTTCTGATCTGGGGAAGTCAGATGGCCGGCGCGGTCGCTGGGAGTAAAGAGCGCACTGCTTGTTCGCCGCGTCCTCCGAGGACGCTGCCTCCGGTGGCTGGTCCGTTCTTACACGCTTTGGCGCGGGGGGTTCAGTGTCTGAGCCTCCGGAGCCTGCAAGAACCGTCGGAAATGAGGTGCTGAACAACAAGGACGATCTCTATGGCCATTACCTGCGTCCTTTGGCGGCACGTAGTCTGAATCGTCCTCGGAGTCCGACTCCATGGCGAGCAAAGGCGGCGGTGAATGCGGGGAAAGGCAAGGAAAGGGAGGGGGATTGCCGCCGCGCACGGAGTTGCCAGCACGGGAAGTTTGATGGGCGCGCGCGGGACTCTCAGCAACTTTTATTCAGTACCGAGCCTCGCTCTCGCCCTCACGCTCCTCCGCCCGCCCTGCTTCTCTCCACGCCCACACCGCCCGCGCCGCTCTCATGCCAGCGCAGGCCAGCGACAAGCGCACCCCCGCGCAGTCCAACGGCCATGCGAAGCCCGACCCCGCGCCGCCGGCACTCCCGCCGCTCCCGAACCCATCCACCGGCAGCGCGAACCCCTCTGCCTCCCTCCACGCCCTCTGGGGCTACCTGCATCCCGCGCTGGACCATATCGTGCGCGCGCCGACGAACAACCCATCCAAGGCCCCCGCCATTGACGTCAGCTACCATATGGGCGTGCATACAGCGGTTTACAACTACTTCACGGCGCAGTCTGACTCCTCTCCTGGTCCCGCGGGCCTAGCAGGTTTTCCTGCAAGATTCTCGATTCAAAGCGACAAGGGAAAAGCGAGCGGCGCGGACTTGTACGAGCAACTCGACCGCTATTACGCGGACGTTGCACGGGAGATCTTCCTAGGAGCACCTGCAGACGACTCTACCCTCATACACTATCTCGTACCCTGCTTCAACCGCTACTCGGCTGGCGCGCAGTCTGTGAGCCGCCTGCTGAACTACGTAAACCGACACTACGTCAAACGAGCTGTAGACGAGGACCGAGGTTGGCTCCGTCTCGCCGACGTGCTCGACGCCGTCGCCCGGACTATCCGCGAGGACGATAATCGCGAAAAGGTCCAGAAGCGACTCCGCGAGTGTCGCACCGAGGAGCTGAAGAAATGGGGGTACAGGGACGGCGATCCACCCGCGCGCGTCGCGCAGATCGAATCCTACGCGGAGGCCGCGAGCCCGCCCGATCGCGTCGTCCCTCTCACGGCGGTCGCGTACCGGAGGTTCCGCCTCGAAGTCATAGATCCGCTGCTAGCGGTGCCGAAGTTGAAGGTGTCGAAAGGCGGAAAGAAGAAGAGACCCCCGCCCACGCTTGGTGACAAGCCACCATTACCGCGTGGACGGCTGGCGCGAGCGGTCAAGGAGCTACTAGAGTCGAAGGGGGGTGACGAGGAGGAAAAAAGGCGGCTGGCGGGCGAGCTGGCGATTGCATTGCGGACAGTGGGTATCAAGGTGGACCACCCACTCCGCAAGAAGCTGGACAAGTTCCTCCCTCCTGAAGAACGCTGATGTTCGCTATATCTTGTTGTCGACTGGTCGGTGAACCATGGATGTCTTCTTGGTCTGGATTACTCCGATTCCCTGTTGTGAGCGGCGTCCAGCAGTTACCGCTTGTGTCTTCAAATGTCGAGTACCACAAGCCTTGTTCTCCACGCGCATCGCACGATACTCTCTGGCTACCGTTGAGTAGACAGGTCCGGTACCTGCAATATCGCGCACGCTACTGGCAGAAGCCACAGCCTGCGGTGGCTGGCCATTCAAGATGTTTGCGGACCGCGGGCCGGGGCAGCCGAAGGAGCTACGGGCGCTTGCTCACCTCAACCTCCTTCGCAGAAAGCGCTTGCTTTCCACCAGCGTTGGGAAAGCGTCGGACTCTACATGCTACCACGTTCGTGACTTCCTGGGCAGCTCTTTGCAAAGCATCTCTTTGAGTGTTCTTGCTTCCAAAGCGACATGACCTCTGTTTACGAAAGCCTCTTGCTCAAGCTAGCCAATGTCTTGGAACTAGCTACTCAGGATCAGGGCACATTGACCCCGCAAGCCAAACAAGCCTTGGTTCGCTCTGTTCGTATTCCGGCCCTCAACGCATAGTATATATGATGCATAAATTCTGATGATTCCGGACAGACCAAAGAGTACAAGGACTCTATGAAGGAGGCGCATGACTTTGCGACCAACCTGCCAGGCGGAGAGTTGTCGGTGCAGGAGCAGGACGAGGTGATACAAATGCTCGAGAAGCTGAAGGAGCGCAAGAAGTAAGTGCACATGCTGATCAATGTGTACAAGCTGCTGATCGAGGCTGCTGTTCAGGCGACAGCTAACCGAGTTTGCTGAGAAAGTCGGCAGCATCTCCTCGTCCTCACAACAGGACGTCAAAATGGAAGTGGACTCGACTGCATCTACGCCGGCATGACAGCGTCATGCGTCGCTGTAAGAAAGCTACCAGCCCTGCCACGGTTGTAAACTGGGCTGGCCTTCTTCCATCCTGATCGAGTCCAGCTATTCCGTCGTAGCGGCCATCCATACGCATCATCACCACTGTCAGCCACGACGACGTGGGGTCACTGCGAACCATCCCATTCCGCACGTTGCTTTGCACACATCCGCACGGCACACATCTGCTTCTACAAGGCTGGCTCTCCTTGCTTTCTTGCTTTCGGTCTGCGACCCTGAGGGTTCACGACAACTATGCACCACAAACTCCCCACCGCTCTCTCAGTAGCCGGCTTGCTCTGTCTTGCTTGCTGTTCCGACTTCGTCGCTGCAGGCGACACCAACGTCACCTGGATTAGCCCCTCCGATGGCGACGCGTATGGCTCGGGTGACACTATCGTCGGAAGATGGAGCTCGGACAAGCCAGTCGTGTCCCCTTCTTTCCGTATATGCGTGACGGACGACGGAAGCCAAGTGGATGCGCGAAGCGACGACGATCCTGACGATGAAGATCCCGACGACGGCGATCCAGAAGGAGATGAGGACGACGCTGAGGGTGACTCAGACAAGGCTAGTGGCGACGTTGGCGGTGGTAGTGGTGGCAGTGGGGACGGCGGGGCCACTGGCGGCAGCTGTGGTGCGACTGTGTGGCCAACTATCGAGCAATCCGACGGCTCGTACTTCATCCACCTGTGAGTATCTCTCACAGTTCCGGATCTTACCCGACGTCGAATGTATGCGCAACTTCAGGTCTCTACCAAACACAACGTCTACCTCCCAGTGCTACCTAGAGATGATAGACAATTTCGGAGATACTATGGCTTCTCCAACCTTCTCCTTTGGGGGTGAGTTTGCAGTGGTACGGTCGGCCGCGTTGTTTATCTGACTTCACGTCGCCCGTAGCTTCTGCCAATGACGCGGACACAGCCAGCACTGCCAGCGACACATCATCGACTACCAACTCAACCTCCACCACCCGAGCACTCAACCCATCGGGAACCGTCGCCACAGTTATGCAAACGCCCAACGCCCCACAGACTCTCCCCTCCCTCGACGACTCGCACGCGCCCGTCCCCACCGCCGCCTACGCCGTCCCGCTCTCGCTCGTTGCCTCCGTCATCCTCGCCGCAGGCGGCCTCTCCGTGCACCAGCGGCGCAAGCTCAAGTCCGAACGCCAGCAGGAGCAGGAGAGCCTCAAGACGCGCGGCGCGGCGCTTTCGCGGCACTCGACCCTGAGCTATGGCGGGTTCGTGAGCCTGGGGTCGAGGCCGCGGTCGATGGCGAAGCAGCACTCGAACGAGTCGCGCTCGACGAGCGTGAGCATGATGCGCGCGTGGCGGCGGGACGTGTCGCGCCATGAGCGCCGGCCTGGTCCTGGGTCGCGCCCGAGCGAGACGACGCTCGCGTATAGGACGGACGATGCCCGCAGTCTGTCCTCGGAGGGAAACACCGTGACAGGGTTCACGTCGCTCCCCCGGCGGGAGCCGCGCAGACATACCCGCGAACCGTTCTACTCCACTCGTGCTGGCGCAGGGCGCACGACCATACCAGCGAGCGCTTTCCGGGCGGGCGTTTCCCCCGTCTTCCCCTCGACCGACAGCTTGTGCGGAGACTACGACAGCCCGAGCCGTCACGCCGACCACCTCCGCCATCACACGCCCACTCCCCAGAAGACGCATCGCTATCTCAAGGACGACTACGACGATGACGACGAGGACTGGGGGAGGCTGAAGCGCAAGGGACTGACGCTTGTCGACCCGGGCGTTGTGGACCCTTCGCGTCGCGTCGAAGGGAGGGACGCGTACCTGAACGCTTCAGTCAACGACTCGGTCGTGGAGCGCTACTTCAACGCGTCGCCTATCCCGCCTTCGCCAGCGTGTCCACCTCAGTTGTCACCCTCCCCGGTGTCCCGTCCGGAGAGGCTCCATGTGCGACGATACGCAGAGACGGATGACGCTGGGGAGAAGGCGTTGCCGCCGGCACCGAGAGACGCAGAGAGGCAGTTGTACGATGCAGTCGCGAGGAGAATCTCGCGAGGTCCGAATGTGTAGCACGCTGTATGTCCTTATAGTGGCCGTTGCAGTCCGTCAATGTGCATGAAGCTGTTGACTCCTCTGAACCACATACGAGGCTTCGGAGCGCTTCAGAAGGTACAGTTCAACGTACGACCACGACGGCCTGGTATTACCACTTCAACAACACCACCGACCACTACATTACAGGTAAAGTACAGCTCCTACTTGGTTTACACGATTATCACGGTTGGTATATGCATGATGAGGACTAGCTAGTTAACGAACGAGAGGATAAGTTAGGTGCATAAGGGAGTGGGCGGGACGCGCAAGATATGTACTAGAAGGGAACTAAGCTACGGTATGGCGAGAACAACGAAAGCGGCGGAAAACAGTGGTATCGAGAAACGTGTGTGCATATGTCTTGCCGTGATGGCGGTCTCCTCGCTACTTCGCACACCGCTTCCACCAGATTACGCACTCGGGCCCTTCCTGAACCCCACCACGGGCGAGTCGAATTGGGCGGGGGAGTCGGGGTCCAGATGCGTGCGCGCGGTATAGAAAGTCGACAGCGACACCGCCGAGCTGCAGCAGTCCGAGTCTCCGTCGCCGGAGCCCTCAGTCATGGGGAGAACGGTGGAAGAAGCTGCGCCGATCGAGAGCGCATCCACCTCCAGCAGAAGGGGAGGTCTGCCCGAGACTGTCGAGGTTTCCGAGTCCCAGCTGCGAGCCGTTTCGTGCAGCGCGGAGGATGTAGGTGAGCCCGTCACGGTCGACACCGAATCCACCGAACGCCTCCGGACTACGGGCCTGATCTCCCACCCTGGAGAGAGGCTCGAAGGAGCAGGCCAACCGCCCGACTGTCCGGACCACGGCGCTCCCAAGGCAGATGACGAAAAGTCACAGCTCTGCATCAGCGGAACTTCGTCATCGGCTCCGGCATACGCCTCAGGGAAGATATCCCGGATGCTCGTCCCAAGAGGTAGCAGGGTCAGCTGGCGATCATCCGCACGCTTTGGCGCGTACGCGGTGTCCCTATACGAGCGCACAGATGATGGCGAACCCGATGGTGACTGAAGAGGACGTGGAGAAGGCGGCAGCGACTTGTGCGCACGCTCGACTCGCGACAATCCGACGTCCTTGGGAGGAACCGGAGGGGCCGGGGGAGACGGAAGAGGCGGCGAGGGCAATGCGCGGTCCGGTGCAGGGAAGGCAGGAGGAAGCGGAATGGTCCTAGGCGGTAGCGGGAAAACAGACATAGTAGGGGACGGAGGCGAGTCGGGACTGCGGCTGCTGCCCGCCTTTCCGGAGGACCTCGAACGGTCGGGGGAGGACGGCGGCGTCGAAGAGGAGCGCTGCGATGGAGGAGACCCAGCGGGGGTGCTGAAGGGCGACCAGGCTGATGGAGGCCCGGGTCGCCTCGGCGTAGGAGGTGACTGAGCAAAGGGACTTGGTTCGCGTCCTCGGTACACAGAGCACGTAGAAGGGAACGTAGACGCCGAAGACACGGGCGACGCGGGTAAGCTGTTCCGCGTCCGCTTGATAGGTGCCACTATGGTCTTCATCCTTTCTTCATCCCACGTCGGCGTCCGGTGCAGCGTAACAGGCGGCGAGGTCTGCGAGGACGCGCGACGAGATACAGGCGGAGTGGGTGGACGTGGCGTGCCCTCAATGGGTACTACAATCTCCGCCTTCGCGAATGGATCCGCCTCTGGCGTGAGCACGCGCCCGAGGGCGAGCGCGTCTTCCTCGGTCTCAGCGAACGAGGTTTCGCGACTGTGGAGATCAGCCATACCGGGTCCAGGAAAGACGTATGGTTGAGAGCGTGGGAACATAGAGGTCGGAGAGACCGGAGTCGTCGGTGTCGAGAGGGTGGACATTGTGGAGGGCGAGGAATGCGCAGAAGCCGGGTCAGGCCCCGTCGAGATGCTGAGATTGAGCTTCGAGCGTGCATGCATGCGCATTTTGCTCGGAAAGATGCCTACAATGCTCGAAATCTTGGAGGAGAGACTCGAGCTCGACCTGGTGCTCGCCTAAATAGGCAACTTTTCAGCATCGTAACATTCCGATGGCGTGGTTCGGACTCACCGTTGAATTACTAGCGGCGCTTCCGCGACGCTCGAAAACATACGATGGTGGCAGTGGTGCATCCAAGTCCTCAAGGCTATCGCGCATGGGAGGTTTCGTGCCCATAGGCACAGGAGGAACTTCCCTGGGGTGAGTGAACGGCGAGGGCGAACGGCCGTCGTTCTGTACGCCCCAGAGCGCACTATCCTCATAACCTAGGCCTGGCGGAGCGTTCTCGCTGGACACCTTCACGTTGCCTTTGCGACTTCCGCGGCTGAACAGCCCATAACCTCCGCTTTTCGCCTTGCGTAGCGGAGGAAGGCGGGTATGTATGCGCTGACTTCCGGCCCCTGCTGCGGGCGTGGTAGGACGAGTATAGTGCGGAGGCGGCGGTTTGGAGACCTGGTATCCCGTGTCCTCGAAGAACGAGGGTAGGCCATCTGTGGACAGAACGGCATGGGCACTGCTCGTGGTAGTGACGCGCGAGAGGGGATGTACGGTCGATGCGGACGTGGAAGGCCGACTATATGCGCGTCGATTCTTGCCAGGCGAGTCGTCGAAGAACGACCGAAGGCCCGGAGAGGCGGAACGAGGACCGGCGGAGGTGTTAGGACGCGTGTGGCGGCCGGGAAGCGGCGGCGGCGTGGTTTCACGTTTGAAGAAGCGGGGGCGGGGAAGGCTCTCTGCACGAGAGCGGGGACGCGAGGACTGCCCGTCGAGGTTGAGGTCAACCATGCTGAGGGGACTGGGAGCGCGGGAGGGGATGATGGTAGTGGAAAGCAGAGTTGGGGAAATGGAGAGCGGGGGGATGGGCTCAAAAGGAAGGGGAGAAGGGGAGGAGCGTGAAACGGAAGGGGCACGTGGTCCAAGAACGAAGGCGGACGCGCGAGTGCGGACTTGGTGCAACACGCGCAGAGCAGTAATCGTTCTGGAACGCGACCTTCGCACGGAGTGAGACGGGTGAGGAGAGCCATCGTCCAGACTGGGCGAGCGCAGAGCGTGATGCTCGTCGTCTGTCTCGCTGTCTAGACAGCTAGGTGAGCTATCCTCTTCGGTCCCTGGGAGAGGCGCAAGAGGAGAAGGAGGAGTGAAAGAGAGGATGGGCCGCGGAGAGGGCGAAGAGAGGGCCGCATCGTGGAGGTTGAATGCGGAGCATACGAGGTCGCTGAACTCCTCGACGGTGAAGGGGGAGACACGGGAGTCTGAAGCGAGCGACATGGATGAAAGGACAGTGAAGGAGAGTGGGGATGAGCTATATACGAGTGTGGGGATGGTGGTGGTATGGAAGAGAAAGAGACATGGGCCGTGTGTGGGACGGAGAGGGCTGGATAACGTGGGCGGTGACAGGGAGCGGAATGTTGCTGGCCGGGCGGGGAGAGCTGCGAGGCCGTGCAGACCGAGTCGGCATGGGAAGGACGCGGGGAGAGGGAAGAGAGCCTCGCCCGACGTCGTCCTCCATCATTCCTTGTCACCTGCCTTTTCGGGTCTTATCAGTCCTTGCTCGGAACCCATCCTACCTTCCTCCAATCCCACCACTTCATTTCACCCACTCAGTGCGCTTCTTTTCCCTTTCGCCTTCTCCCATCACCCGAGCTCTGCCAGATCCGTCAGCCCTCCGCCGCTCACCCTACCTCGGCGGCGCAGATCTTCGCGTGCCACTTTGTCCCGCCCTTCTGACTTACTCACCCGCCATTGAACATATGCGACTGGCCGGCTTCGGTCCCACTTGGACGTCTTCGACCGTTATTGCGATGTCTTCTGAAGCTGCACAGGACAAACGCGAAGCTCCTTGGCTTGTTTATTGAGGTAGGCGGTCCTTGCGGGGAGACAAGAAGCCGGCGGCACATTTTCCCTGCGTCTCGATTGGACATGACATCGAAGAAACGACTGCGATCGTTTCGCTGCCTATTCCGTTCTGCGTCACCGCTGCTATCAGTAGTACTCCATTGCATTACAGCTAGCAGTGCAGAACGTACCCCTAAGCGCATGTCAATCAAGGCCCTGCGGTCTCCAGCTTGCATTGAGAACGCACGAGTTACTATGGTATGACTTTGCTGAGCGTCTTCCAGGCGGGCGGTGGCGAGCGATGGATACGAACCACCCGTCGCCCTCGGATGTGGGCGCAGTGCGGGAGATGGCAGCCTGCGATCTGAATCTCGTGAGACCGCGTAGCTTATCTCGATTAGGTGAGGCCATGACTTCGGCTCGATCGCCTCGGAGCCATGTCTGGAAGAAGAGCATGTCGATAAATGCGTCCAGTAGCCTCATGCACACACATTCCGTCCACACGAGCGCAGGCGACGAGGGCGGGATCTGGTCCGTAAATACGTCATAGTAGAACCAGATTTTCCTGGAAGACGGATTCGTTCAGAGCCTCTTCATGGACGCCATGTCGCCAGCCGTTCTCACCTGAAGCTCACTTGGCGCGCGCCCTGCCGCAAGGAAACGATCCCGACGACTTGACATATGTGTGTTCATCTGCGACATGTTACCTGAAGCTGCAGTGAACTGCCTTTCGGAACGCTCTTGGCGGTCGGAGGCGTGTACCGGTACCGGCACTGCGTATGTGCGTGACGGTTGCCAGCTGCTGCCACTACCACGTCAGATTGGTTCGACGAGCACCATTATGACATTCTCCGCTTATCTCGGGAGTATGTTGCATCTGCAGGCCTATAGATTGAGCGAGCGGAAGTGTGCAATACCGCATTGCAACTCACCGGTGTTCTGCCCCCCACACAGCAATCTCCCCGGAACACAGTCGACATCGCTCCGACCGCACGCTCGCTCGCACACGACGCGTATGCCCGAGACGATGCAGGCCGCAATCGACACGCACCATATATACGACTAGACTACAAGTACTGATACATTTACTTGGCCGGCATCCGGCCGGGGGTATCCAAAGCCATGCCCGGCCGGGCCCTAAGCATTCTTCTTTCGCGAGCGCGAGCGCGAACACGAGCAAACCCATGACCGGGACCGGGGACCGAATTCGAGCAGGAGAACGTTCGTGCGAGGACAAGACACGACGACGACGAGCACACACAGAACAGACCGTGCTGTTGTACACAAGTGGCGCAATTAGGGCATTGGAGGAGAGAGGGGGCAGTGGGGCGAAAGGGAGGGAATCGTGAGGCTGTCCGTGGCGTTAACAGTTAAGTTATGCACGCCCGTGCGTGCGATTCTTCGGCTTCATCTTCGTCTTCAAGCGGCGCGTAGCGTACAAGTCACAGGAAACCAGGGTGGCTTGGCCGATAGAGCTTGCGGGGGACCGGGACCAGAGGTGCATGCATGCGAAGAGGGAGAGTAGCGCGGAAGCGAGGTATATGCAGGACGAACGAGACGGCCAAGGTGGGTGCACAGCGGACGGTGGTAGTGGTATGGCAGTGCGGCGCGCATGCGAGAGTCGGTCGGTCACGTCCTCGTAGCCTCTCATTGTTCGAAGTTCCCAGTTCCGCCGAGCGAAGCCATCCATATCCGCGTTTTGTACAATCTTTCACATATCGGTCAGCAAAGTGCGATATATCCGGAAAGGGGAATATGACATACCGGAACAGCTCGCGAACGAGCTCGCGGAAGTCGATCCTCTTTTCGGCAATGAAGTAGAAGGTTAATTTACGGCGATCCCTGCGAGAAGGCGTCAATAAGCGTAGCGGACAGCACTCGCTCCTAGACGCACCATTGGTACTCTGCGTCAATGACTTCCATAGGCAGCTTCCTCTGGCGCACTTTGTTCCGGCACAGCTCGAGCGCCTTGGCCTCGTCTTGTGCTTTCGCCGCGAGACCCCTGTATGCGGAAACGGGTTAGATGGTATATAACCTTAGGAGTCTCTTGAGACGCACTGGGTATCTCGATGTTGCGCCTTTCCGTAGATCATCTTCGGATTGATATCCTTCACCCCGCCTCCACTAGCGCCCGTAGGGCTCGTCGGCACGCCATGCACATCGGCATGGCCCATACTCATGAGCTTCTGCTGCTTCTGGAACGCCTCAACCTCCGCGAGCGTGATAGTATCGTTCACAACCTTGCCCAAGTCCTTCCCTCGGTCTGCCTCGACAATGACGAGATCGCCGACGCGAATATCCTGCGTGAGGTCGGTGCAGTAGAACAGGTCCGTGCGCCCCGCCTTGAACTCGACGATGTACAGCGGCCACGACGTCGGCACCGCGTGCAGCGGCACGCCCTTCCCGAGCTCCGTGAGCGGGCGCGACGCGTCGGAGGGGCGGCGCTGGAGCTGCTGCGGCCCGCCGTACTGCCCCGCGCTGCGCAGCGCTGCGGGCGAGATGGGCGAGGGCATGACGCTCTGCTCGGGGATCTGCTGGATCCCGTGCCCGGGGACGTAGCGCGCCATGAGGCCTTGGGCGGCGTTCGGCCGCGCGCTCTCCCGTCCGAGCGCTCCCTCCTGCGCGTATTGGTCGAGGTGCCCGCGCGAGGGGCTCCCACCGGAGAGGCCGCTGTCGCTCGGGGAGCCGACGATGGACTGGCGGGAGGCGAAGGACCCGCCGGCGCCACCGGGGATGTTGAGGTGCAGAGCTTGATATGGCGAGACGCGATCTGACGACGGCGGACTGCGCGACAACGGCGCGTAGATCGGCAGGGAAGAGGGCTGCGATGGTGGCTGCACAGAGGTGACGGGCCTGCCGCTGTCGTTGAGATTCATCATACCGAGATCGCTGGCGAGGTCATCGTCGGTGAGCAGCAAGCCGCCTCCACCGCTGTATGATGCAGAGTGGTGGTAGCTCCCGGGGCGGGGGTTGTCCTCCTGCAGGTCAGCGGCGGGCGCGTTGAAGCCGACGATAGGCCGCCGAGGTTGCACGACGCTGACACTATGCCGTCGGCTTGTCGTGCCGCTGCCTCCGCCGCCGTTCTCGTCGCGCGGAGGATTCATGCCGGACCAGAGCTCACGGAAGGCGGATCCGTCGTCCAAGAGAATCTGACCCACGTCACGGACGAATGGGCTCATGTTGGAGGGGTCGGCGATAGACCCCTGTGAGTAGCCATTGGACGGTGACCGGCCGATGGCGCCAAGCGATCCGTAGCGGCTGCCGCTGGTGGGCGTCTTGAAATCGTACCGCGAGGGGATGCTCTGTGGCGAGGATCCATCCCACTGACCGAACTGGCCGGGCATGCCGCTGCCGATCGCGCCAGGGCGCGAGGTGGCGAGCGACTGTGAGCGGCTGCGAGTGAGATCGGCGGCGTAGGTGCGCCCCCTAAGCGACATGCTCGTGCGGGGGTAGCGTTCGTCGTAGGGATCGTACGGATCCTGGATGTCGCTGAGCGCCTCGGACTCGTCGTCCTCGAACGTGGACGCGAAGCGGGAGTCACGCATGGCGGATGAGAAGGGGCTATGGGTACTTAAAGGAGAGGAGGAGAAGGAAGCGCTGCGCGTGGGAACCGACTGGGGGAGGGGATTGAGGCCGGAGGAGAAGCGACCCCAGGTGCCAGCTCCTGGCCCACCGGAGTTGTTGCGAATGGGCTGAGGCGGGGGCGCGACGAAGCTCTGGGAGCGCGGGGGCTGGCTGGCTGCGCGTTCGCGCAGGCTGAGACTGTTGGGGGTCTCGGAGCCATGCGAGGAGAGGAAGCGGTTCTGACGGTCGGCGTCGTCGGACGCGTGCTGCTGGTGGCTGCTTGACTGCATCAGGCTAACGGACGGCAAGCCCAGGTTGCACAGTTGCTGGTAGTTCTGGACGGTAGCCAGCTTGGGGAGTCGTGTGATGGACGGCCTGGGACGGCTGGGGAATCTGAGGATCTAGGAGACGGGGTACCCGGACTATAGCGTACAGCTCTTGCAGCCTCTAGGATCGTTAGTCTGTGCGGTTGCGGGGTGAGCTACGCGCGAGAATAGGGAGAGAGGGCGGGGCGCACGGTGGTCGTGAGCTCTGTGTTGTACACGCGTCGAGTCTACGATGTTCCGACGTCGGTCTAGGGAAAATGCGGGGTAGCCGGTACAGATGGTGCCTTGTAGACGAACGCTAGTCTAAGCACTGGACGTCGTGACAGCAAGCGGGGACTGCGCTGGTCTATGGCGGGCGAGGGGAGAAAGGAGAGAGCGAGGAGGAAGAGACGGGCGCGAGGGAGGGGACGGTGTGGGCAGGGAGAGGACCATCGGATTCGCGGTGCTGGGCTCTGTCCGCTCACCTGACGGCGCGAGAGCCAGAACGAGACGCGGGCTCGGTCACCCCTGTCCCCGATTAGGCAACTGCGGGTCACAAGGCCCGCTCCTCGTCCACAGTCTATTCAGTCGATCACCCTCTCCCATCGCAGGTTCTCAACGCTAAGCTATTCTACACCTCCTCCCACTCCTCCCCCGCCCTCCCACACTCCCTTCGCCAACACACCCTCCCTGCCTTCGCTGCTTCTCGCACTCCAGCTGACTCTCTTCGCCCTCCATCTGACCCCTCACACCCTGCGTATGATCCGGCGTCGTGCGAGCGCACCCACGCCAGCTTCGCCAAAGGCTAAAGGCTGTGAACCCCAGCTTGACAATTGCCCTTGGCTCTGATTTGCTCGTCCGCCCGCTCCATGTGCCTGACCTCCCCGTCGGGCAGCGAGCAGTCCGCGTCGGGCGTTGCCTCGGAGCCTTCGTCTTCGCGACATACCGAACATGGTACACGCTAACCTCCGTATGGGCAAGCCGCGGCCCCGCACAATGGTCCCAGATGCATGACGCAGCGCATGATCGATCTTGATTCGGACGCTGTTGCGCAGAAGCGCAAAATGCCCTCAGGCTCAAGATTTGCGAGCGAGTCTGCATGCGTACATCCATTCCGGATGCCGCGCTGTCGGAGGCAATGGCTATAGTCAGCCTTCGTTTCGGCACAACCGTACACGCTACGTACTGCGCCGCGGATGCGATTTGTGTTGTGCACACGACTGGGATCACGGTCGTCTGCTGCTGCTCAGACATCGAATACGATATCTGTCGCCTTGAACGCCGTGTTCCCCGGCCACACCTTCACTGGTACCTCGCATTCGACCATCTCCACCTTCAGCTCCCGCCACGCCTCCTCCGGTCCCACTTCGTCCTCGGCTTCATCCTCCAGGTCCTCGTCGCCATCGTGGTAGCCGACATTTGAAGGTCCGAGTAAAGACGACGCAAAGTACGACATCCACGAAAGCGCGGAGCTCGCGCCGCCTGGGGTAAGCTCTCCATTCGCACTCGGGGTTGTCCCGGAGGAAGCGGATGACTGCACAAGCGGCCCAGGACGTTCTAGAGGCGCGATGTTCTGTGCGGCTTTCCAGGACGAGCCCCATTGTCCCCGAGGACCATCACGGACTAGCTGGCGCAGCCGCACACCCTCAGGTCCCTCGCGCGAGTTCGGAGATGCAATTGCGACCAACAAACAAAGTCGAACTTTCCACTCTAGCCCGCCCGGACGTGTCGGATTGCCTCGGCCTGAGTCCATTGGGTCTGTGAGCGACGCTTGGAAAGCGGGACTCGCGTCGGGCGGGATGTCAAGAGAGAACGTCGTCCGGAGCGTTGCGGGCATGAAACACGAGTGGTGCTCTGCGTGTACGCGGCGCAGGTGTCGGGAAGATGTCGGCGACGCGATGTTGCTCGGGAGCGATTCGTGCGCTTCGAGCATCGCAGAGAGCTACGGGGCGTTCTGTTGAACATGGGCGCGTCCCACGGTAGGGGAGGGAAGACGGCGCGTACCTTGAGTACCCGCGCGCGGCTCGCACGCTCGTTCGTCTCGACGACGCCGAGAATCGTCTCGCCCAGTCGGTATGCGCTCTTCGGGAAGGTGAGCACCGCGACTTTGATGCCGTCCTTCGTGACATCGTATGACGCTACGGACCAAGTTAGTGGAGACAACGATAGTCAGCACACCAGGAGACCCACCCTTCTTGGGGTTACGCGTCAAGATCTCGACCGCTTGTCGGCACCCTGTCGGACTGTCGAGCTCGTCTTCCAGCTCCCGATCGAGCCCTGCACTGCGGGAGGATTGTATAGCCTCGATGGGCAGCTTGATCCGTACGCCCGTCGCTTTCGGGTCAGGGAACGACGCGAGCAGGTTCCGTGCGTACTGCTGCAAGTCCTCGTAGGACCCTGGGCGTGACGCGCCTTTGACGCAACCATTCAATATGGGCGCAGGCGGGACGAAAGCGGACGATCGAGACTGACCTGGTCGTGGTGCAGAGCGAAGGTCGGTGTGCTTCTGCGCGTCCTTGGAGCCTTCGGTGACTGTACCCGGCGGCAGGGGCCCTCGTTGCGAGGTCACGGGCCACAACATATCATATGGCCGCGGCGGCCTGCCCACTGTATTGTTCCTTTGTTAGTTCAGAGGCGACGTGCCGACGGTAGAGGCGCTCACCTGAGACGTTGTTGTACACTCGGATTGGCACCTTCATGACCCTGCTGTTGCTCGATGGGCCGGTGCCCGGGGAGCTGGCGGAGCCCGCGCGGCAGACGCCGAGGGTGAACTGGTAAGAGAACTTCAGTGCGCGCCCGCGGAATGTTGGAGGCAGGTTCTCGGGTAAGACTAGTGAGTAGGTGTCTGTGGAATACAGTGAGCAGAATCGACCGAGTGTTGAATGGGCGCATCGTACATGTTCGTGACTCTCCAGGACCAAGGCTTAGGTCGACTGCGAGCATTGACGGCTGCACCTCCAACATGGGAAGTGGCATGTCCGGATCCACTTCATCCTCCTCAGGCATGGACGTGCCCAAGCCCAAGCCCACACCTCCAGAACGGCTTGCCGGGGGACCCTGCCCGTTGGACAGCAATGAGAACATGGACGGTGTCCGCGCACGGTGTCCTGGTACGAAGTTCTGCTGACTCGGAGATGACATGAGCGATGTCGGGGAGAGCATCGAGAACAGCCCGGCAGACAGGGAGGATGAACGGCTGTGCGAGCCTCGTCGTCCCGACGTGCTACTGCCCGCCCCGAGAGATTGAGCGCTTAGTGAGGACGTGATGTCCATGCTGCCTCCGCCGACCGCTTTACGCTTGAGTAGGCGCGAGCGGACCTGGCTGAGCGTACGCGCCTGCTCGGACGACGTGTTCGCGTCGGGGAGCGGCGTGAGCGTGAGTGTCCCGAGCAGCTGCGCGTACGCGTAGAGGATCAGCTCGGTATTTGAGGCAGGGAAGGTCGACGAGAACGCTGAGCGTGGGGGCTTGAGGTACGCGGTGGAGGAGGTTGAAGGCGGAGGACCATGTCCGAGTCCGAGCTGAGACGGTCGCCGGGGAGGCTCGCGCGGCGGGGCAGCGGGGTATAGGTGCGTTCCGTTAGGCTGCTTCGCGGCGGGGCCGGCGGCGGGTATGTGTGTCCGGACATTCGGAAGGTCGGAGGCGGGTATGGGCGAGGGGAACATGGGTGTCGCAGGCGGGCCGGGAGACGTCGAGCCTGCCTCGGCTATGGGATCCAAGGAGAGGGAGAAAGTGGAGGTTGATGGGTTGGGCGTGGACGCGAAGGCGGATGGCGAGGGTGGTGGCCGGAGGTCGTTCAGCTGGAGCTGCCCATCCAGGATGGAGTTCTTCCGTGCGTGGGGATGGTTTGGTGGGAGAGAGGGTGACCTTGCGAGAGGTGCAACTATGCGGGCGGATGCTGGTCCTGAGACAGGCGCTGTAGGATTGTCCAGAAGTCAGTTGACTGTATTCAGACCTCGCCGGCGGATAGAAGGAATAGGGTGATGCAAGCGCAGCTGTCAGACTCGTAGACAGGCTCAACTGCTCAAGGCTTTCGGTACCAAGCGAACACCCACGGCGCTTGCATCGTGCAAACGCACCCCCGAGAGGGTCTACATAGTCGGGCCCGCCTCTGACATAACCATATAATTCTCGCAGTGTACTAGATACTCACAGTTACTGACCGAAGGTGATGATGGGCTTGAAGGAGAGACCTTCTCGCCAGAACCGTCCAGCGGTGGTAGGTCGTTTGGCGCCAGGTTCACTGAGAGGGACCTACACGCCAGAAGCCTCTTCCTGAGCACCTCTGCGGAAGGAGCTTCGTCCGAGGTCTTGGACGGGAGGCCATGGCCGATGAGACCCTTTCTCCGGGTAGAGCTGGTGGCGCCATTCGCACGGGAGGGAAATACTGGTACAGCGGTGCGAGGTGTTCCAGGGGAGGTAGGAGGACGCGCTAGTGGTACAGAGCTGATAGAATGCGCACCGCGTCTATGCGTGTGCGAAGCTGAGCGGGGAGCGGCTGGTGCCTCAGGGGTGCGGGTGTTGGTAAAGGTGATAGTGACGGAGAAGGGCTCTCCGGCGAAGTAGGATGCTTGGGAAGGGGTAACAACGACTCGTATTGCCTCGTCAAGGGTCGCAGTGGAGGTGCTCGCCATGATGGAGTAACGCGGTGCCGTGGGTAACGGCGTCGATACAGTCTGCTACGAGGACGAAGGTATGGTGGAGGAGTGAAACGACGACGTGGTGGGAGTGGGCAAGGCTGCAGCGACTAAGAATGTTTGCCCGGATTCCGTTGCGGAGGGTGAGTTAGCAAGCACTTAGAACACCGAGACCAGCGCGTTGATCAGCGGAGGAGGAGGGCAGGAGTCCTTTGTCGCCACTGTCGGGAGAGAGACCATCTGGGGCCGGAAGCGAGCGCGCGTACGCCGAGGTCCTCGTCAACGCTTCTGACGTTCTCGCACCGCCGGGCCGTGTGCACACGGTCACGTGGACCAAGGTACGCGTGAAAGCACGCCGCCGAACTTCGAATCTCCACTGGGCCAGGTTCAGTTGGCATGCGGACGACGACGAGAGCTACTTAGCTAGACAAGCATTTTTGTCATTTTCCATGATGCGCTGGCATGCTGTATGTCTAGGGAGGCTCAGCGCAGCGATGTGTCGCGACTTCAGCTTAAGCCCCAGTAAGCGCGCGCGCATTTGCTTGGCCGTAGTGCTCCCTCGGAGGACTCCGAGTCCTGTAGTGGCAGGACGGGTGGTCTTGCCACCCTTCCATCCTCCTGCTAACGCTGTTTGCCTCTGCGATGAACACTCACTGCATTGCGCTCTATCACGGATTAATACTCTACTATTTGACTGATCTCATCTGGGAGCGCTGCTGTAGCTGTGGAGTCTGGCGCTATATTTCGCAACAGCTTCCCTTGCAGTGCCGGCGTGCACGCTGATGCCTCGTTACTCACCGCCCTGACATTCTCTCCCGGGCCTCTGCTCCGCCTTCGGCCCACCTGCAGTCTTGTTGCTCTATCTCGCAGGTCCTTCTGCTCGTCTCCGTCAACGGCTGTTCTCTGGATTCAGCCCTTCTGTCGTCTGCACTTGAGCTGGTCATACGCCATCGGATGGCCGTTCTCGACATACTGTCTGACGCCTACGACCGAATTCGCCAGTGGATCGAGGAGGAAGCCAACTTCTTCCGTCTACACCTCATCTACTTCACTTTGACTCCCCTCGTTGCTGCCGGCATATTCTACGCTGTCAATGGGGAGTTCCATATACGTGAGTCTTCGCTTATTGTATTGGTGGACGTGCACGCGAGCAGGAACACGAGAAGACTGCTGGCGGTATGGACCCTGTGGCGTTTGTGCACCGCTGTGGTCTGCACGCGCTACATGCGGTTCGCCATGGCGCACTGCGAACTCATGACCCTGCAAGCGCTCCTACCACCCGGCGGAGTCTTCTGCTATGTTACCTGAACCGGAGGAGAAGGACATGATATTGACGTCTGGGCTTTACAGCGTTCATTGATGCCCTGTTCCTATGCTACTCCGCGCTCACCGTGACAGGGTTGTCGACGGTGAACCTGAGTACCCTAACTGTGTTTCAGCAAGTCATATTGGTCCTGTTGATGGCAATGGGGGACGTGGTATGCCAAGTATCTCGACATGCACGCGAACTACTATTGACCCGCTTTCCAACACATTTGCAGACAATCGTTGCCTGGGTCATGGTTCTCGTCCGCCTGCGCTACTTCCGTGAGCATATCATAGAGAGGCAGCGCAAGAAGACGGTGCTACAGTCTATACGAGACCGTTTTGTGCACCTGGCGAGCGGGAAGCGATCTCACGCCCCTCAGAAGGATGTCGAGAACGGCAGCGATAGGCATGCGCAGCACGGCAGCAACGGGATTCAGGCGTCAGACGGGATAGGAGCCGCCCTAGCTGGTGGGGCCCCAACGGGCCTGGGACTAGGTATCGCCCTGGGCGCTGGGGACAGTCCCGAATACAGTCAGGAGGCGATGAGGCAGAAGGAGCACGGACTGGGGCTGACCCAAGACCGACCATGGAGCGACACGAGCTCGCACATACAGATCCAGGTGGACTCGCCCGTACGCGCATCGCCGTCAGAGGACCCGACCATGGATGTCGGTGCGGAGGAGCGGGGGATCATCATGGAGGCACATTCGTTCACGTCGTCGCCGCGCTCCGGTGCCATGCCGCTGCAGTCACCGACGTCTCAGAGGAGCAATCATGTGCAGTACGGGTTCCCCCAGTACCCAGGCATCGGTGATGTTGGCACGATCAGACGTCGTCTAGGTGAGATTCGGCTGCGGTTGACATGAGTCTTGTACTGTCGACTGACCTAGGTCTTCTAGGCGTGCCTGTCCCTCGCCGGCGCACGATAATAGTTCCTCCTAAGATGGAGCCGATACCCCCCGGCCAAGCGGTCTTAGGGCAACGCAACAAGGACCAAGGGCTCGGTGGCTTCCCTGGTCCATTGGAAATCAGCAAGCGGATCCTTCAAAGGTATTACCCCAACCTGTATCGGCGGTTGGTGGCGATTACGGTCCGAGAACGTTCGTCAACGCATATGAAGTGGCTGGGCGAGAGCTTGAAGGACCTCGTGATCGGGAGAAACGGTGATATACACACTGAGGAGCTGACGGATGAGCAGTTGGAAGAACTGGGTGGTATCGAGTGGGTGCTGATGTTGGTGAACCTCACATGGCGTACTGACATTTCTTCATAGGTACCGAGCACTGCGGCTCTTGAGCTACATCGTGATTCTGGTAAAGCCGCTCTGCGTGTGCTTGATGCGTGCCATTCCTGACACTTCTGCAGTATTTCATTGGCACGCAGCTCATCGCGTTCATATTGATTGCCCCGTGGCTATCTACGACGCACACCTACGACAGCGTCTTTGCAGCGCAGCCAAGACTCGTTAACAAGTCATGGTGAGCACTTGCTATAACAAAAGTCGTACAGGAAGCTGACAGCGTGCAGGTTCACTCTCTTGTAGGTCATTCCCGCGCATTGCTACCTCGTGGACATGGCTCAGCGACATCGCAGCCAGGTAGTGGGAGCCTACACTGGAGGCGGAATGAGTTTGGTCGACCAGTGCGTGGCTAATGTGCATTCGTCCCATGCTAGATGTTGCTAACGCATGGTCCGCAGAGGAATGGTTCCGTTCCAGAGAGCATATCTGCTGATTTGTATGATGCACCTCTCATCCTGATGAAGCAAAGGTCACTCAAATTTCACTTTCAGTTGCCATGCTTTTCGTCATTTTGGCCGGGAATCATGGCTTGGTACGTCCATCAGTTGTTTGCACGGAGACTCCACTGCTCACCGGCCTCGTACGTAGCCCATTTTGTGAGTGTACGATCGAACGCCATGAACCCTGATTTGCTGAGGCAGTGCGATGGTGTAGTCTCCGTTTCATAATGTGAGTCTATGGTCTGGCCCTCCAGCGTCTGAGACTAATCCCTCATCTCGCAGTTGGCTCTATACGAAGGTCGTGAAGGAAGGTTCGCCCAAGGATCTTGCGTTGGACTTCCTGCTGGACCATCCGCGTCGGTGAGTATACCGTGAATCTACACATGTGAGCGTCTGACACCCTTGTCTCTTCCAGGTGCTTCCTCTACCTTTTCCCCTCGCACGTCACCTGGTACCTGGTCGCGATTCTAGTCTTCTTCACGTGCGTCCCCTCTCTATACTCCTTGAGGATTGCCATTGACGCTCTTTGGTTCGTCTCAGCATCGTCGAGCTTGTGTGTTTCATCGTCCTAGATATCGGGCTGGACGTCACGGAGTCGCTTCCAGTCGGCACGAGGATCATTGCCGGACTCTTTCAGTCCTTCGCCGTCCGTGCCTCAGGCTTTCCGATTGTGTCTATCGCGGCCCTTGCACCTTCGTTCCAGTATGTGACGCACGCGTGTGAGCTGTTCTGTTCCTATCTCATGAGGTCCACAGGTTTCTCTGCATCATTATGATGTATATCGCTATCTATCCGGTACGCCGGCTACTACAGCATCAGTACACCATCCCTCGCTAACGAAACTCAGGTCGCATTGAGTATCCGCTCTACTAATGTGTCAGTCTCGAGAAGTTTCAACGGTCTGTGCATCCCCACTGAAGATGACTCTTGGCAGGTACGAAGAGAAGAGCCTAGGCGTCTTCGAGGTGACACCGGAAGAAGAGGAAGAGGAGCCAAATCTCGATGAAAAGCAACCGCGGCGCGAACGTATCGGCAAGTACTTTGGTTGGCACCTCCGTCGGCAGCTCGCCTTCGACATCTGGTGGCTCGTTTTCGCGATCCTCGCCATATGTGTCATCGAGCGCACGAAGATCATGGATGACGAGAACGCGCCGTGGTTCAATGTATTCCGTATAGGTAAGTGCTCGAATGATGTAGTACACGTTGCGCGACTGATCGTTGATACTGCTCCCGCCCATCATGCGAGTACTGTAGTGTTCGAGCTCGTGTCCGCGTTCGGTGGTATCGGCCTCACGCTTGGCATCCCGACCGAGAACTACTCGTTCTCCGGCGCCTTCGGGCCCTTGTCTAAGATAGTTGTCATCATCATCATGGTCCGTGGCAGACATCGCGGGCTTCCGGTCGCCATCGACAGAGCCAGTGAGTCGTTCGGGCCATTCGTCGGATTGCCTTGGACGGGACTGACGCCGACCGATGTGCTCCTACTAGTTTTGCTGCCCGAGGATCTCAAACCTAACAAAGCCGTCGAAACTCAGATGGAGAAGTCGACCGCGATCCCTGCACAAACGCAGGTCATAGACCTCTCTGCGAAAGAGAAAATGAACCAAGTTTGATGGGATAAGAGGATGCGATACCCGACACATTCTACCGTATACCTTGGAATTAATCAATAGACCGGAACGTTGGTATTGGATGACCATGTATATGTACGCGCTCTAGACTCACGCCAGCCAAAACAAGCATCGGCGTTTTCAGTAACTATTTGACGTCTGAGGAGTTACTCACAACAGCTCTGTCTGACTGGGCCGCGGCGGCCCGAGTATCCCACATGAGATTTGCACTTGTTTACCAGCAGCCCCGGAATTTAACAGTGGCAAACACAACCACGTGGGATGCCGTGCCTGTGTCCTCCCCGGCTCACCGTGACCCTAGCTTGTGCCACACCGTACTCGGCACTCTGACGGCTAATACCAGGCAACTCATCACCTTGTCCTCACTCATCCAACATGGAGATGGGAACGCAACATGTCGCAAAGTTGGAGCCATTCCTCTTGATGTCAAAGGCTGCCAAGGGTGCTGCAGCCGCTAAGCTCATACAAGACGCCACTTCTGCCGCCGGAGTATTCGTATTTGGAGAGCTGCTCGAACAACCGAATATCCAAGAGGTACGCTCTCTAGCACCTCTCGATTGCCACGGATGCTGTGAACATCGCTGGTTTTCAGCTAGCGGGAAATGAACAGCACTCGCGCTTCTACTCGTTGCTGCAGCTCTTCGCTTACAAGACATACGAGGATTACACTCGTCGGTGTCATGGCTCATTTCGGTTCGGTAACATCTGCTGATGTGCACTCAGAACACAAGGATGCTCTTCCGCCCCTCAATGACGCTCAGACGATAAAGCTCAAGCAGCTCACACTCGTCTCCCTTGCGCAGGATAGCCGCGTATGTCCCGAGTATTCATGGGCATCATGCTGCTCTGACTTGACTCCCAGATTCTTCCGTACAAGGACCTACTCCGCGTTCTCGACATGCCTACTGTTCGCGAATTAGAAGACCTCATCATCGACGCCATCTACCTTGACATCGTACGAGGCAAGCTCGACCAGAAGGAGGGACAGTTTGAGGTCGAGTACACTATGGGCAGGGATCTAGAGCCGGGCAAACTCGAGCAGCTGTTGCTCTCCCTGCAGAACTGGTATGTCATGCTATTTTGCCTGCCGTGCGTCTATCTCACTGCTCGTTGCAGGGCATCGACAACTGCTGCTGTACTCGCCACCCTGGATGACAAGCTGGCTCAACTCTCAACGCGTTCCGTCACTGCGAAGACTATGAAAGAGGACTATGACAAGCGTTACCAGGCCACCCTCAGAGAGGTGGTCGACAAGCAGAAAGAGGCCAGGAATGCGAACAGGCCCCAAGTGTCCACCGGACGTACGGGCATGACCCCTGCAGGCCAGCGCGAACTGGAGAAAGAGCAGGAGAGACGGCGGCAGCGCGAGAGAGAGAATTTCAATGAGAACGGTGGGGACAGTATGGACGTCGATGGACCTGCAGAGGGATCGAAGGGCAAGGGCCGCAAGTAGGTCCATCTGGCACCAAGGGGCGTTCAGCTGACTCACTTCAGTCTTGCAGCAGACCGTCGACGTCTGATTCCTCAATAAGACAGCAGAAACGGAATCGTTTCTGACAGTCGCGTTGCTTTCCAGTCGTTATCTGCGTCTCGTTTTCGCATTCCCCGTGTATGACTAGTGCATCGTCGCAATTCACAGCATCTGCAGGCACTCGACGGTTGTGCCGTCCATGTCTCTTTCTACTGTCGACGCGCTCAAGGTCTCACAACTCCTCAAGCCTAGTCAGGCCAGACGTCGCCGCTCGAGTAGGGCTATTCGAGAGGGAGCATTCAGGTGAGTATTAGAGGAACATTCGTCAGGATCATGTTTCCGGCGCTCAGAGCTATACGGACGACACAGGATCACTCGCGCTTCTCGCCACCCTACAGGTCATGTGCCGTACTCTTCGACGTAGCGCTCCTTAGCTGCAGATGAGACGGCAGGTACGTCTCTCCTTCAATCTTACAAGACCGCGTAAGATCTCCGCTGTGCTTCGACGCATTGGTGCGATGGCCAATTGCGGATCAACGAGTACGGCTTGTCTTCCCGTCCTGCGCGGCACGTTCATTGATTACGACAAGCAATTCAGCGATTGTTCCTGCTTAACGGCAATGATGCTGAAGAACTTGGTCACGAGTGTACCACTTGCTATGCTCTTCCGGCACTCTTACTCCGTGGGCGATGTGAACTGAAGGGCAATATGCTGTTATGCATCTGGACGGGGCATACGGCCGTGGGATATGATGGCGCCGATGTGATGCAGAAGGTCTCCTTCGACCTTCGTGGCCTTATGGACGCCGACCAGGTGAGCATTAACAGGCGGCCCGTGGAGATAAAGGCTCACTAATCTGGCGACATTCGGTGGCTATAGGTGTACTTGCGCCATGATACGACATCTCTGGTTGCGAGAAGCTAGGTGATGCCCCCATCACCAATTTCTCGCTCGGCCTCGCCTGCGGTTCGAACGCGTTCGCGATACCATTTCGCCGTCAAGCTTATCTACGGCCTTCCGCATGATCACAACCGTACTGGTGCGGTCCGTACGAGGATGTATCTGACAGTGTCAGGCGAGCCGGCCTCCTTGACCGGACCAGTCCAAAGAATCTGCCCGTGTCGCATATAAGGAGGCAAAAACGTTCTCACTGCTCAGCCCGAGCCTCAGCTTCACTGCGGCACTCAGACGTCATGCTGTCGTTGAATTTCCTTCTGGGTACTCTGCTGCTTCTTGCGACTCGAGTATGTCTCGCAAGGTTCTCTGGGAGCGCCATGGAGGGCATGGAGACTGCAGAGGCCATCCAGCGCGAACAGCTTGAGCGCATGCGAGATTTCCTGGGGCCACAGATATCCTCCGAAGGGCATACTGCCGCTCGGAGCACGAGCAAGATCGAAAGTCCCATCACCTTCAGGAACCCCCGCGCTAGGGAGTTCTTCGTCGATGGGACGTCCATTCCGGACGGTAAGCTCGTCTGACAGCACCTGTTCGCTCCTCCTGTACTCACAGGACTTTTCTTCAGTCAACTTTGATGCGGGTCCGTCTTGGTCAGGTCTCATGCCGATCTCAGGGCATCCCAACGAGACTAGGAAGCTATTCTTCTGGTGAGTTTTGTAGCTCTCATCCACCGAAGGCATGGCTTAATCCGCGATGTACAGGTTCTGGCCTACGAACAATATCTCTAACGTGAGAGATCTTCTGTTCTGGACAAACGGTAAGCTGTCTCTTCGCGTACTGCTCTCGGTGGCTTGCTGCTGACTGCTTTGCGATTCTCAGGCGGACCGGGTTGCTCTTCTCTTGAGGGCTTCCTCCAGGAAAACGGTCCTATCTGTGAGTCTTACGAGGTGGCGTACCCGCGATTAGGGACGCTCATGGTCCGTCAGCGTGGTCGTGGGGACAATCGGAGCCTACCCCGTATGTTATCCCTGTTGTTCTTCTCTCCCGTGTAATTGATTCGACCCAATGTACAGCAACCCTTGGAGCTGGACCAACCTGACGAACGTTCTCTGGGTCGAACAACCGGTTGGAGTACGTATCGGAGCCGCATCCCCCTAATTGATCGCTGACAAGAATCTCGACAGACGGGCTTCTCGCAGGGCACCCCGAGCATCTCCAACGACGACGAGCTGGCAGCGCAAGTCGCCGGATTTCTGGAGCAGTTCCTCGAGGTCTTTAGCGAACTCAAGGGAAGCAACTTCTGGGTCAGCGGAGAAAGCGTGAGTTAGCTTGCCTGGGCTCAGTGAGGCTGTATTGATAACTTCGCGTCTCGATACCAGTACGCCGGCTATTGTGAGTTCGGTCGTTCTGCCACGCCTGAACTGCGCTGAAATGCAACAGATGTTCCATACATTGCAAACTATCTCTATGAGCATCCTAATCGGGATCTTCATCTGCAAGGCATCTGGATCGCTGATCCGTCCCTCAGCTGGGGCCTTGTGCAACAGGAGATCCCTGCGCTCCGCTTCGCACAGGCAAGCCCCCGATCCCTTGATCCAAGTGACATACGCTTAGATGGCTCTTCAGGCGAACAAAAATGTATTCCCCTTCAACTCGAGCTTCTGGGCGCAGCTCCAGAACATTTCCGACTCATGCGGTTATACTGACTACTTGGACAAATTCGTGACATACCCTCCTGCCGGTCAACTGCCTCTGCCCGCCGGAGCCACATTCAACGAGACGACTCGTGCCGTCGGCGTGAAGCCAGAATGTAGGATCCACAGTCCCATACAACGTGCCGTCGGGATGTAAGCGATACCCTCCTTACCAAAAAGTATGGGCAAGACTGACGAATGTAGAATCAATCCCGTCTTCGACGTGTACCGGGTTACGGACACCTTCCCGAACTTATGTAGGCGGCTGTTGAACTCATTGCCACACTATTTCTGACCATGTCGCATCCAGGGAGTGTGCTGGGCTTCCCTCGCTCAACACAGAAGTTTGTCTACTTCAACCGGTTCGTTCTCATTTGTTTGATTGCCACGCACTGGCGCTGACTTGTCGCGACCGACAGGACGGATGTACGTCGGGCGTTCTATGTCTGCGCAGCAATTTGGTGCTGACCACACACTCACCAGGTCCAAGACGCCATCCATGCCCCTCACATTAACTGGGAGACGTGTGGCGGGCCCGTGTACATCAACCCAGCGACTGGTGGCCCCGGAAACGACCAGAGTGTGGCCTCCACACTCAGCGTCCTCCCCAACGTGATCGAGAAGAGCAAGCGTGTCGCAATCGTGCACGGTCTGGCGGTATGCAAGGCCCTCCTGAAGGCTTGCAGTGGCTGACGCGAAAGCAGGACTTCATCCTTGTGGCTGAGGGAACGAGAATTGCTATTCAGTAAGTGAGATCAGACACATTTGCTATGCGTTTGCTCATCACCGTCCAGGAACATGACTTGGCATGGCAAGCAGGGTTTCCAGACCCCCATTGAGCCTGAGAGCTTCCTCGTCGACAACATGGGCGTCTTCGGGAACATGCATATTGAACGCGGACTCACCTGTGAGCCTTCAGTAAAATATTCTCTATACTCGCTAACTCGTACGTCAGTTGTGGAGTTCTACTACAGCGGCCACATGACTCCTCGTATGTTATCCCCTAGTGCTGAACTGCCTGTGTTGCCATGTACTGACGCGGGCAAATTCATCGCAGAATTCGTACCTTGGGCCGCGTTCCAAACCATTGCTTACGTTCTGGGGAAACGTGATTCCCCTTCTGCGTAGATTGGAAGGAAAGAGCGGGGATGCCTGCCTTCTCGTTTGACCGTTGTCGTCATGAATGTCTCTGAATGTACGGTGGCAGCCTCAATGTCTAGCGTCAGCGGCAGTATGAAATTACACATCAGATGCCCAACATGATGTGCTCATCGCACTGCTACCGTCATGCATACGTACACTGAGACCGGCGTGGAGTACGAGTGGTAAACCCACATCCTGCAGACACGTCGTTCGATATGCCTACAACCTGCTCTTGGGCGCGGTTCCGTCCACCTGATATGATATCATTTCTGGCCAGCATGTGAGTGGTTGTACTGACGGGGAGCATGAAGATGTCTGACCTCGCAAAAGCGGAGGTCCGTAACGCTTGAGCAGCCTAGTATCACATGTGAGCGAATGCGCGCGAAGCGGGAGATGGTACCCTCACTCCAAGTGCTTCGGATGGGCGAGGTAAGCCCTGGCAGAGGTGTACATGTCAGCTAGGGCGTCGCCTCGTGTAAGCATGGACCCACTTAAAATCCTCGACTCTCTCAAACTGCATGGACAAGACTGCGCATTGTAGGTTGATGTTCAATCAGCTTGTGCGGTAGGGCTTGGTACGAAGTCCCCTCACTGATATCGTAACCTCGCGTCGTGGCTGCATTTATGGGTGCTCCGACCCTAACGTCCTGCTTAGGCACAGGAATTGCTGCGATCATACGGTGAATCTGTTGGAATGCTTCCTCCCGCGACTCTTTCAGCAGCTTCTCGTCTATCTTAGCCAACGCTGCGAGAGTATCATTAGAATATAATGTCTAAAGGGAGAGGATCACGCTTCCTCAACACACCGACGTGTAGTATTGTCATGTTGTATTGTTCCGAAGCAACGAGCGGCAGAAGCCTCTGGCAGTACGACGGCCTTGGTGGTACAGGCGGCTCGAAGACGTCGTCTGTAAGGTGATTTGAACCAATCAGTTAGCATGCCAGGCTGGTCGGAACACGATGCATCTCGCTTGAGTTTCGCAGAGGATGATCGATGATTATGTACTATTCCTGTGCTCCGTAGGCGCCCGCAGACCACGCACACCAGACACATGGACTCGGAGTAAGCAGGCTCCCAATCGAAGTCGGGCCTTCCTCACGAGTTCGAGTTCGACCACGGAGCTCAGCGTGCTCGTCTTCGATGTCTTGTCTTGCCAGCCATGACGACGCTCGACATTGAGCACGTCGCGGTCCACGATGACCCTCGACAATGGTCCGCAACCCGCAAGGTACGTATTCGTCGCTCTGCAGTACGTCATGCCACCCTCACTGTCGCCGTCCACCTAGACAGCGACGCTCCTCATCGTCTCATCTGCCTCGCTGATCACTACCATCGCCGCTGGCATTTACAACCGTATGGACCAACGATGCTGTCAAGGAGACGTGAGACTGACCGGCTCGAAGCCGCCATCCAACAGATCCAAGATCAACTGCATGGGACCAGTTCCCAAATCAGTTGGACCCTGTCTCTCTTTGTACTGATACAGGGCATCATTCCCCTCCTCTGGAGCGTAGTGAGTGAGCTGAAAGGTCGCAAGGTGAACCGCCAGTTCAGGGAGGGTCGGGTGAGAACGAGCGCCGCTGAAGGTCCGCATAGCTAGTATACATCGCTTCAATCACCCTCTTCGTAGGCGGATCTGTGGGGGCCGCCCTGTCCCCAACTATTGGTTTACTCATCGGTATGCGATGTGTACAAGCAGCTGGGTGAGTCTGTCAACGCATGCGGGACGCATCGCAACCGCTGATACCGCACCACATCGTGATTCCACTGAAGATCAAGTGCAGTCCTTGCTATCGGCGCGGCCACACTTGCCGACATCTATGACTCTCATGAGCGAGGCTCGAAGATGGGGCTCTATTACAGTGCACCCCTGTTGGGTCCGTCCCTAGGTCCCATTCTAGGCGGGGGGTCCGTTGCTTTATCGGGTTATTTCACCTTGTTCTTTGCGCTGACGGTATCTAGACTTACCCAAGGTTTTGACTGGAGGGCTTGCTTCTGGTTCCTGGTCATCTTCGGAGGCCTCAATCTCCTCTCCTTTGCATTCCTGTTCAAAGATACATTCCGCCGTGAACGTAGCCTCGCTTACCAACGGGTGTTGCGACGCAATCTTGAAGAACCTCAGCGCGGGCGGGAAAAACCTCGTCCAACCAGCAGTCAAGGCGATGAGAATCAGGCCAGCACTCCAGCTTCCGAGGACAATGAGGCAACGCATCGCGACACCGCCGAGCCTGCCTTTCAGAGCATCAGGCTATCTTTGAAAGATGTGGACCCAGTTATGCCCATGCTACGGGTCCTGCGGTATCTGAACAACCCGGTGATCTTGACCGCCTCAGGTGAGCACATCGGCAGTACCCGCAAGCCATTGCAGTAGTAGAATCCAAACCGTTCCGCAGGCTTCATCTACGGCTTCTCCTATTCCATTTTGTACACGTCGGCACGCGTACTTGCTTCCGGATACCATTATGATGCACTTCACACAGGGTGAGGCTCGAGCTCGTACTCCAGCGACAAGACTGATCATGCTTCTACAGCCTCGTCCTCCTGTCTTTTGGTGCTGGTGCGTACTGTGATCAGTTGACGTCTGCATACTGAGGCATATTCCAGGAAGCGTCGCTGGGAGCATCTTAGGTGGGAAATGGTCCGACATCACGCTTGCACGCGTGCACCGTAAGAACGGCGGGCAGAGATTCCCAGAGGTGCGCTCGCAGCGCACCACCAAATGTTCGCCTGCCTCACAGTTCCGCTTCGTCTAGATGCGTCTCCAGTCCACGTTCCTCGGGATGGTGTTTCTGCCCCCATCAATCATCGCATACGGTTGGACTGTGCAGGAGAAAGTGCACATCGCAGCACCTTGTGTATTCCTCTTCTTGTCTGGTCTCTTCTCAGTGTGAGTGTCCGTGCAATTAGCCTCCCACGTAACTCCGACTGAGCGACTTCATGTCCTATAGATGGATTTACTCTAGTACTCTGGCGTACATTGTAGACTCCAATGCAGGGCGGTCGTCATCTGCCGTTGCAACCAATAGTCTCTTTCGTGGCCTTTTTGCGTTCGCAGCGGCTGAGGTTGCTGTGCCGCTTCAGGTACATCTAAATTCCTATATCGCTTGTCATGTTTTCTGATGGGTCGGTTTACAGGACAACATCGGCGACGGGTGGATGTATACTCTATGGGGAGGCCTTATGGCGCTGACTGACGTGCTGATTCTGTTGGTGTGGTGGAAGGGCCGCCACTGGCGTGAGAAGAGGTCGTCTGACACCTAGGGATTCTAGATCATGAGTCCGAATCCAGGATGCCCGATAGAGTACTACAGTTATTCGCGTAGTACAGGGCAAGTACAGGGCACCCCAGGGTGCAGAATTTGAGGCACTGGTGTAATTCCTTGCGATGACCTGCGGAGCACCGACGCACGCCGGACATACCCTGCAGTGACACTATTCATCAACTTGAACAGTACGTGACAGCGATTGAGAAAGCTCGGCGCGGCACCATGTGACGCAGAATCTAAGTACCGAGCTCGAGTTAATGTAGCATGTAGTCTACGATGTCTATAATGTCTACTGATGTCTACTGTCTGTAGCACATTTCCTGCCGGGTGGCAATCATGCATAGACGACGGTAGTTGTCTCCAGCCCAAACTCGAGAGGGACATGGCCCTGTTCGCAACCGACTATGAGACTCGTCAAATGGGGCTGTTAAGGGTAGAAGAACTCACGGGACAGTCCCTGTAGGTCTCCACAACCGACAGGTATAGAGTAGAGCCATCCGTCACATCAAGCGTGGGCGCAGTCAATGTCGGCGGCGGGGGCGTCTCCATGGGGGGAAGTCCTGAGTAGAGAGAAGTCGCCAAGATTAGCATCGAGCCGCTTGGACAATGATACAACGAATGCGCAATTGTTGGCAATTGCGAGGTGGGCTCACCGAAGTTCGCGATGAGGAAGTCTCCGAACTTGAACACGAAACTGCCATCTGCGAGCTCGCCGCTGTTCGTGACGTCGGCGGTGGTCGGCTGGGTAGTGCTGAGATACACCGAGATGGGGCTGTACCCCGACTCGCAGAAGTTCCTGTTCTCGTATGAGAAAGGGAAGCTCGCGCCCGGCGTGATCGTGCTCCCGCTGACAGGGTCGACGGTGGTCCCGTGCTCTGACACCACAATCTGCCGCTTCGTGGCGGCGAGGGTTGCTGCGTGCGTCAAGGATGCCGAGAGCGCGAGAGTTGACAGAGCGTAGAAGAACCGCATACTGGGCTGCAGATGGAGACACAGCGCACCCAAGCAGCTCGTTTTTATACTTCTTCGAGTGTCGGTGGCCCTCAAGGCGGTGAATAGGCACGGTCGAGGACGCCAGTCTCAGCGGCGCGCGTCGGGCATACAGTGGCGTGTACCAACCGGGGACGCGGCCAAGGGCTAGAGAATATCCAATATACACCGATAGGTATGCATGCGCAGCCTGGAGCGGTGTCTCAGGCAAATGCACGCGCACCATAGGCACTGCGTCCGCATGGCTATGTGATGGCAAGTACGTGAGTGCCGGCTGTCCTGGGTCATCCTGAGAAAGACATGCACAGGAGTAGGGTCGGTGCGGGCCCGAGTGCGTCGTGGTGGCGTCAGGCACGCGCTTGTAGTGCAGTGGATGCGGAGGAAGGGCGCACCGAGGACCGCGGCGGCTCGCCTGTCCTTTAGAATAGATTGTCGCCCGAAAGTCCGGGCGCCCGAGACAAATGCTACGCCGTTCAATTCTCAATGCAGGAGAGATGTCTTGACGTCCGGGTAGATGACGCTATGAGGCGTCAGGGGTGAGCGTACTCTTTTTTGAGAACCTGCGGAGGGAGGCCTTGCCCGCGAGTAAGGCCCAGAATCCGCACCTTGCTTTCCAACCATCCCAGTCGGTCGCTGGGCGGACATGCATCCTGACTCGTGAGTAAAGATTTGCGAAAGGCACCGTAGATCGATCCTTGTCGTCGTTGAAAGAAGATTGATGTTTGTGACTCGAGTTTGGATTGGTAGTGAGCAAGGCGGATTGTACAGAACAGTGCAGAAGCTACTACCTATTCAATGATGAACGATTCTTGCGCCGCAGGAGGTGCACTTGTCGTCAACCGCCGGATTTCTGAGAGAACTCCGTCCTGAGACCAATAGAGATGCTCCGCCGATACGGTGGAGTGAACGGACATTGCACTTCCACGCACCGCGCCATACGTCTCATTCACTGCGGGCGTGATAGGCGGGCGTGATATCGATGTACAGTGGAATCGGAAGACGGAAGGCTCACCAGATTGCAGAACAATGGGCAACGCAGCAGCAGTTATCTGATCCGTTGCAGAACGGGAGAAGACTGCACGGTGGGAGGATGTCTGTTCGCGCGGTCGCAACTTCTCCATCAGTAGTAAGCGGTCGCACTCTGCCGTTGACTCCAAATTATACTGATTATACTCTATTGCGAGATACTAGCGGGTTTAATGAAGGTGAGCGAGTGGCACACGCACGTTGCATCTGGTCTCACTGTGAACTCGAATGTATCAATACCGCTCAACTTCCTCGAGGACTTCCAGAGGCAGCGACCAGACGCCTCGCAGTAACCCATAGCAGCGATGCGTGCAGAGCACCCGCTCCTCAGCTTGTGGAGAGAAGGTCACACATGTCCATGCGAGGACCATACGCGCGAAGCAGAGAGCGCGCCCATATCGCCGGAGTCGTCGGTAGTGACCCTTCGGGTTTGAGGAACTACTAGACACTGCACTGCTCTCATAGCTGTGCGCGTGCATCCGCTGCTTCCCTTGATGACTCATTCAGTAGCTCGACGCAACGTGCATCAAGGACTGTGCCTGGACATCCCATGGCGGAACGTACACCGTACTAACATCGTACGGTCGCCCACTTCGTCGCATTACCCTCGCTCGGGAACCCTTGGCAGCGCCGATGTATATACTACAATGTTATCTTGAGCGGGAACACGGTGAGCGGATGTGAGAAGTATTAGCAGAGATCAAGGCACACTTACACCGCTTCTTCGCGCCTGTGAAAAGCAACAACTACACTCTGAAGGAGTACTGGTCGCCTCGGTTCAAGTATACAACTTTCTTGTCCAATCCAGCCTGGGTGACTAGCTCCTGGAAATCCTACGGTACGTGGTCAAGAGCCTCTGATACCGTGATGAAGCCGCTGATGGAGCACACCTTCAGGGGGCTCTTGAACACGTCGTAGTCGTCGTAGTGAATGGGGATGGTAACGTCGGGGTTGATGAGATGCAGGAGCTGGATGCCTGCGGGCACAACCGATCCGGTCAGCACCCGAGAAGCACCGCAAGCAGGATGCGTGTCCTACTCACCTTGCTTGGCGTCCATGGTGACCATAAGCAGCGGCATGTTCGGTCCTGGGATGCTCGTCCCACCTGCAAGAGTAACGGTTAGTCGACCCGCATCGGCACGAGGAAGAGCAGAAGCATACCAAGATGAATCAGCATCAAGTCAATGTGAGGGAACTTCTCCGGAATGCCCTTCAGGTCGTCAACCATGAGCGTATCCCCGCTGATATATATCCTGAAGGTCCTGTTCTCATCGCCATACAGCTCGATCATCCACCCGTTCGTCGGAGGGACCGCTCCCAAAGCGTTATTGACAGCTTCGGTGAGACCGGTGGGGACGTGCTTGCCCGGCATAGCAATGACCTTCAGCTTCGCTTCATCGGCATGCCCAGCGGCAGAAATGTCCGCAGCCTGCCAGGTATCGAGCGCAGTGATAGCCGTGAAAGGGTCGCTCTTGGCTTGCGCGGTGATGAGGTGGTGCTGTGCATGAGGTGTGGTGATGATAGGGAGGTCGCGCCGGAGGCGGTCTTCGACAAGTTTGTCGAAGTGGTCTTCGTGGTAATGCGAGAGGAGAATGAGATGGATGGGAGGGAGCTGTTCGATGGGCACTGAAGGGTTAGTGAGACGCTGCGCGGTCACTCCGGGGCCCAAGTGTACATGGTCTTATAAAGATCGGGTCAACGACGTCGTGAAGCGCGGAGAAGGGACAACAGCGCACCTCCCGCGTGCAGAAAGTTCGGGTCGGTCATGATGCGCAGGCCGCGCCATTCGAGTAGAGTCGTCGCAGTCCCGACGAACGTGAGGGTTGCGTTCTCACCGCCCGGGTTCGTGGGGTGTACCTTCAAGGCTTTCGGTGGCGGAACGGGTCCTGCGACCTGTGTCTCTTTGGTGGGCGCACGACCATCGTTCGTATCGATGACGAGGTTTGCTACAACGGTGACTGTGCCGGTACTCATCCTGACGGTTTGGTGTGCGATGTGCGAGTGAAGCCCTGGCTGAACGGAGGATGCTGTAGACGCGGTGTCGAGTGCGCCTCTGTCGGGGCGAGTGTGTCGTCGAAGTGACGTCACCACGCGTCGCGTCCAGTCGCGTCGCGTGTCGCGCGGCCACGTGGCACTCCGATCGACCTGAGTCGATAACGATCCCACCCGCGAATGCAGCAGCAGGCTTTCTAGAGCTTGGAGTCGACAGACCAATCCTACGGGAAGAGGAACATTGCAGCATGGACAAAGTCGCCGAGGAGCTCGCTCAATACTTGCTCGACCGTTTGAGAGAGTAAGTCGTGGGCCCTAACCCGGTCAGGACCAATAGACTCACCTTCGGTTGATGCAGCACCCCGGCGGACGGTAGACTCTTGGTCGGGATAGCAGGCGTTCCCGCTTCCGGCAAATCCACCCTCGCGCAGCTCATAGTTGAGCGTGTCAATGCCGCCGCCGCCCGTACATCTGCGCAGACAGCATCCGACAGCGCGTTGGATGCTGGTGCTCAGGGTGCGACCGCCAACGAACCGATCGCGGTTTACGTCGGCCTCGATGGTTGGCATCTCACGCGTGCACAGCTAGACGCGTTCCCCGACCCCAAGCTGGCCCACGACCGACGAGGGGCCCATTGGACGTTCGACGGCGACGGATACGTCGCCTTCATCCGCGCCCTACGGAGACCCATCACCACTCCTACGCCAGAGGATCAGTCCAAGTCCGACGCACAGATCGTCTACGCACCTTCCTTCTCGCACGAGAAGAAGGATCCGGTCTTTGATGCAATTCAAGTCCATCCGCACCACAGGCTCGTCATCATTGAAGGCCTCTATACTTTCCTCTCCATCCCACCCTGGTCCGAGGCGGCGGAGCTTCTGGATGAGAGGTGGTACATTGAGATCGGAGAAGAGGAAGCGGAGAGAAGGCTGGTCGCGCGACACGTCAGAACTGGAGTGGCAAAAGACATGGAAGAAGCGCTATGGAGATCAAGAGAGAACGACGCACCGAGTATGGCCAGTCAATCTTGCACGGAGCGCATGCTGACTTACAGCCCCAGACGGCCGCTTCCTGAGGGATCACATGGTGAAGCCCACTAGGGTGATACCAAGCGTCGATGATCCTCGTCTTGATGAGCCCAAGGATACGGGTAACTGAGGGATGTCTGTACTGCCCGCGTCGTACTCGCACGTCAAACATCGATGGCCTTGTGGCCGTTACAAGCGGGGGCAGATGAAGAACACTGCGTTAACAGATATACGATCCGATGCAAGTGAGAGCAGTATGGATACAAGGGTATACGATCCTGGAGTACAACGATACGGTGCTTGAGACTATCGGGGATTGTTCGTGTCCACTTTCCTCTCCGCGGTAACTGCAATAGCCCTTCAGCAGGGGGCATCATGGCAATATCAGGCTCAGACTTACCCCAGGGTCGCCTGTCCATAGGGCACTGCTGCTTGGATGCGGCAGTGCCAATCCACTGTAATAGGCAATGCATATGGAAGACGTGCGTGCACTCGCCCCAGACTGGTAACGCGACGCTTTATCAGGAACGACAGTACTAGAAGCTTGCAATTACTCACTTAGCGGACAGTCGTCTCCCGGCATTTTACACGACGGACAGCAGCCCTCGAAGGGCACACGGCAGATGCCGCACACATCGCCCTCACCATCGTCGTCCGCGTCGTTATTGCCGATGTCCCAGCGCCATTGCGCAATTCCATGCCAGCTCTTGATGTGTACCTTCATTGCGCGAGTGTGTGCGTGTGCAGGCGAGGGGAGACGATGAGAGGCGCGGCTGGAGGGTGTCGAGGATGTGGTTGGAGGAGAGGCGTTGTTTGCGTCTGTGTACGCGTTGACGCGTTTCTTACAGATCACGCCTCCGCGACAACCCCGCGCTTCCGACGCGTCCCTCCATCTTTGTCGCTGTTTTGCTATGTTATCTGAGTGCAATATGTGCTCTGAACATACCCTTTAGAAAGCACTGTGTCGCGAGCTCCTTGGCTTCCTGGAATGCGGACACCGGTGCTGATGCTGTACTGCTGCGGTCACGTGCGTCTGCCAGTATGGCTCGGCACGCCAGCGGCCAGGGCTGTGGGCGGGAAAGTACCACTGTCGACGGCACAGCACCATGTCCTCTCTTTTGCCACCTGCTGTCATCCGCGGTCACTGCAGCACTGTGGTATATCTCTGCGCACTATCTCGGGGAACGCTCTAGTTGTCTGGATAGCATCTACGCTCTAGCTTTGTTGCCGGACTTGACGATCTGTGCTCAGCGTGCTGTCGCTCCTACTCTTCTTGCTCTACTGTATCCTGTGCATTCCGACCTCGATGGCGAGCTCGGTCAAAGGGAAGACTCTCAAACGTGCTGATCCGACCACCATCCACGACAAGTTCCTCGTAGGCTACCAAGGCTGGTTCACCTGCGCAGGAGATGGCGAGCCTGTCGGGCCTGGCCACCACGGCTGGCTCCACTGGTTTAACTACCCCATCCCAGACGGAGGTCGCCCGAACATCGATCTCTGGCCAGACGTCTCTGAATACACACCCTCTGAGCTCTTCCCAGCACCGGGCCTCAAGTATGCGGACGGGACGCAGGCGTTCCTCTTCTCCTCGAGGCATCCGAAGACTGTCCAGCGGCACTTCCACTGGATGGCGCAGCACGGCGTCGACGGCGCGTTCTTGCAGCGATTCTTGGGCCAGACGGATCTGGAGCAGGGAAACGAAGGGATAAGGAATCAGAGAGACGAGGTCGGGGATAGGGTCATGGAAGCAGCCGAGAAGGAGGGCCGGGTCTTCGCCATAATGTACGTTTCTCCTACTACTGCTCCCAGCTATCCTAACACACGGAGGTGCCAGGTACGACGTGTCGGGTGTTGCCCCCGATCGCATCCAGCGTGTGCTCGAGCACGACTGGATACACCTCATGCGCCGCAAGGCCGTCCTCGACAGCCCTGCGTATCTGCGTGAGAAGGGTCGCCCAGTAGTCGCCCTCTGGGGTTTCGGCATGTCGGATGCGCACCACTCGCCAGCGATGGTTCGTGCCATCGCTCGCTTCATCCGTAACAACACGCCTGGAGGCGCGTATATCATGGCTGGGGTGCCTGCGCACTGGCGGACGAGCGTCATGGATGCCGATCCCGACCCGGAGTTCGTGCGAGTATGGTTAGAGGAATTCGACGCGATCTCGCCTTGGACGATCGGGAGGTACAGTAATGAGGAGGAGGCGGACCGGTTCGAGCAGGAGAAGATCAAGGGAGATGTGGAGCTAATCAAGCAGCACAATGAGAGGGCGGAGAGCAGCGGAGGGGCGATGAGGAAGATCGACTACATCCCGGTCATCTTTCCTGGTGGCTCCGTAAGTCCGATGTCTGCATCGGCAGACGAGGGTTAGACTAACGAGCCCACCAGGGGCACAATCTCTCAGAGGGAAAGTGGGGTTGGAACGATTGTCCTCGGAAGGGAGGGCACTTCATGTGGCGACAACTCTTCAATGTCAAGCGCCACGGCGTGCGGACGATCTATGGCGCGATGTGGGACGAGTGAGTCGCCTTCACCATACAAGGCGTCTCGAGTAGAAAATCTCAATCGGTGACCTACAGATATGACGAAGGTACTGCTCTGATGCCTGCCGTGTCCCATAAACGGCAGCTCCCGGTGCACGAGAAATACCGTTTCATGGCTCTGGATGAGGATGGCTATGATGTGCCTCCGGACTGGTCAGTACTGACCCGCTGCTGTCCTGTTCGAGCTAACATCGGATACAGGTACATGCGCATCAGCGGTTTCGCAGCTGAGGGTCTGCGCGGCGAGCGCATGATCCATGAGACGTTCCCTTCCAAAGAGCTCCAGGACTACTGGTCTACTCGCCCACGGTATGAAGATGCCCCGGAGGCAGGTCCTTCTGGAGCCAGCGGGAGCAGTGACAAAGGCCAGACGTGGGAGGATTGGGAGAAACTTACGGAAGGAAAGCAGGCTGATGAACCACCTCCGCCGCCCTATAGCCTTGAAGATGAGCCTCAAACTGCAGTCACGTCCAGCAATGCCGGCAACCCGCCTCCCGTGCCACTCGAACGCCGGCCGACCCTGCCAGGTACTACGCAGTCGCAAGCGCCGCCGCCTGCGGCTTCGTCCTCCACTCGCCCAGTGCCTCCGCCAATCAATAGTAACTCACGTCCCCAAGCTACGGTGGCTCCGCCTTCGCTCTCAGGTCCGTCAATGTCAACGTCTCAAGACATTCCCGGGCTAGAGCGTTTCGACTCTTTGTCTGTTTCTTCCCCTCCCTTCCCGGTATCTCCGCCTGCAGACCATGCCTCCTTTAGTCGCCATTCACATTCTCCGTCACCCCGCCCGGTCTCTCCTGCGCATTCGCACCACTCGCATACATCGTCGCACTCAGCATCTGCGCCGTACCCGCCGCCTGTGCCAGGGTTTGCGCCTGGCTTCCCATCATCCCCGCCACCGAGCATTCCCTCAGGACCGTGGTCTCAAGCCGCTTGGCCGCCGCCCGAGTGGGGCGTCTCTCAGAGTCATGGCCCGCCAGTACCCGCAAGTTACCCCGAGCCGTATAGCGAGCCACGATATTACTCACAACACCAGCCCGGGTATGCTCCGAGCTACCAGCCTGCCAGTTCCCCGCCACCACCTCCCTTGAGGCCAAGACCATCGACCTCCCATCAATCCCGTCCGCCGCCCTCACCTTACGCGAACCATGAGCCGCCATACAATGCCGGTGGTTTCGCCTTCCCCGAAGCTCAATTGCACAACGAGTTCTGTAGTCCTCCGCCCGCGCATTCGCCTTACCCTCCTACGTCGTCGTACGGTCCAGGCAATCCACAGGCACCCTTCACCTTCCCGGACGGGCCCGCTTCGTTTCCTGAACCAGGTGCAAGTCCCGCGCCGCCCCCACCACCACGTAAGTGTCGCTTCTGCTAGTCCACATCCAGCGCGCGTGCGTTATAGCCGATCAGTAGTCAATGCACGCCCAGTCCCCGTGCTACGTCCGCGTTTCCCGTTCCTGTCTGAGCTGACGCTGCGCGTTGTCGATCTTGACAGGTCCTTACGGCAGTCCCTCGATCCTAAACGACTACTATCATCCGATTGTGCCGGAGGGCCAGGGCTCGCAGTACCGCCCTCCCGATGCGCTGGGCGCTCCGCCTCCGCCACCGACGCACCCTCGGCCGCCGACGTACCCTGCCTCGGGGTACTCGGGCGCGCAGAGCTCGGGCGGCGGGGCGCCCGCTCTTTCCGCCGGCCCTCTGGGGCACGCTTTGAACCTGGTAGGGAACGTCGCTGGACAGGGCGCCAAGACGCAGCTGCAAAGCTTAGCAAGTTGTGAGTGATTGGGTGTCGCTAGCTGTCTCCAGCAATGCTGACCCTCGCATGCTGTAGCTGGCACTAAATTATTCAGCAAGTATCGCAAGTAGATTTACATGTAGCTTTTATCCTTCGCAAGGGGACCAGGATTGTATCGATCCATGTCTGTCCGCCCCCGTACTCGTGTGTCCAGTCAAACGATTTGCTCGAGGCGCGGCGATTACAGATACTACATGGGGGCGCATTAGGTGAAGCATAGGCGAGGCAATATACGGCGGGAATACGAATAAGTACAAGAGGATGATGAGCGAAGTATCCTGGATACATTTAGCAGTACCGTGAGCTGGTAGAGATGGAAGAACAAGGAACCCGAAGGGAGATGTAGCCGTAATATTTGCCGACTGGCACCCTGAGTGGCCGAGCCGAAGATAGATGCCGTGAGCGAAAACCAACGCAACGGAGCCCTATAAGTAACGAGAGTCCGAACAGAAACCTTCAAAAAATCAAGAGCTGCCCGCCACTCCTGTTCGCCACGTTGTTCCCCATCAGGCCCGGCCCAGGGAGCCGGCCTTTCCACCCCCGGGGATGATATGGATTCGCAGAGGCGTTCTCGTCGTAGGAGTCGCGCTCTTCGATGAGCTGGTTGTTCTCCTGGAAGGGACGAACAGGAGGGAGAGGGACGGGGGTCCCTTTAGAGCAGGGCGTCAAGTCGAACGCTTTCAGGCTATCCGGTATCCAGAGACTGGGGGAAGGAGCGCGGCGAGCTCGCTTCCGGGACCGGGTCTGCCTCGAGTCGGAGGACGTCATCTCGGGCGTGTTCGACTCCTCGGCGGGCGGCGCTTTGCGTTTGCGAGTGGAGCGACGCTGAGGTGTAGGGGATGCAGTAGCGGGAGCGTCCGCTGGGGGTGCGATGGTGGCAGCAGCGGCCACGCTCGCGTCGCTTGATGTAGGGCTCGCCCCTGCTGCCTGGGACGTGGAGGCGGCCGGGGAGCTGCTGCTCGCTACGGGCGTCCCGGACGAGGTCCCAGGGTTGGCAGCACGGCACGTCTTCGCATGGCGATTAAGATTGGAAGCGACGCCGAAACGTCTCCCGCAGCTTTCGCACGCGAAGGCTGGAAGGCAAGCGCTGTCAGCGAGGTGGAACGGGCTCGCGTAGGCACTCGACGTACCTTTCTCGCCAGTATGGACGAGAAGATGCTGCAAGGGCGGCCAATCAGCGCCCGTCCGTCAGGCAACCGAGGGCTCGGAGCTCACCTTCTTGAGAGTGCTGGGTCTGCAGGAGGAGAAGATGAACACATGAACATGAGACTGAGTGCTGGAGTGCGAGCGTCGCGCAAGGTTGGCCCACGTACCGATCGAAGGACTTGTGACACATCCAACAGTGATGTATCTTCTTTTTCACGTCCCTCGGCCGCTGTCGCGTCTCGGGCGGCGTAGGCTCTCTTCCTCCGTCCGACCCGCTCCCAGTGCCGCCGTCGCGCGAGCCCCCGTCGGAAGTGGTCGACGAGGCGGGCTGAGGACGGCTGGAGGCGGGAAGAGAGATAGCCATGGTGGGTTCGTCTGGTTCCGTCAACGCCGCCTCCCCCTGGGCTTTATGGTGATACGCTCTGTACCCGGGCGGTGCCACCGGGTACGGCGCGTGCGGAGCCAGGCAAGAGGAGGCATACGCGTAACCGCTTCGAGCGAGAGCGCCTCCTGGCGCGCCGTAGTTGGACGGCCCTTGCTGGAGGTACACCGCATGATCGTGCGGCGGGAATCCGAGGGAGAAGCTGAGGGGCGTGTAGTGGGCATGGGATGGTGCTTGTGGCGTCCTGAACATGTAGGCCGACGATGAGGGGACGTTGTGCATGTCGAGCGCTGACGCAGGAATGCGAATCGGAGGCTAGGCTCGTGGTGCGCGGGCGGGGCCTAGGGGTCTGAGGGTTATATATCCTGACGAGCAGAGGAGGATTTTGAATTCAAAGGAAGCACGTCCACGTTGTCAACAATGAGGTGTCGTACCTTGCCTGGGGTATGCAGGGAGACGGAGATCGAGGCTTTGCGGACAATCAATGGCGCTTCGCGGACTCGTCAGTTCAGGCTCATCATGGAACGAGATCCCTTCGGGCCATACAAATCTATCAACCAGCGCGGGAGTGACGGCTCGTCGGCGCACTCCTGCCCTCTCCTCCATCTCCCTCCCGGCTCGCCGGTTCAGCACTCGATGACAGACGCTCCGATAAGACACCAGCGACTCGCAGCGTGTCCTATTGTTGGCGGTCGTGCACCGCGACGATTCGTCCTGTTTCACCACCGCGGTCGCACGGCAGGGTCAGCCGGCTCGCGCGCCCAGACACGATCCAACAAATTGCCCCGGCCAGCCAGGATAGGCCAGTCTATCCATATCCGGCGGACGCGATGCGCTAGGCACTGCTCAGTGCTATTGCGGGCAGGGACGCATGACCAGAAGGCATCGTGCAGCTCAGCCCCTCTGCAGCCGACGATCCATCAGCGGACGATGTTGGGAGAGGGCAAGGCTCAAACACCGACGAATACGCACTTATTACGCGACGTTACCATAGCGGGTCGGAAGCCCAGACCATTCACGGCGAAAGATGCGTTCCAGCGCAGGGTAGCGCACACGCACGGCCGAGCGGAGAGCAGCGATATCGTCCTGTCGACTCGGCACGACCGCTCGTCGTTTCCGCTTTCGGGGATCAGACGCGCTGCGCGACCCTCTACGCGAGCAGATCTGACGCCTCTCCCCATGCTGCCGACGAGTCAATCACCATGCGCAACGCGTATTCGCACATCCACCCTCTGCTCTGCCCCTTCTCAGGCCACTCGGAGCATACGCTGCAGGACCACAACAGACAGGCCCTCGCCACACCCTACCCGAGGACCAATATTGCCTGCTGGGTCAGTCGCGCTCAGATTCATGCAATCTAAACCATTTCTCCAAGTACCGTCAGATGCGAGTGTGGCACGGACGAACGGGAAGCGTGAGCCACTCAGATTCGGGCGTTCGCAGATTCCTGTTAGCGACAGTTCGTTTCCGATGGTCAAAGGATCTCTCAACCATCCAGCACTCGATCGAGGGCCGCAATACAACATTTGCTGTACGTCAATTGGCATCAGCATCACCATGCATGCCCACAAAGGCGAGCGCGGACGAGCCAGTAAGGTAGGAGACTTGGCTATTAGCCCTCGAAGCGTCCCTTGGCGTCGGGAGCCGCGCGGTATGAAGGTCTTCTGAGCATCATCGTGGCGCAAGAGGCGGAAGTATTCCCTACTGCGAGGGCCTCCGCGGAGCAATGGGGTCGGCATGCTAGTCGTGTCCCTGTCAGAGGCTGAATGCCGGTTCGTGTCCGATTCTGTAGCTCGCATCCGGGGCGAAGGATGGTGGCCGACGTCCGCGACGCCACGAAGCCATTGCTGCATGAGCAGTCCTAGTAAAGAAACCTCCTGGGTGGATTCGTCCGCGGCCCATAAGCCCCAGAGATTGCCTTGGGCAGCGCACGAATCTCAGGCAGATGGAGCGAGATTCCTGCTAGAGTACTATACGGGATCTGGGCGAAGTAATGGTGTGGATGCGAGGGAGCTGGCATGGAACACACTCACAATGCTACGATGCTGTGGCTACTGAGACAACGTAAGTCTCCTTGAGCAAGCTCTACCTCGTGCTTGTGATGACGTTGCAGTCGCTACCGGGTATTCACGGATTTCTGAGAGTGGTGGCCTTGATGATGAGCACCCAGAAGCAAGCATTGAGGCACAGTGCGAGCTGAATCTGGCACGAAGACTCCAGCTGAGCGATGGCGGACAACGGAGGGCAGTCAATTGGACAAAGTCAACGGAAATGCGAGCGCGCGGCCCTGTAGGTCCATATTTGACTTCAGCCACATCCACGTGGCCATAGTCTTCAGTAGACGCCGGCCCAATGTTTCGGACACTCGACTCTGCTCGACTGTGGCTGCACTCAGCTCTCACTCGACTCCGCGCTCGCGCATACACTTCTGGCTCCTCGTGCCATGCCAGTTACCGCCGCTCAGAAGAGCGCGATAGAGGATGTTATCCGCGCGCTGACGAGCGCGACCAGTCGACGCGTCAAACGCCGTCTAGCGGACATGTTCATGGAACTGGTAGACAAGGAGTCCTGGCCTGAGTACTACGAGGTGACTATTCTCGCGTTCGGACTCGATACGTGATCCTCATGTACTCACTTCTGTTAGGTCATCCCACAACCGCGATGCATCAATGGCGTCAAGGCTAACTTGGCGCAGAACAAGTACAAGGACCCTCTTGACGCGTATCAAGACCTCAGTCTCGTGTTCCTCAACGCCCTCTATTACAATGAACCTGGGAGTCAGATATCGAAGGACGCGACGACGCTCAAGGTGTGTGACCAACCCATGATGCATACCCCTCGTGCGAATAGCTCTTCGGACAGGGGATTCTGGAGAACGAATGGAGGCAGCGTTCCGTACTCCCAGCACCCCCCACATCAGCGCCTTCTTCATCTCCCCAGAAAGTGCACGCTCAGAAGGAGCATCAAGAACGTGCCGCAGCCCAGCCAACCGCGTCCAAGTCCCCAACCGCTCCTCAGACCCAGAAGTCCTTGTCGAAAACCTCCGCGCCTTCGCCTATGAATGTCGACACCACGCCACAAGGCTCTTCGCAGCCAACAGAGGCAACAGCCGCGAAATCTCCTGAACGGCCACCATCCCCTGACGTCGAAGTCGACATCGGCGGCACACCGGAGCCCGAAGTGGTCGGTCATGACGGCGCTAGAGACGGCGAAAGTGACGAGATCGTCCGCCAACTTGAGAAAGGCCTGCCCAGGTGGGAGGGTCTCGCAGACGTTGGTTGGGCGGAGGATATAGACGCTGTGAGTTTCCGTGCGCCTGCTTCATAATTGAGAAGTCCCGGCCCGCAAGCTAACATATGACAGGGCCGCATGGTAGACATTGTCGTCACGATCTCCAAGTATAGGGACGAGAGGTGTGCTCCCGTCTGTGTTCACAGCGTTATCACCGCATATTGAACCACGACGCAGCGGCAATCGTCTGGCAGTAAGCCTGGAGGCCGTCCCGGAAGAGACGAATATTCCAGACCTCTCGTTCAATGTGCCTAACTCTCTCCACTTGCGGCTATGCGGCACGCTGACCGTGTATTCTCACAGTTCCCGCTCTCGCTGCGTCTTGTGGAGGTGATTGCTTCATGTTTGTCTCAGCGTCGACCCGGCTATTGACACAGCTATAGAGCCGAGCGCGCATGCAGTACTATGAGACGTCGCAGGCTTTCGACAAGGAAATGTCCCAGCTCTTTCTGAAAGCCCGTCGATGGTATGAACTCGGCACCGAGCCGTATGGGAACGTTCTCGTGCTGCAGGTCCGCCCCCTGTGCTTGCTGGTGTTTCATAGCCTGACTTCTGGGATAGAGGCTCTACCAAGCTCTCACCTCCCCCAATCCTCCGCAGCCGCCGTATAGCTCCGCGACTAGGTTTGCGGCACTGCCGGCAGGACCGGGCAATGCCAAGCCGTTGCATGCGTCCGAGGGCGAGAACGGGGTCACAACCTTCCGCGTCTCTCTCAAGGACCGGAAGATCATCGATGAGATTCAGTACAAGGGTTGGACAGTCCGGTTAGCCGACTGGCTGCACCTGAGTAACCCCGACGACCCGAGCAGGCCCATTGTCGGCCAGGTCTTCAAGTGTTACCAGTCCCAAGACTCGTGAGTAGCGTCACTCCGTTTCTCGGGCCGCTTCACCCATTGTCTCGCAGCCAGCGGAAAGGGCAGCTTGGCGTCAGCGTCTCTTGGTACTACAGGCCAGAACAGGTGAGTGCGACTCGTCTCCCATCACCGGTAAGGCGTTGAACATAGAGGGCGTAGACGTTCCATCCCGCAAGCCGACAATTCTGGGAGAAGGAGGTATTCAAGACGAGTACGTGTCCAGCCTGACTTATGCTTGACGCCACCTCATGCGACGGCGGAATAGGCCACTTTGCCGACCACCCTATCGAGGACATCATCGAGAAAGTCGCATGTCAATTCACCGCCCGCCATCTGCGCGGCCGTCCAAGGCCGCCATTCTGGTACCCAGGATGGCCTCTGTACGTCTGCGACTCTCGCTACAACGACCGCGATCGGATCTTCGTGAAGATCAAGAACTGGAATTCCTGCATACCCGAGGAAGTGCGCAAGAAGGAAGAGTTCATGCCAATCTATCCCTTCGAGCGCCCCGTGGTACCTCGTTCGCATCCTAGCCCATTCGTGAGCGGACACAAAATCAAGGCGCCCGGGGGCATCCTCGACGCGCCAGAGAAAGCCGAGGGCGAGAAAGCCGAGCCGGCGACGGCGACCAGGAAGCGGCCACAGAGGAAAGCTGCTGCCAAAGCCGAGGCGGATCGTGCCGGATCTACCAAGACCGTACCTACCAGCAATCCGGTTGCGGCGCCTGCTGCAACGCCAGCCTACGGGTACTCCTCGCAGGCATACACGCAGTACGCTCAACACATACCTCCTCAAGAGGATCGCTCCATATATGCTGCTGCCGGTGGCGCCTCTGCGTTGAACAACGCGACTGTTGAAGAGCTTCCGTCGGAGACAGGTACGCCACCAAGGACTCCTTCGTTCTCGCATCCGCTGACGCGCCTGCAGCGAGATACTTCGATCGCGACCCTGAAACGAACGAAGTGCTGTGGTTCGCTGCGCCTCCAGTGGACATCGTGCATACGCCACCTCCACGACACAGCTTGAAGTACCTCGCCTTCCTCGCTCGAAAGCGAAAGAAAGCCCAAGACGCAGATGGCGCGATGGCAGTAGACGAGGAGGCCCCTTCATCGAAGCGGCAGAGGATGCCTCCGACCGTCACCGAGCAGCTCGAGACATTGATGAAGGAGCACGGATTGGATCAGCTCCCTGTATCCTGAGTATTTCGCATGTAGTTGTGTCTAATTGTCGTCACTTTGTGTACTGTACTATTGCATATACATCTCCAGCAGTCCGCCTCCCTCGTTCGTGTAGAGTCTAGGGAGTGTATCAGAGGGATATCGTATGCTCCGCCATTAGTGTATTGCCGAGTAGCGAGCACGCAGTACTCGAGTGCCTCAATCCGCAGGGCAGTTCTGCGAATTATTTCCAAACTTACCATGTTTCGTGGCTTGCTGGATCTTGGCGTGAACGATGTTGTATTCGTGGAGGCCCGCTTTGTCCATGCGCGTCATCTAACGAAATCTACAGTCCATGCCCATCTTGGCGATCTTCTCGACCTCAGGCTCTGTGAGCCCCAGTCCCAGGGGCGGCTTTGCCATGAGTAGTGCATACTCTCCCAGTAGCGAGTTACGGAACGGCAGAATGTCGTCCGTCTGCAAAATCATGGCTTTCTCTCAGCTCATCCAGCTCGGGAAGGACAGGGGGTTCACGTACGCATATCGCGATAGGGTGATTGTGGCCGATGTAGTATCGGATGTGATGCGCGTCCAGAGTCGGGACGGTCTTGCAAAAGAGGTTCGAAGATAGGCAGATTTCAATGCACATCTCGTCGGTGTGTACGACCTTCTTGGCTGCTTCGTCGAGGAAGGTAGCGTGGCCTAGCCTATCTGGCTTGAACGATAGCAGTTGGAGTGTCTCTGGTCCAGGGCAGTCTGGGATCTGGAGGATGTCATGTCAAGTCATATCTACATCGGGAGCCAACGCGTCGTGAACCCACCTCCGCAATGTGGAGGGTCACGCCGAGTCCCGCTGCTTTGGCGGCGCGGAAGTGCTCAGCGAACTCATCCATGTTGCCCGCCTACGCTTCAACATCAGTTTGGGCTGCGAGCACTTACCGGCACGAATCGCTTACCCGTGGGTCACCACAGAGGTCAACACCGACCACTCGTCGGCCTGCTTGCTTCAACTTGACGGCACACTCGATGCACTCTGCCGCCGTCCGACTATCCATGCGGCGGTCCAGGCTGACGATCAGCGCAGCGCGCTCTGGCGGGTACTGCTCGACTTCGTCCAGCACAGTCTCGATGTATTGCAGACGGTTCATGGCAGGTGTCTCGCGAGGAGTACTCCGGAGCTCGAGATATGCTGCCTCCGGATAACCGTCCTTTTCAGAGAGGAAGAACTCGAGCACTGCACGCGCTGCGCGGCGGAGAGCCGCAGGCGTCGACGTAATGGCGTAGATGGCGGGGAAGAGGCCGAAGAAGTCGTTGATCTCGTTGAGAACCACTCCCTCCTGGAGTCTCTGGATCCCTGCTCGTACAGGTTCGGGCAAGGCTGTAGCCGTAGAGCCGTCGCCGCCGGTCTGAGACTGAAAGTCGTTCGCAAGCTCTTGAAGAACCGGGAATGGTATGGAGCCATTCAGGTGGGCGTGCAGTTCAGCTTTTGGGAGCTTCTGCAGAAACTCGAGCTGGGAGGGAGCAAGGCTTGCTAGAGCCTCCGCAGCGTGACCGGCGACGACGTGAGACATTAGGACAGTCCCGTGAGATGCGGAGTGGCCTCTCCAAGCAATACAGCAAGCTCAGGGAGGGTTTTGAGGATACGCAAATATCCGCGGAGCTCGCAACCGCAATCGCCTCGACGATGACTCGAGCGGGTGATAGCTACAAACAACATCGTGGCGAGGATCAGGCATCTACGACCTCTGCAAATTATATCAGCACGCACATCCGACGTAAAAAGCGGATTTGCGTACAGCACCGCCAGCTCTCAGTTGAAACGATGCCTGAAGCCAGAACCTCCACAACTATCGCCGTGGTGTAGAGCAAGGCTGCTGTCAGCCTGCTGAGCACGGAGCCGCGAGTCGTGCAGCTCTTCCGCTACCGGGCCATCGGACCGGATTCCCAACGGCGCTTCTGCGACGCCTATTCTGCAGCCGCCCTTGCAACTTCGTCTTCAGCCACCACCACCATATTCACGACGTACTCGGTTCTTATTCGCTGCGAACTGCGGCACTTCACACCTTGGAGCACACACCGGACTGCACGATGATTGGGCCCGAGATACCTGCACATCTCCTAGCCTCCTCTTCATCGCAAAACGACGAAGACAACTCAGACACTGAAGGACCTGCGCCCAGCATAGGACCTGAGATTCCCTCAAACCTTGCTCCATCGACATCCAAATCAACCACCCCACCACCGCCTACCGCCTCTGCAGAAGAGGAGGAAGATGATGAAGACGACTACACGCCTGCCCTACCGCCGCACCTAGCTGCTACTCGTGCGTCAACTGCGAAGAAAGTGATTGGGCCTGCGTTCCCGCCTTCGGTGGCTGGACCGCGGTATGACGACGACGATGACGACGACGACGTTGGACCGCGGCCTTTACCGCAAGGCGTTGTGCTGGAGGAGAAGGATGGCGTCCAGGAGTTCTTGGAACGGGAGGAGCGAAGAAGGAAACAACTTGAGGTACGTCCCCAGATCATTCGCACCACCCTCCCTTCATGAGGAAGAGGTGTTACTTATTTAGCAGTCTGCAAGCTATTCTGGGTCATGTGCAGACATTGTATATTGACCTGTGTTGCAGGAAGCGTCGAAGCCCAAAGCACTGCAGCGAGAGGAATGGATGCTCGTTCCTCCATCGTCCTCTGACCTCCTGGGCTGTAAGTGTCATGCATGCGTTCAAAAGACCCTCCTCACTAAAAGACATTGCAGCAATTGACCCCACGAAGCTTACGCGACCACGGCAGTTCGCCCGAACAGCTCAACCATCTCGAGACGCTGACAGGTCTCTGTGGACGGAGACACCTGCGGAACGTCAGCAGCGAATAGCAGACGAGGTCGCTGGGAAGCGTCGGCGGGCTGCAGATGTTGACCCGACGGAGGACAATGATCCGGACGCACGCAAGAGGCGAAGGTATGAGGAGGAGGTCAGAAGAGGAGTCGAGGAGCATACGGTGCGTTCCGCCTTGTCGGTATTCTCTGGGTGGTTACATATTCAAGGCCTATCGTTACACAGAAAAAGGTCCGTGGCGCCACGCTCCTCGAGCAGCACGAACGCACGTCTGCTGTGAAGGAGGCCGAGAAAGCACGGAAAGGCGACGAGGACGAACCGCCTGCGATATGGGACCACAGTCGAGACATGTCGCTTGGTGGAAGACTGATGGACGACTCGACGCGTAACAAGTTCATACGCGAGGCGAGGGGCTTGGGAGACAGGTTTGGATCGGGGAAGAGTGGATTCTTGTAACGTCGGCCGCCACATACTACTGCTGTACCATCGGACGCTGTTTCTTATAGATCCTGTACTCTGCTCTCACGAGACGTGTCTGCTGCACCCCGGCGTACTGGCTTCGTTCGCACCGAGGGAGATGATCCAGACCGGCCGTCGGGTGGTCGCAGCGGTAAGCGAGGGGTCACAGACTGGCCATCAGCTGAATTGTGGTGTCAGATGACGGATGGTTGCAGCACGCGTATATTGATGCAAGACCAAGACGAGGAGGAGGATGACGAACGGAGGAAGCAAAGGCCGGAGAGGAAGAGTGCGAAGCGTAAACATGCGACCCGGGCCGGGGAATCGGAATGCGGGGTAGCCGGTGCTGCTCATGCTCACTTCGGGTCGGCGGTTATAGCCCCCTGTCCTCCTCCTCCTCCTTTACTCTCCTCCTCCACCTCACTCTCTCGTCTCTTGCAAACGGTCAGAACCCCCCGCCGCACATTCACGAAATGGCAGATCGTCTCGCGCAGGTTGCTGGCCACCTCTCCAACACGTACGGCCGTGGTCTCCTCGCAGGAGAGGTTGCAATCATCACCGGTACGTGTCTGAGTCTCCTGTCCGGTGCAAGGTCGCGACCGCAACCGCAAATAGGCAGAGTCCAGCATGCTCACGAAGTCTGTCTCTTTTGACAACAGGTGCCGCCCAAGTAAGCTTCGTCGAGCGTCTTATGCTATGACGGCATCCAAGGTACCCGACCACTGACACTCACGCTGTCTTGCAGGGTATTGGTCGCAGCTGTGCGCTCTTGTTCGCGAAAGAGGGCGCGAAGGTCGTCGTCACCGAGTGCGTAGACCTCTTCCATGCATGCACTGCACGCCCGCTGACCGCCACGACGCTGCTCGTCCACCGCGCGTCCAACTTTCACGTGATTCTGCAACTACCACAGTCTCGACGAGAAGAAGGCACAACTCGTCGTCGACGAGATCAAGCTCGCTGGCGGCGATGCGCTCGCTGTCGGCGGTGATGTTGCCGCAGACGACTTCCCGGAGAAGGTCATCTCCGCGACCATCAAGTGCGTACACACCTCCGCTCGTCTTTGCACCGGAGCAGCTCACGCTGACACCCCTTGGCGCCCGCAGGAAGTACGGCAAGATCAACCACATCGTGAACAACGCCGGGTTCACGTATGACCGCATGCTGCACACAACGCCCGACGACGCGTTTGACATCATCATCCGCGTCCACGTCCGCGCACCGTTCCGGCTCATCCGTGCGGCCGCCCCTCACATGCGTATCAAGGTCCGCGTCCGCGCCGTCCCTGTCTGTCGTAGTAAGCGCGCTCACTGACAGTTCGTGTGTTTGCGTTCGCAGGGCAACACCGAGAACCGCTCGATCATCAACGTCTCTTCGACGTCGGGCCTGCACGGCAACGTCGGCCAGGCGAACTACGCCGCGGCCAAGTCCGCGGTGATTGGTCTCACCAAGACTGTCTGCAAGGAGTGGGGTCCGTTCGGCGTCCGCGCCAACACTGTTGCCTTTGGCTTTGTCCAGACAAGGTCGGTATTTGCGTTGTGTTGCCGGGTGGTACGAAGTGTAGCTGTGCATGAGTGACTTACGGCTTGTCCATCATGACAGATTGACGGCGCCCAAAGAGAACGGCGAGACGATCGAGGTGAACGGAAAGAAGGTCGCACTCGGCATCCCGGGTCAGACCAAGGGCCCCAACCCCTTCGCAGGCATCCCGCTCGGGCGTGCGGCGACGCCAGACGAGGCCGCTGGTGGTGTCCTCTTGTGAGTGTATCCGTTTGGCCACTTGCACAAAGGTGACCATGCTGACGAGCGATGGCTATGTTTGTGCAGCCTGGCCTCGCCCCTCGCGTCCTTCGTCTCAGGGCACACGCTCGAAGTTACCGGCGGCGCGGGAATTTGAGCCTGCTTACAGGCCCCGGCAAATATTTAGGTTGTGTCTCTGGGATGGCCGGACCTTGTATATTTACTCTACTACACATACCGAATATGTATCGTGGACGTCCAGACCGGAGTCTGTGGAACGCAATGCGGTCAACAGCAACACCGCAGCGGGTTGGTAGAGCACCCTGTGGGCTAACGTCTCGCACATCTTGGTGCCTCGTAGTTTCTCCGCTCAGGACATATGCTCACCGAAGTCAGCACGGAGCTAGAATTGTGAACGTCGAACATCCATGCTCGGTTGGTCAGCCACTCGACGTCCATGGACCATATGTGGAGGTGGTATAAACGACGGTCTATCTGCCAACCTGAGTTGCTGCCGTGACCAACCGCCCTTGATGTTCGTGCCAATCACGAACTCAGACATGACTGCGAAGCCGCGGACGGGTCATCGGTGTACAAGAAGCAACGAGAAGCAACATCGGTGACGTTACCTACATTGTCATGATATACAGATGCGCGAACGGCGGACGAACGTGCAGCGCTCGGCGGCGCAAGGAGGTCAACACTTGTCGATGGACGAGAGAACACCAAGGGGTACGACGTCCAGTGACTGCCAAACCACAATACGGTAGCCGGCTAGGCATGAGCACAAGTTGAACAACACAACTCCGACGTACATAGCTATGTTTGAGCGCCAAGCCTTGGAGGTGCACGCGTGGCACATGCTTGCGGTCCGTTTGACCGCAGAACGCGCAACATGCCGTGCATGCACGATGTTCTTGAGATCCGGAGCATGCCAGAGTGCAGGATGCAGTATGCGTATTAAGGATATGACGGGTGCGTATGTATACACTGGCTGGGCGGACTGCGTACGTGAGAACGGACTCGAGGTATCGGAGAGACTGAAGAGAGGACGAGGCTTGGAAAGACGAGGATAGCAACACGAGGAGTGGGATCCAGGCGGACGACATAATGCAAGCGGGCGCGGAGCGGACCCGCATAATAATACGGCGACGGCTGAGCACATGAGTCTCGGGGTGGGCGGGTAACAGACGTACGGCGAGCAGCCCACGCAGCCCGGGTGGTGGGGTGGTGACAGGGAGGGGAATGGGGCTACGTCGAGCAAGGGAGCGAGTGAATGGCGAAGGAGGGGGGGACGGGGTAGTGGGTCGGGTCGGGATATACGAGGCAGGGGGCAGATCCGAGAGCGTGTGCGTGCGAGCGGGAAAGGGGGAACAGCGGAACGAACAGAGGACAGCTGGCATGGCATGAGAACGGCCGGACCCTGAGGCGACGGGAAGGACGAGGAGTGGGCGGTGCGAGTGCGGGCGCTGATGAGCGTATGGGTGCGGATGCGGGTGCGGGAAGAGCCCTGCCAGCGCAGCGGGCCGCCGTCAAGAAGAAGAAGCCTTCCCCTCAGATGGTCTCTCCGGCGGCTCTGCAGCTGGCGCCGGCGCGTATAAATTAAAAACCTCCTCTTCCTCTTCCTTCTTCTCTCCGGTACCTGGTCCCCTGCCTCTGTGGACCTCGGCGATCACTCGAGCGGGGACGGCGGGAATGGGTGGGAACATGTGGGTGGTGGTGGTAGTGGGTCGTTGGTCTGGTCTGGGCGGCGACGGTGGCGGTCGGTCGTAACGATCGGGCGGGGTCGTGCGGGGCCCCGGGGGGTGCGGCCCCGACGCTCGATCACAACATAATTTCACGGATCTGGATGAGAGCAAAGGAGGATGCGTGAGCGGCGGTGGCACGAAATTACGACGGGAGGGCCTCGGGAGAGAGACGGCCACCGAAGGGTGGGCCACGTGGTGAGGGACGGCCAAGCAAGTCAATCGTACTCACGTTCTTGCTAATGATCGTGCTGCAGGGCGCGGATGGATGCCAATTGAGCAGCGGATTGCGGGTTGGGGTTCCAGAGAAGACGTCGAGAACGGCCACGATTCGGCGCCACGTTCGAACGGATGCGCCGGGAACCAGTCGGGAAGCGCGGGTTGAAGGAGCGCGCGAGGCGGGCGTGGAAAGAGCGGCCGAAGTTCGTCGGAACCAAGGAAAGTAGAGCAGGTCATGATGAGTTTACATCAGCTATCACGACTCCGCGAGATGGGACCCAAAGATCGAAAGCAAGCGAGAAATGAAACGAAAGACGAGGAAAGTGTTACAGGTGCCAAGGTGCGAGACTGACGACGGATGGACGGGACCGGGATGATAGATAATGATAGCGTGAGACGTCAAGGGAATAACGGTGGAATGCCACCGGACTTGGGAATACAAACGTCGGTATGCGAGCGAACGGGTGAATGCGAGAGAACTCAGATCAACGCGGCCGTTTGCAGGCTCTGTCGTAGAATGATGCTGAAGGGAGACAGCGCGACCCGTGAGCACCATTGCGTCGCAGGTGGAGACCAAAGGTGCCAAAAAGGAGAACGAAAGGGGTCGGGGGCAGAAACAAGAACAGGAACACTCACTCTGCCGAGAGAAGTCAGTCTTCCACGTATGTGAGAAGAAGAAACGGGCGCACCTTCTACAGCAGCCATGACCACCCTTAGCATGGCCGTATCCGTCGCGGTCGTGGTACTTGTGGGATTGCGTTAGTGCATCGGACGATACGATGGAAGTCGCCCGTCCCAGGTCAGCCGGTACGTACTGGATGTAAATCTCCCTCTCCTTCGCGTTCGCCTTCTGGGCGAGTCGTCCGAAGCGTTTCCTGAAGTACTCACGTCCAGCCTTGGCATCGCCCGGCTCTCCGTCGTAGTCCTGGTGGCAGGAACAGGATGTCAGATCGCGGCTTGCATGCAGCAAGGAAGCCTACTCACGGGGAAGAAGTTCTTAATGTCGGAGTGTTGAACCTTCTTCTCGAAGAGATCGTTCTTGTTGAGGAAGAGAATCTAGATGCGATGTCGGGTGAACGGTTAGCCCACTGTAATGATGTATTCGATGCAGTGTGAACTCACGATCGAGGTTTGCTTGAACCATTGTGAGTGACATATTGAGTCCCAGATCGTCATCGCGTCTTGCATTTGGTTCTGGGGGAGCGTCGCGTTAGCGCGACCGATACCGCATACGATGCGAAGACCAGACGTACTGCATCCTTGTCTTCGACGAGACACTGATCGAAACCGCTCAAGCTGACCAGGAACAGGATGCTCGTAACATCCTGGAAGCAGTGGATCCACTTCCGCCGCTCGCTCTTCTGACCGCCGACGTCGACCATGAGCATCTCATGATCGCGCAGCGTGAAGACGGTCTCGGTGATGCCGATTGTGCGTGCGCGGGCGTGGACGATGTCCTGCTCGTTTGGCTGGTAGTTGGGCTCGAATAACCGGTCCAAGTCGGAGAAGTAGTACACCAAGCTGATCGGGTTCGCGGCATCAGCACAGCTCGCGATGGAAGCATATGGTGCGGGGCGATGAGCTTACTTCTCGGGCAGCGCGGCTTCGTTCCCTCGCGAGTACGCGAGCTGGACGTTGGGGTCCTCCCATAGGCGTTTGAGCACGTCGCGATACTCTATGGGGAAGGGCTCGCCGTCCCTGATGTCTTGGGCGTCCTGGACCATCTGGACGAGCTCCTTGTTCTCTTCTGAGACCTCGAGGTCCATGTCCTCCATGGCGTCGATGACGTTGGAGAGGCCATGGGTGAGGTTGTTGAAGACGAGTTGGCGGTAGGACTCGATCTCTTGTGATGAGAAGGGGACGCGGTGGATGAGGCGCATCTGCTTGAGGATGGTGGACTTGCCGGAGTCACCGGAGCCGAGGAGGAGGACCTAGAACGGGGCCGGTCAACGATACGGCATGGGAGGGATGGCGGGAGAGGGTCGCGGACCTTGACCTGCTTTTGCAGCTTCAACTTTGCCTGAAATGCGAGTGAGAGGGGTGATCTGACGATGCGCGATAGCGGAGGGACGTACCTCCTTGAGGCTCTTTTCGGCCTCTCTGTGGAGACGCTTCTCCTCTTCGGTGACCTCGACACCGCCGGAAGACATGCACGCGCCCATGGTGAGGATGGGTGCGGGAAGGGGGGTAAAGGAAGGAAGGAAAGGGGGTATAGAAGGGGGCAAGGGCGAAGGAGGAAAGATGAGAGGGCGGGCGGCGTGAGTGGAGAGAAGGGCGCCTGAAGGAGGGCTGCGAGAAGATCAAGAAGAGGATGTTGGGTGATGGGAACAAGGTCTGCGGTGAGTGACGGGAGAAAAGAGGAGCGACAGATGACAGAGGGGGGACACGTACGAGGAACGAGCGACGACCTGGCGACCTGCGGAGGACGAGGACGAGTGCGAAGACAAGCAAAGTGCGCGACGGCGGACGACAAACGCAGCTCGGCGTGAGTGACAGTGTTAACTGCAGAGCACGTCTCCCGATATCCCCGCACCCGTCCTCTCCCATACACGGCAATCCCCCGCCACAGCCGCCCGTCTCCGTCATCCACGTGCGCTCATCTCCCATTGATCCCTCGCCTATCGGAGTCTCAATGATTGTAGAGCGTTTGTATGCGCGGAGGAGGCGGCGCCCGAAAGGCATTGAAGGGCGCTGATGGGATCTGGGAGATCTGGATGATTGGAGTGCTGTGTTTGGCCTGATCGGCCCCAATCCATTCATTCTGCCCTGACCGCCGCTAATTCGATCCAATCCTCGCCCTTTCAGTCAGTCCAACGCCTGCGGTCGTCGACGGAACATGCACCTCTCCGACCCCGTCTCTTTTCCAACGGCCACGCCTCAACGTTAAACCTACTCAGCCCACTGCGACGCTCGGCCCGTCAGCTCAACGTTAACCTTGGCCGCAACATACTCCATCTTCGGCTTCCTCGTGTCATATCATCATGTTCTCTCCCAACACCGACCCGACCGCGGTCGGATGTCCGGACGCTCGACAATGGACAGGACAGCCTCTCGTATTTTCCTCTCAGCACGACATCCACGCTCGTGTCTCATCAAGCCGTTCACACGTCCATATGCCCCGACTCCTCCGCACTCGACCGCCACGCGTCTCGCCTTCACGCCATCGTCTTCGGTGCTTCCAAGGCCAATCTGCCGATCCTCCTTCATTGCACGCTCGCCACCCTTCCCTGCCTGAGCCACGACCCTCTGATGCCCGCACATGCCCTATTTGCGCAACAGCCTTGCCGACTACCCGACCTCAGCCAGCCGTAGCGGCGGCTCCGGATCCGAGGCCTTCACCTCACCTCCGCGGCCCGCTCTCTCTACCGTACCTTGCGTAGTACTCCTCGGGAGCCCTCTGACACGCTCTGCGTGCAACACGGATTGTTCGCGAATGATAGAACCCAGCTGCCTTACCCTCTCTAATTTGACAGATTGCTGCACAACCCGCCGCGCTGACAGACCACAGCGTCGGCGAAGCATGACCCGTCTTACATCCCGTCTCGCCGACGTGTGCCTTCTCCAGGCTGCCGTCAACATATCAGACGTCCCGCCTGGATACCATCTCAGCAGCTCTATCAGCCCCTTCTGACATCCTTCGCATGCGCACGCAAAACATCGCGTGTCGCACCCGCATCTGCTTCCGCGCGACCCCAGCCGCGCGCCTGCGGGCATTTTGGCTTTTCTGTTCCCCTCTCGGGAGAGGAAAGGGCAGTTTCAGAGCGACGCACGCGGTTGCGCCCTGCGACGCCGAACTTTCTCGCGGAACGCGCTTTCCGTCCTGCTGTAGCCGCAGAGCCGCAGCGGGCAATGTGCTCCCGAGACGCGTCTAAACGACGTGTACGGCAGCGCAGTGCCCGCATGCTCGCGCCGGAGCAGGCCAGACGTCCTGAGGGAGTCTCATTCAACGTCGACCCTGCGCTCGTCCGCGTCAGCGCGTCGCGCGGCGGCCGACGGGCGCAGACCGCGTTGTGAGGCCCAGCCTATGCTCCGCAGATGATGTCCGTTGGGCTGGTGAGCAAACTTCCAGTTTCTATCCCCAGCGTGGCGCTCAGCGTGAAGCTGTACTGCACGTACTCACCTCAATCTTCAGCTGGCTTCTGCTGCCTGTGCACCAGCGGGAGAAGTGGTCGAGAACACCAACCTTCTCGTACAGCTTTGAGCGCTCTCTGAACGCGCCGATCTCGCAGAGCCGCCAGAGCCCCTCCGAAGAATCCGTGCTGGAGACTGGAAGTGTCCCTCTCCGGAGAAGCAGGGGGGTCCAGGACATATCAAAGTGAAGGCAGGACTGGGACCTGAACGATGCTCCACCCCCGAGCGCTGCCGGCGAGCGCGACGCTGGATACTCGCACTCGCTGCTCATCAGCGGTCCTCTTGATTCGACGGTACACAAAGCGATGAACGTGAAGACGCCGGGATGGAAGCCTGCACACAGTACAGGCCCACATCCCGCGCCCGCACGTTCTGCTGAAACGATCCTGCGAGGCCCGGGTCGGTCGTCCGAGCTATCATCTGGGTTGCTCCTGGAGATGAGGGCGGAGAAGGCGGACGATCGCTCAGGCCTCAGGGCTCTTCGGATGTTTGGGTGCGGCGGCGTTCCTGTGCGCTCGCGCAATATAGCCGCTCTGCAGTGGTGATAATAGATATGGCCGGTGAGGGCGTTGGCGTTGATGGGGCGGTCGTACCACCGAGCGCAATGTACGTGCGGCTGGATACGTGGAGTTCGTGGAGGCCAGCGGATTTTGGATCTGCTTCGGAGTTGGGCGCTGGTGGTTGCAGCTGTATGTTGCTAGTCGGATGAGTCGCCGAGACTCTCCATGCAGATGGTCGGCCGGACCACTGGGTGTATGCATGTCCATGTCGCTATTGACGCTTTGGAGAGGGTAACACGGTTGTACGACGATTCACATCCAGACGCCCCCGCGAAGAAAGAGGTACGTCGATCTCGCCGGACTGCTGTGTATTGGCCACACATGCTAAGTTGTGCCGCCGCGATGTGCACATCAGCTGCACTGATACATGTTCCGGACGGTATGTCTTCTCCATTCAATGTATCTGATTATCCACCTGACTTTGTTTGAAGGCGTCAGACACGGAGGGATAATCCCAGGGCTCGCCCCGAGTACTTGACGTGTTGTCTCATGACAAGACGAGCAGAACATGAGATAATGCTCGAAGACGATCCACGTATGTCGAACGCCTGCATGGTGAAGGTGAGTCAGTACGATTCGTTATAGTGTGGCTGTATGCGCCTGAACGTATCGGCTCCGACTGCTAGATCGTCGCTCGGACGTTGTATACTTGCTGAAATTGCCTTCTTTACCCTGTCGTAGATGACGGTGCTTCCTGCTCGGAACACTCTGCACGTATGTGCTTCTGTCCGTGCTCTACGGGAACGGTGCAACTCGTTCTGACCTTTGGTATGCCTACCAGTGAAACAACGGACCTTGCGAGGTCGATGTGATCTATCGGCGATGACTGGACGAGTCCTCCCATCTGCACCATCAAGTTCGCGCACATCCTGCCCCTGGTCTTCGTCTTTCAATGTCAAACATGCCAAGGAAGCTAGATTAGAACCTCAGCACCGGTGCAGGATCCTTCCCCCTCCTGTATTCCCCAGTGAGCAGGAGCTCTGAATTATGTGCAGATGAACCTACGCTCACGACTGTCCTCGGTCATTTGGACGAAGATTTTCTCCAAACGCCTGTCATGGGCGCGAAGTATTCCCTAGACAGGACGTTGATGCCTCCTTCTGCCTTCCGTCCGCACTCTACGGGGGTGCGCTCGAAGTCTGACGACGTATCGACCTTCCAAGGAGGAGACAGCAGGCCGTGCAAGATGAGCGAACGACTCCGCAAAGAAACATGCGCCACTGTCAAGTTGCACGACCACCTCCTGGCTCCCCATGTCCTGTTTCTCGTTCATCCATGCCGTTTGTCGAGTCACTACTTGTTAGGCGACTTCGCGTTGCAGAACCCAAAAGAGACGAGATATGTACCCTTCGTTGGTACGACCGCGAATGCGCTCCGCACGCTAATGACTTTTCTCCCACATAGACCCTGCAGCCTTACGGAGTGCGCCGAGATACAATGCGCATATACGAAGCTGCCGCAAACCTAGCTACCTGCATGGACAGGCGTCCAAAGTGGTCCTCTACGACCTGTATGAGCAGCTCGGTGCTTCCTACCCGCGAACCACGGAGACGACGCCGCGAAGAGCATCCACGATCTCTCCTCCGCGCCGTACATGTGAGTCCTAGGCTTCTCTTATCAGAGGCGACATCTCAACATCTCACGCCATTGGTGCCAGTACGCTTCTATCCTACGCAGTCCGTCGTTCGCATGAGGTGTGGACTTCCTGGTGTCGGTCTGTCGACAACTGGACAGCGGGTTCGTGCTTCGAAGACTTGGAATGCCGGAGTTATGCCGCGGTACGTGGAGTAGGCGTCGTATTGGTGGGCCGTCCACCGCCGATGCCACTCGACGTCTCAACTAGCAGCGGCATTAACACGGCAGAGATCTGAACGATGATAGAGCTGCAACGAGCGGTCGCTCGAGAATGCGTGTACAGCAGTGAACCAAGGTACTCCCTGCAACCTGTTGCTCTACCCGCCCTTACACGGAACACGCATCGTGGAAGTCCTCCTAATCATCCTACCCAGGTTGTATGCACTTGACTTCAGCACGATTCCATAGCTTTTCCTTTGCTCATATGCGCACCCTTGACTCCGCTCTACCTCATCCATCGCTCGGCAGCGACACCGTACCCGTCGTGGAGCACCCTGGAGTCCTCAGCTCATGTGCCCGCCCACATCCGGCCACTCAATCTGCACCCGCGACGCTCACGTCGGCGGCACCCCACGGGCCCGCACCTGTGGGCGGTTCTTCCGCGAGCTCCATAGCAGAGCGTGACGGCGATGGTCGGAGGTGTGTCAGCTGAGGCGGGCGGGACCCTCTGCACTCCATGAACCTTGCGCGCGTGCTATAGTGCTCTGCGGCAAGGTGGAGGTCCTGGTAGGTCGGTAGTTCGGGTGCATAGGTCACCGTGTGCGTAGGGAGGGCGGGTGGTACGTCATGCATGATGTCGCGCGAACGACACTTGAGGCTCGACGAGCCGCGAGTGTGCGCCTCGACAGGACGATGCCGCCGGATATCCGCTGAGCACTGAGGTCCGTCGGGTGTATCGTACACGTTGCACACAAGCGGCGTGCGGACGAGCTCCAGCCTCTGAGTCCCGCTCTCGACTCTCCACCTCGCGGTTCTCGCCATCCAGTAAAACATGTGCCAAGCCCAAGGGCCGACGATCGCCACAAAGTCTAATCCGCCGCACGAAACGCGTCCGCGCTGATTGGTCGACGGACGTCGGGGCGGTCTTCTGCGCAGAACGGCGGTGGACGACCGTCGAAAATCACGCTCAGGCTGATCGTCGACGTGCGGTGCGATGACGTCGCGACGCATGGCTTGCGAGGGCGAGGTCAAGTGAGGGTAACCGGTTATTCCACGAACATGGGAGGGCAGTAGAGTACAAGGGCGGTAGTAGAGTACATTTGGCGGAAGAGCTCCAGTCCGGCGATCCAACCCATTTGCCTGAGAATCCGAAACCAAGAGCAGCAGCAGCGGAGAGAATCAAGCTGATCAATGGACGAGAGAGTGTGAGAGAGCGAACAGGGCAGAGAAGAGGAAGAAACATGCGGTATAATGTACATTGCAAGGGGACCGGAACCGGGAACGGAGGACGGAACGAATCAAGGCTGAGGAGAAAGCGGAAGCAGAGAGCAAGAATGAAGGATGAGACGGTCGGAAGAAGTGCAAGATACCGCCCGATGGACAGAAGGGCGACGCTATACGGTCATCGCCATCCCACCCAGCCCGCTCATGCCCTTGAGCATCTGCGTCGCCTCGCGGATCAGGCTCCCCGGGCCCGGGATATGCCTGAGCGACCGCTTGCGCTGCCCGCCGAGGCCCGCGGGCGTCGCGTGCTCGATGCGCGGGGACGAGCTCGGCGAGGACATCGGCGAGTCCGAGACGTAGCGGTCGTGCAGGGGCGTCGAGGGCTGGTACGGCACGGAGAAGTAGTTGGACATCTCCTTCTCGAACGCGGGGGGCGAGGCGGGGAGGGGCGTCTCGAGCGCGGCTTTCTCGGGGAGGGCCGTCGTTGGGAGGGGTGCGGTGATTGGAGGGGAGGGCGAGGGCGAGGGTGATGGGGAGGCGGTGAGGCGCTGGATGAGCGTGGTTTGGACGGTGGTGTGCACGATGCAGGTCGCGGGGAGGTTCGTGGACGAGCCGAGGGGGCTGGGTATCGGCGTGCGGCGCGGAGACGGGCGGTGCTCGTCTTCCTCTGGGATCGGAGGGGCGGCAGGGCGTGGCGCGGTGAAGATGCTGGACATGGCCGGCGCGCGCATGGGGTGCGTCTCGCCAGGCAGAGAAAGCGCGCGGCGCAGAGGGATATCGTCCGGATCTGCGGCTCGCGAAGAGGAGGAGGGCATCTCGAGCGTGAAGGCGGTGAGGGCGTCGAAGTCGGTAGAGCGGCGGCGACGGTCGACCTCGTCGACGGCGATGACGGCGTCAAAGCCGGGCATGGCGTCCTTGAGACAGTGGCGGGAGGGGCGTGGGGGAGCAGGGGCGTGCGCGTCGGAGACGGACTTGCGGCGGCGGGCGGCGCCCTTGGAGAAGTGGACCTTCCAGTGGTCGCCCTCCTGCATGCACTTGTCGATGGAGAGGTAGCATTGTGTGCAGCAGGAGCGCAGGGGGACGGTAACTGCGTCGGACTGGACGGGTTGGGGGAGGGATGCGCCGCGGGGGCGCGTTGGGCGAGGCGAGGAGGAGAGGGAGGAGGAAGATGCGTTGGCGGTGGAGGGGTCTGGGGAGTGGACGAGGCACGGGACGAGGGGTCTGTGTGCGGACTCTGAGCGGGAGGGGGAGCGGGCCTTTGTGGTGAGGCTGTGTGGTGATGGAGAAGCGGAGTCGGTGTCTGTAGGAATGGTGGTGAGGAGAGGGGGAGACGGACCTTGGGACGGAGACCTTGAAGACGACGTGGTCCTCTGCGGCGGGGTCATCCTCTGAGTCTGAGACGACTGAGGGCTCGCGCTGCTTGCGCTTCCAGAGGGGGAGGGAGTATGATTTTGTGACGAGGCGGGGGAGGCGGGAAGTGGGAAGAGGGTCTGGGATGAGGACGCAGTCCTGGTCGAAGCGGACCTTGGGCGTGGCTGGCATCTCCTCCGACTCTGCAGTCGACGCCTGTGCGGTTGCAAGAGATGCGAAGGAGGGCGAGAGAGGAATGGATTCACTCATCGTCGTCGGAGAGAGAGAGAGAGAGAGAAGGAGGAGAGGGAAAGAGACAAGAAGAAGCCCATGACCACTTTCCAGCAGTCACAGGGCCCAGTCCACTCTTGCCTTTCTGGGACAAGCTGCTGCTTCGATCACACGTGACCGCGTTCCGCCGGCATCCCCTCCTCGGTCCCGCTCTTCCCTTCCCCCGGTTCTCCATTCTCTCAGCTCTCCATTAGCTGTCTTGCGTACTCTCATCCTCTACGCTTGAGGGAGAGCACTGCAGCCAACTCAAGCAGCGATATTTCCGTGTACATGTGCCAGAGAGGATGTGGGCGTTCTGGACAGCGCCCGCCGTGATCCAGGCCGTCTTCCTGCTGATTTCACGTCGACCCAGACTCCCAGTTCACTCATTTCCGTCACTTTCTCTCGTACCACCACGGACACAACCGCAAAACCACACAAACAGCCACCACGCCTCCACCACGCTGCAATTGCCCCCTTCGGTTCCGGGACAGCTACGCGACGTAGATGTACTTGTTCATGTCCTCCTCGTCCCGCCGCAGATACTCCTGCTCCACCAATCCCTGGATCCGCTGCTTGATCATCCCCACCTCCGGCACAAAGTGCTTCTTCACCGCCTCTATCGTCGCAGTCTTCAGCTGCTCGTAGCTCAGCTCCTTCTTCCCCTTCATCACTCGCACTATCGCCGCATCCAGCGCGTGCTTCCGGTCAGCCTCAATCGAGCTCTGCGTCCGCTTCGTCTCCTCCGCCTAAATACACCCATTAGCCATTTATCTTCATCGAGGCCACGCCGCACACGTACCGTTTCCTTTGCCTGTATGGAGTTGATGTGCACTTGGTACCGCGGGTCTGTAAACTCCGCGTTGAAATGGAACACGTCCGTCGCGTTCACGTCCTTCCCCGGAGGCTGCTTCCGCAGCACCCGCTTCTTCCCGCACGCAAGGCTCTGCAGCGTCCGCTGCAGCTCTCCGTCCTCTGTTGCATGCCCGGTCAAAGATCCACACGCATTTAGCCTCATGTCTTTCCACTCACCGAGTCCCGTCTGCGCCTTGATGTCCGCGTACGACACCGTCGCCTCCTCGTTGAACAGCAGCAGGATCGCTGCCTGGTACAGACTAACAGACAGCTCTTTCTCGCCCGCGTCGAATCGCGCCTTCAGCGTAGCAGTGCCCAGCGCGTGGTCCCAGTCGAGCTTGCGTCCCTGGTGGTTCTTCTTGTAGAACTCCGTGTAATCTCCCAGGTCCTCTTGCATCTGCGCATACAGTCAGCGTGTAGCAGCGAAGCGAGGAAGCGATGCGGCTCACCCAGCGCGGGAGGTCGATGTCCTGCTTGCGAGCCGTGAACGGCCAGCTGCTCCGCTGCAGCACCATCACGTTCAGCTTCTGCGCCGACCCGACCTCGCCCTTCCGCCGCCGGTACTCCAGGAACTCCTGCATCAGGTCCCGCGACAGCGCCAGGTCCTTGAACATGTTCTCGCTCGTCCCGAACTCGGGGTCGTATTCTGCACCGACGCGTCAGCACAGCCAGCCACGCAGCTGAGAAGATGGAGACAGACACGCACGCTCTTTGAGCTTCTTGAGCACGGCGCGCTCAAAGTCGTCGCTCGCGCTGCGCCCGAGCAGGAGCCGCTTCGCGAGCGCGCGCTGGTAGAACGCGCGGAACACGTCCTTGTCGTCCGTGTACCGGTACAGCGCGAGCACCTCGTCCAGCTCCGCCGCGTAGTCCTCGTCCCGCTTCCCCTTCTGGCCCCGCCGCATCGCCTTGTCCATGTGCTTCGCGATCATCTCGGCGGGCTTGTGCCGCCGCGCCTTGAACCCGGCCGCGAACGCGTCTGTGACGCCGTACTGGAACTCGCGGTTCGGCTGCGTGCGTGGGGCGGGCGCGGCGGGGAGAGGCGTGCGCGAGGAGGAGGCGTGCGGCTGGGCGGAGGTGGTGGTGGTGAGGGGTGGGAGCTCGTCGACGAAGGCGTTTGCCATGAGCTTGTCGCAGAAGGACTTGAACTCGAGCAGTCGGGGAACCATCTCGTCGTCGTGCTCTTGGTCGGTCACGATGCCTTTCACCGTTTTCTTTCATGGGTTTCAGTACACTGAGGCTGGGGAAGCTGCATACGACGCACCTGCACGTAGAGCTTGAATGCGGCGCTGAGCACCTTGAGCCCGCCGACCCTCGCGAACAGCTTGTACATCTTCTTCAGCTGCGCGTCGTTGCGCGCCGCCATAAGCGACTCGAGAGCTGCACAACATGAGCACTCACGTCACGAGAGAAGATATATTGCAGAATCAGCACTCACCGTCCTTCGCGAGCCACTGGAGCCGCCCCTCGAGCAACGCGTTGTCCGCGGTGTCCTGCACGGCGGCGACGCTCTCGGGCAACAGCACCTCCTGCGCGCGCTCGAGTTCCTCCTTGCTCCGCGCCTGCGCGTGCGCGAGGAAGTCCTTCGCGCTCATCGTGCCCGCGGACGCGAGCGCGTCCGACTCTTTCCGGTAGAACGCGTCGGTGGAGAGGTGGTAGATTGCCTCGACGATGTCCCTGTAGAGCCCGTGCGCGTGCATGTGGTGCACGAGCTTGGGGAGGTAGGAGCGCAGGGGGTGGGCGGCACTGTTGGGGTGGGTGAGCGGGCGAGGGTGATTGAGAGAGGAGGAGAGATGGACGGACCGATTGGTGCGCTCCCATTCGAGCCACTCTGCGATGCCGACGCCGATCGCTTCGTTGATGCGGGCACGCTTGATGACCGAGTCGGTGAACATGGTGTATGCGAGACGTCTGCGCGAGGTTAGCTTGGCTGCGTAGGAGAGGATGGTATGCGGCGTACTTGATGCTGGGGAGCTGAGTCTGCTCTGCTACGTACAGGGTGTCCAGGTAGGCCAGCAGCGACTGCAAGAGACCCTATCGAGACCCGTCATGTCAGGCTCGTGGACAGGCATAATCTGCAGAGGGCACGTACCACTTGTTTCTCGAACCACGCGCAGGCCTCGGTGAATGGGACGAGCCACTCGACACCCTTCCTCGACTCATTCAGCAGTTCTCGCTCGATGGTCCCCACACACCGCTCCAGCTCCATCTTGACTGCATCATACAGTCCTTCGCCTCTGCCGGCCTCGCTCACCGCCGCGCGGCACGCACGCGAGATGCGGTCGTACGTTGCAGGGAGGGCGCCGGTCTCTCCTGGCGTGAGGAGCATCCGGATCGTCCGTCGCACGAGGGTGTAGTCTGCTTCATTGGTTGACTCTGCGGTCGGTTTGACTGTGCGCACAGGTCAGCACCTCCACGACACCTCGCCACATCGCACACTCGGCGACGGTAAAGGCTGGGAGATAGGGGACGACACTCACTGGGATGCCCGACGACCCTGAGGACGATCGGACCCCGCTTGTCCGCGGCAGACTCGACGGCCCCCGCGACACGCGAACTGGATGCAAGAGCGGCGTCAGACGCGGGATCCAGACGGGCAATCTTGCGGGGGGGAGACGCGGACCGGGATGAGTCTCTGGTGCTCGCCGCCGTCCCCGCCGCTTGCGGCTGCGCGGGCAGGGCGCTGAACGCCTTGGACGTCTGGGGCAGCGTCAGCAGCGTGAACACGTCGGTCATGGTGTGTGCAGGAGAGTCGTGCAGGCTACAGAGGGTCCTGCTCGCACCCGATAGCTGGAGAGCGGCAGGGGAAGCGGGGAACGGGTGATATCACTCCCGCCTCGGCCGTACGCTGTGCGATCGTGCGCTTCCTCATTTGGTAACTGTCGTAGTTCACCGCGCCGTCGTGGCGCACATCACATCCCTCATATCAAGGCATGATTAACCGTATCATGTGCGAGCTATGTGTGTATATAATACGAGTGTTTGATACAGTCCACCACCAGTACTCTTCTCCGTATTAGCTCACGGATAGTCCGTATTCTACACCGGTCGATGTGACAAGGGGTACTCGAGGGATCTCCTAGGCCGGCGATTACACACGGCAAAACCCTTTAGCGATTTCGCACACGGCGTAGACACGAAATAACTGCGCAGAGAGTAAATTGCGAGGACGTGGGGATCCGATAGGTCCGAGTCGGGGCGACCAACGTAGGCGGTGAGGGAGCAATGAATCTAGCCGTAACCTCACAGGTTTCGAGTGTTGACGGGAATGGCCAAGAGCTCGAGATCGAAAGTGACACCAGAGACGTAGAGGTCGAGCCGCCAAGGCAGCAGAGAGCAGAAGGCGAGCAGGCAGGCCGGGAGCAGCGCTCAATAGACACAAGCACCGAGGGAAAGAGCGACGACGAGGCCGGAAGTACTGAGCCGGAGAACAGAGCCCACAGTGAGGACTTTCAGCGAGCGTATCGTTCGAGTAATTGTGTGTATGTTGCGGATATCTGGGGACCCAGAGTTCAGAGTAAGAACGACGACAAAGCAGCAACGAACCTTGTCCGAGCGAGACTCGCCGTCCGGCACGAAACGGCAGACAGTTGTCGCAGCCTCGAACCACCGCTTGGCTTCGTCCAGGAGCGAGGCGCTAGGTACCGCGAATCAACTTCAGTGAATGAACAGGGTCACAAAGCACTGAGCGACCAACTCACTGTAGACATTCTATTCCAGTGTTGTACGCAGTCGCCAACAACCAGTGCCGCTCGTCCATGGGGTAAACCTACCGATTAAGGGTAAATGGGCCGCGGAAAGGGTATAAATCTGGCGCCGCCACACCTGGGCATTGCCCTCCGTGGCGTGCTCCTGGAGCACTCCGACAGCTTGCTCGACGTAACCGATTGCTTTGGTCCGATCGGCGGGGGAGCTGCGAGACAGCAGGATGGTGCATATGGCTCTGAGCCATCTTGAGAACTTCTCGACTGACAGGGCGGCGTGGTCGAGACTGGCGTGTAAGATGGCCTAGGAAAGGCCGGCTAGGTCACATTGCCGGAAATGGGCGCCCTCGCAGCGGTGCGAAACGTACCTCTAGTGCGGCAAATAGCACTGCGGCGGCGCGCGAAGGTTCGGCGGGCGGTGTGTCTAGATTAGGGTGTGCCAGAAGAGGGGAAAAAATCACTGTACCGTCTATAGGGCAGCCCTTCTCGACCCACTGATAGCGGTGAGGCGTGCGCTCAGAGTCATCTGACGTGCATCGTGCAGCGAGAGAACCCACCAAGATGTCTGTTATCGCTTCAAACGTCCCCAGGTCCACATTCCGCATGCGGGTCGCGTCCTGTCGGAGTTTTGTTTCAGCGGGTTCGAGCAGCTCAGCTGCAACGTTACCTCTATGATATCTAGAGCATAGTTCCAGGTCTTCAGTTGGCAGGCAGCTTCTACTCCGAACACGCAGAGAATGTTGAGAAATGACTGGGCACGTTGAGCGTCTTCTCTATCAAAGGTGTTCGGTCCCAAGACGATTTTGCTAATGCCATCTCTGCATGACGAGATTGCTTGAGCGACCAATCTCCAACGCTCGGCCTGCGGTGTAATTTTCCAGCCTCGTATCACACGTCATCTGCGTAACCTACATACCACCTCGGCCTCGGCGGCGTGGTTCCGTGCTCGGCGACGCGATGCGAACACTGGTAACAGCAAGGAATGTGACAGGTTGCTATTTGGAAACGAAGAGAACATCTTACCTCTTCCAGCGGCGCCCGCAAAGGAGGCGGTAATCAGGAACATCTGCAGCTCGGCTTCGGGTTCAGCCGAGGGACCGCGCAAGTATAATTGTAAGAGCTGAGTAACCAGTAATGGAGAGTGAGGATCACTGGTGTGCACGGAAGGTGGCAGAGTGCGGAGAAGGAGCCGGCGTCGTACCTGCTTGGTTATGTCGAAGAGGTCCGAGATAGTGTCCTCTTGATTCTCCCATTCAGAACAACCTTGAACGGCGGTGTTGTAGGCGGTTCGCCATAGCCATGAGACATCCTTCGTGCCGACGGCGGTGTTCTGCTTTGCTTCCAGCGCCGTGACGAGTGACAGGGCTTCAGTGTTGGCAGCGTGGTTCAGCCACGAGGTTCAGGACCGTTCGATGTAAGGGAGATAACGTACCCGTGGAGAAATGCCGTAGAAGCACGGGAATGAATACTGCTCTGGGAAAAGCGGAGTTCCGGGCGAAGCAGATAAGACTTGCCGGTAAGTCCCGCCGTGAAATAACTCACAAATCCGCCCCAGGTTCTGACATCATTCTGAGAACCAGCCTGATGATGCAGCGAACCAACGTGATTGCTTCCGCCTCGGCCTCCACGCCGTTCTGTGTCGACGCCTCCAGCAGTGCTTCTAGCACCGAGAGGAGCAGGTTTTTCATGCCGGTTTCATTGGCCAGCCGAGTAGCAAGTAGCAGCATCTTCTTGTTGAAGTTAGACGCATCCACCATCTCCCGTACCGCTGTAACGGCTGTGCGAACGATGATCGGTGAGAGCGGGTGAGTCCCTGGTCAAACCGACGTAATCACCTTCGTCCTCGAGGCCTGTCGAGTGGACGCAGTCAGTTCCTAGATGCGATAGCGCCGGAACCGATCTTACCCTGATGGGCCGCAATCAGTAACGCGACGTAGTGGGTGGCCGCATCCGTGTGAGGGCAGTGACGGATGATCGCAGAAGCCCGCGCGTGCTCTCTGCATTGGATGTAACATAACGCCGCTTTGCGGTGGCACTTCGCGTTCGATATGTGCGACATGGACGCAAAGGCGCGATGGGTTCCAAGTTGAAACCAGTCAGCGGCCTCTGACCAGCGTTTAGCGTGGTAATGCCGATCGCCGAATTGCCAGAGTAACTGCGGGATGATCAGGGAGCCTGTAACGTAACGTGGCAGGCGCGGTCCTCACCGTCAGGCAAGCCGTCGTCGGGATCTTTGGTAGTTCAAACTCTCTGGTAACAAGCACTACGCGAGTACACTCACTAAGCCAGATTCCTGCACACGTTGAGATGATTGTACACCTACATTTGAATGCGCTTTTGAGGCTCAGCATCGCCTGCTCGTGGTCGTCATCTTTCGAACAGTGGTAGATCAGTGACAACAGCAATCGGTCCACATAGACCAGGCCTGCGCTATTTTGGGCTTGGAATGCCTGCTGCAGGCAATGCAGATGTATAGCAGTGGCTAGGCCGCTGGACATAGAAACAAGTTAGCACGCGTTGAGCCGATACGGGGGATAGTGGGGCTATCGAGCGCTGGAACGTAACTGGTCATGTCCGAGGCTTCTGAGTTCCTGAAGAATACTGGCGAATTTGCATAGATATGTCATGTTTATCGATCTCACAAGTTAACAAGAAGGCGTACTCGGTGATGGTGTTCTCCGAGAAGTGCATGTGATCAATGATGGAACGGAACGCTACGGTAGTCGTGTTAGCGACTGCCTCCGGAGCCTATCTCACCACAATGACACTCACCCTCAAGAAGAGCGGAATGCGGAGCTTTGCGCCGCTTGAGAATGGCGACCTTCATCCATCGAAGCTGTTGGTATTCTGAGGACGTCTGGAGCAGCTGTGAGGCTGAGATAGCGGTATCGCCCTTCTGCGGACTTACACGATCCACGGAGCGGTCAACGGTGTCTATGAGCTCTTGCAAGGATGCTTCTGCTCTGGCGAGGTTCTCTGGATCTTGGCCAGATGACAGGAAGTACGCTCGAGCTGCGCACACGTGCAAGACTCGATCTGCAATTCTATTGCTAACGCAAAAAATATGCCCACTTACCCAGAGTTCTGAGAATGGATCGCTACCCAATATGAGTACGCGTGACCGGTGGGAGTTCCTTGCTGATGTGGGAGCCGACGTACCCTCAACTGATCATCTCCGGTGTCTGCCGCATCCTCGAGTGGCTCGATGATCGAGAACGCCCGCTGGATCCATTTGACGGAATCCCGTGCACCATTCCCAGCCCGGTCGCCGGATGTGCTTGATTTCAACATGGTCTTGCCTATCCCCAGCAATTTTCCGGCGAGTGTTCTCCGCTTGCGCAGATATTTATATTAGTGACTCATACATTCAACAGCGGACAGCTGCTCTCACATCGGAAGGGGTCAGAAGTGACAGGTACTGATCGCTCTCTGCGGTTGCATATGGGATCAAGCGCGCCGGCTTGATACTGGCAGCTGCAGACGCACCTGAGATCTTCTCCAACATGAAGTCAGCCACTCCGTCATTGCCCTCTCGGAAGGCCTGTGCATACGGAAGGTGTGAACTGCAGTGAGCCCAGACAGCCAAATCACGCACGGCTTCCATTCGGCTGCTGTAGTACAGTACGACGGCCCGGGCACGCGCCTGGCCGTGCTCATCTTGCGGGTCTTCAGCGGCCTTGAGCAGGTCGGCGTACTGAGTTGCGTCTTTGTCAGCTCGGGACACTTGGAAGGCGCACAAAGGGGTGCACAAGCGACAGTGACCTTTGCTGCCGAGCCGAGTACACCTGCGGCAAGGGCGGCGTCTCCTACGTCTGTGTACGTGAATGTGAAGGTAAGCGGGAACACGAACGACAAGGGTTCAGCATCATTCAATCAGCGGAGTGGGGAATCGGGACCTGACCTGCCAAGCTGGCACCGGCTTTGCTAGCGAGCTGGAGAACGTGGATGAGGGCTGATGGGAACGAGTGGAGATGAGCGGTATGGGACAGTGGTCGAGAGAACCGGGGATGAGCCTTACTCTGTATACCCGGCTTGTGTTCCATTCCGGCTTCAATGAGGCGAAACGCGGCGAGCCTCACTGACGTCCGCGACCCGATAAGGAGGGGTGGGAGAAGAGAAGCAGGAAGGGGACGTACTGGCTGCGCACGCCGAGCGGTAAGTGTCGTCTGGGACACCTTGCTGGACGACAGAGGCATTCCATAACGTGACGCCTGGAGGGTGCATGATTACGGATATGGGATGGGATGGACCGAGGACGGGAAGGGCGGCTGGAGCTAACCTTGGTGGTCCAAGTCGTCCGCGCGCTGAATCCAGGCGTCATCTCTCTTGGCACGCGGGCGGTGTTTGGCCAGGGACTCGGCGAGGGTGGCAAGATGGAGAAGGTCCGAGCGGAGAGAGTAAGAGTCTGGGTGCTTGCTATTGAGTTTGGGTTTGATTCTGGCCAAAGTAGCTGGAGAGGCGGCGAGAGAGTGTCAGAGAAGGGAGAAGAGGGCATCAGAAGCGGTAGACTGACATTGAATGTCGGTATATGCTAGGCGAGGATCCGGCGAGAGTTTTCGTTTCTTGCGGTCGGACATGGTCGTCGTCGTTCCGGACAAGCCGCGCTCGGGCACCGCTGCACTTCGCAGTCCGATCCTCCGACACTCAGACGCAGACGACGCGCCCGCACCCACGCTCCCAGACGCGTCGCAGGCGTCTATCCCCCTGCGCGTTAGCCGAGACGCGTCAAACGCGTCACGGTTTGTCACGTCCGGCGTGCGGGCCGCGTCACACTCTGTGGTACTCTGCTGTAGACGCCGACAGTGTCTGTGTCTGACAAGAGCGAGACGGAAGACAGAATGTCGGGCGAAGGAAACGCGAGCGAGTCGCCCATTGCAAGGCTGCCCATCGATGCTGTTGCACGGGCCACACGCGTAAGGGCTCCCCATGTGCACCGCCAGGCCCCTCTCTCACACCCGCACACCGCGAACAGGAAGCCCAGCGAGACGGCATCTTTGCTGGCCTTTCCTCCGGTCTCGTCAGCGGTGCGTCCTTCTCTGCCTCTGCTCCCGCCGCACGTCTCCAACTCACCCCATTTCCGACGTCGCATCCGCCGCATCTTGCTCAATCTTCCCCTCCTGCGCCCTCGCCTTTCATCTAGCCATCCTGGGCTCCAAGTTATTCCGCCTCAACAGGAACGCCACAATCCTATGCGGCGTAGGTGAGCTTCCCGCATGCACCTCTACTGGCGTACCCAGCCCCCGAACCACGTGCGATTGCCAGATGCTCATGCAGTTCGTCCTCCAGTGACCGGTATTGTTTCCGGATATCAGTTCACGCAGGGCTTCGTGGCCGCAAACATCGCCCGCCTTGAACAAGAAAAGGCTAGGCTAGACAAGCAAGCAGCTGAGCTAGATCCCACAACGCCCTCTTGAACTTTCTCGGACTCGTCTGATCCTCAATCCTGTGCTGCGGCCAAACAAGCTACAGCTTGATGATGGTGTGCACGCCTCGTGTTCCTCCATACTTATCCCAATTACCTTCGTCACTTATCTTTCTGAAAATGCCAGTTGTCGAACAAACTTATCGCGAAGCTCCCCACGACTATCTATCCAGTTTCCCCGCCGCGCCTCAATGCTCGCTGCACTGGCTGGGCCTCAACCAACAGCCTCCGGCTCGCCGGACATCCTTCAATGGACCGCTCCCAAACCGACCACCGCCGCCGACTCACATGCCCTGGCCCGGGCGGCGTGCGTCAGAACGCGACCTCTCCTGCTATAGCCCTTGTTCTGTGAAGGACTAACCCCAATCGAGTTCATTTCATCTATCTTGCACTCCGCGCCCGCCCAGTGATTCATCCGTCCATCCGTCCTATCCATCTGTCCATTGATCCATCGCATCCCTGCGCTTGTGGGAATCCCCACATAGTCGGCGCTGGAGGGGCTCAGCACGCTTCGTTTCGCGACGCGCTCGCGTGCATACGCACGGCCAGCTTCAAATGCGCCCTTACCCGGCTCGCTGCATCCGTCTGCTTGATCGTATCGCGACCGCTTCGGCCGCTGCTGCAGATGTCCGACTACTTACAACTGCCGTTACCGCCCTCCACGCCCGCGCTCGTTTCGTCGATTTGTTCCCCCGGTCAGCCCTTCGCCGACTCGCGCGACCTGGGAGCCTCTCAATTAGAGCTTAACGGTCGTACTGTCAGTGAGCGCCCCATCACTCTTCGGTAAGTTTTCCTGCCGCACTGGGCGTGGGGAGTAGGGATCGTGACCTGGGGAAGGTGCCACTCACTGCTCGTGTTACATACACCACGGCCCGTTTGGTCGACGCTGATCGCGCACAGTAACGAGAAACTTGGTATATGCGTCAATGTGCGGCGCACGCGCGCAATTACTTGGGACCGACCGGAAATGGGCGTCCACCGCAAGTCGCACGTCAGTGTACCACTAACACACAGCGCCCATAAGTCCTGCGCCGCACATTCCCCTCCGAACATACCGCAGCTCTGGATATCGGATGCAGCCCGCGGCGTGCGTGCACCTCTCCATGGCTTCCAAGGTGCGCTTCCAGAGCTGCATGTTTGTGGTATCTGCAGCTGGGGGGCTTTGTGCGGGCCTGTCAGTTTGGCGCACCGGTCTCGGGCCATGTCCCGCGACTGCGACTCTGCGCCGCCTCGTCCTAGCCCATTGCGCATGGATGACCGCACAGGTCTGCTCTTCTGTGGTGTCACTGCAGCATGTGAGCTGGATGGGCGGCGGGGGGTGATATATCCGTGATTGAACACGGTCTGTGAAATGGGTTAGCTCTGGCAGATGTGATACCACTTCTCAATTCCGTGGTGCGGCTAGCGGTAAGCGCAGTGCTCTCTGTCTTGTTCCTGTTTCTGTTTCAGCGGTTCGGCGGGGATGCTTCCAGTCGAATCTTCAACGCGACGCCGCATGTACGAGATGGTCCGCTGTGGAATCCAGATAGATTTCAGTGCGAGTATTGACCAAGCGGGAGACGGCGAGCGGTGGTGGTGATTGATCGCTGCCGCGCTCTCCCGCGGCGGAACTCTGTCAGAGGCCATTGGAAGCCAGCCCAGAGCCAACGGACGCTGCGCGGTGGGGACCTGCGGAGGTTTACATGCATCCCGCGCGCCGTTCGCCGGCGCGTTGATACGGGGGCTCAAGCCTTGTCGCAGGAAGTGCGAAGACGGCGACCGAAAGGTGACGCTTAGAACACAGAACTGTCAAGACACAGATTGCCGGGCGAGCTCAGGCCCTAGCCCAGCAGCAGCTGCGGGGGCCCTGGCTGCATTCTGACCCGCGAAGATCGATGCTATGGTTCCGCCAACGCCACGTAAGGCGCGGCGAGAAGAAGAGTTCAGAACAAGAACAAACGGCGGGCATTGTTGCCAGGCGTCCCACATGCCACACACGCGTTTAGCCCCCGCGCGTGGGCGGCGGAACCGGTCTCTCGTCGTCGCACCTCTCCGCCCGGAGCAAGTCGCCGCCAGGGGCCGCGCTGCTTATTGGCACTAGAATATTCGCCGATCCGACTGATGGGCCGATGGGAATCGCGCTCTTCCGCTCCCCACACATGGTCGATGGCTTGTTGTCCATTTGTCTGTGATACGAGGCGCCTAATTCACGGGGACGGGTATCGTTCACAGGCGAGCGAGCGCGAGGGACCAGCCCCGTCAGACAGATGGAATGATGCGGATTCTGCTCTGTTAAAATGCGAGAACAGAACAACATGATGGACAGCAGGGACTGCGCGCACATATGGTACTCTGAAGCGGAGAGTGAGGTGTGATGCGGGAATGTATGTATGCAGCATAACGACGAATGCGAATTCTGAGGACTATTACAATGCACGACGGGCGATGCGAGACGTGATGAGCGTGGACTGATTGCTGGGTAGCGGTACGTGAAATGCGATGTGTAATAAGTGATATGTGCTGTAATGCTGCAATAAGGTCCGATGAAGGGCGAAAGTTCTAACATAGACTATAGTGCACCCAATGATTATACCTGCCGCCCACGCGTCCTGTAATAATGCGGAGCTGGGTCTGGCGTCAGAGTAGAGTAAAAGTGGACCCCCGGGGGTCCTGCGTTCGCGAAGGGCGCCGAGGGAACGGCAGCCTGCGATTGATGCTGGGAATGCGGATGTTCGACGTGAATGGGAGGGAGCTGTGCAGTCTCAGCGACGGGCATGCCGTTCGCATCCGTCCAGCCCTGAGATACCTCCGAGAAGGGCGGCAACACGGGTTGAGGAGGCGGCACGTGCGCGTGCATCTCGTACGGACTTGTAGACGCTGACTGGACGACCATGGGCATGGAGGGCGCATACTGGTACACGGCCACGGTAGGCACGGGAGCCTGGTGGTAGCGAAGCCTCGCCTTGCGCGAGCGACGCTCCTCCTCCGACTCCATGGGTGACCCTGCGAGCGAGTAGAAGTATAGATGCTGGGGGGCGACCGCCTGACGCTGGTCGTCCATGCGATACGCAGACACCAGTGTCCGCGGGTAGTCGTCGTGACGAACGGCGGGCCAAGCCTGCGCGGGGCCGTTGTCGGCCGGCGAGGCACCCAGAGAGAGCTTGGAGAACGACTGCAGCGACTCAAGCGGAGAGGCCGAATTATCTCGCGAGCGCGCGGTTTGCTGAGGGATGTCGAGGGTGAGTCCGTGAGTCCGCCTTGGGACCTGAGCGGGGGGTTGCTGTTGCTGGGCAGCGGGGAACGAGGTGGAGGTGGGGGAGAAGGCGGCTGAGGCGGAGCGCTTTGAGCCGGCGGGGAAGTCGGCCTGCGCGGGGGACGCGTAGGGCTGGTGGTGTTGGGGCGGGGCGGGAGTGTACTGCTGAGGTCGGGGGAGGGCGTACCCGGACGGATGAGAGACGGCACAGATCGAGGAGCGGCGGGGCGAGGACGATCGGGCGCGGTGTGACACGGCACGTGACTGCTGGGTATGGGTGTGCCTGTGACAATGAGGGCGGTGGAGGTGCGACGTGCGGACGGGACAGCGAGACCGCTGCCAGTGCTTCGCGTCCCGCTCCTTCGCCATGACGAGCCCCTTGAGCAGGTTCAGCCATGACTCGTACGTCGTCTTGTCCACGTAGAGCCCGAAGTCGATGCCGAGCAGGAACTCCCGCTCCATGCGGTTCACCTCCGAGAGCTCGATCCCCGACACCTCAGACCACGTCTTGTTCGTGTACGTGTTGCTAGAAAACGACAATGAGCCCGGAACAGGACAAAAGGACACGGGGTGCGCTCACTCGTCCACAAACTTGTTCGCCAGCATGAGGGCCGCGATGGCCACCCGGTATTCGCTCCCGGCCTGGCCCGTCGTGTATGGATTACGCGCCTTGAGGCGATAGATATACCGTAGGGATAATACGATGACCGACTGGCTGACCTGCGTCGTCTCGAGTACTTTTTGCATGAATCGTACAAAGGCCGGCGACACGGAAAACTGCAACGTAGCGGTCGAAGAATTACTGTTTGGAGAGAAAGACGCGTGCTGGCTCGAGTGGACGCGGTTGCGCTTCGAAGGCGAAGCGTTGTTGCTGGAGAGCGTCGAGAACCAGAGGTAGCAGATCATCTCGCACGTCTTCTCCGCGATGAAGCGCGAGGACCGGTGCGAGTCGCTACCAAACCAGTCCAGGTTGTATGACGTCGACGCGAACGGGTCTTCTGGTGGCTCGTACTGAGACGAGGAGGGAGAAGGCTCGAGCGAGCGCGGAGGAGCAGGAAGCGCATCTACTGCCGGCAGTCGGTAGGACGAAGCGTCGTACTTGTCCCACTGCGCGTAATCCTCCGCTGGGGGAGGCGTGACTTTGCGCAATATATGAGGGGACTGGAACGGATGCACAAGTCGGAGGAGGGACGCACCTGGTGAATGACGCGATATGCTCCTGTCAAAGTATGAAATCGGCGGCAGGACTGTGGGTGCTTCCTGCTGCTGAGGCACTAGGACGCGTCTCTGGGGGACCGAGGAGAGTGGAGGCGTGAGCGGAGGCTCGTTCTTTGCTGGCCGCCAGTCTGCCCATGAGTGGACGTATTCGTGGGGGTGGTGGAGGGCTGCGGCGGAGGACATGGGTGAGTGGGCAGGCGAAGGAGGGAGGAGTGTGTTGCGGTGGAGGAGGCCATGCATAAGTAGAAGTAGGAGGAGTAGGATGAGATGTGATGAGTTTACGGTACGGCTGCGAAGGAGAGGGAGTATTTTAAAAAGGAACGGAGGATGTGAGGAGTCGCAGAGCGGACGGTAACCGCAATTTTGTGCACATCCCAAATCGAGACGGCGGAAGAGACGAGACTCGCGCTTCGGTTGGCTTTTGCTTTGCTTTGCGTTCCAGTCAGATTCAGAACCTCGCCCTCCAGATCCACCCACCGATCCCCATCACCTCCCACGATCTCGCCCGCCCATATCCGGCACCAAACAAACAGGGGTGACGCCTCTCCCCCCCCCTGCCTTATCCGGCCACGTCTATCCCCTTCCCAGTCTCGCCTCTCCCATCAATCTCCCCACGTCCCTTTCGCACTCCGCCCAACATCCCGCCCGTTTTTCCCTCTTCCTTTTTGTTTCTCCCTCCCGGCCATCCCCTTTCCTCCCCGCCCGGCAGCTCCCCGGCTTCCTCCTCCGCGGGATTCCCCATAGCCTTTCCCCCCTTTTCACCCTAATCCGGTGCCCACCTCCAGCCACGGGACCGCTTCTCGCCTCGTTCACGTCACGTTACCGTGCGCAGCCTCCCCGAAGCGGCAGTGTGCTGCGACGACGCGCCGCCGAAGAGCGCGAGAAATAACAGAGAAAGACGAGTTTCCGAGTGATGGGGCCCCCGATTAGGGTTCATATGAGTGGCAACTGGGAGAGACGCCTGCGATGCAGATGCAGATGCACGACTGGCAACGATGCGTCTCCGAACCTGCATCCGAATCCGATTCCGACGTCGCACAACGCCAGGGCCAGAGTTTGTACGTGCTGCCAGTGCAGCCCCGCCGCATCGCCAGCCTGCACGCTTCTGTTGGGGAGAGTGTGTATTAGGTTTCTTGCAATCTGCTCTCAACGCCCTCTCGTAACTCGCCTACTTCCTGATATGTCGGCCCATTGCTCACTCACACGCTCACCTGCTCGTTTTTCCGTGCTTAGACAGACTCCGAATCGCCCACTCCAGCACCCCCTGCGCCTCTGCGCGGCACATGTGCTGTCGGCGCCCCTGGCAGTCCAACGTCGAACTTGCTCCGAGCCGTCCTTCTGCGCCGCCCCTGCGCAGCAGTAGGCGCACGTCCCCCTTTGGTTTATGAACGAGCTTGGCCGGCACAAGAACGCATGGTGAAAAATAGGACGTTATCTTGCCCCTCTGGTCGCGTCGCTGCGCCTCCCGCGTCCCGACTCGCTACCAGCCCGCTGACACCGCAACCGGATGCTGCCAACGGATGCGCCTGTTGCGGCGGTGGCTCGGAAGAAGGTGCTAGCCCTTGCAATTTTTCGCCGTCGGTGTGGAGGAGGGGCTGCAGGCCGCCTAGCGTCTTTGCTTAGCCTGGGCAGCAGACTTGCCCCTCGACAGCGCGATGATAGCCTCGTGCTCGTTTTCGCCGGATAAACCTCTCGGGCCGCTCCGCTCCCCGGCTCTCTGCCCTAAACCGGCAGGCATAAGGCCATATCGAGGCTGTCTGCCGTGCGCCCACCGCGAGCTGCCCCCCTGGAAACTTCCGGGGCCGTGTCGGATCGGTCGGAGACGGCTCACTCTCCCCTCGCTCACTCGCACAAACGCACAAACGCACACTCTATCGTCGGCTCTGGTACACGCCCGCCGCAATCCTGGGGCGTGAACCAACCAGCACGTTTAATGTGTATTACGCGCACCGCTCGCTGTAAGTGGCACCTATTGTTTTCGCGGCTGACTCACCGCAATAGCTTCCTAACGGCCACCGCGATCTCCCATCATCAGTTCCTCCGGGCGCCCGTCCTTGCCCTCTCTGAGACGGACACGGTGAGACCTCCTTGACAGGCCCATTGACGGTCTGTGTTGCCCCGTCCTCCGGCACTTGTTCTCCACCTCGCTCGCCTCCCCTGCCCTGTCCCAGCCAGGATCCCTCTTCACGGGATCCTCCCTCGTCCCACTCCCAGTCCAGCCCCCGCAGAACCTTCGACGACGCCTGTTCCCCTTCTGATACCTGCCGCCCATGCCCACACGCTTTCCAGCATCTCGCCGCACTTGTCCCTTTTTGCCTAGTTCTTTCGTCTATGCCCACAGCTCCCGTTCCTTTGTTGTGAAGGTCCGCGTTTCGTTTCGTGCCATCAGCCTCCGCGCCGCGCAGGCTGCTCCACGCCCGTGTTGTCATCCACCGTCGCCGCACGCTTGATCGATATTCAACGCCTCGAACTGCCCGCCTTCTCATCTCTTCCGCGTGCGATCACTATCAGGCTCTGCCACCGCCGCAGCGGGAAACCTTTCATCATTTATAACTACATTTCCATAACTGCACCAAGCCGCGCGTAGTTCCGGTAATGTAAGGGTGAAATGCGCGCAGCCCTGAAGCTCAAGGCCGTTCAACGTCATCTGGACGCTCCGAAGGTGATCTGACACGTATGCTTTCCGTTTCTGGCCACTGGTGTCGTACTAATGCCGTCCCTATTCGGCAAGTCCGCTACGGCGGACGCGAGCGCAAGAATCCAGAGTCCAGACTCTCCGGCTCACTGCACTATTGACTCGTGGTCTACTGCAGAGCTTGAGAACCCCATATCTCTTGTAACATCGACCTGTGATCATCGTCGCATCTGCCCCGCCTACGCGGCGCTCTGCTTTGACAGCAGACGCTTTGCGCAGCTTTTGGACTCTGACATACACCTCCAGGGCGGAGATTCTTGATAAGCGAACCGTGGCCGTGAACACATCCTCTGCATCGTCTCGTTCTTGCTCTCAGGGAGACATGTTGGCGCAGACTGAACTCAAAGACCAACTCCGACCAGTGCTCTAGGTGGCACCGTGACCATGACGCCGCCGCGGAAGCACCTGTAGTCGGCGCTGCTCTTGACGGCGATGCCATCGAATGGGTAAGTCTTCCGTCGTTCTGAGGCTCAACATGAGCGCGCAGTGACAGAGTTGCATTATCGGGAGACTGCGTCCGAGCTCGTGCAGGGTCGCGTCCCGCTGGGTGCAGTCGCCAGCCGCGGTGCTGCGAACAAAGAATGCAACCGATGCGTTTATCCGCGGCGGTTCGCCACCCATGGCGGCCAACGACGCGATGTCCCAGACGAGGCGCGCATGTACGGGGAATGCCGACGTCCCACATCCGCCGTCTACCGCAGAGCTCCTGACGTCCTTCCATCGTCTGACCTCCTGCCGTTCTCATTCCCGCTCGCATCGCCCTCACCACCGTCATACATACGGAGTTCCGGACAAAGTCGACGTGTGTACCCTGCGATACCCCAGGAAAGGCCCCGGCCGAAAGCGCCGCTTCCCAGTCGCACTCCACCAGGTCCCAATGTACGTACTCACGTACCGCGTCTGCTGGGAAGGCACGCATAAACGCTTGAAGGTACGTGCTTACGGCTCGCTGTCATCGTCGGCTCAACTATCCATACAACGAGCGCCGCCGGTGCCAGTCTGCTCTACAGGTTACCTGACCGCCCCGCGCTCCGCGTAAGCGTGAGTGCGGAGCTTGTCTACTGGACACAGTGGTCAGAACGGTTATTGCGTATAAAGCGTGGGCACCGACGCCGCTGACTGGGAGGGCACTCGTGTACATGCAAGGTAAACGCAATACAGTACTGTACTTCCCAGACGTTAGGCGATGTCCCCTGTCCCCTGGCCTCCATCGTGTCGCCTATATGGGCGCTTGTCCCCATGTCCCCGGCCACCCATCGCCAGACCTCCCTCAACCGGATTTGGCAATTTGCTTACGTTTCCGGCGTCTAATAGGCGCTAAGCCAATGGTATCGCCTGTGTCCCCATGTCCCCGGGCACTCTTCGCCCAACCCCCCTCTTCCCACGCCCTAATCTAGGGTTACGTCGCTTCGCCTAACGTCTGGGAAGTACAGTATTTGCGGCGACGTCGCCGCCGGCACTGCGGCCCCTTAACGATTCCGTACGGAGCTTGCAGCATTTCCCGGCACACTCGCCCGTGCTCCGCCAATGTGCCGCTGTGTTCGAGACGGATAACAACCGCTCTTGCGGGATCCGTTTCGGGTCGGCTGAGGCACGAAAGCCAGTATCCCGCGAGGCAGGCACGGGACGCAGCTTGAGAACCGACGGTGGCACTAGCCGCTGCCAGTGTGCGAATCGGAGGTCGGCGAGGCAATGGGCATAAGGTGCGACAAGCATTTATTTCGGTAAGTCAAGTCAGACTGGGCGGTAGGTCGTAATCATGCTCGTTACCGAAGGGTGTCAGCCACAAGGCGACACATGCGCAGCGTAACTGACCGGCAGAGGACAACGGTATACTCGGTGCGGGGACCGGTGAGGATAGAGTTTCAGGTTGAGGGTTCGGAGCGAGGTGAGTACGTGTTTGCATGATCACCATATGATGGAACACGGACATGCACCAAGGTGAGTGGAAGCGCAGCATTTACTACTGTATGGACGCCGGATGAAGAGAGATAGTGGCGGGATAGCCGATGTACACCTGTCTATGTCCGCAGAAGCGTACATACGGTTTTGTTCCTTTGATAGGTCGTCCGCGCGCTCCGCGCGAGAGGAGTCGAGTTGCCTCTTGACGCAAGTGATGATGGGAATGGGTGGCTGGAGGGGGCGGCGAGGGCGTGGAAGAGACGGAAGGCAAGCAAACATGCTGCAGGCGCTGTGGTCTGTCTTTGTCTGAGACGGCAGGCCATGTACATGCAGCAGCTGCACATGGTCGATTCTCGCACGCAGTCTCATGCAGACGTGCTCAGAGAAGTGATGAGCAAATAAGGAGGGAGAGACAGGGAGAGCGGAGTGGCTGAGGACGCTGGCTTTGTCAGCGAGCAGTTTCGGTAACTTCGCATCGGAGGCGATCGAGATTCCGCGAGATTCGACGAAAGTTGCGCGGAACCGCTGTCCGTGCCCCCACCTTCCATATGCAGCAGATGCAGGAGATCTGGGCGAGATGCCGATGTGCCTGTTCGGTGAGCGCTTGGCGAGGAGAGACGCCGGTGAGCGTTGTCTCGCTGGCGACGGCTCTTCCCCTCGCACCGTCTTGTTTATTTGGTCGACATGCGCGCTTTTCCCGGCTTGTAGATCATCATATATTGAATTAATCACCCCTCCGTGATATCCCTCCGCGAGCGGCCAGGCCACAGCCCTTGTTCCTGTCAGCATCGATATCTTGTACGCAACCAGCACTTGACCACCTCGGTCGAGCCTGCCGCCTTTGCAGCAGCTCAGTAGCTTTTCCTTCACAGAATAAACATCGATAGTGGCATGATGGCCAAGCGAAGCCCATTCCATCCGCGGTGATCATCCTGCCAGTGCGTCAGCGGCGGCTGGAGCAGTCTGCTAGCTCGCGTCGCCGCTGATGCACATTCGCGACTGTACCTGGCCCAACACCACCTAGCGATCGCTTCTCCCTCGCACCTCATGCAAGTGGTGGCTAGCGTTGGATACTCGTCGGTTTCACCGGGCCCGGCTGTCCTAGCGCAAGCCACCAGAATGGCTCTGCGGAATCCGACACGCTTCGCATTAACCTTCATCACTATACTCGTCCTCCGCGCCCATGCGGGCCTCGGAAAACATCGGTTTTTCTGCGAGATATGCTGAGGCTAATGGGTATGGTTACCTAGGGTTACCTACAAGCTAAGATCACTCCGCTAGCTTGAAAGTCCTCACGTCATTCCCTTTCGGCCGTTGCCCCTGGCTCCAAATGTCACTGGCTGCAGACCAGGTTCACCCTCGTGGTGTCCGGTCTGGACCATCCAGTTCACTTCGCCGGTGCGCCATGCACCGAGGCGGAAGAGCGACGGCAACAAAAACCTGTATAAGCTTCGAGAACGCAGCGTTGACTTCACTGCGTCCGACATGCTTCGTATGATTCAGCATCACACAGATGCAATCTATTGCCTCTCGCTGCACCGCAGCCAGCGAGTGAGCAAACGAAGCGAGAAGAGCAGCGCCCGAATGAGATATGGTTGTATCTTCCGGGGCTTCTGGAGCTCGAGGCTGCACGGAGGGCGGCTGCTGGGGAGAAAGATCTGCACAGGCTGCTCTGGCGGCGCATCTTGAGCGGCGATTCCGGACGGTCGTAGTAAGTACTTGCGTTGTACTAATGCGGGCTTCGCGATGCTATTGTCCTTCCTGATATTTTGCTCTCAACACTGTAATCTGGCAATATCACTTCCATGTCGGATGCCGCCTTCGGCCGCTGCGCAACGGTTTTGCGGCATGATTCACCATATCGTTGAGACCCACCTATGTAACGTCAGTAGCACGTCGACCTTTGGTGCTCGTATAACAAAGCGCTCGTACCAATAGACCACGTCGTAACATCGATACAAGGACTCGTCCATCGATAGCACAGGACGTTCCCTATCTATCGAGGCGACGTGCACGCAGAACGGGTCTGCCGGCTTTCTCCTCAGCGGCACCCCAGAAATGCTTGCTAGACCTCTCGGTCGACCTGGCCGTGCGTTCCCTTTGGAGGTGATGCGTCGTCCTGCCCAATAAATAGTTCAGTGAAGACCTGCATGCAGCTCATGTGGCCGTACACGGGCGTTGCGGCTTGCAAGGGCGGGTGTCAGGAACTTGTGGCGTGTGGTGCGCTCCGCTGCATGCTCTGGACGAGCCGGCCGTGTTGGCGAGGATCCCGCCGTCCCCAAGGCGCGCATATACAGCGTACCATGCTGACGCAGGCAACCAGGGATTCCGTCATGCTGGTAGCGATGCTGAGCCGCAGAACCCGGTCCTGGCAAGATTACGGATGCACTATTGTCGGGAAGCCGACTGCTCAGCTCCAAGTGAATCTTCACAGCTTGACGGACGGGGAACTGCCATCTACGCCATATGCATCGCAAGCAACTCCACTGAAGGGGTCGGATGGTTGGAGACGTGACCATGCATGGGCTCATCTACCTGCACCGTGTCCCTACAGGGCGGGACCGAGCTCGAGAAGCCCGTGTTCCATTCTCGAGGTGAAAACGGTGATGCGTGTACCTGATGTGGTCGTCGAGGCTAGCTGGCTGCTGGCGTGCCTTGGATCAGGACGTACAAGGGGCAGGTCAATCTCGAGAGAAACATACCCTGCACGTCACATGGCACTTCGACTGCAGGGGAGCAGCGGTCTGAGAGCAGAGATATACGTCAAGGGTGCGCAGCTCTAGCGGCGGAGCAGTCATGTATGCAGGCTGCCGAGGGAGGCAAGACGAACGTGGTGTACACAATCTGTGGGCACTCCGGAGGAGAGTAGCAATTCGTGTTATTTTCAGAATGAGGTTCCACCATATCCCAGACAAAAAGATAGTGGCAGAAGCAGGTGCGCACCAGTTCACCAGCAGAGGATGACCAGCACGGTCGAAGCGTGGCGGCGTGACGTCCATTGTGGCTGAACATGTAAACGAGCTACAGACCAGTCTGCAGACATCCAGAGAACACAACCTGCAACACCCTCGGGGGCGTTTATGATAGGGCAAGTGGACTCTGCAGGTTATTAGCACACGTTGGCAGTTGGCACAGTACTTACGACTCTAGATGGTGCTGGACGTCGGGCAATCGCAGGCAAGACGCGCGCGAGCGTGGCTGGAGCCGTGACTCTGTGCGAACCTCACTCACGCGTGTCACGTCGCGCGTCACGACACTCCCGCCGTCGTTTGGGTGGTGCTCGCCATCCTCCCAGCCCACTCCTCATCGTCCACGACCGGCTTTCCGCCATACCCCTCCCTTTTCCTCCCTCTCGGCTTGTCTCCCCATACTCTATCTCGATCAGCGCTGCATACGGCTTCCCGTTCATTCTCTTGACTTGTCTCTCCTTCCACCATGGGGGTCCAATTTGGCTCCTTCGACGAAATCTGCCAAACCGCTGCTCTCGTCATCTGTCCTCTCATAGGCTCAACCCAGGGTGTTGAGCCATCGTGTTACAGCAGGAATGTCGAAATATCTGGTACTCTGATCTTCCAGCCATGTGAGTAGTAATACTTCGCTATACTTCCACGCACAGCGTGTCTCGCTTGTTCTCTCCTGGACATAGCTGACATCGGCGTCGCCTCTTGCAGCGACATGTTTCGTGCACGTCGTGGCGATATTCATGACGGGCATTATGATCTTCCACATTCGGAGCAAATATACGGCAGTCGGTGCGTCGTCCTGCTCATTCTCCCACATAGCTTCGTGTCTCACTCGCGCTTGTCTTATTCCAGGCCGCAAGGAGATCCTGATGTTCTTCTACCTCTACGCCATCATCGAACTCCTTGCTTTCTTCCTTGACTCCGGCATCATTCCTACCGCCAATGTTTCCTATCCGGTAAGTGGTGTCGGGGGACAACGTCTCGAAGAAGCTCATTCCGACCTATCACTGCCAGTGGTTTGCCGCAGTATACACAGGACTCGTGGCGGGTGCCTACACTTGTCTACTCATCAACGGTTTTGTCGGTTTCCAGTTTGCCGAAGACGGTACACCGCTGTCATTATGGGTGAGTACTCCGCTCCTTGCACGCCTGCCGACCAATTCGTGACTGTCCTCTAGCTCCTCCGGATATCAACACTTGTGACGTTCGGTGTATCCTTCTTTGTCGCCATCGCCACCTTCAAGAAGATCGCTGGTTTCGACTACGCGAAGCCCATCGGTCTATGGATCATCTATATCCTTTGGCCGCTCGTGTGCACCGTCGTCTACATCGTCTCACAGCTCATCCTCGTCTTCCGCACCCTCGAGGACCGCTGGCCCATCGGAGACATCGTCTTCGGCACTGCCTTCTTCACGGTGGCGCAAGTCATCCTCTTTGCGTTCTCGGTCACGATCTGCGATGCCATCAAGCACTACATCGACGGCCTGTTCTTCTTCACGCTCTGCATGCTCCTCAGCGTGATGATGGTATACAAATACTGGGACAGTATCACGGTGCGTGTAATGCGGCATGTCATTGGTCCTCTCGGAAAGCTGATGCACTTGCTCTATAGCGCGAGGACCTCGAGTTCTCAGTCGGCTCGAAGGCGACAGTATGGGAGGTCAAGGATCCCCTGCTCGCTGGAGGTATGGACTATGGTGACGAGGACTCCGCGAGCAACTACACACATGGCGGGCCACCGGCAAGCCTGGTCGGTGGCGTTAGCGGGAAGCAGCTATACCAGAATAGTGCTGGTGGCCGTGGGTACCCGCCTGCAATGGAGAGGTACTGAGCTGCATCCTCTTCCGAACGGGTGAGGCCGATGGCGAACGCTTGTTGTTCGTGGCTCCCGCTTGTTTCGAGCATGGACATGACGATTTCTCTCATACTCTAATACCATACAGTTGTAGCACTTCATATAGCAATCGGTTCATTGTTCCATCTTGAATGTTTCAACACACTGCAAGCATTCGAGACGTGCATGGAGCCTTCAGCCTCTGAGTGTCTGGATGGAGGATGTGTGCTCCATCCAACCACAACCGTGAACAGGGACAAACCCAACTCTTAGATCTGATGCATGATGCATAATAATGTCTTAGTGCAAAGCCTTTCTCTGTCCCTCTTTCTCTCTCTCTGGTGTGGTACACGCTCGGTCTGTATGGCTGCCGAGGGGCACCAGAGTTCGGTGACCCTATCCTCTAAAAGTTCGAAGCAGGACTCCAGACACCTGCTGGGGGGTACTACTACCTTAGCCGAGATAAGATAACAGAGCTTCAAGGATTCGGAGGCACTTCTAGGCATGCAATCATAGTCCTGCATCGTTTGAAAAGTTCATCTGAATGCAGATGGCGCACGGTCGAGTGGATGTGTTTGCTTCGCTCGCAAACGTGGTCATTGTACATTAGGTAGACCTACAACCACGATTCGCAAACTTCGATATCTGTGCGCACCGGGCACTTTACTATGGAACCTAGGGCAAATCGCAGGCGACAATTGCCAAGACCCCGCTAACTCACATATGGGCTGTGACCGCAACGTGCGCGAGCTGTTCGTCAGGGTTTCTACAGTGCTCTATATGTGATGTATCGAGCCCGGGATGGGGCAAGCCTCGCCGTGCCGATACTGCCGAGGTGCAGTACTAGCTAGGATTTTAGCGCCCCGCAGTGCAGGTACTCTCGTCGGCGCCTCGTTGGGCTTGCGCGCCTCCGGTCTGCAGCGTGATGCATCGAATTTAAACCCTTACCGAGCTCCTGAGGATGCATAGTTGACATGTGCATCAAACGTGAAACCCCGTACAAGAAGTTCTGAGCAACTGAGGAAAGAGTCAAGCCAAATAGCTCAGAAAAGTTTAAAATGGCCCCCGAACACCGCTTGGGGGGTACTACTACTAGGGTTGGAGTCAGCGCTCTCCGGTGCGGACGCCCCCTGATGGCTGCCTCACAGAGAAAAGGATAGGATCAAGAGGAATATATTGCAGAGCAAAGCAAAAGCACATCCATCGCATGGTATCTACGGTAGTCTCCCGCACACGACTCGAAAGCCGCGGAACAAGGAGAGGGTTGCCAAAAATTGCTGAAGGCCGAAGCCAACAGACGTGTTCGGATGTGTAATTTGCAATCAGCAAAAGACTGTGCCTCGGTAAAGACCTCACTGGCGACAGTACGTGCCCGAGCACAAGAATGGGGATCAAAACACCAGGAGACCGTCGTTATATATTGCACGCTCTTCAGGGCAGGCAAGTTGCTATCACAGCGGGCAGCCCAGAGCCTGGGTGCAGATCAGCGCCGGTCCCGCCGGTGCCGGGTGTCCGGTGGCTGTGGATGCAGAGCGTTCCCGGAAAGGCAGGCAACGTTTTCACCTCCTAGTCCTATTGTTCCGACCCCTTCATGATCGACCTCGTGTTCTTGTCTCTGGAGCAGCAGCGTTCAGGAGCGATTCAGAAGCGGATAGGGCTCGGGCTGATACATATGTCGATGATGGGGCCCAGCAAATCAGGCTTATACAGTACCGGCAGTAGTACCTCTTCATCGACACTGCGCGCGCCGTGGTCGACGTCAAGTGCATATGCATGTCAGTATAGTATAATGACTGCAAGGATCGCCCGTGGGATCTCTACACTTTTGAAGTGATAGTGAGCCACGTATGTTTGAGGAAAGTCCAACACTACCTGCCCGCTTTGCGCCATTATGATGCAGCAGCGACCCATGTATGACGGTCTCGGATCGGGGCAGGACAGCCTCAAGCCTGCCGTCAGGATGCATATGACGAATCCGAATATTGCAGACTCTGGAATGATGCATCGTGTCGCTCCATTTCACGGGCCAGGTACCGCCGTCTGCGTAGCCTCAAGACTTTCTTCAGGAACATGGGGCGGTGTGCCAATGTGTGCCATCATCCGAACCGCGCCGGAAGTCTCCTACATTCATATAGAAGAGAAAGGCGCACGCAGTTGGAGGTAAGCTCATAGGGAAAGCGCCCTTGACTTGATGACCCAGCACCTCTGATTGGCGTGGAAAGGATAACCAAAGTAAGTCGCTGATTGTTCTGGATAGCCTGCATGCGCGCGAAACGTGTGAGACTTCGTTCTTTGGTGAACGTGTTGGGGTAACCTCGAGGCAGTACAGTAAGTGTCTCAAACCATGCTTGAATCCCGCCCGTCTTGTACATCGCCTGGAGGCATCTCACCTTCAGATAATTGGCCTACTGAGGACGGCACGACGGGCTACGCCTACGTACGTCAGACCGTGTTTGGCTCATTCGTCTGCGGCCGGGGGAGCATTCACTCCGGCAGACAGAACGGAGACTACGCTGATGTATAAATGGCTGGTTGGAACCCTCTATGTCTGGTCGTATCACATACCCGGGCATGCGTTTGAAGGATTCAACGCAATAAAAGTTCATTATATCCTATCCAAGCTGTCTACAGGCACCGGGGCAATGTTCGATACCTAAACAGAACGAGACGCAACATCAGGGACCCGGCACCTATACCGAGCCAGGTTCAGGCGCATCTCCTGTAGTTGTGTTCCATGCGGGCCCAGGAGGGACATGCCAGTCTCCATGACATGCCCAGTTCCAATCAGTCTTCGCAATGATGTCGCGCTGAGCGTCGACGAACGCGGGCACGGGGCACTTGCCGTCCTTGTCCTCGGGGCAGCCACGAATGCCTGTGAGCGGGACCACACCGTCGTTGATGATCACCCGGATTTGTGGGTCGGGATGTGACTCGCAGGCCAGAACTGTAAAACGAGTAAGCGTCAGTCGAGGGCAAGTCGCCGAATCACATACGTTGGAACTGAATGTTAGTCGCAAAGGGGGCGAGGTGTGATGACTTGAACGCCCGGTGCTCTGGCATGTGGTCGGCCGGTAGAGGGCCGTCCGCAGCGAAGCTCGTGAGATTGAGCGCAGTGATTACTGTGTACAACCTTGAGTATATGCACTCCGATCATATACGTGGACCTCACCGTTCAGGACGACGACCTCGTGTGTGGCGTCGACATATAGGCTCTGGCTGAGCGGGAACGTAATTGGGTTATCATCCAGGGTTGCGTTGGTCGACGAATTATGAACGGGAATGGGTGTGTGCGTAAGTCGGGATACAAGCTCCTGGACGTAGCCAATGCCTTGCACCCGGGCGACCGGCGAGCCAAAGGCAGAGTCATACCAGAAATAGAGATCCATTCTGGGACGGCGTTAGTGGATGGCGACCAATAGGCGAGACGCTATTCGAGACGCACGCGTAGTTGAAACCCTTCCACTCGTCTTCGGTGAAGAGTTCGCAGAACTTCGAGTACCCTATCGCGACAGTCTAGAAGGATCCTCAACACTGGCGCAAGGAGGGTGGGTGCGGGATGCCAAACCTCGTATGCGCACATCTGCTGGAGAGTGTATACATCCTCAATGGTGAGCTCATAGCCATGGAGCTGCGGACGCAAGCGCTCCAGCGCGTCGTGGAGGTAGATCGACGCCCACTGCTTGACGTACGGGATGGCACGGTCAGATTTTGTCCGGTCGCCGGCGTTGGGGCAGGTCTTATACGGAGCGAGTGTGTTGTTGTATCCGTTGTCCTCGATGGTGATGCTCTGCTGGTACTGGCCCTCGAAGGGGTACCCGAAGAAACCGAGCGCGAAATTGAGCGCGGATGCAAGCATCCGGTCTTGAGACTCGGTACGGAAGACGGGGAGGGTGTTGGTCTCGGTAAAGTTCTCGAGGAGGAACCCATACTTCATGCGCATAGAGACGCCGAGGTCAACTGCAGAGGTGTGAGAGACAGCCCGGCAAGCAGTAACGTAGCTCCAGAATACACACACAGTTGCTGGCGACCGAAAGGAGTGAGGATCTCTTCGCCGAGCTTATACGTCCTGCAAAGCGTAAGGGATGGTACGACAACACTTGATCCCGCTCACCAATGATTCATGAACTCGAGCTGCCCTGACGCGTTCCAGCCGTCTGCGGCGTTGTGCAAGCGGGCGGAGAAGTTGGCGGGGCCGCCGTAAGAGGCCCATTCTGTAGGGTAGCGGGCGCCGTGGCGGTGGAGGAGATGAAGACCCGTTACACGGCAGCTGTCGGGAGCCTCTGGACCGGAGTCAACGCCGAAGGAGCCGCGCTCAACGCTGAACCAGGGGGAGAGGTTGCCCCAGTGCTTGAAGATATCAAAGTGAGAGTCGGATTTGGATGAGGAATTGCGGTTGAGAGCGATAGGACCGAGGAGGTGAGGGGCGCCGGTGTGGAGAGGGTATGAAGGAGCGGTGGCGACCAGCGCAGGCTCTGCGCCGGTAGGGGTAGGGCCTGCGTGGCCTACATGGGAGGGGAACAGGGAGGGGAATGCGTTGGTGGGAGCGGAGGGCGGGAAGTTGTGGACCTCTGTCGAGCCGGCGTCGGGCGAAGCAAGGTCAGCGTAGAGAGGGCCGTCCGGGGTCGACCATGCGGAGAAGGAGTAGTGTGAGCAGAGAAGGAGTTCGACGAGGACGGCGGAGAGGACGCCCGCAGCGTATGCGAGCAGCACATGTCGGAGACGGTACGGTCGACGTCCGGACGGGGTCTGCTGAGGAGCAGGGCAGTCGGTGCTGTCCTGGGGGAGGAGGGCCTGGGCCTCTGGATCTGCGGTCTCCTTGTAGGACGTCGACATTGCGCCGACGTGTGTCGTGGCTGCCGTCGTGCTCGTGGACGACGTGGGCTGCGGTGCAGAGACGAGTACCGACGCGCGCGGCGACGCTGTCGACTCTCCCCGGCGTCTCCGGTCCGGAAGTCCGCGGTGCACTCACCGCGAGAGCGGTGAGTTGTGTGATGCGGACTGTGTACTACTTAGCGTAAGTGCTCGACGATGGGCACGCTCCTGCGCTTCGCTCCTTCGCCCACTGGTGCACTCCATCTCGGTGGCCTCCGTACAGCTCTCTACAACTACCTCTACGCACGCAAGACCGCGGGCAAGTGGATCCTCAGGATAGAGGACACCGACAGGGCACGTCCTGCTTCCAGTCTCGCCCACTTGTCTACTGAGCCTATGCCCTAGGCTCGTACTGTCCCAGGCGCAGTAGAGGGCATACAGACTGCGCTGGAATGGGCGGGACTCCAGTACGACTACGGTCAGCTCTCCTCCTGCTACATATCCATATGCGCTTTCTGACCCAGTTTCCAGGTCCCGGAAAACCTGGTCCTCACGGCCCATACTTCCAAGTACGTTCGGCTCCGTCCGTACTCCTGAAAGCGGCTCTTATTCGTGCAGTCTGAGAGGCTAGATTTATACCATTCATATGCGGATAGGCTCCTCGACGTACGTATTGCGCACCCTTCCAACGTGCAATCCTGGTGCTGACCTCCCGCCACCTCGACAGTCTGGTCACGCGTATCGTTGCTTCTGTTCTGCGGACAAACTCGCTGCAACTCGCGAGAGGCTTGCTCGTACTGGATCCAATTCCACCTATGACAAGGCGTGTTTGCATCTAACAGAAGAAGAGGTCGCGCGCAAAGTACGCGCAGGCGAAAAGTTCATCGTCCGCCTCAATGTGAGCTGTACTCAGCCTGCGTGACTCTCGGAAGTTTGCTGACCTCCTTGCTAGGACGGGAGACTGCCTGTCAGGCCTCCGGGATATGATCTGGTCTTCAAGAGCTTGAAGGACGCTCACGCGTCATTGCCTACGGATCCTGTCCTCCTCAAGTCGGATTCCTTCCCCACGTATCACTTGGCATCCATAGTCGACGACCACGAGATGGGCATCACCCATGTCGTCCGAGGCGAGGTCTGTTGTAGCATCGTCGTCTGAACTCGAAGGAGGCTCATCAAGTCCTGCAGGAGTGGCTTCCATCTTTGCCTTTGCATCTGGACCTCTACGCCTGTCTGAATCTCCCGCCCCCTCAATTCGCCCACCTGCCCATTCTATTAAACCCAGACGGGACGAAGATGTCAAAGCGTAAGGGTGATGTGCACGTCTTGGACTACAAGGTGCGCGTACGTCAACGTCCAAGCGCTTGTGCATGCTGACCGTTCTCTCAGAAACGCGGCTGGGAACCTAGCGCCGTCTTGAACTGGTTGGCTTTGGCTGGCTGGGGGGTGCAGGACGCGTCCACCTCGTCCTCCCACAAGCAAGCGCCCGATAGTACGACGCTCATGTCGATGGATGAGATGATACGCAATGTAGGACGATCGTCGGCTCTCGCGCTCTCTGTGATTGCTGAGTCGAGTCATGCTCAGTTCGATTTCTCGGTGCTCACGCATCGGCGCTCGGTGCTCGATCCTGCTAAGCTCGAGTACATCAACAAGCATCATCTCATGCGACTCATGGCGACCCCGCACGGACTCCGCACGCTGGCGGAGCGCACTCGACTACATGTGAGGGAGGCTCGTCCGGAGAGGTGCGTCGCCGCACACGATGCTTGCTGTCACGGCTAGAATGCTCACACTTGCATCAGCCCGCATACCGAGTTGCCGTACCTAGAAAAAGTCATCTCCGCCTTGCAGGTCAGTCAGTATGCATACGTGCTCAGGATTGGCGCTCCGTTGACAGCTTGCAGGGTCGTATCACGAAACTCAGCGACGTCCCGTCCCTCGGGTCGTTTTTCTTCGTTGACCCGGACTACTCTTCCCCGGAGGCCTTGAAGATGCGACAATCCCTACCAAGCCAGATATACAGTAGGCCTTATATTGCTTGCTACACGTGCACTCTGCTGACCCACATGGCAGACACCGTAGTCGCTGGCCTAGCGTCGCGTCTGTGCAGTGCAGAAATACCATGGGATGCTGCGCGCCTCTCCGGACTGCTGCACGACGAGCAAGCGAAGACGTCTATGAAGCAGAAGGAGTACATGACCATCCTGCGGCATGCGCTAACAGGCATGAAGGTGCACCAGCGTTTTCGTCTGCCTTTATCTTACGCTAATCACGTTCGTTGCCAAGACCGGGCCCAGCGTTGCAGACATTCTAGATGTGTTGGGGCCTGAGCGCAGTCTTAGGAGACTGCAGGCGGCCATGTCATGACATAGCGCGAAGTTGCGCTCTCGGGAAAGTATGACAAAGGCCAAACTTCTACATCGTGTAATGCAGTCGGCTCTCTAGCTGAGCGGTTTCATGATGCGATGATGTACAAATGCAGTCGGTCCCTCAGAGCGTCTCCCACCCTCCACTATCCACTGTCCCCTCGAGCCTCCGTGCGATCAGGGTAGGTATCCCATGACTCAACCAGATCTTGTGCACTTCCTCCCATCGTGCGCGATGCAGGTATTGTCGGCGACCGCGCCTATGCGTCACCACTTCAGCTAGATGCAAAGGCTGCTCGACGCGTTCCACGCACCTCATCGACACATCAACCTCGCCATGTACGTCGAGGTACGGCGATTGGCCGAAGGCTCCGTTGTTGGCGTATAGATACAACAATGAACAGCGTTTTACCAGGAAGTAGAGTCCAATCGGTCCGGAGCATCTGTTGGCAGGTTAGATTTACTACACCATGAACAGTGGGTGTACAGCGCCTTACTCTCGGGTATGCATATTGCACTCGCCTCGCCATCCGTTATCCATGTCCATGCAACAGTGGCTCTGGAAGCACACCGTCGTGCCGCAGAAGAGGCAAATTGCGGCGTCCAACGGGACTGTCTTGCATCGCGGGCACGTCATCATCTTGTCCTGGTCCAGGTACAGGTGGTCGAGCACGAGGGGAAGCCGCGCGAGACGGTAGATGGAAGGATATTCCAACATAACGCCACAGTTCAGCTGGGACGCCGCGTGTGAGTGACCGTAGTGTGCGCACCACCCGGAGAGGGCGTTCTGGATAGTGTCTTGAGTCGGGAGCTGTGCCAGAGGCGGGATATCCAGGATCTTAATAAGTCGCCGATACTCGCATAGCGAGTCGTCGAGGTCGGGCGGTGTCGTAAATGCGTTGGGGTATGTCGCCCGACAGAGGATCAAGGCGCGTCGCAGGAAGGGAAGGGAGAAGGCATATAGGAGCTGCTCGATCCGCGACTCGCCGAAGGACAGCAAGACGCCCTCGGCAGCCTGCTCGAAGATAGGCGAGTGGCGGACAACCGACATGAAGAACATTCGGGTGTCGCCAAAGAGATCCTCGTACCTCCGGGCGCCCAGCGCGGGTGTCGCACTACTGCGACTCTTGTTGAGTACGTAGACGAGGCCAATGACCGTGCGGGCGAGGTGAGCGTAGTACGTCAAGACGAGGATATGTTTGAGCATGTCCGGGGCAACGGCAGCCGTCTCCACCAGGATTGCGAATGGATCTCGGAGTAATAGAGGATGAGAGAACGAGGTGAACGACGTACGGCTCCATTCCGGTAACAATCGCTTGATGATCGCCTGTCGTACACCTTCGCGGCCTTCGTCTGGCCTGAACTTGAAGTTGAGAGAGACTAGTTTCGTTAGGCAGGTCAACAACCCGCGAATCATACGATACTGGGGGTCTGTGATCATGTCGGCCACCGTCTTGCCTGATAGGCCCTGGCCGCGCAGCGCAATCTCCAATGATGAGACCGTGTAGCCCACCAATTCCTCCGGGAGGTACATGCCCGCACCTCGCTCTCCTGGCTCGGGTTCGGTCCGCTCTCTCAGATGTCTGGATTGCTGAGAAATGTTCTTAGCCACGACCATGACTGTATCGACCATCTTGTGCAGCTCGGCGCTGTCTGGCCGGTCGGCGACTCGTAGATGGGACTGATACGCAGAGTCTTGTGCTGTCCAGAATACGAATTCTCCGCTACCCGTGCGGAACTGTAGAGACTCCAGCATCGGGTCGGGCTTTGACTTCAGGATGCTGATGCCTGCGGCTCGCACCCAATCCGGAAACGCGAGGTTGTTGAGCTCGGGCGGTGGAGTAGCGATAACGACAGGAAGGATGACATTTCCGAGGCTTTTGCATAGAGGACAGATGTACTCCTTCCGAGGGATGCTCTCTGGATGGTTTCGCGTGGCCTGATTCCGGTGTCGCTGCCGGATCGACGCGCTGTAGACAGTGAAGCAATCCAGATGCATCATGTGGCTGCATATGGAGGCGTGCAGGCCAAAGCGAGTGAACTGGGGAGGGAAGGCGTCAAAGTTGGTGGAGTGGAGCCGTTTCGCGTTCTTGACCTCAGTAGCAGGAGGGGGAAAACCTGTATCGAGACTCGCTGCCGACGATCTGTCAAGGGTATCGAGGCAGGTCATGGCTTCGTTGGTGTACGACTGGTATCCATCGGGATGCTTGCGGAGTTGTCGACTAGGCTGTACAAAGCCGAGAGAGCCAAACGACTTCGAGTTGTTGAGCTCCTCCTGACACACAATGCACGTGCCGTACGAGACCGGAGCGTCTGGGGCGTCGTTCATGTCGTCCTCTTCGTCGTCATCGATATCCTCGAAGTTGAACGCGACCTTAGCCTGCTGGGCCTTCATCTGCCGCATGATCGCCTCCTGCCTCGCCTTTGCAGCACGTTTCTTCGCCTCGTTGGGGTCTTCTGTCTCGTACTGCGGATCTGGACGTCGGCGACGGCGTTCAACCTCACTATGCTGGTGTTCGGCGATGTGGTCCAAGATCCACCGAACGCGGGCCCTGTAGGTGGGGTACTTCTCATGGTACTCAAACGTGCACAAGGTATCGACGAGGTTCTGGCCTTCCTCGTAGACTTTGTGCGCGGCAAGGCTGGCAAAGCTCTCTGGGCGTTCGACAATGGAGACCATGACGAGGTGGAGAATCTGGTCCAAGATCGCTTCGGCAGAGGGCGGCGCAGCGCCGGTGGCGTCAGTGAGGGTGAGGATGTTGTAGATACCGTAGAAGAAGATCTGGACGAGGACCTCCGATTCAAACGCGGAAGTCAGGGACACGAACGGGCCCTTGGTGATGTTCAGCCTTTGCGGAACGATGACGGGATCCTGGATGCCGAGCTTCCTCTTCAACCGGGTGCGTAGCACTATCTCGACCTCTTCGCGCTTGTTGCGAGTGTAGTGGTAGAAAAACGGGTTGACTTCGTCGAACGCCTCATCCTTGAGCTCGTAGGTACCGAAATCAGCGGTAGACTCCGGCGCCTTGAACGTGGCTACCTCACGAAGGACGCGTTCGAAGCAGACATCATCCACCATCCGTTCCGCGACACGCTTCACGAGATCGGTGAATGAGCACGGACCAACGGCAAGTGCATGAACGATCTCCCTGCGGACCGCAGTAGGAAGGGGCATTTTACTCGCGCTGGCTGTTTCCGTGAGGATCGTGATGAGAACGTAGAAGAACTCCTCTACCATGCCGGAAAGATGGGAGGTATCATAGGACGGATGCAGAGTAGCGCCAGAGAAGTAGCCAAGCAGCTGAAAGCGATCGAGCATACTAACAATCACGGTGTTTGGGTCGAGGACGACCAAGGCGGTTTGCAGGATGAAGAGATCTTGATCGTAACAAAGCTCCCGAAGCATGAAGTCACGATAGTGGAGGAGTTGGCCTCTGATCGCAAAGCCGTTACGGACCCATAGTCCGGTGCGGATCTGGGCAATCATGGCCAACACTGTTGTAGAAGTTCAGTAATTCCCAAAAAACATCACAAGCGCAACAGATCCCTTACCTCGCAACGGGTAGTCGATCACAGTGAGGAGTGCCTCCTCGTTCACGTGACGCAGGCAGACGTCCCTTAGGCCCTCATACCCAGCGGAGCGCAGCGAAGCCTCATCCAAGACGTCGACATGCTTGAGCAGTTCCGCGAGAAGCCATTGTAGGGAATGGTGGAAGCTGATCGAGCCATCCATGACGTCGAAATTGATGATCTTGTACGTAGTCTCCCCGTACACGACTTCATGGAAGGCAACTGGAGGGAACCGCGCTAGATCGCGACGGTCGTCAACCACAGTGATACACCTCAGGATGTGGTGTAGCACGGTATGGATGGCAGCGACAAGTTCTCCGACGGCAGCCTTCGAGTATGCCTCGCCGTAGATTTTGATGACGCGGGACAAGGACAAGGTCACGTTGAAAACACTGATCCACGCGTCTGTCTCGTACTCAACGTGACTGGATGCAGCGCGTTTGTTGGGATTGATGCACATGAAGATCTGACAGGTCTGCGCGAACTGGGTGATGAACTCGCGATTGTGGGCGATGAGCTCCTGCACCGGCTCGTTGTGGCAGAGATAGCGCAAGTCGCTGAAGACGGGCATGAAGCGTTTTGATTTGAACGGAAACGTGTCCACGTCGATCTCCGCATCCGGGTTGGGAGGAAATGCTATGCGCTTGTCCGCGATTTGGTTCGTGAAAAAGGCGGAGATGATGGCGAGTAGACGGGAGACGATGTTGTGGTGACGGACGATGTAGAGAGAAACGGAGGGAACGGTGAACAATTGCAAAGCGAAGTACTTGATAGATGTTTCAGCCTCTCGATCCGTGAGGAGATAGGCGTCGATGATGCGATGGTATATGCCCGCGAAGTGCGATGCTATAAACAGCTATTAGAGAACTATCATACAGGAGAACACGCCACTCACCTATCGCCAGCTTGTGCTCATGACTTACGGTCAAAAGGGAGGCGTATATCTCCTTGAGGTTCAGACGCGGCTTCTTCCACAAGCGAGCATGGTAGAGGAATAACCAGTCGAGCCTAGTGGGATCATGGACGTCAGGTAGCACCCTGCTAGGATCCTTGGCCGATAGCAAGGAGGAGTTCTTCCGAGGGGATAAGAGCTCGGACGTGAGGAGTTCTCGCAGAACCAGGGCATCCGTGCTGAGTCGACTGCGGGTGAGGTCTAGGAGCCACTCGATAATGACTGCAGAGACCTGCTCGCGGAAGGTATCAAATGCGCGGCGTACAGTCACGCCGAGGTCGATCTGGGCGATTGCGCGTGCCATGTCGAGAAGACGAGAGCTGTTCCCGCTCATCTCGATGATGTCGCGGCCCTGTTCGTCTATCCGGTCCGCAATCTGGGAGGCTTCCTCCCGACTGCGATTCGTGATGTCGTGCAGGAGTTCGATAACCTCATCGAAGGAGTGTTTGTCGTCGTTCCAGACGATGATGGCGAACTGATCGTGCATAAGAGGGTCACCTGTGGGCTGCAACCGGAGAGCGGCTTCGCTAGGAGGGGTGGCCAAGAATGTCTCGTCCGGAGAGGAATCGAGGGTGTCCAGGACGAAGTCAATGGCATAACCGACAGTGCGACTGATGCTCTCCCGAAGCTCTGAAGGGACATGCACTCTGAAAGGATAGTTCTTCACCGGAGGAATGTCCTGACCGGTCAGCGTCTTCGCATGCGCTCGCGGGGTATTTAGGAGAGTCTTGGTTTCGAACGAGCTGATATAGTCAGCATTCTCTTGGGAGTAGGGGTGGTAAGGGCAATCGATAGGATGGCGCCATGCCTCCACATCACCACAGTCGCAGCAGCCGCCGGATTGTTGGGCAATAAAGAAGCTGACGTTATGGTCTGCGTGATCGGTAGCGTCGAAGCAACGGGCACATAAGACGCAGCTATCGTCGAGAGCACAATCCCTAGAACGGGTGTAAGGTGCAGGACATCGGGCAGAGAAGGCGATACGAGGCTCACTTGCAGCGGAAGCAGCTCTCGCCCTTCTTGAAGATATGTCCGCAGGGTCTTCCGGGGACAACCTGGGGTTCCTTGGAATGGCCGACGCTAGCCTGTACTTCGCTGAGGGTTGCATGCAGAGGCAAGCTGGAATTTGAATTCGGCAGAAAGAGGTGGGCGTAGGGACCCCAGAACGCGTCGTAAAGCTCCGCAAGGATCTCAGCCCGCGTGGCGGGAGTGAAGTTGTACTTTCGGGAGCCCGGCATAGTCTCGAGGGTGAATCGGAGGCGGGAGAGAGGGTCTGTCTGTCGTTCGCGGGGATTGGAATGCATGGACCCCAAGAACTTTGCAGGGAAGAAAGAGGAAAGGCCGCTCATCGTCGCTGAGTGCGCTCTACTCGTCGTCCGACGAAAAGTCGAAGTCGAAAGGGCGGCCGATCGTCCACTGTGTGCGAGATTCGAGTACGAGGACGGACGAAGTCGAGCGAGAGGGAGAGCGAGTCTCAGCCACACTCACACGCGCACACATTACTAAGCGAATTATTTACTACAATACGTCACCGATAACCCCTTATCCGCCCTGACAGAAACTCGCAACCTCTCGCCGCAGCGCTGCACCGAGGACCGACGCAGTTCATTCCAGTCATAACCGTCCCTCTCCATGGCCAACCGCGCCAGCTCCTCAATGTCCTCTGTGCCTTCTCTAGCCGCGGTCGCGGACCCACCGCCTCGCTATGTCGACGGTGCAGCTATGGACTACTTTGTGATCGAGATGGTCAACGCTCTTCGCGCATCCTCCGCCGTCGCCACAGCCCGCGCGAGGAGAGTCGAGCAGGAGATGATCGAGGCTGGCCTTATTCCCACCCCTGCCCCCCCTGCTCCTTCTCTAAAGAAAGACAAGATGCGTGACTCTATGGGCAGCAGCGCCTCGCGGTCCTCAATATCCAGAGATGGACAGGAGGGTGAGGAGGAGGAGGTACGGGCGCGCCTTGAAGCCATTGGCATACATGTAGGCGCGAACATGGCAGAGCGGTATGCATCCTTTCGTCTCGTTCTCCAGTATACCTGTCGACGCGCAGTGCTAGCTTATGTCACGATCGCGGTTTGTTCACCGATACTCTTGACACTATCAAATTCATATGCAAAGACCTGTGGAATGCGTGCTGGGAGAAGCAAGTCGACAATTTGCGAACCAACCACAGAGTGCGTGACCTTCTTGGCTAGCCTCGCGTGCGCCTAACTCCGACCTTTTAGGGCGTATACGTCCTACAAGACAACGGCTTCAAGCCTCTGACTCGTCTCTCTGGTTGGGAGGGTCGCGCAGAGTCTCTCAGGAGATCTAAGGTGGTACGTCCAAGCTGCGGCGTCGTGCTGTTAGAGGTATTGAAGGCTTCCATCGTGCTCAGTATGTTGCGATGCCTGCCGGTATCATTCGTGGCGCCCTTGCACGGCTCGGCTTCCAAGCGGTCGTTGTGCCAGAGGTTACCAACCTCCCGCAATGTGAGTTGTTTGACCGCGCCTTCATGCACAGTCATTCATCATTGCGTAGGTACCTTCCAAGTGAAATTGCCTAAGGGCTCATAGGGTACTCTGGGTCCGCGGGCCGCACGGATGTCATCGTCCAGAAATCATGTCAACGCGCCAGAAGGCTACAACGTGCCGAAATCTCTGAGATGGTACAGTAGCACACGACCCCGGTTGTTGCCGATTGCGACATACTCGCTTCCGGCAGAGAAGTCTACGCTCGTGACATGGCCGAGCGGCGTGCTGGAGGTGGGCCAGTTCGAGAACGCAGTGAGGGATGGTAGATGAATCTGGACAGCATCATGAGATTATGCACGGCCGGTGTATGAGGGGCGGATCCTACCATGCGCATTTGGTCTTTTTTAACGTTGCTGGCAACGGCAAGCAGTTGCGAGTCGTGGTTGAATCTCAACGAAGTGATCGACGTCGTCAGATTTTCAAGCGTTTTCAGAGGTCTTGGTCGTTCTACGCTGCCTTCAACAGCGTCAGTGCCGTAGAGATTGACGATGCCCATACGCGACCTGTTTCGCGAACATCAGCCAAGCGCATACGTTAGCACGAGGGCTGCGATGAACGTTACTGACCCTATCGCGAGGTACTTTCTTGCCGGATCGCCGGCTAGTAATTGACCGCCGTAGCCACCGTCGTCGTTCCATCGTCGAACACACCTGCGTTCCCCTACATCCCAAATGTACACCTCCGAGTTCTCGCCTAGGGTCATTAGCTCGTCCCCTGACCACCAGAGCGACTTGACTCCAGTGTTCATTTTGACGCTCCCTACGACTTGTCCGCCGCCAGTTCGCCAGTCTACCAAGTGAACATGTCCTCTGCGGCCGGCAACTGCCAAGACGGAGCCCGTGTGATCGAATGAGCACAATTCCATGCTTCCGTCTTGCGCGGCCTGGCTACCGTTGTTGAACGTGGTTCCCCAAAGTCCGCGAGGCGAACGCTGCGTTGCGCCAGTCTGAAGGTCATACGTGTAGTAGAAGGGACGAGGGCCAGTGAGGAGAACGGAAGTACCGCCGGGATGAAAAATGGCATTTGTGATGGGCAGCGAGGGAATATGCAGGGTTTGAAGATGGGGATTGGTGTGTCCGTCAACCTACGGAAGCGTCAGCGAAACCTTCCAAATGGTGACGGGCGGTTCCTACAGTGTAAAGTCGCAGCCGTCGGTCTGAACTCGCGGTGAGGAGTACGGGGACCTGCGGAGAAGGATGGAACTGGACGACTTTGATTTCACCCTCCGCTCTCGCGGACAGATTGGCGTCGCGCAGCCGCTCGATGGACAACGTGCCATGTGCCAAAATCTTCGCCCGACGGCGAGCAAGAATTGAGCCAGTCCCAGAGAGAAGTGCGTCTAACCTCAACTCTTCTTCCTGTGCCTCCTCCGCACCAGACTCTGATCCGGTGGACGATCGTCTACGCTTGCCCCCCTCTAACTGCAGCCGCTTACGAGCGTTGCTTGCCCATTCAGGAGTGGGGTTGATCTTCTCGTATTGACGACGCAGACGGCGTTCGTAGTCGCGGCCACCGACGGTGTCATCTGCTAAGGCGTCTCGCAGTTTTCGCCGCCGCTTGTCCGCGGTGAGGGATACCTCCAAGGTAGTATCATCTGCATCCGTCCATGCAGAGGGCTTCCGAGCAACCTTTGTTTCGCCTGCGGCTGGTTCACGCCCACTCGACGAGTGATCGGTGACAGCCTCGTCCACTGCAAATAGCTGAGAGACATTATGAGATTCCCTTGGCAGGAAGCGCAGGCGGTACTCACTTCTTCGTCCACAACATTCCGAAACTCGCTCGTGCCACCGGGCTCTCCCCCATCGTCAAAGAAGATGCCATGGTCTTGCCTAGACGGGGCAACAGAGTCCGCGGTGCCAAACAAATAGCTTTCCAGGCGGGTTTCCTCATCGTCCTTTGCGGCATGGTCTTCATGGTGATGTGCAACACCGAGTGGTTCCATCTCAGGGACGCCAGCTGTCCTCATTTTCTTGCGTGGGTGCTTCCCCATAGCTCCAAGGTTGAGGGGAGTCACAGTGAGCAGGAGAGAGAGGATATGGCGAGAACAAAGAGGCGAGCAGAGTCAGGGAATGGCGAGAGCAAACTGGAAAGCAGAGCCGGAGAACAGCCTGAGACGGCAGACGCAGGCAAGGGCGCGAGCGCTTGAAATTTCGTGGTTCGCCTAAATAGGCAACTCCGACGGGCAGGAGGTTCGTGTTCGACCCCGCCCAACTCCTTCGCGCCTCTCCTTCGCCATCAGCTGTAGTCACCTCCTACCACGTCTTGACCTGAGATGAGCACTCGGCGCCGATTTGTCCTCCTTCTCGCTCTCGCAGTCGCTGGGGCGATCGCTTACGTCCTCCACGTCTCCGATGTCCTCTCCTCTCGGACATCGTCTCTCAACAACTGGCCCCCCCAGCTGGGGCAGGACCGACTGAGTGGGAGCGAGACTCCCCAGTACGACCAGCATGTCACTGCGGGTCGTCTACAACAAAGCAATGCAAACAAAGTCTTCGACATCTTCTCTGAGGTCCTCGTCGTCTCGCGGCCCAGCCGTGTGGATCGCCGTGCGACAATGGAGCGTTTGCGCCTCGCTCTGGGCATACATTGGACCTACGTCGACGCTGTCTCTTACGACGAACCGGGGATACAGGCTCTCTTGGACTGCGTCAGGTCTGTCCGACGCCGCACTCGCTCCCGCAGCTTCAAGTGGCCACCCGAACATGAACTTCAGCTTCTTCTGCGGGCTGCTTGGGGACTGTCCACCACCAAATCTTCGCTCGTTCTGGGATCGCGCTGCTTCTACTCTGCCCAGAGTTCTCTGTCTAAAGTCATTGATCCCAGCTGGGGTACATTCTTTGCAGAATCTAGGCTCTCTGGGCTCTCTTTTGCGACGCCATTACTCCCAACGGTTTCTGCGGGTACTGGAGAACCTATGACATGCGCTACAAAGAATCACGTCCATGGGGTCAAATTCGAACCCTGGCTACTACCGCACCGGGTTCTGACTCCCGCTAAGGTCGCTTGCTGGTATTCGCACCTCGTCGCTATTCACCTCGTCGCTCAATACGACGCAGTCGAAGCGCTCGCGCGTGACGTGAACCCCTTGGAAAACTACTCCGAGGCCTTCCTCATTCTAGAGGACGACATCGATATGGAGCAAACCATCTCCCAGGAGCTGCGAGCTATCTGGGGCCTGCTACCACCAGACTGGGACATTGTATTCTTGGGTAAGTGTGCTGCAGCTTGTCCTTTGCGCCGGCTCTGATGCTGTTTCAGGTCATTGCTGGTCCAATGAATCCTACCATCCCGCCTTGATGGCTCAGGGTCGGCCGTCTCTCGAGGTTCAAGGCGTCGGTGTCCACCCATCGTTTGCGCCAAAATGTACACATGCATACGCCATCAATCCCGCTAGTGCTCGACGGCTTCTACTGTATCTCTCCTATCCTCTTTTCGCGTACTCCAGACCGTTTGACCAGGCGCTAGCTTGGCTTGTGCAGGACAAGCAGGTCAAGGCTTTCTCTGTTGTCCCTAGCATTGTTGTACAACACAAAGTTTCCGGCAGTGATATCGACCAGGGTGCGGGTGGGACTGGAAGCAAATGGAGGGATCACTTGAAGCACAGTGTCCTGGGCTTGTGATTGTTCCTAATATTTACTTTGTCAAAACCTTGGCATTGACTCAATCTGTTGCTTCTGTGTGCATCATTGGATATTGCTGAACCAAGTGATCAGCTGTGGTGTGTTCCTGAATACAAGTTTTGCTAGATTTCAACAATGTTGATCAAAGATCATCTGGAATATGTACACAGTCAGTGCTTGATGGCCTCATTGCATCTGCAGATCCTAAAGGCTCTTCTCTTGCTTTGCTTCCAGGGAGTATCCAACTCACAGACTTGGTGTGTTGAGGTCTCTGCCACTGTGCATCTAGGACATAATAATGTTTGAAACTAGAACTGATAGTTACAAGCCTGGTCCAAATGATATGAAGAGCATGCTTCTTTGCACATGGGTGCTAAATCCCCGAAAAAGCCATGGTTGCTGGCAGCTGAAATTGGGCCGCTCATGCATTTACTCGTACATACATCTACTTTGTTGATATCTGCACAATGGCATGCTACAAGTTGATAGCATGCTGAGACATCAGGCGGCACATCACAGTCTGCTCAGGAAGGCCTCACACAGACTCAACTATGTCATGTGATCTGCAATGTCATGCTTGGTAGGAAGAAACTTCTCTAAACAAACTTTGCAGTGGAAAGGGATATACCTATCACAAATGTGCCTCCAGAAGGTTGTAAAGAGGGTCCTTACAAGTAGACATCTTCTGCGTGGGTGCATTTGCTGATTTGTGTGGACATCCAAGGCCAGAGAATTGGGCACTAAGTCTTAACCCATCATCACAGCCCCAGAGGCTTACTAGAGCAAAAGTACATGCATTGTTCCGTGTGACTGAGGTAGTTGAGTCTATGTGAGGCTGTTGCGTGTCATGCTCAAACTCAAAGTCCAGACCTCAACTCTGGACTTAACTCCAGACTTCAGACCTGTACTCCAGACTCAACTCTGGTATATCACATGTCTCAGATCACACCATTTGCCTCATGTTTATCACAATTACACTATTGTTCTCCACTACTCATTTTACTCCACTCTTACTCCTTCCTATTTTTAGTTCCTTATTATATGCAAAAGACAATCAGTTCATGTGTATTTATACCACTCCAGATTGTACTAGCTACTCAGTTTAAAATCTCATATACCAGTCCATTCAACTGTAAAGGTCCACGCAGATAGTGTGTACCTATATCATCAGTACCACATAATGAACATCATCAGCACCACATTCTGCAACACTACATTAAACAAGTAACCAGTTGTTACCTGTTCTAAGGCTAGCACACATGTAGTGCACGTAGATAAATGTAGATTCAATAGATGTGCTACACATACGGCATTGCAGATATTTGGCCATCTGGGCACCTGGTGAGAACAACTCCTCTCTTATCTCCACCATCTGCACAGAGTATGCCAAACCTTGATACAAGGCCCAGTCCAGAGTACTCCAGGATAGAGGTGTGGAAGGCACCCCAGTGAGTTTTTACATCAACGTCCTAAACTCCTTGTCTGACCTCTGACCTCTGACCTCTAACCTCTGACTCATCTCCATCTGACTCAGTTTCTTAGGCATTATAACTGTTTAGAAAGTCGTTGTCACATTCAGTCACCACTCTGTGGAGGTTTCTCTACCGTCTTGGATACATGCAGCTCTCTAACCTTGTAATGAGTGCAATTCTACACATTTTTTATGATGATGCCTTCGATGATCACTGTCTTGTGACAAGGTCGTGGAGTTGAAATAGTGATTAAGCACCGTTCAGGGTTCAAATGAAGTAGGCAATAAATAAACAGGTTGAGCTGTGGATCCTGAGTGGATCCTCTCTGCTACTTGGGAGGAGTGGGCCATTCCTGGTATGTAGAATTGATGAGCTATGAGATGGGTGTTGATTGTCTATATAAGATATTTGTCACTAGAGTCAACATATTATATGTGTTTCCTAATTCCTTACTGCAGCTATCATAGTAATAGAGTAGGATGAAGGGCTCTTTACTGACAATAAGTACTCCAAGAACTGTAGTTACATATGTTTGTATGTCTATTTCAGCTCTCTTTTAGGAAGTGGTCATACGTGCCATAAATATATATTTGCATCCTGTTATGCTCAATCTTGCATATAAATGGAAATATAACACTAAGAGGTCAAGGAAGTACCATCTATCCTGATAGACTGTGTGATTTCAGCAAAGAAATGACTTTGTAGTAGTGCTAGTAGTGCATAATATGTCAAGGAAAACACAGTAATCAAGATTGCAAGGGGTTGGAAGCTGTGTGTTCTACTAGAGATAAGTAAAATAGAGCAAAGCCATCACCACCACTCACCACCATGGTTGTTGTATTTAGTGAGGAATCAGGTCTTTCATAGTATATAATTTGTCTGTACAGACTCAGGAAACAAGCCTCCAAACAAACCTGTGAGGGCCAGAAGCTGAGTGTATTTTGCTAGACACAAAGAACAATAGAGAACACATGAATTTGTAGTAGCCTCTTCAAACCTGATCATTTATTCTCATGATGTATGTAGCTGGAATGACCTTGAGAGTAGCTTTCTGACAGTGTATGTTATGCCTATGTATACTCACTGAAGAAGGTGGTAAGAGGTTAAAAAATATGTGTATGACTGACCACATTCAAAGGATACAAAAATCTACCAACACCTCTATATCTGACTATACAAGCTCATTGATCATAGTTGCATCCAATTAGAGAATAACTTTCAAACAGTATATTACATCATCATAAGAAGTCAGAATTGCACCTGCTAAGGGTCAGAAGCTGTATGTTAGTTCGGACAAGTGAGAAATAGCAAAAATTTTACTAGCACCCTGAGCACTAATGCCCTGTTGCAACCAACCATTAAGTTGCATTGAGTTAGGAATCACTCTCTCATTTTCCTCAACATGTCTATAACTATGTGGTATACAAGTTTGCAAGGGATCAGAAGCTGTGTATATATAGGCACACACAGCAATAAAGAACATGAGATTATAATAGCACCTTCAGACCTGGTTATATCCCCTCAGAGACAATCTACTTGTGTTCAGCTTGAAAACAGCTTTCTACTGATATGTAACATGCTCATAAGTAAGCAAGAGGGTACTAGCACGTTTATGTGCATTCAGCTTCAGTATAGCTTTCTGTTGATATATAACATGTCTACAGAAATCTGTTTAAGCAGCCTGCAGAGGGTCAGAAGACATGTGGCTTCGACCCACAATACCAAAAAACTAGAGAAGCACAACTAGCACCTTTAGATCCAATTATTGCTCCCCAGAAACCATCTAGTGTTGTGAGCCTGATAACAGCCTTCAAATGAAATATAATATGCCCAAAAACACTTAGTAGACAAGCCTAGAAGGGGACAGGAGCTGATTTTATTGAGTTCAGAAGCAGCTTTCTATTGATACATAGTATGTCCATAAAAAAACTCAGTGAACAAGCTTGCATGAGCTCAGGAGTTGTGTGTATGCAGCCTTATAAACAATGGACAAAAGCAGGATGGATTCATATCAGTTCCTTTAGGTGAGATTGTGTCTCCTCATAGACTATGTGCTGGAATTCTGCTTGAAAATAGCACTCTGATGGTATATAACATGTCTAACAACAGCCAAAAATGCACCTACCAGCAATCAGAGGCTGTATGTGTTTAGCTATAGACAAGTGAAGAACAGGAAAATATTACTACTGCCCTCAAATCTGATGGTCTGTGACAAGCATCCACATTGTTGTATTCAGCTTGGAACATCAGGAAAAAGCATTTTCTACAGGGTGTCTGCAGGTGGCTATGCAGTCTCCGTAGTCTCCGTAGCCAAAACAGGAGATATGTAGTACTGTGTAGGTGTCGTAACCCCTACTAGATTGTAAAAGCATACAAAATACAAGTCTCTTCAACTGATGTGCCTTGACTCATCATGATACAACACAACAGTCTGAGAAAGCGAACGGGAACGTACACAGACATCCCAAGTCGGTTTAGACGCCCGTCTGTGTGTTCGGAATTGCAAGGAAGGCCTCTTCGGATGACATCGGGTCGATGAGCGCTTGAGTGCTCAGTGGGCCACGTCAGCGTGTCGCCTCCTTGTCCTTGTCCTCCTCCTCCTCCTCCTCCCTTGTCGTGTTTCATTGCTGCTGCCGTTCCTATCACTCTGCGTGGTTCTATGGCCGTTCATCTCAGCCTTTCTATCTTTCTCAGCTCCTTGCTACCCCTGGTCCTCCACTGTAGTGGACACCTTCGCTCGCCACGTTGTCCTTGGCGCCAGCCCAAGGCCACGACTACAGTACGCCTTTCTTGCTCACCTCTTGCTCTCCCGCTCCCACTCCCGCTCCCGCTCCCTCTCGGTCTCAGTCTCGCTCTCGCTCTATTTGCCCCCATGTCTCGCCTTCCGTATCCCTCTTGCTAGGCTCTCGCCCCGCTCGCACCGCTCTCCCTGGGTCTTCTCGCTCTGCTCAGGCCTCTCACCCTGCTCGCACTGCTCTTTCTCACTCCGTTCACACCGCTCCCTCTCGCTCTGCATGCATCCCTATCTCTCTCACCCTGTTTGTACTGCTCTCTCCCTCTGCTCGTGCCGCTCTCTTGCTCTGCTCACGCCACTTCCTTGCCCTCCTAGTGCCACTCCCTCGTTCTGCTCCCTCTCGCTCCGGTCACACCTCTCTGTCACTGTCTTGGATTGGCTCGCACTCGCCCACGTCTCGCTTGCCTCTCACTTGCCGACGTCTCGCTCAGCACCTCGCTCGCATTGTACCTCTCGCACCCCTCCTGCCACATGCTCTCGCCCCTCTTCTGCCTCTCTCGCTCCTCTTCTGCCTCATCTCGGACTTCCTCTCCCTTGCCTTGTGACCCAGGCGGCCTTTGCATTTGGTCTAAGATCTCGTGGCTAGCACCTCTGAGTCGCTCTCGTTATCGCTTGCCATCGTTGCTCTCATTGTCACCGCTCACGTCTGACTTGCTGTCTCATGTAGTAGTACTTATCATAAGTGTACAATATATTTGTTCGTCTCATCAGCGCGAGTGGGAACGATGGCACTACGAGCACTACAGCAATGCTATACAGTGGTTACAGAGAGTTACATAGCCTGGCTGAGGGCTACAGTAGGCACGGTAAAGGGGGGGTTGACTACAAAGCTACAGCTCCTACGTAGCCTACTTCATGCGACATAGCCATTCCCTTTTTTTCCTGATGAATAGCTCTTGAATTGAAATATAATCTGTCCATACAGACTGAGAAAACAAGCCTGTAAGGGCCAGAAGCTGAGTATTTCTTCCGAAAATTTATGTAGCTGATGTTAGGGCTGTGCGGACTAGGGAGCTCTGGAGTTGGGAACTGAGTAGGCTGGACTTCGGACTAGGACTCGGAGTTCGGGGCTGAGAAACTCCGGAGTTCGGAGTATGCACGGGGGAGGACTTCCGCGAAGCTATTAGCAACGCGCCTGAGGACCTTCTGGGGTGTCCTCGATTTCGGACTAGATGGGGGTAGAGTACGAGGGAGTTGGAATGGAGTTAGAGCGGAGTTAAAGCGGAGTTGGGATGGAGTTGGAATGGAGTTGGAATGGAGTTGGAATGGAGTTGAACAGAGTTGAACAGAGTACGTTCCGAAGTTGAACGGAGTACGTTCCGGAGTTGAGCGGAGTTGGAGGCAAGAAGCGGAATTGAGGACAAGACACGAGTTGTGATTGCAGGATCGGAGCAATGACGAGGAGTACAACAAGTATCCGAACTGAGTAAATATACCATATCAGCTCAGTATATCTAGAAGTAAGCCTTATTGTGAATGCAAACAATAAGGAGAAGGACAGAAAAGGAGTTCCGGGGTGAAGACAATAAGCCTATTGTGAAGCAATGGCGCAATCTGAGACATAAGGGTGAACTTCGGAGAAAATGCGGAGTTGTAGTCCGGAAAATGCGGAGTAAAGTCCGGAAAAGCGGAGTAAAGTCCGGAAAATGCGGAGTTAATGGCCGGAGTAAAGTCCGGAAAATACGGAGTAAATGGCAGAGTTAAGTTCAGAAAATGCGGAGTTAAACTGGAGAAGGAAATGAGCGCACGGAATGTAACAGCTGAATTGACTCTAGAAACAGCTTTCTAAGGGTATATTAGATGCCCATAGACACTTAGCAAAAAAGCCTGAAAGGGTTAGAAACTCTATGTATCGCTAAGTACAAGAAATTTGAAAACTTGTACTAGTACATCTAAGTCTGACTATAGTATCTCATTGATCATGTAGTGGCATTCAGGTTGAAGAGAGCTTTCTAATGATATATAATATGGCAATAAGAAGTCAAGAATGCCTTTACCAGGGGGCACAATCTGTATATGTTGCTCAGGACAGGCAAAGAATAACAAGAGCTTTACTAGCCTCTCTCACACTATTTTCTTTTTACAACAAACCTTGTACTCTAATTCAGTTTAGAAATAGCTTTCCAATGATATGCAATATGATGCAATATGACTATAATCACTTGGTAAACAAGCCTGCATGGGACCAGAAGCTGAGTATATACACAGAAGACATCTCAAGTTTTAGCAGCACCTTCAGAATTCATTAGATCCATTTATAAACCATCTACTTACATTCAAGTTGAGAACAACATTCAAATGATATATAACATGCCCATAAGCAGCCAGAAGTGCACCAACAGTGGTCAGAAGCCTTGTATATGTCTAGAGATAAGTGAAAAACAGTAGAATTTGTACTTGCCCTTTCAGGTCAGATGTTCTAACACCTTCACGTCTGAGTGTTTCTCCCCATGATTAGTACAATTGCATTCAGCTTGAGAATAGCTTTCAATTAATATATAATACACCTACAGATACTTACTAAATAAGCCTGCAAGGGGTCAGAAGCTGTGTATGTGGCTGAGTATGAGCCTCAGCAAGTAACAAGATTATCTGTTCTACCTGTAAACAAGAACAAGAAACCTTCACTAGCACTTTCAGTTATAAGTATTCCTCCTTATACCTGCATCATTGCGATCAGCTGTGTTATGGCACTCTTGTGGTATATGTTTTGTCTATAAGCACCCAGCGAATGAGCCCTTGCATTGAGCTCCAGCATAGCTTTCTGTGGGTACAGAACACACCTATAGGCAGCCACAGACACACTAACTAGGGGTCAAAGGTGTGTTTGTCGCTATAGATCAGTCAGGAGTTGCAAACATATTACTACCACCTTCAAATACAAATATGGTAGTTCGCTACAATCAACCATGTGGTTGTATTCAGTGCAAGACTAGTTTCTGTTTCTGAACAATATATAATATATCTGTAGACACTAAGGAAACAAGCCTGTAAGGGCCAGAAGCTAATATATATATATATATAGCTAGACAGAGACAATGGCAAGGAACAGGAAAACCTGCACTAGCACCTTTAGGTGTCAATCATTCTCCTTATTAACTATGTAGCTGAAATCACCTTGAGAACCGCTTTTCAGTCATATATAAATGTCCATGGAAATATACTAAAGAAGTCTGCAATGGGTCGGAAGCTATGTACATGGCTTGGCATAAGCAACTATGAAGAATAACACAATCTGTACTAACATCTGAATGAATATTGACTAGTGCCTTAAAGGGTGGGAGCCACCACTCAGAAACCCCATACCCATAGCTGCATTCAGCTTGAGAATAGCTTTCTGATGGTATATAACTTGCCCACAATCCTCACATGGTTCTTGAAGGGAGGTGACCAGTGTTGAAGGTGCTAGTAAGGGGTCATTATCTTTTGTCCTCCCTTCACCTCTCAGCATCATATATTCTATTGTAATGCAACATTGAGCATATTAGGAGGCAACAATATATTATTTAATAGAACATCAATATAGCTCTGCCCACAGTGAGTGTTGGAATGAACAAGAGAGCTGAAGTAAGCATACAACTATCAATAAATACTTACAGCCCCTGGAGTGCTAATTGTCAGTGAAGAGCCCTAGACACTAATTTATAATGACAGCTGCAAACTCCATGCTTGGCCTTAATGGCTAGAGTTACAATGTAAAATCTCAGTGATCTGTTTGAGCTGATGGAATCACAAGTGCTGTAAGATATCAAACAGATATGATTGTGCAAATTTCTATGAGCATGAGTTTGAGTTATTAAAACAGAGCACCATATAACATCTTCATACACCGCTTGATCACTAATAACCAGCCATTTTTGAGTGTGTTCCAGAAGCTGTTAGAAATTAGGAAACATATATGATGAGTAGACTCCAATAACAGATATCATTATATCAACAGTCAATGCACATCTTAAACCTCATCAATCGCACATGCCAGTAATGGCCCACTCCCCCCAAGTATTATGCAACGAGGTTTCTGCCAACTTGTGAGACGCGAAACCAACCCCGTGGGAGAATTATCGAGACTCAGTTAACTGAGAGAAAGTAATTTGCACAGCCACCTGACTACAAATCCTGGGGTTAGGGTCAGCTTTCATTAGAACTTTAGGGTTAGAAAGCTATGCTCCAATAGACGTCCAGCCAACCCTAAATCTGTCTCTCTCAGCACACTACCAGAACTGTAGTTAGTGACCCCCTGAATGCTATGACATTTGTTTAGAATAGCATATAAGAGGGTGTTCCTGTAGGGTACATCATGGGATTGCTCAGTTGTAGCAGCAGATTGATCTTGAGATATTGAAGATTAGCTAGCTTGTGTGCACTGCAATTACTGATTCATGAGATGGCTTTGAATCATGCAAAGCATCATGGTTGTGCATAGAATAGGGCTTTTGACCTCAGTATACTGTACAGTAGTGCTTTGAGGGCCAGCCCACCAGCATATGCTCTGAAACAAAGGTTGACTACTCTCTCTTCTCAGTAAGGGAAAAGAAGCAAGGCAGAATAGCTCACCATGTGCAGGAAACTGTACATCACGTTTCTTTGACTATACAGCCTGGTAGAGCTTTTTGACAGCTTCTAGAAACACCTACTTTCTTGTGATTTGGACCACAAACAAGCCCAGAATTGAGTAATTTGTACAAAGTTGAGCCACTTCTACGGTATTTTTCGATATCTGAGCTCATTTTCTGTCCAATCTGCACATGTTATATGTCATCAGAGAGCTCCAAACAAGCTCTACAATCTGATATATTAGGTGTGTGAATGTGACTTCATCTCAGATATTTGTATCAGCAATAGGCAAATCTCAGGTTAAGGGCTGACTTTGCTAGCAACTGATGTCATGATGCTTCTGAAACAATCTCAAAACATAGAGCTTGACTGTAGTTGTGAAATGATATATGATACATGTAGTACAGTTGAGTACTTCAGGTGCTAGAGAGCCCACAAATTCCAATCCTGGGATCATTTTTTGACTTGCTGGAGATTATGTGGTATATATTTCAGTAATCCAATAGCACCATTGTGTTCAGCTTAAAACAAGCTTTCAAATGACATATAACAGCCCTGCATACCTCAAGAAACAAGAGGAAAACAAGCAGAAACAGCTCCCCAAAGGAAAATGACAATAAGCGCCCAAATGCGAGAATTTGTAAATCCCTTGGGCGCCTGCCGCTGCACCGCGAATTCGCAGTGCAGCGGCAAGCGCCCAGGGGACTTAAAAGAAATCAGGCCCTTCTTCAGCCACTTTCTCACTAATTTGCAAATTGTGGACCTGTTTTTTATCGCATAGACATGTATTATATACCGTTAGAAAGCTGTCAACGAGCTCTATTAGATGGTATACATTATAGGCCCATTGCACTGCCACCAAAAACGTTGTGAAGGCAATACAGCTGCAGAATGCCTGGTTTCTCCCATAGAGTGCCATGACTTGAGCAGAAATACATATAATAAACACCAGTAGCAAGCCCTTAATGAGTTCTATCTCCTGGTGCAGCTTACATAGCCTATATGTTGACTAAGTAAGAGATGGAGCAAGCACAAAATGAAGTATGCATCAGTGAGCGCCTCTGATACAGAGTTCACATGACCTGTTTATATAATCATGTTGATGTTGATGTTGCCACAGGCGCCCAAACATCGCGAGCAACCTTTGCAGCCCACCACCATGATCTCGCTCAAGATTCTCCTGTTGTTCTTGCTCTCTACTATGCTCTGGTCCTTTCAGTTCTGGAAATACTTTGTGAGCATTCAGGACACCTCCAGTGTTGGCCACTATGGACCCTTCTTGGATCATGGTGGCTTGCCACTTGCCGCATGCATGGATCGTACGTCTGCATACCTCCTTCATGCACATATAGCAAGCTCATTGGTACACCAGCAGCTACTTGTTATAGTAGCAGATATACAACAAGCAACACATGTTCTTTGCACATGTACATGGTTCATCACCCCACCATTACAGCAAGGGGTGTTTGTCCGCTGAGCGGCAAGGTTAGAGGGAGCACCTGCATGACAAGCTTTCCCTTACTATACTACAGGCTTCAGGGGGCGCCTCCATCACAAGTTCCCCTGAATTTCGAGAATTTCGAGAGATGTCAATTATAAATCTTGAGAATCTCTTTGCATCAAGTTCTTCTGAACCTCAGCTAGAAACAAAGTACATGAAACTGCATCAGGTGCATGTGTACAACTCCCTACCCCTTGCACAATATTCAGATATATATTTGACTATCAGATGGATCAAAATGAACCTATACCGTCCCTTATGCCTAGCACATGACTTCCTTGCTCTGACCAGACAATATAACTGGGTGTTCAAGCTGTATCCTGTCCATGCCTCAAAGCCACATAGATACCAGCACACAAAGATAGGCAAAGCAGCTTCCTTATTTGGTGGTGCAATGTTCAAGGGACAGTCTGCTAGAATATGGGCTCAGCAAGGACCTCAAGGAGTTCATCAATGATGGGTCCATAGCAAACAGCATGACTGAGCGCTATGCATATGCAGGCTATGTGCCAGCCACTCTGATTACAGCTGCAGATCCTGGTTACTTGTATATAAGTGTTCCTATACCACGGCTAGTTGAAAAACTGTCCAAGCAGGCTTCACTTGCCATCTGCACTTATCATCAGCTGGGACACATTTCCAAACACAGGAGTAGAGATTTCATTGTTCAGCAGCTCCTGCAGCATGACTGCCATACCTGCAAACCATTTTTTTGTATTTTTGTGGCTTGTAAGAGCAATAAGACACGGCTTGAACGCAATCAGAAGT